>HG993132.1:12430238-13645358 GCA_905231865.2 Boloria selene
TTTCATAACCACTTTCCACAGCGAAAGAAAACCCTTTTCTTTATATATAAAAAATCTCTAACGCAGATTTTTTAATTTATAATTTATTACGAGTATCATTATTAATCCCAGGCGTTTATTGTTTTTATGATTTAGACGTTTTTTTTTAAATCATTCTTTTTATACAAAAACTTGCAGTCATACATACATAATAGTTCAAATAAAATTAATTTATGGCTTAATGTACATTACATTAATGGAAATAACTACATCTGTGATAAATTTACGTGGAACATCGTTTCTCCAACCACTTTTCGTGACGTTTAAGCATAATGACAAAATTGTCATCAATGAATGAAGGCCATCGGCCCTTTTTAACGTCCCACTGCTGGGCACGGCTCAGTACGAGGGGGATCAGGCCATAGTCCACTGTCTTAATAGGTCTAAAGTAAATAGGTCTATCATTGTTTCAATCGTAAACACCAAACAAACACTCTGATATAATAAAAATTGACGTCACATTTGGTCTGACCAATGGCGTTGCATTTATTTTGAATTTCCCTGCTATTTTTGAACTTTTCAATAACTATTTTCATAATAAAAAAGGAATAACATTTAAAATATTGATTTTTTTTATATAATCATACGCATAGTGTCTATATCTTATTCTATAATTATATAATTTATAACGTATTAAATAAAATGACAAAATGACTTGTATAATTTCTGATTGTTAACTTTAAATACATAGTGCAATTACTAGTTGTCTTTATTTACTCGGGTAATTAAAAGCACTGTTATTACATTGCAGTGGCGGCAACCTTATAACCTATAATTATGGCAAATCTAAATACCGGTTGAGCTCTATGGTTTGTATTATATTATTTTAGTGTTGTCAGCTTACATAAAACCGTGTTCTGTTTATTCTTCATGTTTCACTAATATTTAATCGATCAAGTATGAAAACGATTCATATGGAAAACGCTCCGAGTATTCTATTATTTAAAGGCTTTAGAATATTTTTTCGTATGCTGTAATTTATGACTGAAATAGTTTATTTCGTATTTTTGGACTTTTTTTATCATAGACTAGCTAAGCGCAAGCGAAGCCGCGGGTTGACTAATTGCATACTTAAGCATTTCTTGAGAACCACTTTATCCATTGGTGAAAAGAGCGTGAAAATCGGTACAGCAATTTTTGAGTTTTCGCGAACAGATATACAAACAAAAAAAAAAGATAGACGTGCCAAAGGATTTTGTTTTATAATAAGTATGTAGTAATTGACGATCGACCATTTCTCCGTCAGATACCGGAATTTTGAAGTAGACATGAATATTATATTAGATATCTCAGATTAGTTCTTTATTCCAAATTAAGAAAAAATATTCAAATGATATTTAAGAAAGCAAATGCGTAAAAGCTTTCATTTTCACACGATTTTTACAAATGTAAACAAAACAAACAGAAAATCTGAATGAAAAGACCCGAAAAGCCACATTCGAATCAAAATTGGTAGGATTTCAGTGAAAAACGAATTAACGGTAAGTTCATAGGCACACCCATTCACAACTCTTTCATTTCAAACAGTGTTGTGATTACACGCATAACTCGATTTCGATTAATCCTCGAACCATATCGAGACTGCTTCAACTACTGCTGTTGAGTACGTAAAATTGAGTAGCTGATAAGCCTTATCACAATGGATCAAGGTTTACTTTTGATAGTTCAATACAGAATTGGCTGAATAAGATTTGCACAATATCGGTACATGAGGAATCCAATTATTTGGACACAATCAACAGGGGATCATCATGGGGATGTTATCGATGGAGAAACCGTTATTCCATGGAATGGTTGAACCTAACGAGTTATTTGAGTAAACATGATTGCTACTAATTTCGCCTAATGAGAGCTAATTTTATTTGCTTCATATTTCAGTTGCGGTTCGTTGTGGGTACTGGAATTATTTGAATGTGTAAATTGTTGTAATTATATTTTTTATTAATTTTTTGTGTATTTTGTCTTTAATGAACATGGAACCAACATTAAAGGCTTTTATGTTTATAGAAATAATGACATGAATATCTTGAAGAAAGAGAACTTAGATAAAAAATGTTAGGCACATTTTGATAAATTTTTAAGTATAATTATTATATTATAGTTTTTTTTAAGCGACAAAAATCCTCCATAAAATACTACAGTTGTCTAATTGATCTTACCTCTTCAAAGTCTTTATAATATAAAAGTTATTCATACTTATACTGGAATATGAATAATATTGCAATATTCAGCAGAAATCTTAGAAAACATCGTTGACATTGAATAAAATCATCGTTCATCCAGGATAATGGTTCCTGGGAACAGCAAACTTTGCAAAGAAACGTACGTATTGACGACATGACTTGTTTTTTTTTGGGGTAACGGTGAAAGTAACTCTTCTTTTCAGTTGAAACTTATTTTAACTTTAATAGGGATGAAGTATTAAGCTTCAAGCGACGTAGGCGATTATTTTTTAAACAAACAAACAAACTCTTCAGCTTTATTATATTAGTATAGACGTGTGACTAGCGACTCAGTACTCACCCTTATTTCAGTCGAGTTCCAATAAACTTTATTACGACGAGTATTTTTAGCTAATCTTAAAAAAACTACTGCTACTCAATTGAGGTATATTACTCGCGGTATTATCGATAAGTAAACACTGATTATCTTTATACATTCCCTTGTACATTTGGAAAAAAAAATTATTCATTACATTTTTTTTAGATCTTTGTACCTTTAGATATTTATGTTTATTTTAAAGACTTTTATAAGTTATTTTTTCACATGTAATTTTTTTTTATCTTAGCGTGAGCGAGCGAGTTTCGCTAGTGTTATACATATAAATCTTCCACTATCTATTAAAAAAAACGCATCAAAATCCGCAAAAAAAGCGTTAAAATATTGCGTACTTTTAAAGATCAAAGCATACAAAGGACAGATAGACAGCGAGGCGACTTTATTTTATTCTATGTAGTGATGTTAGTCGATTTTTACTTGCTCCAAAAGATGGCATTCACAAACCACGTCTGGTTACTTCGCAAGACTAATATTTTCTTCGTAAAGAGGGGATGGTAGGACGATAAATTCTATCCCCATTGATGGTTAGCAGAGCATTAGTTCTCCTTTGTACTTCGCGGGCTATTCAATTGAAAAAGTGGCTTATAGCGAGCTTTATTGCCATTTATTTTGGATGTTACTATCGAAGAATGGGACCTTTGTGATTTATCTTTGAAGCAATGTCCTATACTCTATTGTAAAACGTCACTTTTATTCAACGTATAGTTAGGAATAGAAAAACATTATAAAAATTTACTTACTTTATATTTTATCTTCAGATTACGAAGAATTTTTAGTGTTACAAATTAATTTATTTATTTATTTTGTTAATTTACTTTGCAAGGTTTTTTTATATTCATAATGAACATTGATTATTTTTCTACTAGAGTATTTTATTTATGTTTATATCTAACAAATGGAAGAACAGACAATGTTTCTTCGTAAATCTTAATGAAAGAGTCATTATTATCTTTAGTTTTATAATTTTTGTCACCATAAAGTATACTTTTTTCAAGGGATTTCTGCTGAAAATGATGAAATCTTTACATTCAGTTAAAATGGATCTGAACGAACGCGAGGACGACACCGAGCGGCGCAGGCCTCAGTCATTATTATTATTATTAGTCTTAAATATTTGTTACTCTATGCTTCGGTAGCCCAGCTGTAACGCGCTCGCTTAGATAACCGAGTGATGCGGGTTCAAATCTGGGTCTCGCACCTCTGATTTTTTTATGTGCGAATCAATTCTATCATGATTACCACTTGTCTTACGGTGAAGAAAAAATCGTGAGGAAACCTGCATGTCTGAGAAAACCTAGCAAGTTTTCTTAAGACATGTGAAGTTCGCCAACACGCATTAGGCTAGCGCGGTGGACTATGGCCTGATCCCCTTCGTACTGAGGGAGGCCCGTGCCCAGCAGTGGGACGTTAAAAAGGGCTGGTGATGATGATGTATGTTTTGGTGAATTTGGTTTCCTGTAAAGTAACACTTCTTTTATGTTTAACTTGAATAGTTTTAATACTATAATTATATGTATAAGAAAATCATGCGCAGAAGTAAAATATTTTAAAATCTAATCATTAAACACTGGTATTGAGTACACTAGAAAAGCAATAAAGTAGTAATTATCGGATGCAAACAAACAATGTCCACAAAATGTCGCGTGGTAGCGTCGAATCAATCATTTCACTACATTAATAATTTTCATTCGTATAGTAGGTACTTATCATCGTAAAATGCTGATTGCCATGCATAAGTAAATGTTCCCAAATCTATTTCATATATCTTTCATTACGGCTTAAAAGCAGGCTTTGTATGAAGAAGAAACACACTATTTATTTTTAATTGTTACTGTTCGTAAAATTTCGATCATTAATCATATTATATATATTGAAAATTTAAAAATCATATAATTTAACTAAACTATATACTTACCGCAATTAAATTGGATAAAATCAAAATATAAATAAGTTACTCTTATGAAATTATTGGTAATTTTTTACAAGTGATTTATTTTTTAAATTATTAGTCGGTAAAAAGTTATAGTTCCAGAGTATTTAACAAAAACTAACTAATTAATTGGAAAAACAAGTATAATAATATGACAGAATTTGGATCTTTACTTTATTTTGGATCGACCCCAAAAATTACTCAAGAAATTAAAAAAAATACTTTGATAAGATTTTTTTTTATTTTTCATAACGCCATAGTAAAGTTGCTACTGCTACTTAAACTAAAAATTGCTTACAAAATTCAAATATACAAGGATCTCCATATGCAATACTAACATTTGCGTTTACATTCAATTGTTTCTTTATAGCTTTTAGAACGTCCTTTGAACGCCATTTACTACAATGTTACGTAGTGTAGTGGAAATACGATGGATATCGGTTCTAACAATAAGCTATTTTAGAAATACGAGTACATTTAAAATAGCCTTATATATTTATTAGGAAAATGAAAACCGTAGAAACTAATATTAACTGTTCTTTTACATTACTTTTAGTCCTAATAGGGATTTTTAGGGTAGTCGGATTTTTTAGTTATTTTTATGTTGGGATATAAATATAAATCTTTACTTTAGGATTTCTGTATGAATTCATCTATACTTATATTAAAACGGTTAATAAAGCTGAAGAGTTTCTTTGTTTGTTTGTTTGTTTGGTTGAACGCGCTAATCTTAGGAACTACTGGTCCGAATTAAAAAAATATTTTTGTGTTGGATAGTCCGTTTATCGAGGAAGACTATAGACTATATTACATCATGCTACGACCAATATTAGTGTAGCATCAATGAAAAATGTTGCAAAAACGGGACAAAAATATGTCTTTTCATTATCAGCCTTTAGAACATGAGCGAAGCCGCAGAAAAGGCTAGTAGATCATAAACTAGACGTCTGTTAGATTAGATAGTTTGTAGAAGATACGTTATAAAATAATTTAACGTAATCGTGAAATGAACCTGTAACAGCACACAGAATCCTTCCCTTCCTTTGGACTTACATAATTAGCTCAGAATAGTTTAGCGTTATCCTCAGACCTAATAAGTACACTCATCACGATCAAAGCGATGCGTTTTAATTGCAGCTCTTGACTCACCTTTGCACCTCGCACCCTCGAGACGAATACTGGCCTGAAGGCTGAAATAGGCGACCCTACATGATAGATGTAGTGCATAGACCCTATTAAAAGTCGCAACTTCGATACCTGGATGGGGTAAAGGCTGTGATTTTTGTATAATTTTGTTCACGTCTCACTGTTGGGCCCCCCTTAAATATAAGGGGGATCCTGCCCTATTAATATCTCCATAAATACTTCAAATAAAGCTGATTTTACGTATTCTTATCTGAATTATACCATGGTAAGTCCATAGGCAGAACAAAATAAGTTAAAATTATACCCAAAACGATACTGTAGCATGAACAAACAACAAAGTAGATATAGGATAACTGCTTCAAATTTACTGCTAAAATCTGGAAATGAAATCCATAGTGAATTTCCAAATTTTTATTTTAAAACTTCATAATTTTAATTTTGAAGCTATATTTTTTTGAAATTTAAAAACATGGGTGAAACGCGTATGCAAATGAATCGCGGCGGCCGCTTCAAAATAAACGGAATGTGTGACTGTTTGCAAATTAACAGCCTCGCTCGTAGCTTTATTTTATAGAAAATTTTCATTTATTACTCACTAACTGAATGTTATATACCTGCAATATCAAAACTAAAACAAAACTATTCGAGCTATTTGAAGTGGAAAATGTTATAAAACTAAATCTATACTAATATTATAAAGCTGAAGAGTTTGTTTGTTTGTTTAGTTCAACGCGCTAATCTCAGGAACTACTGGTCCGAATTGAAAATTCTTTTTGTGTTGGATAGTCCGTTTAGCGAGACAGACTATAGGCTATACGACCAATAGAAGCGCATCAATGAAAAATGTTGCAAAAACGGGAGAAAAATATTTCTTTTGATTTTCAGCCTTTAGAACGCGAGCAGAGCCGCGGGAAATGCTAGTTAATAATATTTAGAGATTTCGGAGAAAGGTATGGAAAAATAAACCGACACGAGTAAACACGAAATCGAATTTCGTAACATCAAACATGACTTCATAAGTTGCTATATCCCCTAATCTTTAAGAAATATTAGGAAAAATATAAGGTAAAGGCACCTAATTCCGCGGTATTTTCACCTAAACTAGAAAGAACTTTAAATATTAAGCATTTACTATATCTTTCTGCAGAATTCGCTATTTTTATCAGAAGTATTATTTATCTAACTCTTGAAATACACTTACAGTTTAGCAATAGAAAATTTTATATTATCTTTAATTAATTAAAAATGTGAAGAAGTCGAGAGCACCTAATTGCGATGTAAAAATCCTAATTCCGATGTATTTGGTTCCTAATTCCGAGTGTTCAAAATACAAAGAAATGGAGGTGGGGAGAATAATACATGGTGTTCAAAAATCAAGTCTATTTATTTATTCTGGTCTTTAAATCAGTCTTCAGTCTTTTATGGTAAAATGACACCACAACATGTAATTTATTTAGATTAATAATATTATTCTAAGTAAAAAAGAAAAAAAACATAGGAGTAACTAGTAACTATATTTATAATTAATTCGTAAAAAGTATTTTTTGTTTTCTTCATTATATTACAAATAGATACACTACTACACTTATTGATTGCTGTAATAGCATTTCGGAGATCTTCTTCCGTGTGTTCTTTTGGCTTCATTATCCTACAACAAAAAAATAAAAATATCAATATTTAAAATACTGTGAGCCCATACCTTATGAATTTCTATAAAAGCTGCATAAGATAATGTAACAGGCAGTTTTTCAATGTGTCATGATAATTGATTTTTAATTTGTTAAATAGGCAGCGATTCGAGCACTAAGAACTATAATACAAACATTTGAGAGAGCAATAAATGAGATTGTTAACTGTTATATATTATTTTCTGGAAACTCTTCTGAACTTTTTAATAATAATTAACACACTGTATTTTACTTGTGTCAATACCACGAGATTAGGTGCTCATAGAACCTTATTCCGACTTACATACATCGGAATAACGTTTTATAATACCATATCACATTTTTTAACTCCGATTATTAAAAACCAAGAGATTTTTCAATATTTTATAAGTAAATGAATCTATAATTGCAATATCTTCGAAAAAATACATAGAACACAAACAGAAATATATCAAATACATTAATAATACAGTTTAAAGTTATTAGTCTTTCCATATAATAAATTAATAAAGTAACTAAATTGATAAACTTTGATCATGTATAATTAGTGAGTTTGACGCCAAAACATACATCGGAAATAGATTTTTATATTTATTGGCCATTTAATTAATCAAAACCAAAACAGTAAATTTTGTAATTATAAAATTACCATCAAAATTTAAAGAAAAGAAAACGTCTATGAAATCGCAATTCCGTGGTATACATCGGCATTAGGAACCAACTAAAATATTTGGCACCTAATGCCGTGGTATTTTTAAACTTTATTTACTCTTAAATTGTTAAGAAAAATACACAAATGTTACGTGTTTTAAATAAAAAATATAACTCTTCTACTATTTTATTCTAAACATGTACTCATATAGCATTAAAATATCATCTAAAACACTATTTAGTAAAACATAGTACTTACGTGCGTAAGGTCCAAAATGTATGGAGCGTGCGTTCAAGTCAGCTGCTAGCGCAAAATTTACGCATTATTTTAAAATGTACACACATTAACACACTCTTTTACTCATATAAACACGAACAGATAAATTATGAATTCAATATGGTATCTTACACACAAAAAGAACTTGTAAATCACTTGAAATCACTGTTTGTTTAAATACCTCGGAATATGGTGCCATTTTTAGAACCCCTCGGAGTTAGGTGCCTTTACCTTAGAAGTCAAGATCAAAGAGCCGTCACTTGCACTCTCGTTTATGACTTTATTTTCGGCAAAATGGCGTTTCGAACCACCTAAGCTAACTTGAATTCAATATAAGATATATAGTCCTTATGTTGAAGGTTTAAGGTGTATATTACGTTTTAATGATAGCAAAATAACTTGGTAATAATCAAGAGGCTTTTAAAGTTTAAATGCTCGGTAAATTGAATTGTTTCCCGCGCACCGACCGCGTGTTAAAAGCGTTGTGGTCTGCGGGCTGTCGGAAAAAGGTGCGCGGCTGACTTTGTATGGTGACACTCTAATGGATAGCCTCGTATTTCGAAAATAACTAAAATCATCAATAAAATAAAAAAAATCTAAAGAAAAATCTAAAAATCTATAGAAATTAAAATAAAATTCTGAATCAAATGTGTAAATTGAATATTTTTTGGAAAATCTAATTGAAATAGTCATTATGTACGATTTAGAATCTTTGTCTCTTGATTTTGGTCAACATAATATAGTGAATCGCATACTGAAGTTTTACAATGTATTATTATATGTATTATTTATCTTAAGAGATTTGTTACCATTATTAAAGTAACTTACAATACTTATTTAAATAATTAGTGTTTAAAAGTGAAGAAATTAACAACAATCATACGAATGTTGCAGAACGTCACTAACATTAATTCTAATAAGGCAGTTTTCTATGCGCACTTGAATTTAAAATATTACTAATATTACTGAAAAATGGTCCTGAAATAAATTTTACAGGCATTTTATCCCTTGTAAAAGCTCCCTTATCAATACTTTTCACATTACAATTCAGATTTTTCAATTAAAGTTATACTTTATTTAATTAAAGTTTTAGTGATGATAAAATAAGTTATTTATTAATGTTACATAAAGATTTTAAGCTTCGAATGTGCAATTTACTTCACGAATATTTTTTGTCAAAAAGGTATCAACTAGAGACATCTACAGGCGTAGTCTCATAATAAAAGGTACGGTATCTACGAAGCAGTAAACTAAGAAAACAACTTAAATTAAGCTTTTTATTATTATTTATGTCCGTAAAAAAGTTTAAATAAATCGTTTATGTATGTAACAAATAAATAAATTTTAATACTTTTATTAAAAATTGTTGGGTTTTGAACCCAGTACATTACTCTCATACAGTACGATATTTTCGTCATTCCATTCGACTGGGAGCGTGGCGTCTCCTGTAATCCGGCTACTCGGAGGTCGGGCACGGAGGATGGCTTGAGGTCGGGAGTCCTGGCGCTGCGTGGCCCATGTTGACTGGACGTCCACACTAAGCCCGGTGTTAATATGGACCCCCCGGAGGAGTCCGGGGGGTGCAGGTTCACTAAGGAGGGGCGAACCGGGCCAGGGGGGTAACCCAGCAGCCAAAAGTCCCCGCATCGGGCAGTAGTGGGATAGCGGCCGGGAGTGGGCGCGCAGTGACAGCCCGACCAATACAGTCAGACCCGTTCCTTTTGCCATTTTTGTTTACAAATATAATTAATTTATGATAGTAGTATTTTAAAAAAAACGACCTATATATGTTTTTATTCCATAATAGGTACATTAAGCGAAGCAATTATATTAAGTTAATACTCCCGCTGCAGTGGGATTTCGTTTCAGCCCATAAGTATTTAAAATTGAATTGCTTAGCTCAATTTGGATCACCTTTGGAGTCTTTCTTACGATATATAGAATGTAAGCTCTGAATATCATTCTGATTTCATTAAAATAGGTTAAATAGTAACTTCGTAGATGTATGAAAAATCTCACTTACCTTTGGGAATAAAAATTGCATTTTTTTCAGTAAACACGTCTACAATATGAATGAATTAACAAAACGTAAATACAAAAGTTTGTAGTGACCCTACTTGCTGCGCAAGCGGTCGCGGGTTCGAGTCCCGCTGGGGGCATACATTTGTTGAGCACGAATGTTTGTACTCCAGTCATGGATGTTTATATTTATAATATGTATGTATTTAAACTTATATATGTGTAGTATATCAACCATCTAGTATCCATAACACAAGGCTCGTACCTTACCGTGGAACTAGATAGTGCTGTGTGTAAATGTCCCAACATATTTATTATTATTATACATATTATATAATACACAAAATTACATTTTATGTAAGTAAAGAAAAAATACTTATTATGCGATATTTATGATAGATATTAAAAAATATAAGAGGCGGTGCAGATATGAACGTTCTGCTTGAAGTGGCATGATATTGCCCACCGCGCTCATTTAAAACATAATTTTAACGTAATCAGCTCTTTGTGCACGTTTTCAAAGGCTTTTAGTTTATCATCCTAGGTTATGAAGCTGGCTGAGCTAACAGTATCTTATATTACCTACTGGTTTTTTTAAATTTTCTTTCTTTTAAACGTTTTTATACTGAAAATATTGTTGTATGTTGATAATGTATTTTTAATTATAGCAGTTTTTTAACACGTTCACTGCGGCTGTTATTTTTCTATACTTTCCATTCATGCGGTACAAGGTCTATACACCTGGTAATAAAACTTCCATTGTGGCGGTACAAGGCTTATAGACCCTGTAACATTTAAGAAACTTAAATCCTTTTTTTGGCTTCATGTCAAAATATATTTGATTTTTTTGCTTTGAATATTAATAATAATGAACTAATTGACATACACCTGAAGCCGTTTGTAAATAACTTGTTTAGTTTAAAAATTATAGCTCTTTTTAAAATACAGGGTCTATGCACCCTGTACCGCACTGAATATGGGAAGTCTGGTGCGTATTTTAGGGATGTGAAATAAAAATATCGAGTCTTAATTAAGTTTTAATATAATGACGGAAAGAAAAAAACAAGCATGATTTAATGTTTTTCAATAAAGCATGGATAACAAAAGTTTCTTTTAGATTGAACACATTCCGGTAATTTTTTTAAACTTTTTGTTAGCTTAGCAGCTTTTTCGGTAAAAGGTTCGGAGTTTTTCGTAGCATCCAATTCCTCTTCTTAACACCTTTTATTAAATTGTGTTTCTTAATTTTTCGCGCGGGTTTTCAGAAAGATAAATTTATCAATTTATTTTTTATTTATAGGTGTATATGTGTGCGTGGATTGGATGTGGATGTGTATGTGTGCATACGTTTTCGTCTGCGTTGAAATTACCTGTATCGTTGTCAAAGTCCTTTTTTGTAAAAGAATAAAATATATAGTAATGAAGACTCACCTGTCTTTGATCAATCAATCTATGATTAGATTTAATATTAACCGCGTTACTGTCCTCACAAAAGCCGTGGATTATTTTTCTTCGGCACCTTTTTGTTAGTCCTATGTCGATGCCAGCGTTTCTCGCGAATGCAAGCCAACACTAGCCGCGCGAAGCTAGCGTGGGGTGCGGTACCAGGTGCGCGAGGTACAAGGTGCTTCGACCTGGTTTCGCACTGTGATGATATTTTATTTCTTCTGTGCGGTACCAGGTTTATAAGCCCGGTATTAAGGTAGGTATACCATTGGGTTCTATTTAACAAATACATCTTAGATATATATTCATCTCTTTCCTACACCGAACCATATTGAAGTTATGCCTTCCGCACGACAGGGAAGTCTACACTTTTCTTAGCCGTACTGTACGCGAGACGTAATACAAGGTGTTTAGACGTAACGCAGTGAACGTGTTAATAGGTACCGTCTCTCTATTGTTTAATTCGAGTTTTTTCTATTATAATAATAACTTTCTCTCGATCAATTCCAACCACGGCGGCCATTGAAACTCTCATTGAGACATCTGAAATTTATGTCACTCTCATACTCCGGTGGGACGAGTATTCAAAGTGACCAGAGTTAAAAAGCAAGACCGAAGGCTTTACTTGTTTTTCGCACGGGGCATGACATCCCAACTGTGGGCTGTTACCGAGGCTTACTGAAAAGACTCAAATCCAGGACCCACTCCGAATGAACAGCCACTACACAACCAGGCAGTTTCTATTGATTATCAATCTCCATCGTGTCTTCTACATTCTACGCCATATTAACGAAATAAATTGTGCACAACTGGCATGCCTAAAACTACAAAGATCATTGAGCACATTTAAAAATAGGAGTAGTTGTTTTCCTGTTGTTTATTTATATAGAATTTGTTCCACTTTTACAAGTACGGACTATAGCGTGATCATCAATGATGTCTGAACTGACTGAAAAAAAAATTTTTTTTATGAATCCACTTACTGTGGAACTACCAGTCCGATTTCAAAAAAAATTACGTGTATAAACTCCTTTATCCTTTATTATGGAGAAGAGAATATGGATTATTAATATGTGTTTCATTATGTACTTACTAATAATTATTCCTTTGAAATCAGACTTTTTGATTAAGTCTAAATCTAAATCAGGCTAAGTAACACCGATATTTTAAATATAAAAAAAAATCTAAGATAGCGCCATCTAGTACACTTACGGGTATTTAAGACATACTTGTATGATGTAGTTCTAGAACTCGCTTATAGATGTCACTAGTAATAGAAGAAATAAATGTTTTGTAAATGTAACGTTTTATAAGTATATTTAAATTGAAGAATATTAAAGCAATAATTAAATTAATTGTAATTAATAAACTTGTAAACAACAGCCTCATTAAAGAAACAACTTTACATTGGTATTTTACAATGTAGTTCGACTATTGTTTAATAGATGTCTCTGTAAAAGATATTTATTAGAAATTAACTGTCATTTTTGTTAGTCAAAAATACTATTTGTTTTAATTTATAATAATACAATATTACGATAAAAAATACGATTTAGTTGTACATCTTGTAAGAATTGAACTATTTTCCTTTGTATAAAGCACTTTAATATAAGTATAATATTATAGCTCGCATAGAAGATATAAAAAATATTATAAAAATATAATTTATTAATGAGGTAACCTAATATATTAAAAAAACAAATTTCCGAAATATTTATACTCCCACGAATTTAAAGAGAATTGATTACCTACTTCACAATATGGGTGCGTTTGTGAAATAAATTCTAAAATAATAATAAAAATATTGAATTATTCCTAAGAAGTTAATTGCCAGATTATAGCTAGGGCGGGTCCACTAGTTTTATAAGACTTTTTTTAATGTTGGGAAATGCATTATATTGCAATAAATGCATAAATGCATTTGACGACACGTTTCAGTACGGCTCAGTTGGTAGTGACCCTGCTTTCTGCGCCAGTGGTCGCGGGTTCGAGTCCCGTGTTTATATTTATAGTATGTGTATGTATTTAAAATTTATATATGTGTAGTATATCGACTATCTTTTATCCGTAACATAAGCCTCGTAGCTTACCACGGAACTAGATGGCGCTGTTGTAATAATGTCCCAACATATTTATTATTATTATTATATATTTATTTATAAACGAATACCTACAGGTGGTTATGTGTAACTCACTCCAGTACTACCCACTAAAAGTCAGCAAAACCTTCCTCCGTCTTAAATGGAACGTTGCGGGATCGCTTAAGCATGGATGGCCTGGCAAGGGGTTGCTCCACGGACTGATCTAAGTATATTCTAGATTTAGTGGCTAAGTAGTATCTATACGCCTATACGACTAAAGATCCTGAGGGCTCGAATTCAATTGTGGGTAAAAGTCCCTTGGTTTTTAAACCTATTCCTGTAATGGAACTGGTAGATTGAGTTGTACTGATTTTAATTTTTAAGAAATGAATATACAATTATTTATATAATATATTAATCATCATCATTCATCATTTTCATCATCAGCCCTTATTAACGTCCCACTGCAGGGCACGGGCCTCCCTCAGTACGAGGGGAATCAGGCCATAGTCCACCGCGCTGGCCTAGTGCGTGTTGGCGGACTTCACATGTCTTTCGAAAACTTGCTAGGTTCTCTCAGACATGCAGGTTTCCTCACGATGTTTTCCTTCACCGTAAGACAAGTGGTAATCATGATATAAATGATTCGCACATGAAAATATCAGAGGTGCGAGACCCGGATTTGAACCCGCATCACTCGGATATCCAAGCAACCGCGTTACCGCTGGCCTACCACTGTCCTATAATATATTCAAAAACAATTAATTGCAAATTTTTTTTACTCAAAGCTACTGAACAGAAAAAAACAAAAATTAAAACATCGCTCGACAAACAAAGGAAAAAAATGATACTGAGCTGTTTTTTCTTAAAATAAATACTAAAATCTGCCTAATTAAAGATATTGTAAATAATATTTTCTACAAAAACTTATAATTAAACTAGCGTTACTATTTCCCACATAGTTTTTACACAGTACAAGGTTAACCACCGAACGTTTAACATTATAAAATGTGGCGTTCTCTCTCGAAACATCTCATATATTTTATTACATACGGCTATCATATGTTTTAATGAGGTCATGCATTTCTGTCTAATATGTTATATACATAGTGTATACCCTTGCTTCGCTCGATTACTTCCGTATATAAGTCCTTTAATAATTAGTATCATCTATACTAATCTATACTAATATTATAAAGCTGAAGAGTTTGTTTGTTTGTTTGGTTGAATCTCAGGAACTACGGGAAGGGCGGGCGTTAGTTCTGCGAGGTACCCTACCGCGTAACTCAGAAAGAATTGGGTTTCCGGTCTTTAGAACAAGTGCGAAGCCGCGGGAAATGCTAGTATTAGTATTAGTTATACACAAGCAACGCCACTATATGGTTAATTTTAGTACAAACATAAGCTTAAGTATTTTAACTCCAAATCATAGTCTATCTATGTGCTAAATTCAATCGAAAATCGACCAGCAATTTCAGCGTGAAGGAGAAACAAACATACACACATACAACTTTCACATTTGAAATAGATAGTACCTATAAGGCATCAGCATTAGTTTGCTCCACGGTTCTTATCTCGTGGTAAGTTAATAAATATAAAGTGCTCAGTATGGATCTTCAGGATATATGCTACCAATAATCTGTTTTCCAAATTAGACTTAAAATTAGATCAATGTAAAGCGTGAAGAATTGCTTGACAATTTTAAGACTCTTTGTTGGCAAATACTTTAGTAGAAAGGTAGTTTGTCTATATCCATAAAGGTTAAAATTGCATAAATTGCGGATAAAAATCTAGCTCCCTAAATAGATATAATGTGATAGTTTGTAAAAAGGAATTGATTTTATACTCGCCAATATACATCCCGAACGAATAAATCATTTTAAATCGATTATTAATGATAAAAACCCGCGTTTTATAATTTTAGATTGTGGAAAATACAACCCTACGTTATTAGTACGAGTAGGTATAAGTATAATGTTCAAAAGATAGTTATTCAAGTAGAATCTAGTAATGAGTTATGTTAGTTAATTAAGTTCGTTAAAATTAACGCATTTTTTTATAAAAAAAATAAGCAAATGCCAAATTGTTCAGTACATTTTATTTCTCTGTTTGCTTTATTGTTGTCAGTATTATGTAGTATAAATCCGTTAAAATCTTTTTAAAGTGATAAAAACTTCGAGTAATTTCAACGAATAGGCGAACATTAGTTAGTAGTTGGTACAAATAGCTATAAATATTTTTATACATACGAAACAGAAATTTAACTTTTCTTTATAAGAAAACTATTCGTTCCTAAGTCCTCCCTTTAGGATAAAATTCTTACAAACTTTGAATGACTTATGTATTTATATCTAATTAAAAGCCTATAAAATAAGTTTCAAGCTTCCAGCCTTAAAAAAGACGTAATTTCCATACAAACTTTCATTCTATATTTTAACCCCTTACAACCCTTTTTTCCCTTGAAAATTAGCCTATGTCCTTTCTCAGGTGCTAGACTATCTATGTACTAAATTTCATTTAAATCGCTTCAGTAGTTTTAGCGTGACTGACAGACAGACAGAGTTACTTTCGCATTTATAATATTAGTAAGGATTTACTACAGAGAACCATATATTTTCATACGGAACCAAGAAGTAAGCGTATTACTAACATTACTATGCAAAATAGATATTATGTGCAAATACATTGGATCGTGGACTGAGCTGTGTGTTTGATTTACGATAACATCTGTTTATGTCTGTCGACACCCTTCAACGAACTGGTTTGCACCGGATTTAGACGTTTGTTCTTTTTACATAGATACGTGTGTGAGAAAAGATTTTTTTAAATAATAATAACTTTTATTTAAAGGTAATTATAGTCTTATAAATGAAACTATATTTTCGGATTTTGTCGCGCATTTATTTTCACACACAGACAGTCTGTTACAAGTATGGGGTCGTCCATAAATCACGTGATGTTTTTAAGCAACTTTTTAGACCCCCCCTCCCCCATGGTGATACGTGGTGAGGTTTAAGATTTAAAAAGTAAATTTTTTCAAGATCTGTTGTCTTTCCTTGTCCATCAAGTTGGGTTCCATAAGAGTCATGCGGAAGTATGAGTCTAACCTATGTGACTGGGAGTGACGCATAATATACTTACTGGCTACTGCTCCTTTTTCCGTAGTTTCTCCTTCCTTTTTAACCGACTTCAAAAAAAATTCAAAAAAGGAGGAGGTTATATGTTCCGTTGTATGTATTTTTTTTTTTTTTTTTTTTATGTATGTTCACCGATTACTCCGCCGTCTGTGGGCCGATTTCAAAAATTTTTCTTTTGATTGGTAGGGTATAGTTCCGAGGTGGTCCCATTGTCACCAAGTCAGGATCTGATGATGGGATCCCAGGGAAATCGAAGGCAACTCTCAAAATTTACAGGCACCTATTATGTTTTTGATATATTTTCTAAACCCGATAAAGCTTTTACGTATGAAAATCATCATCTCATGTGGATGAGCTGATGATGGAAGGTAAAATTCCTCAACAGTTGTTTTTTATGTGTTTTCACCGATTTCTCCGTGAATTGTGGGCCGATTTTAAAAATTTCTTTTTTGTTCGGTAGGGTATACATTCAAGATGTTCTCATTGTCACCAAGTCAGCATCTGATGATGGGATCCTAGAGAAATCGAGGGCAACCCTTAAATTTTATCGGCACTGATTACCTTTTTCATATATTTTCTAAAGCTGTTCAAGAATTTGTGATGATGTAAGGGATATATCCTCAACGGTTAGGAGTTGAAAGAAAATTCTTTTAAAATTATACGTAGTTATGAACTGATAGTCGTATTCCTTCAGGATATTAGGTGGATTGATAATAGAAGGTAAATCTTATTAACGTCTACGAGTTACGTGGAAAAATAGACGTGGACAAATCTCGATTGACTATTGTCGTTCATTTCAAAACTTCGCTGACTTATTGGAGCAGTAGTTTAGTTAGCCTTCCAATATCTTATTTAAACATAATAATTTCCACAAAAAAATTTAAAATAAATTATTTTTTAACAAAAATGAAAACCGACTTCAAAACGCTACAAATCGAAACTAAAAAGAAAAAAAAATAATTTTAATTACTTAGTTATTGTTGGAGTCGGTGCCAGCCAAAGCAAAATAATCTTAATACAATTTAATTAATGTATCAATTTGTAAATATAATCAAAATATCCGTTCGAAAGGTTATTGCAAAGGCAGGATAAAACTGTCCTTTTTGGCTGGCACCGACTCCAACAATAACTAAGTAATTAAAATTATTTTTTTTTCTTTTTAGTTTCGATTTGTAGCGTTTTGAAGTCGGTTTTCATTTTTTAAATCCAATTAAAAATAGCCATGAGCACTTTCAGATAGGCAAGTAATTATAGTCATATTTGTTAATAAATTATATTCGATAAAAAATATGTCTCATCTGGTTATCAGATCGGTGAAGGTCGATCTCCCACGGTCTCCTCTACGATACAGGTCTTTTCAGAGAAGTTTTGGAGGTGACTAGGCTTATTATTATAAAAGTTCGGCGATTGTCGCGGCGCGCAGGATAATCCCAACGGTGAGTAAAAAAATCACGTGATAACTCACTACACCCCCCCTCCCTCCTGGTGATATTTCGTGATTTTTTCCGAACCCCCTCCCCCCCCATTCAAACATCACGTGATTTATGGACGACCCCTATGTAAGGTCTCTCCTGTAACCATGATTGCTGTAAAGCATTCGAAACGTCGGGAACCAAAAATCCGTGACAAAATCCGAAAAGATAATTTCATTTATAATGTCAAATATTCGCGTAAACCTAAGAAAGTATTAATTAGTATAAGTCTTTTACTTCTATTAAAAGTCCATAAAATACAATGAAAGTATAAATTACAGTAGATAGTGTTTGGAACAGTTAGTGGGTAGTGACCCTGCTTTCTGCGCCAGCGGTCGCGAGTTCGAGTCCCACTGGGGGCATTCACTTGTTAAACTCGGATGTTTGTACTCCAGTCATGAGTGTCTATATGTATAATATGTATACGTATGTATTTAAACTTATATATGTAGTATATCAACTCTCTGGTATCCGTAACACAAGCTTCGTAGCTTTCTACGGAACTAGATGGCGCTGTGTGTAATAATGTGCCAACATATTTATATTTATTTATTTATGTTTTATCCTGTGGTTATGGTTTTAACATAAATTTCTTAGTGTTGTAGTGTAAGCAACAGCAGCAACACGCCCACCGAAGGGCCACCTCCATCGAAGGTCTCTGGACTTCGGCAGACTTCGGCTCTACTGGATTGCTAGACGTTAACAAAAAACACACCAATTCGCAGCAACAAACTAGTCAAGTAATACAATAAAAGTGTAAACAAAATCATAAATTAAAAATTAAAATACGCAATAAATTGTTATTAAATTTCAATCAGCTTTGTACAAACAAAGGACCTGTCCATATAAATTGCAATCAATGTTTTCAATACACTCTTAACTAGATCCTGTTAAGATGCAATTGTCACGAGTGTGATTTTTAATTAATTTTTACATATCTTTATCATTGATTTATTATATTTTTACAGGATGTTTGAACGATTAAAGTTAAGTTTCCGGACTTAAAACGTTTATTCAAAAACATTATACGTAGCTGTCGGTCTTTTTTTATATTTTATACCTAAAATGTAATGTTAAAGATAGAATTCCTACCTAACCCTTTTACATATTAAATGTAAAGGAATTTAATAATTTTTATATATATGTACAAAATACAAATATAGGTCACACAAAAAGTCTAATATTCAAGACAAAATAACAACTTCGCATTTTATATTACAAAGAAATTTACACTGTTAGCTTAGTAATACTAAGTGTTATACAAAATAGCATATTGTTGGAGCAAATCTTGGTAATAGGGCATATGGCATTATCAAGTATAATATAAATTACATTTGCTGGGGCGTTAGTGAGAGATGATGTTAGTTGCGAGGTTTAGTACTCGTAAGTCTCACAGTCCCCAGCGTGTTACGGACAGCTGGAACTAGTGAAAGTGATTTTAATTTCTTTATAACAAATGTGTGTTTCATCAGCCCTTTTCTTAACGTCGCGCTGCTGGGCACGGGCCTCCTTCAGTACGAGGGGGATCAGGCCATAGTCCACCGCGCTGGCATAGTGCGCATTAGTGGACTCACATGTCTTGCTTGAAAACTTGCTAGATTTTCTCATGCACCTGACGTTGTTTTCCTTCACCGTAAGACAAATGGTAATCATGATATAAATGATTCTCATGTGAAAATACCAGAGTTGCGAGACCCGGATTTGAACCCGCATCGCTCTGTTATACAGGCGAGCACGTTAGCGCTGGGCTACCACTGTCTCATAACAAATAATATTTTTTTTATAAATATCATAGCTAATTTTAAGGTAACTTTTAGCATGACAAAGGAAATAAAACACAAACAAAGTGAGGATCAGGCACTAGTAATAGAAACACACGATTATTCATCGAGATCGTTTCAATTCGGAATCTCGTCACAAAGCAACCGTGAGAAAGACTACACATTATTGCTCTAGCACGCAACAAAATATTATTGTACTACTTGAGTAAGGTCATAATAACCGATGATTATCTAACAGACACGTACACTTGCAAAATTGTATTATAATTTAATATAAGTAATTATATACGAAAATTCACATATTATTCATTAAATATATTTATTATATGGATATTTTCTTTAGAATTAAGTTAGCAAAATGTAAATGATGTAAATTTAAAATACAACATTTAGATTGTGACAGACTCACGGACTTATGCATTGTGCAAAGTATTAATCGAAAATAAAAAAATAAAGTTTGTGCTTCCTACAGTTAGCACATTTCACATCTCTTCGAAAACTTGATGGGCTCTCTCAGACATTCAAGTTTCCTTACGAAGTTTTTCTTTCACTATGTGATTATATCGAAAAATGATCGCACATACAAATATCAAATGTGCCTGACTCGGGATTCGAACCCGCGTCATTTGGTTTCCCAATCGTTGTCCGTTACCACTGTACTACCAATGCCATAAGATAGAAAATTCTTTAACTTTAAGATAAGCAAAGAAAAGAAAAACAACGAAAAGGTATAACAAAGTGTAATTTAAACCAAATTTTAAATATATTATAACTAAATAACCCAATATTTCGCAACGACACAAACAAATTATAATATGCCACACAAAAAGGAGTGTAACGTTGATTAACGTCTAATCACAATTGCCTTTGGAAGGTTACCGCAACCTTGGCTACGTTCAGCTCATCTCATCTACTCTGACAGGTATATAGCATTAGAGCTTATAAATGATTGCTAGTGTTTTAATATTTTAAAGTATGACAATAAAGGTTATGGCTTAAATTTTTAGTATTTAAGTATTAATTATAACCTTTTCTTAGACATTGAAATCGTGATTTTAATATAAGATAGTAAATAAGTATCCATGATGATGTCCTACCGGCCGATTACGGCGACCAATCTCATTGAGACTAGCCATCGCGGGAGATATTATAGTGCACAAGTGTATGCGCAGACACAAGTGCACTCTCTATTCCTTATCACTCTCATATTCCGGTGGGACGACTGCTCGACACGACCAGAGAGAGTTAGGCGTTAGACCCACGGCTTAACTTGCTCTCCGAGGCACGAATAAGTATCCATATCGCTATAATATTCAGTAAACAACTGTCTTTTTTCACTGATTTGTGATTGCTGATACCTTAGCTGAAATTAGTCAAGTTAAGTTTAAATATACATACTACGTACAACTTCTTATTATAGAAATATCACTTACGAAGCCGGGTAAAGCGGGTTCAAATCTCGGGTCTTGCAAATGATTACCACGTATCTTATATTGAAGGAAAATTTCGAAAAACCCTTTCATGTCTGAGAGAACCTACTAAATCTTTAAAGGTCAGTAAGCCGCACTTGAAAAGAAACAGAAACTTTCTTACTAAAATATTTGCATATGTGAATAATGTAAATATTTTGTAAGTCGCTTTAAACTTTCATACACGAACGCATAAATATAGTTTGATATGTTTCGTCTTTACTCGCAAGTTTTAAAGTATATATGTTTCAACATTAATAAGCATTTGCGAGTTTCTTGCCTACTTTACTTGCTCCTTTAAACCTTTAAACATGATCGTTTCTATGAGAGAGCGAGAGTTAAAACTCATACAAGTTATAGTTATAGGTACATTTTTAGCCAAACAAAACAACAGTTCTTACATTTAACATGTTCTTGTAAAACTTCTCTATAAAAAATATGCAATATTAGAATTGACCCTGAGACCTGAGATTTATACGTTTCCTTGATATTGTACTAAATTTAATCACAGTATAATATCACTAATTAATGTATTTAAGTTTGTATAAGTATCACTACATATAAAAATCTAAATTATCCGCCGCGTCTGTCTGTCTGTTCATATGTCATCAATAAACTCAAAATCTACTGCACCGATTTTCATGCGGTTTTCACCAATGAATAGAGTGTTTCTCGAGGAAGGTTTTAGTAGGTAAATAATTTGTCAAGTTCTTGTATACATTTACTAGCGGAACCCGCGGCTTCGCTCGCGTTAAATCTCGGGACGAGCCCCAGTAGAGCGAATGTATTTAATATAGTAAAAAAATATTCAACACGTCAGGACATAAATACTTTAGGCTAGTTCCAACCTATATAATATCTTCTGAAACTTTAAATTTCGAAGCCTATTATAAAGCTATCTAAAGAAAGATAAAAAAGTTTAGAATTGTACCATACAACACTCTGTCATGCGTCTTTACATTGGTTCCAACGTGACTTTAACGTGCAAGCATTTTAAAGCATTCAATGCAATTCACAAAGCTACATGAATTTCGATGATTAAGAAAAAAGTAATTTAGATTTAGTATAAATAAAGCATAACGCGCTTGCTTGAATAACCGAGTGATGCGGGATCAAATCCGGGTCTCGCACCTCTAATATTTTCATGTGCGAATCATTTTCTATCATAATTACCACTTGTCTTACGGTGAAGGAAAACATCGTGAGGGAACCTGCGTGTCTTAGAAAAACCTAGCAAGTTTTTCGAAGGACATGTGAAGTACGCAAACACGCACTAAGCCAGCGCGGTGGACTAAGGCCTGATACCCCTCGTACTGAGGGAGGCCCGTGTCCAGCAGTGGGCTGTTAAAAAAGGGCTGATGATGATAAATAAAGTCATTTAATGCCAAAATCTTGCCATGTAAACTTTTTAGATTAGTTAGTCGATAAAAGGCACGTATGATCTGATAATGGAGCTTGGAGGACTCGACCATAGCTTCGAGTAAAACCTTTAAATCTCAATTTTCATTTGTTTCGTATTGTACATTACAGAAACGTGTTTTAGTTTTTGACAGATTTTTTATCGTGTTTATTCGACTTCGTTAATAGTGATAATTACTTTTCAGTAATTTTAGAATGTTGTTATAGAATTAAAAGTCAACCCTTACTTTGAAGGTGAAATTTTGCAAATTTATCTTTAAAATACAGTTTAAAATTCAATATATAAATATAATTTCTATACATAAGTATAGAATAGATTACATACAGTCTAAGCATAAATCCGTAAGCGAGGCCGTGTGTGGTCTCTCAGACTGCAATTTAGTTCATGGAGATCCATTGTACTATTGAATAGGTACGAAGATATCGCAGTTTAATGAATACTCCCATGAAAATACACATGTATGGTTATTTATATATGTATTTTATGGTAGTTAGATTCTAATTGATAAGAAATAATGTTTAATTTTAAAATGTTATATACTGTTATATACTGATAACATAATCTTGTCTGTCTGCTTGATTTTTATCTAAAAGGAACATATTGGTTGTGATTCGATATGGGGGTGCCTTGATTTCTGAGGACGTAGTTATTTAGAACATGAAGAGAATTTCTTATGTAAAAATATTTAACATAAAGGTAACGCTTTAAAGTATTTTTTATGATTAAGATGTGAAATGAGCCTGTATCTCTTGAAATGTGAAATATTCTTTAAAAAATGCTGAAGATATTACTGAAAGACTGAATTCAGGCAATGTAAGGACATTTTAAGGGGGCTTAAAAATGTATTAGATAATTTGTAAGCCTGTAAGTACAAAGGACTTACCTACTCGTACTTTTTATTTAATTCTTCTATTTCTATTAATAACATTCAGTTTTTATTTTTTAAACTACATTTTAACCAACCTCGAAGTGCATACAAAATTTCGAAAATAAAATGATTAAGACGTATAAGAATATATTGGTATCATGAAAAGAATATTTTTTTGAGCCGAGTGTATATATTGCAATCACTGATTAGAAATTAAATAGCGATCTGATTATTAAAAGTTTTATAAGTCGTATTTTTTTAAAATAAAAGATAGCTTACAGGCACGATTGACATTTGGCTGTCCGCTGTACCCTTCAATCAAAATATTATAGGCATTTTATTAATTTATTAATATTTATATAAAAACTTTGTAGATTTAAGTCAACTATGGAATTTATTTTATTGTTATTAAAAAAATATCAAGTATAGGTATTTTATAGCTTTTACAGAGAAAGGAGTGCTTAAGAGCGACTTAACGACACATTACTTTATCCACTTTCAACTCTCGCCTTCTAGATTGAGAAAGTACCTTTTAAACGTACCTTTTACGAATACAGCAATCTGTGCAGCAACTAAATAATAGTTGTGAGTAACCATTGGGACTAACAAAAAAAGTCACTCTACAATCGTCGAACAACAAACAGTTTAAATATAGAACTAAAATGACTAATTGTTGTGTCATCATTTTTTTATGTAATATGATTTTTCTCATACATACATATATTAGTTTGCTTATATATCTTATATCATACATTATATGACAGACTAGTAACTCAACCTCGTTCCACTCGTATTTTTTCTGTCCAGTGGTTTTCTCGTGATACGGTCACAGGAAACTGTGTTAAAACTTTAATAATATATAGCCTATAGGTAGGTATGTATGGAAAACAGAATTTGTGATAAGCTCTTTAAAGAGTCCTAACCGTTTTTGATTACTCACTGCGTGGTTTACTTTTTTATTTGAGATTATTTGAACACACTGTATGAAGACCACCCAAATATTTACCAAGAGCGGAAATCGAAACGATTCCACGATAAATGCGACAGAATACAGTAATTCTTTCTACGAGAATGTATAACTTATTTTGATCTAAGTGTGGACATAAGAAGATGTACGAAAAAAGCCTTATAGAATGAAGGTGAATGATTTCGAATGGAGGTTAAAAATATTCATCACTGTTAAACTAAGCGTTCAAAAAATAGTTTTTAATATAGGTCATAACAGGACCAGTGACCAGTGTACTTATTGGTCATTTTGGATTGGCCCCCAGATAAATTGGCTCCTCAACGATTGACATTACAAGTACGACATTTTCTATTTTTCAACAGCTATAGTCATAATAATTTCCTCATTTAAAATAAACTTACTATAAACCTACCTACTATAAATACGAAAAGATTAATAAATATAAACAACTTAGGTATATTAAAAGTGAAAATGATTGTTAATGTGTTTATATTAACAACAAGTAAGCTTTAGGTACGTGTCAGCGATGGGCGATTATTACTAAAATTAATCGAATTAGTCGATTGTTCAGTTTAGTCGATAAAAGTCGATAACAATCGATGTTATTCGATTGTTATCGACTAACCGCAGCGTGAGGCGGGCGATATTCTTTTCGTGTTAACTTTAACTACTAATTTGTAGCGCAGCGCACCTATATTACTATACTCGTACGTACTACTAAATAAGTAATAACTAAAGATTGTGCGGCGAACGTGCGCTGCGCTACGAATCAACAGATAAAAGTCCGTGCGCCACCACTGCTAACAACTGCAGTTATTACTATGCGATTGGCGCTAATAGATTTTTATTTTGTTCTAGTAGTGTAAGTTGATACGAATAGAATAAGACAAGAATAAAATAAAAAAGTTATAATTATTCGAATGTACCTTTATTAATCATAGGTTTAAAAGAGATCAATGTGTAAAAGCTAAGTAATTAAGTAACGTATCTAATTCTAAATTAGAATTTCTAATCTAACTTACCGATGTTGTACGAACTTAATTAGGAAGGTATTGTCCAATACAAGATTGGTACAACTGTATTAAGTAAAACAAAACTTAAATGCTCTTCTCATATCAACTAGCTAATAACCTAAATAAAATAAGAAATATTTCTTATGATTCAGGAAAAAATATATATGAACAAAAAACAACTTACATATTTATCTATCAGACAACTTTGTCTTTCTATGCCTATCCCTCTGTAAAATTTGCTATTTCCTACCTAAAGGTTGCCTGGAAGAGATCGCTGTTTTAGCGATAAGGCCTCCTTTTGTACCTTACTCTGTCTTATATGTATATTTTCTTTTTGTTTTTGGTGTACAATAAAGAGTTTATTATTATTATTATTACGTTATTGGTTAAAATAAATCAAAATTTAGCTAGAAATCTAGCGATTAACAAACTTATTACTACTACTTTTTCGAAAATATCTAATTTTTGGTACACTTTTTATTTGACAAGGTCAATTTTACGTTTATGTAATATTTATATTTAAAATTTAGTATAAAAATATAAAAATTGCTCTAAAAAAATCAAAGATCAACTAAAGTAAGCACTTGAAGTAATACTTAAAACAATCGATGCAACACCGTCCCGCACCCCGCACGCAAATGCAGTGTGCGTATTGCGTCGTGAGTAGTGCGTCGTGAGTAGTGCGTACAGTTAGTAGTTAGTCGATTTTTATTCGAATAATCATGGCGACGAACTACTAAATCGACAATCGAATGCACAACAGCGCAATTTTCGATTCAGTCGATTGTTTTTTTTACAACAATCGCCCATCGCTAGTACGTGTTAATCAGTCACGAGTTGAATCTTAATTTAAGATATACATTCATTGCCAGAGATAACATTCAGATTATGCTATCGTACTTAGTAATCTCAAAAGCTAGAGATGCATTCGATGCTTATGGAAGTATTCGCAATGACGCCATAATCTCATATATAAGCTAATTAATTTATTAAAATAATTTTCTAAGGCAGTGGTAGCCCAGTGGTAGCGTGTTGGCTTGGAAAACAAAGTGAAGCAGGTTCAATGTTCTTTCAAGTCTCGATTCTCACATCTCTTATATTATCATGACGTGCTTATGTAATTCGCCAACTAGCACTTGACTGGCGTGGTGGACTATGGGCAATGGCTTAAATACCCTCATATTGAAGGTAGATCGTACGTTAAAAAATATCTAATATTTAAAAAGAAAAACAAATATAAAAACACAGTAAGTAAAAAGATAGAGATCGATTTTCTGTATGAAAACTTCCTTAAAGATTTTTTTATTTTATTTTTGTAAAATTAGTAAGTATGTAAAATTGTAAGATCCATAAAATTATTTATTTTGTCTTGATCACATTTCAAATCGGAGAAAATAAAGACTTTATAATGACACAAAATATTGTACATAAATGTAATAAATCACATGTGAATTGTGATTCAACGTTAAAACTGTTGAATTTTTTTTTTACTTGAGAATTTCTTTCCACCTACATCACTTTGGTAAGCAAATCATTAATTATAAATCAACTTTTCTTAGAAAGATTTCTAATTAATTAGGCAACCTTTAAAATCAGTAGCCCCACACGAGACAACAAACACCGCCTATACTTAGATCATTATCTCCATAAAATTATGGCATCTAAAAGCATACGGCTATAATTCGCGCTTGGAATGTATTACCTAAACCTAAATTCTAAGAAGTGTTCACAAAAAGTTAGGCAAATTCACCGGACGCGAATTTTTTTGGTGCTAAAAAATCGTTCATCACATTCAAGGTTACCGACTAGACGTATACAAAGAATGTCTGTGAGTTTGTGTAGCAATGTCGTACGTGTAGATACTAAACGAAGTCACGCTAAGGTCGAATGTTATTCGTATTTGGTTAAGATTATTTCTTATTTACCGACGGGAAAAGGTACGTAAGCGAGGTCTTTCCCACAGACCAAACTTTTTTAAACACACAAGGTGAAGTATAATAGATACTTAAGTAGCATTAAATTTGGGGTTTTATGTCAAATTACCTACCTACTTTTTACAATGGTGTGTTTTAGTTAACATTACGCAATGTATGTAGTATATACACTCACGGTTATACTTAACTGTCAAAAACTACGTTTAAAAAACCGACTTCAAAAACTAAAAACTTAAAATAACTTAATAAAGATTTCATTTAATACACCTCTTATGCAAACCTAATATTAATAAATTACCATTATTTGTATGTGCTACTTATTGATAGGCTTGAAGTCGTACTGCCCTTGCGGAAGTCGGTTAAAAACATTCATTTTGTTGTAAATTATATTGGTTCAAGATGTAATAGAATGACAATTCGTTTGGCTTTTTGATCCTACTTGGCCAGTAGATTTGATTTGATTTGATTTGATCCTACTTGATACCAATGGCCAGTAGTCATGGGTTCGAATTGCGCTGGGAACATCAATTTGTGTGATGAGCATGAATGTTCTCCGATGGATATTTATATTCATAATATATGTATGTATTTAAAGTTATATATGTGATGATCCACTAGATCAACTATCTGGGATCCTTAGATTATATATAATCAAAGCTGGGATCCATAATACAAGCCTTGTAAGAATAGCTTACCTTAGAACTAGACAGTGCTGTGTGAAGATATTATCAATGTTCACCGATTTAGAACAATGTAGAATACATTGTTCTAAATCGGTGAACCACTATTCATATATATATATTTTTTTATAAAGCTTAAAAATAAAAAAATAAAATATTATGTGAATAATAATTTATTTTTCATACATTTTAATTAAGTACTTTAACTTATCAACGAATTGTAGAAAAAATCTTTTTGATATATTTCATTCATAAAATTTTATAGTAGGTGCATTAATTATAAGAAACAATGCCAAAGTTAATAAAAACATAATAAAATCAAAACAAAATGTTGAAAAACATTAAATTTTATTTTATTGAGTGACATTGAACTTTTAATTCAGATTCATTTTGAAGTTGGAATTCAGATTTGTTTTCATTACTTTTTGTTTTATGAAATATTTTAAATTAAGTTATAATATTTTTAATTTATAGTTTGTTATTGTTACGAAGTTTAGCTGCGCGTTGATCAAGTGCCATGAATGTAGAGCTGCATATTCTGTAGGTTCTGGGTTCGAGTCTCTAGTCGTGTAAAGAACAGATATCAAAGTTTTCTTTCAATATGTAACTATACTATGACAGTGGTAGCGCAGCGGTAACCCAGTCGCTTGGATATCCGAGTGATGCGGGTTCGAATCCGGGTCTCGCACCTCTGATATTTTCATGTGCGAATCATTTATATCATGATTACCACTTGTCTTACGGTGAAGGAAAACATCGTGAGGAAACCTGCATGTGTGAGAAAACCTAGCAAGTTTTCGAAAGACATGTGAAGTCCGCCAACACGCACTAGGCCAGCGCGGTGGACTAAGGCCTAATCCCCTTCGTACTGAGTGAGGCCCGTGCCCAGCAGTGGGACGTTAATAAGGGCTGATAATGAAATGTAACTACTTACAAAATACTCGTATATAGTCAAAATTCAAATGATAATATTTATCACGATGACACATACAGGAAATACATATTTATGCAATCATGTACATTGTACAGCTTTCCTTATGTTTGCGTGTCTCGGTACTCTTAAAGATAACAAAAGAAAATATTACTTAACATAAAAGAATGCTTCAATATGAAATAAATCTTCATAGTTACTTATAAATCTATTGAACGTAGCAATTGTAACAATCGTGGAACGTTGTACTGCCATATAAATATACTAATATAAATATACTAAAAATATGATAAAAAATGGGGATGAGAAGTTTAAAATGGGCTCATACATGCCAAATATACAAATTCAGAGTAGTGATCGAGATATTTTTCTATTATTACATGAGCTACATATTTTAAACTAGCGACTCGCCCTCGCTTCCCTCGGGCTCTTCCTTAGATTTAGCACAGGCAAAGCCGCGGGATCCGCTAGTTATTATGCATATAAACCTTCCTCTTGAATCACTCTATCTATTAAAAAACCGCATCAAAATCCGTTGCGTAGTTTTAAAGATTTAAGCATACATAGCGATATAGGGACAGAGAAAGCGACTTTGTTTTATACTATGTAGTGATTCTGGAGATTCTTAATATTTTACTAGTGATTTATTATAGATTCTATCTATCTACGAATATATGTCCGTTGTATTAAAACTATGTGTACCTACTCTGAAATTTCAGGCCGAATGATAAGGAGGAGTTAAGGATTAATCATTAGTTCTCGGTTTAATTTGGTCAAATAATGTACTAATTTTTATTATTCAAGTAGTTAATTTTTTTTAAATAATTTTAAACTGAAGACGTTTTTTGTTCATTGCAAAGATTTCATCGAATATTTGTTTTTTATTTTTTGTGTGCAAAAAGTACCCAACTATATTTCATATTACTATAGTATCATCACTACATAGTATAAAACAAAGTCGCCTTTTCTGTCCCTATATCCCTATATCCCTATGTGCGCTTAAATCTTTAAAACTACGCAACGGATTTTGATGCGGTTTTTTCCAATAGATAGAGTGATTCAAGAGGAAGGTTTATATGCATAGCTAGCGGATCCCGCGGCTTTGCTTGTGCTAAATCTAGGGAAGAGCCCGAGCGAAGCGAGGGCGAGTCGCTAGTGTGTATATAAAAAGAAAAATGGCAAAAGGAACGGGTCTGACTGTATTGGTCGGGCTGTCACTGCGCGCCCACTCCCGGCCGCTATCCCACTACTGCCCGATGCGGGGACTTTTGGCTGCTGGGTTACCCCCCTGGCCCGGTTCGCCCCTCCTTAGTGAACCTGCACCCCCCGGACTCCTCCGGGGGGTCCATATTAACACCGGGCTTAGTGTGGACGTCCAGTCAACATGGGCCACGCAGCGCCAGGACTCCCGACCTCAAGCCATCCTCCGTGCCCGACCTCCGAGTAGCCGGATTACAGGAGACGCCACGCTCCCAGTCGAATGGAATGACGAAAATATTGTTCTATACGTGATTGTAATACAGGGTTCAAATCCCAACAATTTTTTGATAAAAATATTTAAATTTATTTATTTTTAAATACATAAACAATTTATATAAACTTTTTTTACGGACATAAATAACAATAAAAAGCTTAATTTAAGAATCGAATGAACTGACGAAAATATTGTTCTATATTATGCGAGAGAAAGTATTAGGTTCGAATCTTATGAACAATTTTTATATTTTTTTTTTGTTTTGTCTTAAATGGTAAGGAATTAAGGCTATATTATATTAGATTAAATATATCAGTAAGAGATTTCATTTATAACATTGTTTTATTATTTACATTAGTAGTTGTATCAATTTGCCAATAGATGTCCCTGTCCCTACATTTAAGCGCGCGTACTACAGCAGACTAAAGTATCAATTACTACCATAAATATTATGTGTAATCAGTAATGGATAGTGTCACATTAAAATTTAAACAATTAAGATTTATTAAGCTTTGTTAAAGCCTATTTTCTAACCCTATTTTCAACCTAATTTCATCGAAATTAAGAATGTAAAACTAATGTTCGTTAAGTAGTGCGGGGATTAAACGTTACTAGGTTTATCTTCAGGATACAATCTATAACCTAGCAGAGTTTTATTAAAATCTGTTTAGTAAAGAGTATCTTTCACATTTATATTATTTAGTATGGATTATCTGTACTTTCATTTTGAAAGAATCGAACCTACTTGCATGACCATATCAGAATTGATAATGCAAATCTAAATATTGAAACAACTTGCCTGCTTTTGTATAATAATTTTATTAATGTCCTATAGCTATGTTCTATATATTCTAGTACAACAGTTTTCTTGTACACTACACTTAGTACTACCGTCCCCACCTAAGTTAAGACATTAAACGTTAGAGGGCGTTTTAGCAACGACGCGCTATGGCTTTCTACATTAGTTTTCTTACCATAGTGGCTATAATAAGCATTTGCAGGTCTAAATTTCTTAGGTTCGAGTCCTGGTCTGCCAAATATACATAAGTTACTTCCGGCAGGCTGATTACGTATCGAGCAATTCATCCGTGATAACGAAAATTGTACAATAATTGTTGTACAAACGCAAAATATATTTCACTTAATCGTATTTAACTTGAAACTGCGGGTCGAGTCACTAGACGTTCTAAAGAATGCTTAATATTAAAGAATTTTAAAATCAAACACAGCTTTTTAGTCAAATGTTAGCTTTTTATGTTCAACAGACTATTAATATAATATATAAAGAATCACTAAATCAATTAATGCAAGAACCAATAAATTTATAAAAACTACGAATAAATTTATTAAGTTTAATACGATTTTGCAATCAGACAGCAAATATTACATAACATTCTCGCTATCGCGGATGGCTTGCTACATACGTAAACAGCTTGCGGTTTCTTCTATTGCCTTGGAGAGTACGTATAGCCGATTGTCCTGAGCTTGATCTTTCACCGAATTGTTATTCCACCGAAGGGAAAATAATAAAAAGTGAAATTTTATTAAGCTTAAATATTTACTGCGTAGCCAAAATCATCTAGGGTATAAGATACATTAATAAATTCTAGCCTCGACAGTACATCGATTACCGAACCTACACAAGACCAAATCTACATATTAAGCGAATTGAAGCAAAATTATAAGTCGTAGAAATTACGTTAAAAAAGTTATTAGGCAAGATTTACGTAAGACAATAAACTAGATATGATAACATTAACATAATTGTTTTATTCCATCCATTGTTCTTTATAATTATACTTTTCTACTTTCAAGAGCGAGGAAGCGTTTGCATCCAATTTGCATGTACGATAGAAATCAGCCAAGGTCGGTAGTAATAACATTAATTGTAGGTACCTATTACGTGTTATCTCCGGTTGAGATGTTTCTTTCTGTTTTTACACGCTTTTTATTAGCTTCACCTGTATGTATGTTTGTTTGTAACCGACTTCTTTGGGCGCGATTTTGACCCACTTTAAACGGCCAGATTTCGTTCAAACTTTGTAGATTTATTGAGGACCGATGACAATACACTAATTTGATAAAATAATTCCATTTTTCAATTTGCAAAATATGATTTTTTGCTAGAAAAAGTAGAAAATAAATAATAGTTAAAAAAAACTAAAACACACGCTTTTTATAGAAAACCGAACTAAAAAATAGAAAATAAAATTTTATTTTAAAAAAAGCGTGGGGTGCTTTTTAAGATATTATCGAAATGATAATGACACCATGCACCCCACGCTTTTTTTTTAAATAAAATTTTATTTTCTATTTTATAGTTCGGTTTTCTATAAAAAGCGTGTTTTTTAGTTTTTTTAAACTATTATTTATGTAGAATTTATAATTAAATATAGTATACGATAGCTTAACTGAATTATGAAGAAACAGTTATAGGACTTAGAACTTAGAATTAAATATTGTAATTTATAATTGTTGTGTAACTTATAATGTACCTACATTAAGAAGAAAAATTAAAAATAAAAGTATACAATTTGCGTAGATCTTAACTTGGCACTAATAAAGTGAAAACACTAATATTTGAATTCTCATAATCTATGAAAGGAAAACAAAATTTTAATATAATCTTTATATATATACAAATATTCTGAGCATATATAATTGAACTCCTCCTAAATAGCTAGACCGATTTTAATGAAACGTTTTGTTTGTGTACGAGTGGATTTGAGATTGGTTTAGATTCACTATTCGGCCCAAAATGTATTTTTTGAATTAATTCGTTATTTATACATATAATTTAACATTATATCAGCATATTCAATTATAAATAAGTAAGTCGTTGCTAGGTAACGCTGTTTTGCGAGTGCGTACTGAAACATTTCACCGGAAGCCAAAGTTTATAAAAATTTTAAATGTGTACAGGAAAACGTCCATCGGGTCCACTAGTATAATAAATATCTTAACTCTACATGCATAATCTACAGTAATAAAACCAAACGTTTTATAAAATGAAACATAATTACGTACTAATATCCATTTTAAAGTATATAAAGCCTACAGCTATAATAATAAATCATTACTAATATTATGATAGAGCAAAATTAGTTATGCCCATACGTGGTACAGTTAAGGAAATCAATAATAAACGTTTTTACACCAACCACTTCGTATTTATTGTCAATAAGAATGCAGATAATTGCAAGAAATACTTGCAGGTTTTATTTAACTTTTTTACTTCATGTATATCTTAACACATTCATAATTTAAACATTAGAACCAATATTATGATTATTTCATAACTAAAGAAAAAAGTTGATTGTATCTTATTATAATATCAATCGTGTATGAATAAAATAATTTGCAACTATTATGTGTATAATGGAAACAGCCTTATCTGGCCAGTGACTGACAGTAGAAACGTATTGAATTTGATTTATTTCATACGTTTATCATACGCTTATTAATAAATTAGGCTACTAGTTTTAGATATCACATGGTTATAAATCCTACTAAAGTTATAACAATTTGTTAGAATGTATGGATGTCTGTTACCAGCCCCGGATCTAAGGGGGGGCAAACCGGGCACTCGCCCCGGGCGGCAGATTCATGGGGGCGCCAAATCATGGAGACATGAATTCGAAATATCGTACAAGTAAGGTCTCTTTTCCTAGAATCCCACAGGTTTTTATTAAGTAATCTTAATATAATATGTTTGAAAAACCAACTTTTCTATTTCAGTCTCCAGACTAAGCCCTCTATGACATAATCAGCATCAATACCACCGCCAGGCTCGAGCTGTGCGGATGCCAAAACTGATGTGGTGCATCAAGTGATGGAATATTTTATCCCGTTCTCTGATGTACCCGTAGGTGGCAAAGCTCGCCCATGGTTTAATACCGAATGCACCTTTGCTGAAAAGCGTAAGCATTCGGCTTACCTTGCCTGGGTTGATGCTCGAGACCGCAAAGCTCCGGATGTAAGATCCAAGAAGAGAGCCTAGTCTTACAAAAGACGTTAAAGAAGGCTCGTCTTGACCGAATTACACATATTGGCGCAAAGCTCTCTGCTCAACCATCTGGCAGCAGAGCTTTTTGATCCCTTGCCAAAGCGGTCGAGACGCACTTTTGTCAGCCCTCACTCCCACCGCTGGTAAAACCTGACGGATCAGACGGATGGCTCATACGGCAATGGAGAAGGCGAATTTTCTTGCTTTTTTTTGCCCAAAATTCATGTCTAGGCTCTGGCAATGCTACTCCACCACACTGTGGGATTTCGATGTCTAAAATTCCCATCACTAATAAGGAGGTAAAGAGAGTATTGTGTCGTCTAGATGTGAATAAAGCTTGTGGTCCTGGTGTTGTACCAGCGATAATGCTTAAAACATGTGCTCCCGAGTTGTCTTCGATACTGACACCTCTGTACCGCCTTTCTCTTAAGACTGGAATAGTGCCTAAATCCTGGAAGCTTGCCAATGTGCAACCTGTGCCCAAGAAAGGTAGCCGTGCCAATCCTACCAATTATCGTCCAATTTCAATCACCTCCATACTCTGCAAGATTATGGAGCAGGTATTGATCACTCGTCTTTTGGTATACCTAGAACAGAATGATCTCCTCAGTGATCGACAATATGGGTTCCGCCGGAATCGGTCGACTGGAGACGTTTTAGTAGTAGAGTGTATCCTAACCACACCATTGGCGGAGCTCTTGAGCGAAGTGGGGAGGTGATTGCCGTCTCCCTCGACGTCTCAAAGGCCTTTAACAGGGTTTGGCACGGTAGCCTTAGAAGCATGCTTTCAGCCCTATGGCATATCTCCTGGCCTGATCGGCTGGATTAAAGACTTCCTGAGCGACCGATAGGATATTCATCACAACCCTTAAAGACCAACTCTGGAGTTCCTCAGGGGTCTGTTCTCTCTGCAACCTGCTGCATATTAACGATCTGCTTATACCTGGTATCTATGGGTACGCAGACGACAGAACTATTGTAGATAGATACCAGCCGAATGCCCGGCCCTTTAGAGATCAAATTTAATCCGAAAAAGAGGCCATGGTAGAGCGGTTGAATCTCACACTCAGGACAGTCTCTACTTGGGGCGATGTCTATCTTGTGAGTTTCAATGCCACCAAAATTGGCGTGCTTGTTCACCACAAAAAGGAGTACCTTTATCTTGACTCCTACTTTCCGAAATGTGCCTCTGGAATACACTGACCGGTTGCAGTTGTTAGGAATGGACATTAGCCCCAACATGAACTACGGGCGGTTCATCGAGTCTAAGGCTAATTTTGCAGCAAGTGGTTGTTGGTTGGCATCCTCGCTGAGGTCCGACAGTATTTCACGCCTGGACAGCTTCTTAATCTATATAAAGCTCAAGTCCGTTCGTGCGTGGAATACTGTAGTCACGTATGGGCTGGTGCTGCGAAATGCCATCTGTCAGCCTTGGACTCGATTGAGAGGCGGGCGTTGAGGCCTATTGGTAAACCTACCCTGGTAAAAGCCAACTTACACAGCCTCGATCACCGACGTAGGGTTGCCAGCCTTTGCGTAATCTATAGGTTGCATTTCGGAGAGTGTGCGCAGGAATTACACGAATTAATTCCCCCATCCCCTTTTCATCATCGGACGACTCAACGAACGGCTGGTCTCCATCCTTATGTTGTGGACATTTCATCCGTCCGGACGAATTATTATATACGTGCGGCTAAGGACTGGAACAACCTGCAAATTATCGAAACGCCAGCGACGCCATATTTTATATAATATTTCTCAATTTAAAAACGATAGTTTTTCTTCGATAGTATTTGACTTCGATCCAGGTACTCCATAGCTCTAGCCTGCGTCGACTTAGGGACTTGAAATTAACTAGGCATCACCAGCACATATCAAGGAACCCAGAAAAATCATCAATATCCCAGCGACGCCATATTTTATATAATATTTCTCACAAAAATGAAAGTTAGTAGTTATATGATACTAAAAAAATATTATTTTAACTAATGGTCACAAAAATTTTTACTTATTATTGACACTGAAGAGAGGGGGCGCCACTATCAAGGTTTTGCCCCGGTTCGAAAAAGTCGTAGATCCGGGGCTGTCTGTTACACTTTCACATGAAAACCATTAAAGGCTATTTAAGTGTTTTGTGTGGTTAAAATATTATAGTGAGTCACCCTAGCTTAGCTCGTGCTTAATGCCTAGGTACGTATTAACATTATAAATGAAGCTATCTTTTCGGATTTTGTCGCGGATTTATTTAGATTTTTGGTTCCCGACGTTTCGAATGCTTTACAGCAACCATGGTCACGGGAGACCACCAATAGGAGCGGAGTATCGATGAAAAATGTTGCAAAAACGGGAGAAAAATATTTCTTTTGAGAGCTTCCGTCGTGTACGCTGTGTAAACGGTTAAAGCTATGCAAAAATCATGTATGATGGAATTGTTCCTAATTAAAAGGTCTGAAAAAAGTCCGCGATAGCATATGTCTATCTTTTAAGGTTGATTCGCTATAACCTTTTTCATGGTAATCAAATTTATTTTAAGATTATTTGCGAAGGTGTTTTATAAACATGGTATTTATCCTTACATAAATAAATAAGTTACTCATCACAAGTATTTAATTTTGAACAAAATTTTTCTTGGCATCATTTGATGCAACGGGAAAGGCTAGTTAAATATATTAATGAGGATCTTTACGTATAAGTTTTGTTACGGCTTACAAATACACGTCACAATATGAAATATCGAGCGTAACGCGTAATATAATTGATATAAAATATTTTTTTTTACAAAACATTGGAATAATACCTGAATTTAATAAGATTAGTTTTATAGCAAAGATTTATAGAGACTGTCACAATTTTGTTTGTTAGTTGTGTGATTGATGTAGTGCGTCCATTATAATCTAGAAACAGGTTTTATAGTTCGTTTGTAACGTATAAATTAATAACTTAATTTGTTATTAATATTTCTTTACTATTAGTTTCAGGAAAGATAAATACGTTTACATTCTTATCTTATAAATCCATACTAATATTAATAAAAAGAGAGGAAAGATTTGTATTTTTGTATGTAACGAATACACTCAAAAAGTAATGAACCGATTTCAAACATTCTTTTGCCATTAGAAACCTACAGTATCACTAAGTATCATAGGCTATAGTACTAGCGCAACCCGTGGCTTCGCTCGCGCTAGACCTAGGGACTTGCGCTACTAGTACTACACACACTAGTGAATTACTAGTAGGTACTACATAAAAACAAAATATACAATCCAATACCTTTACATGGATACTGATGATGTACTGATTCTTACAATGGCGAAATCTTACTAAGGCTAGCCAACTGCGTAGAAGATATTTTAGTATGCGGAAGTACACTCTCTTTACCTTTCACTCTCACATTCCGAAGGAACCATAACTCGATACGACCGGTAAGAGATTAAGCGGAAAAGTGTGATTTCCAAGGCATGGTGTTGAAAGTTTAACTATAACCAAGTTCCCAAATCTCGATTGTAAATTCAGTACCTTTAAAAAAATTAAAACGATCCGAACTCACGACCTCAGGATGTGTGTGATAAACTCTACACCACCGGTACAGTTAGAACATGGACACTTGTCACTTATATATCGTATACACTTTTTGATAATATCAAAAATAATAAATTCTAAGGTATTAAAAAATGTATCCTACTAATAAAATTAATGTGTATTGGTGAGAATGTATGGACGTTTGTTATTAATTTACACCAAAATGGTGGAATGGATGGGCATAGAAATTAATTATATCTGGATTAGCACAATTACTTTTATATGTTACTTTTTATACCGTTGTACGGTTCTACGAGAACCGTTCCCGTGAATCGTCCGTGTGACGAAAAGAAGTGCAGCAAGAGTGAGTAGAGAGAGTATTAGTGGTAAGAACAATGTAGACAGTGTTAACGTATGTTTCATTATTTAAAGTTTGTTTTGAGAATTGGAAATAAAATTTCAAACTTCAGTTTTACCGTAAACCAGATTCATATATACTAATTTATTATCACAGTAACAAAAACTTGCAAGGCAAGGCAAAAAAGGTGATTTAAATAACTAAAATGTATATACTAATATTATAAAGTTGAAGAGTTTGTTTGTTTCTTTGTTTGGTTGAACGCGTTAATATAAATAAACGCGTTAATATAAATAAACGCGTTAATATAAAGTTATAAAGGTTAATTTCAGAAACTACTGGATTGAAAAATTTCTTTTGTGTTGGATATTCCGTTTATCGAGGAAGGCTATAGGCTATATTATATCACGGTATGACTAACAGGAGCGGAGTATCAATGAAAAATGTTGTAAAAACGGGAAGGGCGGGCGTTAGTTCTGCAAGGTACACACGACTCGGAAGAATTTGAATTCCAGTCTTTAAAACACGCGCGAAGCCGCGGGAAATGCGAGTATAACTATAAGTTATTAAACATTCAATCTTATATCTTATCACCAAAGCAATTTCAATAAACAGCTTATAACAGAAATGGGCAGACTATCTATGAAATTGCGAATCGATAGGGAACAGCTGATACATAAATATAAATCTAAATATATGCGCCCTAAAATATTCAGTACAAAAACAAATAACCTATTCACATGTTTTTACAATAACAGATGTTGTATGAGAGAGCTATTTTATAGATTGTATGGACTATTGATCTCGATAAGGCTTACAAATACTAATACTAGTGATATTAAAGGAGAGAAAAAGGAGAAATGAAATATTCCAATTAACGTTACTTGCGCCCGCGCATCCGCTGAGTCTTAATGATCGCCCTGACAAAATCTTGTTTTTGCCTCACATTCGCATATGAATGGTATATATCATAAGCTTTTATATTATATTTTTTTGCTACAAGGTCATACATTTACTTATATTTTCTGTTATATGAGAATTAAAGGCATTTCTATATATTTAAGTAAGTTATCGATCCTTATGATGTATACTAATTTACTTTACTATACATTTACAAAGACTATGGCTTTTTATAAGATATAGCTAACTTTTTTTAGTAAGAGGTAAATAAAGCTTATTTCTTTATCGTTGAGTTTATTTCGTCTCAAATAAGTATTATCAAACACCCATTTTGAGTTACCATTACTTTAGAGAAGCTGACGTTTTAAAATCGTCTTTATCGAATTATAATATTTCAATGTTCATTCCAATATATTAAGATTGCTATCAATTGATTCCCGATGAAGTAAGGGCAATGGATCATATGAAAAACATACTATTTAGCATCTTCCCACTCCTTTACATGTATGAAAATACGATGAGATAGATACTTATAGTCAAAATTTTTCCTTCCTTATACATTAAAGATCAAATATATATTATAATTTAAAAAAAATATTTAAATACTTCAAATGCTAGCTCTTATAACTTATACACTAACAGATTCTCCGTGAAGTACCGTTACACAAACTGGAAGAGCGGGTTACTTGTACTGTTCTTATAATTGCAGTTAATGCTGCGGTATCGAGCTATTTGCCAATATAGTCCATACAAACATTTAAAGTGCACCGATTCATTAAAGTAATTAAGGTTAATACTTCATATTCAATATATTATATAAAACGTATTTACTTAAGAGTAAATACGCTTTATATATAACATATTAAGTTAGAAATAGATTTTTTTTTCTCATGTACAATATATAACTATCCTTTATTCACGAACAATTTTTGTTACATTTTCAGAGTCAGTTCCATAATTTCAGGGATTACATTAATAATACATTTACATACAAAAATATGGTACAGAAGCCGATCTCCCTTCTTAAAAGAAGTAGTCCCCCATCTCCAAGTAGCTTCATACTAAGTTAGTAATATTTTCCAGCTTTTCTTTGACTTTTCCTATATGTTTAATTAGAGTTCGTTTAAAAGCCAGAGATTTTTCCAAAATTTCATTATTCGACTCATACAAATTCATAATATTTTTTTTATTCTAATTCTACTTATATAGTAAAAATATACATAATATTATTAACATGTCATTTACTATAGAATTCCATGACCCATATTACGATATTCCGTTAGTAACACTGTTGTTTTCTACTATACCATACTTAATTGAATTAGATTCATTCCTAAATTGGTTATACTAATAAGGACCAAGTAATAGAGAAAAGTCGCAGACTCTTTTATAGAATATACTATAGTTGTAGGTCTAGTTGATAGCAGGACACAGGTGTTCTGAACCGTGGGAAGCGTACCTTGATCTTGAACTACGATTCACTTTTTTTTAGCAATTTTGCACTCCAACACGTATGAGAGAGGCTTTCATTGCGAATAAACGATCTGCCTTGACTCACTGGAAACCTATACGATTAATGTTCATTTTAAAAGCGAATAAATAGTAGCAACATTGTTGTATAACAATTATTATTTCTTAATAATTTAAGAATAATGAAATAAATTATTACATTTTTCACTGTAGTGACATTATAGATATATTATGAACTAGCATTTTTTGCGGCTTTGCCCGCGATTTAAAGACCGGAAACCAACTTCTTAGTATCCTATATCCTGACCCGGATAACCAGCTTTTTTTCATCAAAATCTGTCCATTGGTTTCTTTGTAATGCGATCACAGACAGAGAGACAGATGAAAATTCTAAAAACTATAGAATCGGCCTTGTTTAGAACCAAAACATGTAGCAAAGTATTCAACCTGGCAATTATAAATTTGTACAAGGTTTTATGTAATTTTAGTATATAGCAACGCTTATAATAAAAATTGTAACAGAACAAGATGGCTACTAATAAGTTTCTCTATAAGTTTCTTTCAATTTAACACAAAGTTATAAAATATTTACTTCAACAGGCCTCTTTATCGATAATAAAGACTATTTCAATAAGATTTTCCAAAAAATATTCAATGTACAGACACAGGTACGGATTCGAATAAGTTAGAATATTATTTTATGTGTATAGATGTATGTACAGTAATATTTGGTTTTGGGAAATAAGTACATTATAAAGTATGTGTATGTCAATAAAAAGATCTCGATGTAATTTTACTATTATAGGTAGTGTGTGTAAAAAAAAACATTTTTTATATTTTTATTTGGTCAATCACTTTTATTTTACATTTAATCGCTACTAAACTTCATTTGATAACTTGCTGGGTTGAAAATTCTCCAAAATTACTCCAGCTTTAATATACTCCTGAGCACGGCTACCTATTTCATATATTATGTGCGACGTGCACTCCTCCTCTTCTCCTATTATTGTCGTTTTAGTAGGGATCCTTATTTTTTTCTTGCAATTAAAATTGTCTATATTAATCAGTGATAATGTAGCATTCAAATGGTGAAAGAATTTTTAAAATCGGTCCAGTGCTTATTGAACCAATTCGTTTACTTACATACAAATCTTTCCTCTTTATAATATTAGTATAGATGAAGTGTATACACAAGATATATAGGTAGTAGTATATTCTACGCTTAGTCCTGATTACAATGTAAAATGTGGCGAAGTCCTGTTTCAAGCGAAAGTTGACTCAGAAAAAGGTAATTGGTAAGTGTCGGGTGGAAGACTCCATTACAGGTTCCTAAGATGAGGAAGTCAAAACCGCCTTCACAGATTTTATTGATTCACGCTCCCACAATTTCTCCAACAAAGAAATCAATGAACTATAAAAATCGAAACTCTTAATTAATAAATATATAACTTCATATTTTTATGTAATTTTTTATATATAAGGACCTATTATATAACGGAAAGGACCTATTATAGAATAATATACTTTTAATTTATGAACAGGAAATAATTAAAATAAATCATAAACACAAAGATTTGCATTAGTTTAAATTGTGATGTGAAGGTTAGGTTTGGATTTTGTTGTAATTGTTTATTTACCTATTTATATATTTATTTAAAATAAAAGTTAATAATTAAAAAAGTTAAATTTACTATGATTAAAATTTTGAGTCAATTTATCAAAAAATGACAAAAGACTTGTCCTTTGTGTTCTTTGTGACTTGTCATTTTGCCTGTCTGTCAAGTTCTTTTAGCTCTTTTTAAATGGATGGAATGGAATAGATTTGGTCGCGCTATATGGTACGTAATTTCGCCGCCTCTACCGCCATCTGAATAGCCTAATGGTTATAGTTGTTGTCTTACTACGCAGAAGACCAGAAGTTACTTTTTTGATATTTAGCTTTTAATATTGAAGAAATTTTTGTAGTTATAGGAATATAAAAAATATTTCTAACGATTTGGACGACATTTTGAATCTAGTAAGGTTTTGTTTTTAAAATTTACATATTCTCGTTTCCAAGAAATTTTTACATATCTCTGGAAAAACACCGAGTGAAAAACAAAAGAATTTAAAACACTTTTCTCCTCTGTTTACTATTTTTTTGTGTTTAGTAGATCTTGACGAAGTTTAGAGGTTTTTGCAAACACTTTTTTAACTAGGCGGATAAATTCTATTCACGTAATTTTGGAATTCTGGACAGACATTAGTTAGAGGTTGATGTAATTTAAGACATCAATAGCATATTATTTACTATATAAATAAGGAAGGCTTAATTCATACAGAGCTCACATTACTAACTACATATTATCAAATTTATATATAGAGTAGAACGATTTTTCTAAATGGATAATATTAATAACATCGTTAAGAATTACATTGCTAGTGATGGGTTATTTTGATTACAAGGAATACTGCTATCGCATGTTTTTGTAATTAAACCATTTGTTATTTAGTTTTGATATTAAATAAACTAGCATGACAACTAATAGGTAAGTGTTGAAGTGAATAACTGAAACGCTAACCCCGCTCGGGTTCGTCCCTAGCCTAGATATGTTACAAATTTAAGTAAATTTAACGAACTGATTTAATTTCCAAGAAAAGCAGAAGCTGAAGTTATTCTCCTTCGTGACATTTTCGTCACGCTTGTTCTTTTAATTAAAAACTAAAAAAAAAGTTTGTCTGAATATCATTATTAATATAATAATAGAATAAATGGGTAGGTACTTATGGTAACATTTTTTTATTGAAAATGTAAAAAATCAATAGATCCGAGTTATCGACGTTTAATTACCTCGCCACCTTGCAGCGTGGTGGTCTTTTTGACCATACGTGGGAAAAAACACTAACACCTGTGCGAATATAGAGAGTAATTCATATGTAATTCTTTGTAATGAGGCACATGCCTTTTGATGTAGCCTTTTATAGGAAAGATGCTTGCACCGTTAGAAAACAAGATAAATTTTCTGTCACCTGCTTCCTTTCGACGGTTTCGATATTTTTATATTTAAATTTATGTACCTTTAATACATTATATCGATATAATATTCTACACACTAGTGATCACCTGCAGGTCCTTGTTCTATGATTTCTGATGATGCTTACTATTAATTATTACTAACACGTTCATTGCGATTAGGCAAGTGACGCATGATTACGCTTTGACTGTGATAATAGAGCTTTAACACCACTCAAAGGTCCGAAAGACCCGAAAGGTCGATAGGGCCTGCCACGCACAACAAGAAAATCAAGTGGGAGCACTTTTGGACCGCTACTACACCATGAAAATCATTGTTTTTTCTTACGCAGTGAACGTGTTAAAAGTTTAGAAGTTCTAATCTCAATTGAAATATTCTGTGTGAATTTGGCTATAATGTAACCTTTGCCTTATGTCATACAGTAAAAGTCTAAATCGGTTTTAGTTAGCTTAATTAAAAAATAATATCTTAAAAACAGTAACACAGAAAGGAAGTTTGAATTTTAGTTTCAAGGTAATAAAGTGTCAAATGCAATACCAGCAGAAAATTTTCCTCATAGTTTTCGCAGATATCTCAATCTTTTTACACGCTTTTTATTAGCTTCACCTGTATGTTTGTATGTTTGTTTGTAACCGACTTCTTTGGGCACGATTTTGACCCACTTTAAACGGCCACATTTCGTTCAAACTTTGTAGATTTATTGAGGACCGATGACAATACACTAATTTGATAAAATTATTCCATTTTTCAATTTGCAAAATATGATTTTTGCTAGAAAAAGTAGAAAATAAATAATAGTTTAAAAAAACTAAAAAACACGCTTTTTATAGAAAACCGAACTAAAAAATAGAAAATAAAATTTTATTTAAAAAAAAGCGTGGGGTGCATGGTGTCATTATCATTTCGATAATATCTTAAAAAGCTCTAAAATTCTGAAAATACTTCTCCGATGAGAAGTTTGATGAGAATGATTTAGATTTTAAATAAAATAAAGGTGGTCTTTGGTGACCATGGTTTATATAAAATGGTTTCTCTCTTATGTAAATAGGGCGTAGGTAGTTACAGTTGTCTGTGATCAAGTCCATAAGTAAAGTTAAGCTTCCGTATACTTTTATACATACCCATAAGTAATTAAATTAAAGTAAAATATTATAATAAAAAAGTATTGATAAACGTTTATATTATCATCAGAATAAAATTTACATTATCTTAACAACTAAGCGGAGATGTAAGAAGTAATCATTTTTTTTGTAAAAAGCCGCTATTGTAAGAGTAAAAGAATATTTTTATAAATGTGTTAAAAATATCTAAAAGTATACATAATAAAAATAAAAATGTCCACGCCTCATGTGCGTACTATATAAGGTCGCATAGGGTTATTGCATAGGGTTGTCACTTCGATTCGACTTCCTTAATATAAATTTTGAGCTCTCGCAACTAGTAAAATTAAATATACTATCATCAACCTTATAAAATGAACCCCTAATTATTGTACCCATTTTTTAAAATAATGAAATATGCATTTGAAACTAGAATTTATATGAATTTCTTTTAATAATTTTATAATACTATGAAGAAAAAACGGGGAATTTATAATTTAGCTTCCTTTTAATATTTCTCTAATCAGATCTTCATGGTCCAGGGGGTTTACATATGTATAAGTTAAGACGTGCAGGCTGGCAGTCTTCACCCCTCCTTTGATAAGCTACAGCGAGTTTATACATCATTATCATCATCATCATCAGCCCTTTATAACGTCCCACTGCTGGGCACGGGCCTTCTTCAGTACGAAGGGTTTTTTACATTATAGACAGGTTTATACATTCTACAATAATTGTTAAGGAGTACAAAAACCAAAAAATACGGGAAAAATATATGCTATGAAATTTCTATTTATTGCCATATCATATTTTTTTATTTTTCTATAGCGTGAACAATTTTATAACGCGGGGATGAGAACTATGGCCTGATGGGCATAGTACACAACGCTGGCTAATGAGATTTTCTCATACATACGGAGATTCTTCAAGATTTTTTCCTTCACCGTAAGACTACTGAGCCTGGCATATGAAACTTTAATCATAAAAATGTGAGATCGGAGACATACACTCGCTGACAACCGACGTTGTCCAACGAGCGAGTTACCTCTTTGCTACCCCAACCTATAAGCCCTTAATTACACATAATTGAAAATTATATAAAAATGATATAATTAATGTTTTTAATGATTAGAAGAATAATAATAATAATAGAAGAATAATAAATAGAAGAAAATAATAATAGAAGAATGTTAAATACATATATTGCAAAGCATATGTATCCATTTAGTTAAAGGTGCATACATGAGACAAAGACATAGGTTTATTAATCATCCGTAAATAAGTTGTTTTATTTCTAGACCTATACTGCAGATGGCCGATTACATCCGGTGACGATGTGTTCGATTGACAACCTTAGATGAAGCGGTTATAAAGGAAAAGCGAAGCGGACAGCGTATTTTTCTTAGTTTAAAAGTTCTGGACCTAAATAAAAGTCCTTTTAATAAGCTTAGTTATTATAATTTTTGAAAACGAAAGCTAATTTTGTTACACACTACTATAGAAGTTAAACGTATTTAGTGTAATAAATTATTGTAAATCATTATTTTACTCTAGAATTTATACTACGAAATTATAAGCACTAAAAATAATACGTAAGTTCTTAGTTGTAAAGTTTTTCCTGTATAAAAATAATTAATAAAGATTTAAAGATGTGTGTAGAATTTTCTGACCTTTCCAAGACATATTCCAATTAAATTAACATATTACATTAATTTAAACTTCTTCCGCAAAATATTTTTAAAAATCGTAAGCTCAATTAGGAGTCATCTAATAATTTATCACTTTGTGTAATTTCTAAAAAAGTAAATGTCAGGGTTTCATATAACGAATGGACCACTCACATAATTATTTTATAGTTATCAATTCATAAACACTCTTTGAATATATCCTAACCAATATACGAATATACATTGCATTTGTCAGTAGACTTTTTATGAAGAATTATTACTATACTTACGTACGTATTATTTACTACTCATTATTATTATTCTAGACTATCCAACTAGACCCGCTTTGCTCGGCGTAAGTTAATATTAATTAAACGGTTTTTACAACTTTATAATAAAATAAGGTAGCCTAAGTTACTCTTTGAAGACAGTGGTAGCCCAGCGGTAACGCGTCGCTTGGATAACCGAGTGATGCGGGTTCAAATCCGGGACTCGTACCTCTGATATTTTCATGTGCGAATCATTTATATCGTGATTCCCACTTGTCTTACGGTGAAGGAAAACATCGTGAGGAAACCTGCATATCTAAGAAAACCTAACAAGTTTTCGAAAGGCATGTGAAGTTCGCCAACTCACACTAGGCCAGCGCGGTGGACTATGGCCTGATCCCCCTCGTACTGAGGGAGGCACGTGCCCAGCAGTGGGACATTAAAAAGGGTTGATGATGAAGTTACTCTTTATAACATTAGCTATCTGCGAGTGAAAGTCCCGTCAAAATCGGTCCAGCCGTTTCGAGATTAACAAACACACAGACTAAAATTTAAAAAGTGCCGTATATACTTTCATATGCATTTAGTGAAAAGCTGTTAATTTGCGACTAAAAACAGACACTCCAATTTTATCTATAGTGTACTGAAAAGGTAGACTATGTCACTTTCGGCAGAACATTCTTATCGTAACAAACTATACTCTGTGCCAGCCGTCGCGGGTTCGAATCCCGATGAGAAAGCGGTAATAAGTATATGCACAAAATTTGCACAAAAGCACAAATTTTATATATAGCATTTATATACAGTGCTACTAAATTCCGCCATCCGCTACGCTTATGTATATAAACAGGCTTTATATACCCGTTACTCCAGCTTCCCAAGCAGGATTAAACCGCTTACCAACTAATTACTCAGAAGCATATTGCAGTACCAATATAGTATACCACCTGTCTAGATATATCGTTAATTCTGCTATCACTTCTCTAGGCATGTGTTATGTTATTTTAAAATTAGATGGTCGTACAATTATACTTTTTTAATGAAACGGATGTCCACTTGTGTATGAAGACAGTATTTCATGTTTAGTACTTAAAGTAATTAGTAAATTATATTAACTTAGTAATAAAATATAGTAATTAATATTTAAAAAGAGGCCGAATCTATAGTATTTATAGTATTTAGTAAATATAGTAGTATTAGTAAATATAGTAATCTATAGTATTTATAGTATTTTTATTTTATTTTTATCTGTCTGTCTGCCTGCCTGCGCATCAAGAGAAAAGCAATGGACAGTTTTTAATAAGATTTGGTATAATGATAGCTGATTATCCAGGTCATCATATAGCATGGTTTTTTACTGCGGAAAAATGTAACACATTGGAGAAATCTATACTATCCCTTAAAATATTTATAGGTAACGAACCCGAGCGAAGTGAGGGCGAGTTACTAGTTCTTAATAATTATTTTACGATTACTTTCTGCGTGACATCCACTGATAAACGACTGACGTGAAAACAACTAAATAAAAACATGGTAAAGTAAATAGCTTAGTATCACCAATTGCTACAATAATACGTAAATTAAAAAAAACAGTAATCTATATAAAATATAAAAAAAATTCTGACACAAAATGACCGCATTTTATAAGAATATCGTCAAACCTGTATTTATGTACGCATTAAGTGTTTAAGAAACGTAATTGGTCACGTTACAATTAAGTACAATATATTACATAAGCTAATTTCCTTTGAAAGCTGTAATTATTTTAAATTCTTACAATGTGCCTTTAAATTTATGATGGTTATATTAGAGTGAACAAAATTGAATCATTATAAAAATTGATACCATGATTTTCCTTTTCGCAATATTAATTTATTATTAAATTAACTACTAATAACTAAAGGTTCCGATCCCGTATGCTCTTTGCAAAATTTAAAGGTTATAGTACAAAAATCCGTCCCGTATTTGTAATAAATGAAATTTTAAGTTACTCCTTATAACATTAACTATCTCCGGGTAAAAATCCCCTCAAAATTAGTTCAGCCGTTTCAGAGATTAGCTGGAAAAAACAGACCGACCGCGACAGACAGACAAAAATTTTAAAATTGATTTTTGGTTGTAAGTATGTACCTCATTTCATAAGTAAAAAACTATTAATTTGGAATTACAAACAGTCACTTTAATTTTATTTATGTCTAGACTCTATATGAAGCTTAAGTTTTTATAGTTTTTATTGTAATATCTATAATGATAAGATAATTTTAGAAAATGCTTAATAAAATTGTCAAGAAGTTCAGCCAGTTTATTTATTAATACAATTAAGTATTAAGTCATATCAAAAGTTATATTATTATAATTTATATACATATACTAGCCTTTCCCGCGGCTTCGCGCGCGTTCTAAAGGCTGGAAACCAAATACCTCCCGTTTTTGTAATACTTTACATCGATGCTCCGCTCTTATTGGTCGTAGCATGATGTAATTTAACCTATAGCCTTCCTCAATAAACGGACTATCTAACACAAAAAGAATTATTCAATTCGGACCAGTAGTTGCTAGAAGCTGAGATTAGCGCGTTCAAACAAACAAACAAACTCTTCAGCTTTATAATATTTGTAAAGATGACAAACTCTTACCTGACTTTACGTTACGCTACACTTAAAATTACGGTACGGTAGCAATATTATATTTTTTTTTATAGTGAACTTCATTTTAAATGGCGAATCCTTATTCCTTATTACCTTTTAATAAATACAATCGGTTCTTAAGATTATTTTGCTCTGATAACTGCTATTTACGTAATTCAAAAAAGATTCCATTTCATTCAAAATAAGAAAAATGTTATTAATCGTATATATTCGTAACATCCTGTTCAATATTGTGCTACAATTTAAATAGGTAATTAGTATATAATACTAGCGGATCACCTTCGCTTTGCTCGTTCGTTCGTTTTTCGTTAGTGCTTCCCATATAAAATAAACTATATTATATTACGGATAGTATCTTTCTTCATCTCGATTTCTTCTAACCGAATAAAATAATCAAAATTTTAGTTAAAGCTATCAATTGATACACAATTAACAAATAGATCACGTGCCATAAACTGCTTTAGAAACTTTAACAAAAGCTTAAAACGTCGCGGATTTTATTATTAAGCTCTATTCCTATGACCAGTGAAAGCTAAGGCGCAGGACCGACGGCTTTATTTGATTCGTAAGGTGCAGGAGTGACATACCGCAAACCTCCCAACTCCAGTCTGTTACTAAGGCTTACTAAACTTAAAGATTCAATTAAACATGCCCCAACCCGGGTCTCAAACCCAGGACCTCTAGATGTGCAGCCGTACTTGCTAGCCACTACACCACCAATTCAGTTGAGAGAAATAAACATCCGTAGGATAAATAAAATATCGCAGTTTAAGTTAAATAAATAAGTTAAAAATAACTTTGTTTATTGTTTTGCTGATGTTTAATGTATCTACTTGTTAAGTGAAGTTTAACGTATTATTTTATGCTAAATAAATAAGTGTTTATATTGCATTTGATTATTTTGTTTTGAAAAAAATCAGCGAATCAATAACATATCGATATAATTAAGTACAGGTGACTGTCAGAGTACTTCCTGTATCATCTAATTAATTTAACTTATTATTATAAATACTACCAGCTTGCTGACACATTGGATTTTTTGTACATTCGTTAGATAATAGAACATATGGATAGTATTTCATTTAAAGGTTGTTTACTTAAGTTGTTTTTAAATATGAATACTATACATAATATATAATAAATATCTATACATAATGTAATAAAATTCTAACTTATTCGAATCTATACATTAATTTTTTGGAAAATCTTACTGGAATGGTTATGTTTAATTTATCGATGTACAAGTGGAATCTATAGATTTAGACAGATTTTGATTAACTTTGGCTTGAAAATAGCTGGTTATTCGGTTGTAGGGGAATTCCTTATGTTTCTTATGTTAGGGGCGAACCCGAATGGGTAATTGGTGAATCGCTTATCACTATATAAAAAGTCCTCCTTCGCGTCTGTCTGTTCGCGATAAACTTAAAAACTACTGCACCGATTTACATGCTGTTTTCACCAATGGATAGAGCGGTTCTCGAAGAAGATTTAAGTATATAATTTGTCAAGTTTTTGTATACATTTACTAGTGGAACCCGCGGCTTCGCTCGCACTAAATCTAGGGACGAGCAGGAGCGAAGCGAGAGCGAGTCGCTAGTTACAACTTACATATTTAAAACAAAGTTGGGTTAGTCACACCATTTATTGTTCAATAACGGCTGAATCAATTTTCTGACTCTAATTTGATGGATTTGTCCACTTCCAAAATAACTATTAAACATCGACAATATTCAGGAAATAAAATAAATGTACCTAGTAGTGGTACCTAGTGACGCACCCAAACGAAGCGAAGGTAAATCTTTAGCTTTAGAATATTAAATATGTTTTTATTATAAATCTAACGTCTCACCCTTGGCATGTCCAGATAATATGGAAATGCAAATAAAACATTTCATTTCCTACAATTTATATCTAAGCAAAAAAGTCAAAAACAAAAACAAGCACAATATTTATATTTTCGAATATATAATACTAATAAAACTCATTTTATACTATATGGTATACTTACATTACTTCTAATCAGTAGTTTTCAGTTCTTTCTAGTCCGTTGGAGGCAAAAGTTTTCGTGATGAGTCAAATGTATTTATAATTATAATATTTATGTTTTTAAAGTTATAAATGTATGTATCAACTATCTGGTATCCATAACACAAGCCTCGTAGTTACAATGGAACTAGATGGTGCTGTGTTTTAATGTCACAACATATTTATTATTTTAGAAAAAAACGTTTACATTAACCTACCCTATATTATAAATAAACGTTAAACAGAATATAAAAATTCCAATTTGTATCACAATAAGCCATTAATTAATTATTAGCAAAATTATCAATGCGATGCTTTAACCAGTTTTCACCTGGCATTTATAATTTTTCTCAGGAGAAATGATCCAGCTACTAGATGCAGCCTTGATAGGGCATCGAACCCACGCTATGTTCGATTAAAGAGAAATATAATTAAGAAACCTGTACTAGCAGTGAACAATCCGTTTTGATAAATGTCAGTGCTTTTGACGAATACACTTTTTATTACCTACTTTTAAATTCTACCATTTAACAACAAATTGTATACCTAATATTTACTTCTAAACAGAGTGTATGTTTGTTTCTGATAGATAAACTAAAATTAATAAAATTAAACGCTGAACCGATTTAGATAAAACTAGCGGGTTCCACTTTGCTGGACGTAAATTAAAATAAATTAAACGGATTTAATATTTTTTGCTGGTTATTCAGATAAACATAATATAACTTGTTACTGCAAGAAAATACTCGTATCACATCCTTGAGAAATCTAACTCTAGAGCTTGCTTCTGGTAGGTATCTACTTCTCTAAAATAATAGAGATTATCTCTATTCTCTATATGAGAAGTACCTTTCTCTAAATAGCAGAGTGGACTGTGGAGCAACCCTTTTGGCTATGTGGACGGCATCGTTGACGGCAGTTGAATGCGCAAGCGATCCTGCGAGGCCCCATTAAGACGGGTGAAGTCCGTTGGGTTTTAATGGAAAGAACTGGTTTATTTTAAGCTGATGAGTCCCACATAACTACCTGGTGGTAAGCTTTAATAAATAATAATAAATATGTTGGGACATTCTAACAGCGCCATCCAGTTACGTGGTAAGCTACGATACTTGTGTTACGGATACCAGATAGTTGGTATACTACATATACAAGTTCTTAAATATATACATATTATAAATATAAACACCCACAACTGGAGTACAAAAATTCGTGATCAACAAATGAATGCCCCAGCGGGACTCGAAGCCGCGACCGCTGGCGCAGAAAGCCAAACGAGGTGTCTAAATCTCCATTTCCTAACGTTAAAAAAAGGGACGAACTCGAGCGAAGCGATGGTCTCTAGTAGAAAAGAAAATTTATTCATTCAAATAATAGTATACACCTTTGCAGCTAAAGTATATATATTGTCTACAATTAATTGATATAAAACAATCGGACATACGGATGTACAGACATTGAATTTTAATAGGAAATGGTATCAGCCATAGTGTTTTTATTAAAACATGCTTTGCGCCTTATTATCCATATATGAATATAAAATGTGGTAGATATGAGGTGACCTTTTCAATTATACGCCATCTGCCCACTATTTTTAACTAACGCGTTAGACAGATGTAATAAAGTGCATTAGAAGTGCAAAATATATTTATTCAACCATGTTTTTTCTTAATAATAATTTATTTATTAATTAAAAATTAAAATATTCGCATTTTAAACGTTTGTTAATTTTACGACACGTTTGGCGCAGTTTGTTATAGTGACCCAACTTTCTTGCGCCAGCGGTCGCGGGTTCGAGTTCCGCTGGAGGGGTTCAACTCGTTCTTAAACTCGGACGTTCGCACTCCAGTCATGGGTGCTTATATTTATAATATGTATGTATTTAAACTTATATATGCAGTATATCAACTATATGGTGTCCGTAATACAAGCTTCCTTCGTAGCTTACCACGGAAGTAGATGGCGCTGTGTGTAATAATATCCCAATATATTTATAATTTACTACAATATATAACAAAAGCTATATTTATTAAACTAATAGCTAACGTGCTTTCATCTATAACTTCTGAGACACTGCATGTCCCGAACGACGTTTTCCTATTCTAACTTTTTTATTTATGATGTTTGAAGTCATAAAAAATGTCTAGTAAAAAGAACTTTCAGTTTGGCACAAATTTTCCAATTTCCGGAAAAAAAATAGTCAATATGCTCACTGGAAAAAAACATTTTATTGTTAATTGTATAGAATATACTTAATATATAACAAAAATGAAAACCGACTTCAAAACGCTACAAATCGAAACTAAAAAGAAAAAAAAATAATTTTAATTACTTAGTTATTGTTGAAGTCGGTGCCAGCCAAGTTTTATCCTGCCTTTGCAATGAACTTTCGAACGGATATTTTGATTATATTTACAAATTGATACATTAATTAAATTGTATTAAGATTATTTTGCTTTGGCTGGCACCGACTCCAACAATAACTAAGTAATTATAATTATTTTTTTTTCTTTTTAGTTTCGATTTGTAGCGTTTTGAAGTCGGTTTTCATTTTTGTTAAAAAATAATTTATTTTATTTTTTTTTGTGGAAATTATTATGTTTAAATAAAATATTGGAAGGCTAACTAAACTACTGCTCCAATAAATCAGCGAAGTTTTGAAATAAACGACAATAGTCAATCGAGATTTGTCCACGTAACTCGTAGACGTTGTTAATAAGACTTACCTTCTATTATCAATCCACCTAATATCCTGAAGGAATACGACTATCAGTTCATAAGTACGTATAATATTAAAAGAATTTTCTTTCAACTCCTAACCGTTGAGGATATATACCTTACATCATCACAAATTCTTGAACAGCTTTAGAAAATATATGAAAAAGGTAATCAGTGCCGATAAAATTTAAGGGTTGCCCTCGATTTCTCTAGGATCCCATCATCAGATGCTGACTTGGTGACAATGAGAACATCTTGAATGTATACCCTACCGAACAAAAAAGAAATTTTTAAAATCGGCCCACAATTCACGGAGAAATCGGTGAAAACACATAAAAAACAACTGTTGAGGAATTTTACCTTCCATCATCAGCTCATCCACACGAGATGATGATTTTCATACGTAAAAGCTTTATAGGGTTTAGAAAATATATCAAAAACATAATAGGTGCCTGTAAATTTTGAGAGTTGCCTTCGATTTCCCTGGGATCCCATCATCAGATCCTGACTTGGTGACAATGGGACCACCTCGGAACTATACCCTACCAATCAACAGAAAAATTTTTGAAATCGGCCTACAGATGGCGGAGTAATCGGTGAACATACATAAAAAAAAAATACATACAACGGAACATATAACCTCCTCCTTTTTTGAAGTCGGTTAAAAATATCGTGATCTGCAAAAATTTTATATACCCTATATTGTCTTAAACTAATATGTAATTTTGTCTAATAAATTATTAAAACTCAAATCATAATAATCCAAAAAAGGGCATACGAGAAGATTATTTATTTATTCATTAGCTAAGCTATGAATTCAGAATCACATTAGGATGCAGGTGCTTCTAAATACACCTGTTGCTTGAAATCTTAGTAAATGTTAACTTAAACTATATTTTTATTTACTATATTTATTTAAAAAAAATGTTGTTTTGTTTGTTGTTCCTTTGTAGAGTTGCAGTACCCTCCATACGGCTAGGTTTGGTAGGTTTAGGGCTAGGTAGGCCTCATGATAGGCTCTATCTTACATTGCGGGCATTTGAGGTGGGTCCGCTTCGGCGGACGTGTGTGGTGGGTCCGCTTCGGCGGACGTGTGTAGTGGTGCCGCCGACGTCGTCTTTGATGGCGGAGGCGGCAGGGCTGCAGGGGGCGGGGAGTGTTGGTGATGAGCCGCACTCCCTGTCCTTTGGAGCCGATGGGGCCGCAGGGGGTGGGGAGTGTCGGTGATGAGCCGCACTCCCCGCCTTCTGTAGTCGTGGGGGCTGCAGGGGTGGGAGGACCGGTCTCATTAGCCGCACTCCCCGCCTTCTGCAGTCGGTGATTGATGGTCCACTTCGGTGGGCTGTGTTTGGTGTTGGGGCTGCTCTGGGCATTGCTCTGATCAGCAGAGTGGTCTTGGGAGCAGCCTCGTCTAGGTTGATAGTCTTCCCATAATGGGGCTGTCCCGCTTGGGGCGGTCTCATGGTGGTGGCTTCGGCCAACCGTCGGGGCGTCGCGGTTGTATGCGAAAGCGATCCCGTGGCGTCCCACATGGCGGCAGGGAGTTGGGTTTTAGTGGGTATGCCGGTCTCATTAGCCAGAGAGTCCCACATAACCACCCCAGGGGAAGTCGGGTGGTATCCGTAACAAGATTTCCCAACGTTAAAAAAAAAAAAAGGCTCTATCTTACATACAAGAAAATTTATCTTAATTCCAAAGAAAGCATACATTTAATTTTTTTTTTCTAAGAGAAATCTTCTTAAAGATATTTTCTTAGAGAAAATAATAGTATTTTCAGGTAGAATATGTAAAAAAATATGACAAGACGACATAGGTCATATACGTTTTTAAACATCTTTTTTAGTATCTAATGTACTCTGTGATTAAAAAAAGTTATCAAATCTTAATCTTTAAACATGTATGTTTTTGTGAAAAATTACAACAATACATTCATAATGTGAACGTCACCGAAGCGTGAATTAAAAATAAAAATAAGCTAAGATTTTGCAAAACTAGTATTATAATTAGTGTTTTTTAATAACATGTCCGTGAACGTGTTTTTAATTTAAATTTTACAGCTTTTCACTGAATGCATATTAAAGTATATACGATAATTTCATAAAAAATCATTATTTTAAATTAAATAGGTATACGTAACGATTTTATACTAAAAAACAAGACTGATTTATTTACTAAACAGGGCGACGTCTCTAACACAGGACCATACAAATATTTTAAGCTGTACAATGTTCATTCTAGCCACTAGACTAACGAGAAATTCATTTATAAATTACTAGCTGCGCCCCGCGGTTTCACCCACGTAGTTGCCGTTCCCGTGGGATTACAGGGATAAAAAGTAGCCTATGTCCTTTCTGAAGGTCTTCTCTATCTGTGTATTAAATTTCATCGAATTCGGTTCAGCGGTTTATTCGTGAAAGCGTAACAGACGTTAGTTAGGATAGTTAGGACTAGTATTTCCCGCGGCTTCGAAAGCGTTCAGGGTCTTCTCTGGCAGAGTTGATGCTGTAAAATGAAAGTTAGTAGTTAGTTAACATTAGGTATTTATTTTAGAAAAAGAATTAGGGTTTTCTAGAAACGAACCCTAATGAAACCCGGGGTGTGCTGCTAGTATGATTATAGAATAAATATTTTACTGAATCGACTTAAAGCCTATCAATAAAGCTGTTTAGGCTATATTGTGCTTATGACGTGTCAGATAGTGTCACGTATGTATAACTAGTGGAACCCGCGGCTTCGCTCGCGCTAAATCTAGGGACGAACCCGATCAAAGTGAGGGTGAGTCGCTTGTTTAAGATAAACATTTCCATCATACAATACATATTATGTGTAACTCTAGCGGTTTTGGCAGCGCACGCCACAATAGCTCGCAGATGGTGATTTTTTACTATTTAATTGACACTTATCATATTTTGGACAATTTACACAATATCTTTATAAATTTTAGCCTATGTGTTATTCTGATATATAAGCTATATTATTGTAAAGTTTGATTAAAATCCATTTAGTAGTTTTTACGTGAAAGAGTAACAAATATATATCCATCCATCCATCCATACTTACAAACTTTCGCATTAATATTAGAAGGATGTTATATACACTAAACAGAATAATATAACCCTGAGAGACTAACATTCACAAATCAAATAGGTACATAAAATAAGAAATCTGAAATCTTTGATTTGGCTTCTGTTGCGGAGTATATTAAAAAAAGGGTAAAGAATTAGCATACGTAATATGCAAACAATGCTTTTAAATTTTACATGTACGTGCACGACAAATAACAATGGAATCAAGTCTGTCTAGTATAAATAATAGATTTACTATTACAAGGAAAATAGGGTTGTCAGTCGAATTTTATAGTTGTTGGAGTTTGCTCCTTTAGAATCGATTTGTACAGCTCTATATAAAATTCCCGGTATGGAAATTTAATGAAGAGTAATAATCATCATTTTTAGGTATAAAGGCCTGTAACTTAGGCGAGACTGTCGTCCAAAACACTGACCTAGTGCAGTCTATGCATCTGCGTTAAAAACTTATTTACTTCTCACTGGTCTCTAATGTTTCCTTATAAATTAATCTTAAGCGTACTCACTTGTATTTTCTTAACTAGTAGCCAAATTATAGTACACAATTTTACTGTTTTATTTTATTTTCTAACTTCCTTACATGTTTTTCAGCTTAGCCGCCGTCTGTGATAATTTAATGCAAAAAAGTGCATAATATTATGCTTAATTTATTTCATTGTTCAGATAATATGTTTGTTCGCAATCTGAGAACAATACACTAAAGAATACTTCTACTTCAATTCAAAATATTTGCCAGCTATCTCAAACTTTGTAAACAAAGTTGAATGACGCAAAATGAGAAAATTTACTAGAAATATTCCGCGTGATGACGGAATTTGCGACTATCATCAACATTGTGTATCAAAACTTGTAAATAAATTTATAAAATATACTTATAATATACTAGCATTTTTCGCGGCTACGCACGCGTTCTAAGGGCCGAAAATCAAATACTTTCTCAGTCGCACGCTATGATACCTCGTAGAAGTAACGCCCGCCCTTCCCGTTTTTGTAACATTATTCATTGATGCCCAGCTTCTGTTGGTCACAACGTGATGTAATATAGCCTATAGCCTTCCTCGATAAACGGACTATCCAACACTAAAAGAACCAGAAACCGGACCAGTATAAACTAATCTCAGGAACTATTCCTGAGATTAGCGCGTTCAAACAAACAAACAAACAAACAAACAAACAAACAAACAAACAAACAAACAAACAAACAAACAAACAAACAAACAAACAAACAAACAAACAAACAAACAAACAAACAAAAAACAAACTCTTCTTCTTTAACGAGTGAAATGATTATAATTGTTACTTAATATATTTTATCGATTTGTGTATTTATTTTATTATATAATTTATTTTACTACATAAAGTAATCTTAAGTGGAATGTAAATTTCATACATATAACTTACATACATACATACATACAAGCATCGCCTTAGATACGTCTAAAGCCTTTGTCTCTGCACTGACTATCACGATGGGAGTATCGAAACGCTTCAGGAAACAAAAATCTAAATGAATCCGCGAAAGATTCAAAATTGTAGTTTAATTTAAATGTTAAACATTCGCGAAAATCTAATAAAGATAATAATATTTAGTTTCAAGTATAAATTTATAAAGTTTTATGTAATTTTTTTTAAATGATTAAGTTTGCTTTTGATAAAGTTATAAATGAAGTGCTAGTTAAATGATAGAGAATTTAACATTAACATATCAAAACGTGTTGCTAACTTTACGTACCTATTATTAATGATAAGTCATTATTTCATTCGTTTTTTATTTTTGCTATATAATTTAATATTCAAACATTAGGTATATTAATAAAATATTTAATTTAAATCTTATGTGTGTTTAGAGCATTAAATACTAATTCATATACGTTTTTTGTTTCGTTAAAATTAATATTTTAGTACGTTACTTAATGATGATTACTTCAATCCAATTCTTTGTGCTGTCTCATAGAGGTTAAATTAATACCACCAGCGGGACTCGAACCCGCGTCCGCTGGCAATGAAGGGTCACTACCAACTGAGCCAAAAGTGTTACAAAACTACCATACGTACTTACAGCCATATTTGATTTTTATAATTGTACAGCTAAAATACGTATAAAACGACGCGTTTGGCTCAGTTGGCAGTGACCCTGCTTTCTGCGCCAACGGTCGCGGGTTCAGTCCCGCTGGGAGCATTCATTTATTGAGTGCGAATGTTTGTACTCCAGTCATGGGTGTTAATATTTATATTATGTATGTATTTAAAAATTATATGTGTAGTATATCAACTATCTGATATCCGTAATACAACCCTAGTAGCTTGCCGCGGAATTAGACGGCGCTGTTGTAAAAATGTCCTAACATTTATTTATTTATTTATTATAAATATAAAGGTTGTGCGCAACCCTATATCGAAACATAATGCCACTAGCGGGTTAGTTCACTGGTAGGGCCACGTCAATCACGTCCCTAAATTGTACGATATCGCAGTCAATAGCCTTAGTATTAGCATTTAAATTGAAACCTAATAGGTTACAGGCATTTAAGATAAATTGTAACAGTGCTTAATAACGAAATCTCCTAAACAATAATCATTCGAAATTCTAGCCTAAAAGCTTTAGTAGATTAGCCTATAAGATATACATACTAAATTATTGAATACGTCTTAACGATGACTTATAGTTACCTAGTTACTGTTATTTTGTGTGTAACTTAGGCATAACAATAAGTTATAAGAAAAATTGAATATGCTACGAATAAAAATTAAATCAGGAAAGGTGTTCTTAATAATATATGTATTAAGCAGTTATAGATTATTACTATTTCATGTTAAAAAAGATAGCTTATATTTCGTCTAGTTGAAATGAAAACATTGTGTGTTCTACAGTAAGTTTTTTTGATAGTATGGAAATATACTAACACAAACTACAGTTCGCTATGCGAGACTCATCAGCCAAAAAGAAAGAAACCTACTACCCACTGAAAGCCAATAACAGTCTTAGGTAGTCAACTCCGACATCCCGATGGCTGGCAAACCACAACAATAAAGAAGACCAGTAACAAACAGCATGGCACTGGCATGGCTGGTTTGCAAAACGCTTATGAGCTATATATCTACTTATCGATTTTTTCTATCGTTTGCGTATTGCAACTTTACAGTCAAAAATATCAAAATATAAAATATATATTTTAAAACCTTATTTTCTTATGTAAAATACACAGGAAATTAAAAATATAAATGTTCGATTGAACTTAAAAAATTCGACTAAAAGTTTTGCTTATATCAATAACTTGTAGATTCACAATAACTTGTAATAAAAACATAAACTTGTCACTAGTCTTAATAGATACCTACATTATTATGGAAATAACTAATAAGTTATGATGTGTTTATAACTTTCAATTTTATTACATTTTTTTTCTATAGTTACTACAATATAAAATAATAAATAATATATAATGTATTTTTGTATGTTACAAATAAACTCAAAAACTACTGGACTGATTTCAAAAATTCTTTTGCCATTAGCACCCTACATTATCACTCTGTAACATAGGCTTTATTTATTACTAGCGGAACCCGCGGCTTCGCTCGCGCTGGATCTAGGGACGAACTCGAGCGAAGCGAGGGTGAGTCGCTTGTATTAGATAATATCAAATAAGTGTTAGTTTAACTTGCGCCTTGATGGTTACACACATATTTTGTCTAATAATATGTATCTACGTAGTAAAGTAGTTTAGGTGTAAAAACAGAAACACACACTTACACATGCACACACACATGTGCATACATACACACACATACACATACACACGCTTAACATATATATAGTATTCATATAATGAAAAGTTGTATATTATTAAACAATATTTATATAAAATGATTTCACATTATAATAAATTGCCAGATTTAATAACTTTATTCGGCCATTACTTTTTAAGGCAACCCTATATTTTCGAACGTAGGTGTGGACAATGCGAAAGTCACATTTAACAGGTAAATCAACTAACTCATAACAAATAAATAAAATAAATACTAAAGGATTGAAGATTCGAAATGGATATAAAACAATTTCACGAATGTTTATAAGATTTACAAAATATTTGTTGTTTGTTTGTTTGTTTTTAATAATTTGATTATAAATAATGAATCAAGAGTTTCAGGCTTGTAACATAATGGCTTTAAGTTGTGAAATCAGTCGACACGATCAGTGGTTTGATACCCGGTGGTGGCAAATTAGCGTTTAACTGTTGCTTCGCTTAAACTTTAGCGACAAGTTATTGTATCTGCAATCTTACAAGCATTATGGATGAATTCATTTACCGATTTTTTCTTTCAACGTCATTCATTACGATACTAATCAAAAACTTTTTAACGTGAGTATTTTACTTGGTCAAGCATATACGACCACAATTTTATATTTTAATGAAATAGGTAGACATGAATACTCTTTTGATATAATTTTTCAGACAACAATAGCGATTTTAATTCTCTAAAATATATGTGTGAAATAAAATTCTCATAATATTCTCTCTAGACGATTTCTAGATTGTAATATGCAAATAAATTATTCAATGTAAGTTTAACTTTGAAAATCTTACAATTAATAAAGTTACATACTTAATATAAATAAAATTTTATATTAAAATCTGTAAATATTATATAGCCCAGTATCATTTCAATGCATATTACAAATAATAATCCGAAGCATAGCCGAAGCAAAATGCTAGTTCAAAATAAAAAGTAAATCGAGAAATTCGTGAATTGCAAGGATCATTTGAAAGTCAGTACGTTTGACGCGGGCAAAGACCCAAGTTAATTAAAGACAGGTCGCCAGAAGGTTGCACTACCAAATATAACCCGTAATTGTTTTGAGCCTTCATAAAACAATAAAACTACTGCTACTGTAGTAACATAGAACGTTACTATAGTGACTAACGTTTTCACATAAAACCGAACGTATTATTTCTTCAACTCTAAGTAAATTAAACAATGCAAACTTCGCAATGCGCATATGTATATTATAAAAAGTTGATCGATATAAATACCAATTATTTGTTTAACTTAAGCATAAATAGAGTCAGTGGTAGTGCCCAGTCGTGACGCGACAGACTCTCTCAGATAATCGAGTGGAGCGGGTTCAAATCCGGGTCTCGCACCTCTGATATTTTTATATGCGAATCATTTCTAACGATTAAGGAAAACATCATCAAGAAACCTACGAGTCTGAGGGAATTTAGCAAGTTTTTGAAAGACATTTAGCCAGCCTGGTGAACTATGGGCCTGATCCCTTTCGCGTTTAAGGGAGGTTAAAAAGGGCTGATGCGTTTAGTATAAAGTAATATTTTTATTCACATTTATGATATTATGTTTTATGATAAAATATTAGTTGTATAGATGTCTAATAGTCTCATAGTTTCACATTTACGTTAGTGAGTATCGAGTATCGCGTAATTAAGTAACCAATGGTAGGTACAGCTCCGTTTATCTTTTGGTAGATTCGTCAACGTCGCAAGTGATGAGTTTTCTAAGAAGGTAAGCCTTTGTCAGTCATTTTAAGGTTCAGACGGCTAATCTTTGGTTTCTATTTTTTATTTTATAGATACATTTAAAATGTTATGTGCTTATTAAAAATAATTCGATTAATTATCGTCTTTTGCATGTACTATATATCATTTAGATATAGTATATACGAATATGCAATATAAATTTCTATATGAAAAGATATAAATTACAAGCATTTATTTATTTTTCACGAACTAATTAGTCAAAAAATAAAGTTATTCAGAAAGTTGCATTACTTATAATTTTCATATTTTATTTATGATACCCATTTCCGTTTTTATTTTTTTATAACTTAAGTGTTTTATATATAATATTTTTTGCTTTTTAGTAAAATATCGTAATTGAAAGCTTACGCAAAACAAATTTTATTCTCAATCAAACTAGTTCAAGATGACACCATACAATTCTTACTAACCTAAAAAGTCTAACAATCTAATGCGATCTAAAAGGGGAAGACTGGCCCATATTCTATGAAAGGCCTCTTGTATTCACACGTGCGGACCCAATACTCGGCGAGAACTAAACGATCCATGAGTACATTATTGCGTAGTGTGCAAATAACCTAGAGTTCGCATTATATATTATATAAGGTATAAGTATGTGGTTTAAAAATAGCTTATGGTAAATAGAGTGATTTAAAATTAATAGCTTCTGATAAATAGTGTGATTAAAAAATAGGTTATGGTTATTTGAATGCTAAAGAATTTGAGTGATAGTCATAGTAAAAGCTTTTTTCAACCCCATTAAGAGTAAGAGAGGTTGTGCTCTGAAAATGAGAGAGAGAGTGAGTGTATGTTTTGTGTATACATGTTACACGATATTTCTCATATTGTGAAGCAATTTAATTATAGTTTTTGTAACGAATATAATACTTGGAGGGTGTTTTAATAATTTTTAAAATTTTAATAAAATAAAGGGTTAAAATGCATATTTGCAAGTGAATTTTGAAATCAGTGGTTTTTTTTAATTAAAATGCAATATTTCTTGTACATATATTTGTTACATTGAGAAACAAGCTAAAGCTATAAAAATATACCATCACACCTTTTAAAAATTTTTAAAAGTATATTTACAAAATAAATATATTAGTGTTAACTGTTTTAAGAATAATATTCTAAATTCTAATTGTCATACACTCTTTGTCATACACAATTCCCGTCCATAAACTATCTCCACATAAAAATTGAGAATAGAATGAAACAAAACAAAGCCGAAACAAAAAAAAATACAAGAATCATTCATTCTCCAATTGTTGCGTAAAAAAGTATAAACCAAAAAGTTAAAATAATTTAGTATTATTAATCTTATGTAGAATAGTAATAATTTCAATGTACCTACATCCTTTACATTTGAAATAAACAATTAGCTGTGTAAAAACGGCAAAATTCCTAACGTACGTAAGTAGGTACTTAGAATTTCTTATATAAAATATAATAGAAAACATAAATTGGTCTTTTAACGACTAACACTCGCAATTACGCAAGTGGTTTCATCGTGACATTTCAAACTAACTAAAATAAACGTAAAATGTAAGACGCGACTCAAAATTACCATACTTTTCATATAAACATCTAGCATCTTTCTACTTAATGCTATAAGATACGATTTCACACACACTTATTTTACATACATTATTTCATTTAAGTACATCAGATAAATTGACGCCTTTTTGAAACATGTAGTTTTCGCCTACGACTCTGCTTACTACTACTACTACTAATATAATGTAGCATACTTATTATATAACTTATTTTACTTTAACATTGAGATGAAAACTTGTTGTAGCTTAGAGTAATTCACGTTTTTGTCTTCTTTTGTCTTCAGCCCTTTTTAACGTCCCACTGCTGGGCACGGGCCTCCCTCAGTACGAAGGGAATCAGGACATAGTCCACCGCGCTGGCCTAGTGCGTGTTGGCGGATTTTAAATGTCCTTCGAAAACTTGCTTGGTTTTTTAAACATGCAGGTTTCCTCACGATGTTTTTCCTTCACCGTAAGACAAGTGGTACTCATAATAGAAAAGATTCGTACATGAAAATTTCATTGGTACAAGACCCGGATTTGAACCCGCATCACTAGGTTATCCAAGCGAGCGCTTTTAGTTCTATTCATATTAAAAATTTTCATATAAACATACTTTACACCTTCTTAAAGCATTTTCTTTTTGATCTAATGTAAATATCTTTATTCTCAATAAATGTAATTTTAAAGTAAAATTCCAAAGCTTTGCAGTTGACCTCAACTTTAACTATTATGCTTAAGATTCGATTAGAATTTACGCAATATCTAAACGAAATAAAACGAAAATGGCAAATCGCAGGAGAGACTAACTTAGATAACAAAACTTAGAAATCGAAGTTCTATTATAATTAAATTTGGATTATAGTGAATTTAATAAGAAAAATAAATAATGAAATAATTGAGGTATTTAAAGTACTATTGAGTCCTTAACTTTTATTATCAGTCAGTGAATGTAAGCACAAGTACCTACTTAATTAAAAATATCTTATACGATTTCATAATAATACAACTTGTTCCACTTTCGACTGAAAAACTTTAAGCTCTATATTATGTCATTTACACTCTTATTTGTATGTCTAAGAAAACTTTATCTATACAACAAACAATCATAAAGTCTAGGAGCTTCTCCGCTTGCAAAAATGTACCTAATCTTTTTCTCGTATTGAATTAAAGCCCCTACCTGCCCTATATAAATTATAACATGAAGGGAAAATTATTTTATTGATATCTTTTTCGTTGATTGCTATCCGATTTAATAACATAGAATCTAAGCTAAGAATCAATTCAATTATTTTAGTAGAAAAAAATGCTAGAAGTATTTTTTCGTATACCTTTTCTTTATATTAGTAGGTGTGGACTAAAAATTAATGCTCTTTAAGCAGCCGCGCTAAGTAAAAATGTTTACTAATCGCCCTTTTACCTCTTATGGTGGTTCCACATGAAAGAATTGTAATATGTATATCTAAGTTTTTGTTCATTTTCATTTAATATTAGCAAACTTAATAGGCAATGGTACGCAAGGCGGGTTCAAATCTCGAGTCGCACACCGACTGACAGAGGGACTTTCCATTTCATGTTCGACTTGAAAAACGCATGTGTAAGAGAATTTAGCAAGTTTTCCAAAGTGTTGTGGACTATGACCTGATCGCCCTCTTTTTGAAGAGAAACCTGTGCCCAACAGTGGGACTTTAAAAAGGGCTGAAAACGTAAAAAGCCAAGTTTAGTTAATCTTTTAAACTAAATATAAGTATACAAGTATACATATGTATGTAACGTTTTAAATTTTCTAACGCTTAGTTCGTTTGCGTGTAGTGCTTTGTTGTAAAGACAAAATTATATAAATATTTATAGAAGTCGGTATAGTGTGGACCAACCTTAAAGGAGAACGCAAGTTATGAGCGGCCGCGCACTAAATTTAGTAAATGATAAAAAGTATGTTATTTCACATTTCTTCAATGACAACGACTTACACGAATTCCAATAAGAAGTATTGCCATTTTCGGAACCGATGGCTATAGCTGAATGATAAATTCCTCAAATATTTACCTTACCTTATACTGATACTACTAAGATTTTTTCTTTATTAATAAGAAAATATTTGTGCATCCCTGTTTATTTAACCCTTTTTAGCAAGTGCCTTTATATCCTACATACTGTTATGGCACGTTAATGATGTCAATAAAGTGCGAGTTAACTCCCTTTAAGATTATCCAAATTAGTCGACTAAATTATAAGGAACTAGCAAATCTAGCATTTGAGGCATATAAATTTTCTAATAAAATAAAAGTAGCCTTAGTAACTAATTATAACATAAGCTAACTGCGAGTGAAAGTTCCGTCAAAATCGGTCCAGCCTTTACAAAGATTAGCCGAAACAAACAAACATACAGACAAAAATTTTAAAAATAGGTCTTTTGATGTAAGTACCGTACCTATATAGGTATATACTTTCATATGCATTTAGTGAAAAGCTGTTAATTTGTAATTAAAAGCAGCCACTTCAATTTTATTTTATATACTGATGTAGGTAATACTGATTAAAAAATCTAATACAATGATAGACCATTAAAACAAACTTTCCAATAGATTTAAGATGATTCGACCCTGTATTACCTGAGATGTTGTAAGCCGGAGAACGTATAAGGACATCGGGGTCAACGTATTGTCTCACCGATGCGCTAAAGTGCATCTAGAGATGACTTCGTTGACCTTCGAATTGAGGTACCAATATGTATGTGTAATAGATAAATATTCATTTTTTTCGCTTATAAATAGCTTTTACCCGCAGCTACGTTTGTGGGTAATGCTACGATGAAATTAACGAACTATCTTGGTCTAACTAGCTTGTATGGCTGCAGATCTGGAGGTCTTGGTTTCGAGTCTCGAGTCGGGTCACATTTCTGATAAGAAATACAGATCAGTTGGGAAGTTGGTGATGTTTCACGTAAACTCGTTCAAGTGCTTGATCTTTCACCGATCATCCCACAGGAGTATGAGAGTGACAGGAGACAAACAAAGAAACAAACACACAAAAAAAAAGAAACAAACAAACAAACAAATATCCTCTCACCCCAAACGCATATACCGGCTCCGTTCTGTCGTGGGTAAAAGGAGTCTTCAGATCTTTTGCGTTAGGTGTTAAGATGTGTGCATATTTGTGCACTATAGTATCGCTAATGCAGTTTTCTAATCTCAGTGAGACTCAGGAGAAAATCACTATGAAGAAAATAGTTTAATAGGTATGTTGTTGTCATCTAAACTTTCTTCTGGCAGTGAAAGTACTGTTAAAATAAGTTTTAACAATCTGAAACAAACAAACAACCAGAAACTGCTTTTTTAATATTGCTAATAGGTTATTGTTATTTCTTGTGACATTATTTACTTTTTAAATAATGAGGAAATACTTTTTATTTAAATAAAATGATTTTTAGTTTAATTATTTCAACTTTAAAGTTAAAATATTTAGTTGAAAATGCGAATACTCGCAACTAGATGGCGCTACTACATAATTATTAGCTTATCAATTGGTATAAAATAAAATTTTAAATTCACTTTCTTAATAAACTTTTATATAATTGATTTTCCCTGTTTAATATATTATTTCATTATAAGGGCGAAAGTTTGTGAATGAGCGTATTTGTTGCTTCTCAAAGATGTCGTAAAAGTTTACAAATTCCACTTGAGCGAAAGATAAGATCTCTAAAAACTGGGCCGATTTTTAACATTTTAAAAGTTCACTAAATTTGATTAAGGTGATTAAGTAAAAAAAATTGTAAAGAATTGAGAAATTTAGAAAAAAATGAAATTATTTTTTTCAGAAAGATTTTAATATTTAAATATGGTCAGGACGTTTTTTGTTTTTTTTTTATTTTTAAGAAAATGATTTTGCATGCTAAGTAGTTTCATATGTTTTTGTAAAGTTGAGTCATTATTTTTTAATTATACCTAAGTACAGGGCAAGCAAAGTCCTTCCGTTCTGATGCTATCGTATTCCATTCCATTCCATAAAGCTTATCTTTATTATATTCTATTTATATTTCTCACGATATTTTCCCTTAACTTATGTTAATCATTTAAGTAACTGTAAAGCTTAAACGGAAATTAAAAGTGAATGTGGTAATTTTTTCGCACTTCACAGCTTAATTTTAATTTGACGACACGTTTGACTCAGTTTGTAGTGCCTTGCTGCCTTGCGGTTCTAGTCCCGCTGGGGACATTCATTTGTTGAGCACGAATGTTTGTACTCCAGTCATTGGGTGTTTATATTTATAATACGTATGTTTTTAAAGTTATGTGACGTGTATCAGCTATCTAGTATTCGTAACACAAGCCTCGTAGCTTACCAAGGAACTAGATGGCGCTGTATGTAATAAAGTCCCAACATATTTTTTTAGATTAAAATGTTGTCGATTCGAAATTGTATCACATGAATATAAAATCATCTGTAAATCTGCACGTGTTGCGCAAGGCATTGTCCGGTATTATTATTTCAATACAAAAGGCTTTTTCTATCACACAAAAAGAATCTCATATACTGGAATGCTTTTACTTTCTTTCGATATATTTTTTGTTTCCCTTTAAGTATGGGGCATCGTTGTGGATGTTTCGATTTTGATAATATTAATAATAAACTACGCATATTAATAAACTATTTTTTGTTTAACTGAAATAATGTAATGTTTTATGTATATCACTATTAAAATCAATAATTAGAAAATAACTAGGTACATAATATTAGGTTGTACTTATTTATAAGAAGTGTGTATATAGTTATAACATACGTATTTTTAAATAAGGTGATTAATTTTTATGTACGTAAAAGTGCGATAAGTCTCCGTCTTTCTATGTACTAAGAAATGTATTCGTCTTTCTATGTTTTGTAATAAGAAAACCAACTTAAAATACCAGATAAATTAGGCTAATAAAGCTCAACAGTAATCGCTAAAAAGCCCAAACTCAAACTGAAGAAAAAGTCTTATTTTCACAATGCAGAAAATACAAACAGAAGATATAAATAATAAATTTCTTGAACCTCAACGATGCATGATTCCGCACGAAAGTAGTTGTATCCATACCTGCTTACATTCCCACAGCTCATCTGGCACGCAGTTTTGTATCTCTTTCTTTTACTTACAATTTATATTTATGTCTCATCTTATAAATACACTTTCAACGTTATCTTTCACTCTCACTATCTATAAATTTATAAACAAATATTCAGAAACAATTTAGTTTTTTTTTTCTTAAATCTGAATTATTTTTATAAGGTTTGTTTATTACAAGGCTTCCCTTGGTTACATGGTTACTTGGCACATTAATAATTTGCATTATAATACATTTTTTTTCTAGGTAACTATGCCAAAAATCTTTTGAGTCGTATATTTAAAAAAATACTGTAATAGAACACAAGTTCTCTATAAATAAATCTTTTTGCTTTCTTATAATACACTACATGACGTCAATACTACATGCACTTTCTTTAGAAAGAGCGGGACAGCGCTAAAACATTAGAAGGTACACTTTTTGTTACGATACTTTCTTCTAGATCGCATGTGCGTTACGTTGACTCCAATTAATCGGTGAAAGAGTGAGAGTGACCTTAGAACAGAAAGTGTAACAATGGTATCACTGAAATATAATATATTATGTAGGAAATTAAAATTATAATTATATTATTATAAAATATTAATCTTAAAGGAATACATGACATTTCATATGTTAGATTTTATGTTCAAAGAAAAAAAAACTAATGAAAATGGAAGCCACAAAATTTTTGGAATCTTTATATGTAAATATTGTCATTAATATATAAATTATACAATAATACATATATATCTGACAGAGAGAGATACCTACAGAGTTCATGCACACATCGAACTAAAAAAAATTCATATCTTTAAAACAACTTAATGTTTAGAAACCCTATAAAATATTTATCACTTCTACAGTAATATTTTGTATCTATGAGAGATTCTGTCGAGTGTAAGTAAATGGCTAAATAATCACCCTTATATTAAAGGGTTAAGGTTGGTATTATACCTTGAACTTTCTACAAAATGTAAAGTATTGAAAGCGACAATTTTTCACTTAAAATGTTATGCTTGAAATGTCTTGAGGGAAATGCGAGTGATCTGTAACGCATGCTTTCTCCGATTTAATAGATAAATATCTAATATGCTTTGATATAGTTAGTAAGTAATATTATGCATAATTTAATATTAATTTTACAAACAGAGGTCCAAAAACTTGAAAAATTTTAACAAAATTACTTACTACTGAAATTACTTCAGCGATCAAGTTTTTTTTTTAATTTCATAATCATAATCATTTATTATGAGTACGTATTACTTGACTGAAATCTACTTGCAAACACTTAATCTATATCCAGACGCATTAACACATGACATGTAGGTTTCCTCACGACGTTTTTCTTCACGTGCGTGACCCGGGATTTGAACCCGCTTCACCCAGTTTCTCAAATGAGCGCGTTACTACTGTGCTATCCACGGAATAGGTAAAAAATCATCTTTTCTGTGGTGCTATCACTCCCTATACATAGCCATTTCAAATTCAAAATATTCAGTCAATGGTATATCACCGCCATTGTTTATAAAAAACCAAAGCACACCCGCATTAATCCGAAAATTGACGGCTTTATATTTCGTACGAATTCTATCAAACACGTACGAGTACAATACCTATTTATCAATAGACACGCGTACTCTGCGATCTGCAAAAAAAACCGCTATTTTTTTGTCTGATCGTATTGTGTATACAGTATTGTTATAAAAACCTTTCTAAGGCACAGAGTATGTGTTCATTGATTTATAAGTGTATACTAGATTTTGCCCGCGGTTTCACTTGCAAAAATTATTTATATATCGTAGCGTTTCACAAAATAGCTTTAAACAAAATTTAACTGCTTTCTAAATTATACAATATTATATTATTATTTGAATGTATTTTGATGATTAATTATAAGTAAACATTATTTTCTTATTAAAACGATACGTGTGGCGCAGTTCGTAAAGTGACTCTTGCTGTGTCTATGGTCGCGGCTTTGGGTCCCCCTGGCTGGGGGCAGTCATTTGTGGGATTAGCATAGTAACTCGGGCAGGGGGCTTTATATTTATAATATGTATATATTTAAAGTGATATATGTGATACCAGATAGTTGATATTCAACTATGATATGACTGTAATAATGTTATAACGTTTTTATTTACGTCAAGTTGTATCATTCAAGTATAATAAATTTAGTATGTAAAATTTAATTTAGTCGAAATATGTAAATAAAAACCTTGCATTTAAATATAATCCAGCGTATGTTCACAGACTATTTCAAATTCTTAAGGGTCGAAAAAATAGAAAGGTACGTTTTTTATCTATAGAACGTCTTTCACATAACTTTCCCCGCAACATAATAGAGCCAGGTAGGCAAGACAAAAAATGTACCGCCATAAGCACCCAGATTCCTTGATAGTGACATTCTATAAAGGAGGTCATGTGAAGTTTTGAAATTTTATAACTTCTATAATATTATGATTTTAACCTTGAAATAGTAGAGTTTTACGAAACCGTTTATTGGAACTCCGTTAATTTATACATATAAATAAAATTGGAGTGTCTGTTTTTAATTTCAAATTAACAGCTTTTCACTAACTGCATATAAAAAGTATATATATACGATACTAGCAACAAAAAAACAATTTTTAAATTTTTCGCCTGTCTGTCTGTTTGTTCCGGGTAATCTCTAAAACAGCTGAACCGATCTTGACGCGACTTTCACTTTCGCAGATAGCTAATGTTATAAGGCGTAACTTAGGCTACTTTTTAACCGACTTCAAAAAAGGACGAGGTAGATATTTTATTTATTTTATCTAGCGGAACCCATGGCTTCAAAGTAAAAATATGAATATGTGTTTACACATATAATTTACATATTGAACTGCTATGTATTTTAGATATAAAATATATTCATTATTCATCTTGTGTTTAGTTTTTTTATTAGGTTTTTATTAACTTCACAAAGACTACTAAGTGACAGCTGTCACTTATGTACCTACTCAGCTGAGTAGATACATTAAATACTTAAGAAATGATTTAAAGTTTGAACATAATACTATTTACTAAGAGTCATAAAATGAAAAAGAAATGGTTAAATATTTAATAACTTATAATAGAACTGCTTGAATTTGAATTTTGTTTTGTTTTAAACATGTTTTACCTTACATCTACTTAATAGATTAATTGATGATTCTTATGTGATAGATAACAGTGAACTCTTAAATTTTAATAAATGCGTTCAAATAAACAAGAAATGAAACAAAGGAAACCACCTTTTCTATGTACATATTAGAGTCATTTAATTAATAGAATACGATTAGAGAATAAGTAAATATTAGTAGAGAGTATTGCGTACGAGCTTTTATCGATTCCCTACAATCCACGATTGCTGCAAAAAATTTGAACCAATAAACAAACAAAAAACACACAAATCTTAAACCCTATTATAGTAAATGTTTTTATTGGCTATACTTATTAAATTAAAAAAATAGAAATATTTTTCTTTATATTTTTTCTACTTAATTAGTTATTTGGCGAAATAGCAGCTCGTATGATATAGATTTAGTTATAAATTCCTATTCTATAGAAAGTACTTACACACACATGTGAATAGATAAAGCCCTTTGAACACGTGCGCTACCTGCGCTTGCGCAAGATTCGACCCCAAAAAATTTACTTTTTGCCGTTTTGTCGCAATCCCTTTGTGTTTATTATACCTTATATTTTTAACTAGCGACTCGCCCTCGTTTCGCTTGGGCTTTTTCCTAGATTTAGCACAGGCAAAGCCGCGGGATCCGCTAGTTATGCATATAAACCTTCCTCTTGAATCACTCTATCTATTAAAAAAAACCGCATCAAAATCCGTTGCGTAGTTTTAGAGAAAGCGACTTTGTTTTATACTATGTAGTGATTCGCTATTTTATATTATATACTGTTATAATGTTTGAATTAATCCTTACAATATAAATTCTTTCATATTCTTTAATTTAAACGTAGTAGAATTTTTTTAAAGCAAGTTATACTTTGGCGCCGTAGTACTAATAGATTGACCACATATACCTTGAAGTTAATGCCAGAGGCATGGAAATTTTTAATAGAGGCCTATGTTTGAATGAAATAGACCTAGAAGATATCAATGATAATGACAGTATATGATATAATTAAAATTAAATTAAATTACGTAAACTTTATTATAATTGGTTTTAAGCATAAAGCAATTAACAAAATGCAACGAAGAAGAATGATAAATTAACGGTAAGTATATATTTTATTGATATCCTATACTTAAATCATGGTAAATATATTAATTTATTTAGTTTATTGAAAATATTTTTAAAAACAGCTGTATTTTTTTTCGTTTTATAATCATATGATAATGACTTTACTATTAAACTAAAAACTAGGACCAACGTATATTCAAAATAATGCAATCTGGACGTTTCCAAGGGTACATGTAAGAAACCACTGGCAAAATATACATATTAAATCACCAGAAACTGAAAAAACCGAAAAAAAGAATATTTTTTTCATTTTTTGTAATAAATGCAATATTTACAAGAGGCTTGTTTATTTTTGCTTTACTACTTACTTGCAGACAATAGAACACATTACACAACAGCGTATTAGTAAAGAACTGGCAAATATACTTTATTTTACTCATGCTATCTAATAACTAATTACTATCAAATAAAATGTGATACCTTAAATTCCAATTTGTGGCCATTTAATCATCATTCTTATTTTTCCACCAAGACAGAAACATCTCGCCCACAAACTCCTTCCTCATAGAAAATAACTCTTCAAAATTGTTTATTTAAAGAATTTTACCATCTTTATCATTAAAATTGATAACTTACATAAGGAGCCCTTGTTATCGCTGACCCTGGACTACCAACCTTCACACATTCTACTAACGTTTGATCACGTTTGCTATTGAGTAAATAATGAAATACCTACGCATCAATATTACTTCATAGATACCAAACATCACGATAGTGATAAGTTTAGAGTATGTTCAAAGAAATATCTTCAGAGTACCAAAAATATGTTAGTTTATTTGGTTGAACAAAAATCATTTTTTGTTTTTTATAAAGGGAAAATTAATGAAGTACCACTCGTATATAATTGTCATGACATATTATACATTATTTGACATGACTTATTTAAGTCTTCAGTGTTAATGTTATTCACTTATTACGATTTTCATTATTTAAAAAGAGCTTTAATGCTTTTAAAATAATGTTTAGGTACTTACATATTGTGTCATGGTCAAAAACTGTTAAACAAAGCCATAATAATTGTTAGAGTTATAATAGTTTATAGTAATTAGCAACGAGCTAAACCTAATCATTTTAGACATAAATTTAAATAAACATAATATATTCCATAAATCCTATCATAATTTAATGTTTAGAAACATTTAAGTGGAAATTACATACATACTCTTAAACAATATTTCTTCGCCTAAAACAATCTGAATGATATATCTACGATAAATTAAATAAAATAAATAAATATGTTGGGACATTTACACACAACATCATCTAGTTTGGTAAGCTACAAAGGAAACTTGTGTTACGGATACCAGATAGTTGATATACTACATAAATAAGGTTAAATACATAAATATTATAAATATAAACACCCATTACTGGAGTACAGACATCCGAGTTTAACATGAATGTACCCAGCGGGACTCAAACCTGCGACCGCTGGCGCAAGAAAGTAGGATCACTACAAACTGCGCCAAACGTGTCGTCAAATTACACGAGTACCTAAAATTGTCATACAACAAATACTGTGTCGACATTGTTCATATGTACATATGTAGGTACATATATTTGTAATTACATCCAAACATAGGGACTAAGAAGATGTGCAATGATTCACACGACTAGTAATCTGTATAATCAGAGTTGGAGTGACCTAAATCCGCGCAACTGCTAGTACTTTCATTGTGAACGCTACTTTACTCACACAAGCTAGCACACAAAAGCATTTAATACACGAACACGTACTTATCAGAGTCACTCACACACTAACCAAGTTAATGTAAGAGTATCTACTACACTAATAAGGTAATCAAAAGTAAGCTTTCTCACAGTAAACATGAATGTAAATTTTAGTAATAATATGATATTATGTATTATAAACTCGATAGTAAAGAACGTATTTATGAAATAGACGTTGATAGGCAACGTTGCGTTCTATGTATGCGTACATTTGCACACTCGTGCATTTCGCTCTCAAATGGGTGGGTTACACTGCAGCATTGTACTTTGGCATTAGAGCGAAGAGAGTATAGTGTATACAGTACTTCAGAACTAGGTCAGTATTCCTGCAGTTCTAATTAAGAGTAGGAATGTGGAAATAGCGATTAAGGGCTCGTAACCAAATTGCCAAGCAAATCTAGTTTCAGATTGAGACAAATCGAAATTTTGTAATACTCATGACAAATGTTATTCGTGATTAATGTTTTAATTCAACTGCTGACGCAATCGACAGTACGTAAATTGTTTTAATATTCGTTTTTTATTTCATTTCACTATCTCAGAAAAGCATCCAAAAGCACGCTTCTTGAACAATTAACCATGACCTGATTTGATTACCCAACATTTTAGATGGTGATAAGCCAATTCAGTTAATATTTATAACTTAAGTAAACGAAAAAATGTCGAATTTGTATTGCAAGAAAGAAATGAATACGATAAAAATTCAATAAATGTCAAAAGTCAAAATCTTTGATGTTTGTCACTCAATTACGTCAAAACAACTGGATAAATTTGGATGAAAGTGGTGTATAAGAATAGAGACGCTAGCCAAAGGTATTTAACTCACAGAAAGAAAATATTTTCAGGCAAGTAAAACAGCAGCAAGCACTAGTATTTAATATTATGGACAATAGTTACGCAAGACGCAACCCAACCTACTTTCCCAACGAGACATCTTCAAGTGCGCTATCAGCTAAATTATGTATTAGATTTTTACGACAAAGAATAATGATGAAAGAATATCTTTGTAATTGCAGTTAAATTGTATATCAGTGGCATCAAACAATGACAGTACAATATGCGACCATCAAAAGACGATTAACTAAATTGGTAATGAGCATGACATTGCCATTCTAGATTGTGAAATGGCATTACGCATTTGCAACCCATTGTTTCTGATCTATTTAATCTTATAAGGTACGTACTTCTCATCTTAAATTGAATTAGAGGAACCCTTGTAAATAAGTTTAACGTATTTTACAGTTCCTGTGAAAGATTTCTTACTACTTATTTAACTTGTTACAAATAAATTTGCAAAAGATTTATTGTTATTTTCACACAAATATCATAGTCACTTTATGGTTAATATTGCTAGCCACAAATTAATAGACATGGGTCTATAAATATCGATCCATTACTTCTAAGTAGAAAGGAATCATATAATAATTGGTTATTTCCAGTTATCATCTAAAGTAGTGCCATACAAATATATATAAATAGTCATAAGTCATAATCATTGCGCAACTCCTGCGCAGGTGACGTAACCGAAACGAGCTCAGCGAAAGTTACACCGTCAATTTCACTCTCCACCTTATCTTTCTCTTTACTTCCGTCTCTTTTACACCAATGAAGTTTCCAATTTCCACTCTCACTCATATGATTTACATTCGATCTCACTCTCGCGTTAGTAATTGTGTATTTCCATCTTTCTCTAATGTTTTCTTCACGGTTGGACTATTTTTTGTTTTCCAACACGCGGGAGGCGTTGTTGTAATCAATTGTTGTTCGACTTTATAAGTAGGCATTTAGTAAATGCATGTAATGCTTTAATGTTATAACATTTGTTATTACTTGTTTTGACACTAATAGTTTTAATTACATATCTATTAAAATGGTGTTTTCTGATAACTGAACTATATTTATCTTTTTTATAAGTTGTTTTATTCATGTTTGTTAATACCTGCCGATAACATTTTAATTTTTGGCAATATTGGACACAATTATTTATAAGAAAGAGCAAGAAAGAGAGATGTTATATTTCGCTCTTCGCTCACCTAGGTTTCTAATAACCAGCATGGGAGAAGGAGCAGGAATCGAATTTACACCCTTCTTCAGGGTAGCCAAGTCAAGCTTAAACGATCAAACATTCAGAACAGAACGAACAGTAAGAAGATATTAATCGGTTAATTTTCATGATGATATCAGAATATATTTAAGTCAAATAAGAATTACACATTTTTTGCTAATACTAACCTAATTTGAAATTCAAGCGTTAATTAAAAATAATTCATACTTGGCAACCTGAAAATGCAAGGATTAATGACCCAGCAAATGTACAAAAACATGATATTTTAATATCAGGTTTATTTTTATTTCATAGGATTATATACGTATGATATTACGAGTAAGTACAAATAGTTTTAAAGAGTTTTGTTACAAATATATTATTACTATAGTTAAACTTTAGAAAGTACGCCAACGGAAACTGTCTTGTTAGCATTTTCTAGAACGCTGAGAAATGCAGGTTCTATTATCACTTGCCTGTGCAGGAATTAGCAAAATATTTGATATTGTAGTACTGTACTGTATATACATTGTCATTGATTGAGTGGCTGTATAGTACGATAAAGCCTTGAAAGTATTTCATATGTAATATTTTATAGTATTGTTTATTGCTAATTTGTTTATTTTATATCAACTAAACACATAAAATGAGCTCGTTTATAATTTTATTTTATATCCAAACATAATAAATTTCTAAGTTATTCGAATCTGAAAAAAGTATTTTGGTTTGAAAAAGTAAAAGTATTTGAGATTGTTTGGTATATAAAATATTTCTTTATTATATCTTCATTATTTTATTTTTTATATATATTTCTATCTAAAAATAAAAATCAAAAACATGCCTAAGACAAACTATAATGTATTCATCACCTAGCAGCTAGCTACGTCATCACTTCCGCTCGATGTACTAAATTTTTTATAATGACAAATTCTTATATTTATTTACATAATTATGAAGCTATAGTATGTTGTTAAAGTATTTATATACTATGTATTGATCTCTTGGTTTCGCTCTTAGGTACATTTTAATTTGAATGAGCGGAACCCAATTTTTTTCTAAAGACAAATTTTAGTTATACCTGCAACATACAACAATAAAGGAAACAACAACTTATATAATTATTACATAGTACATTTCAAACCGATGCACTTAAGCTTACAAAAGCTTGTTAAAAAGCTCAACTAGTTATTTATAGAAAAAGCTATGCCCCAATAACAAAAACATAATACACTTGAGGGCTTACCAGCGATCAACATTCGCAAAGTTCGGGTGATCGGTGCCTACGAGCCCAAGGTTGCAGTGGAAAGTAAACAGCTAACATTCCGCCGCTGCCTACGACGAGCTTTCGTCCCGCAAGGCTATCCACCTTGTCTATCCTTATCTTGGCTCACCTTTGAATCGGCGATTAGTTCTCGAAATATTTACCTATAAACCTTTGCCTTTCTAAGGTAATGGTGTAATACAACATAAATAATTAATTTCTTTAATTGTGTTATTTAAACTAAGTAGTATGGATGGCTTTAAAATGTATACAAAAGTATTATAAATGAAACTATCTTTTCGGATTTTGTCGCGGATTTATTTTTATTTTTGGTTCCCGACGTTTCTAAGCAATCGTGGTCACGGGTAGACTGTTATTTGACGACGTCTGTGCTTTATTTACTTGTTACAGACACACAACTACAAAAAATGTTTAAAATGAAAGCAAAAATAGAAATAAATCCGCGACAAAATCCGAAAAATTAGTTTTATTTATGATTTCAAATAATCGCGTAAACCTAAGATAGTATCATACAAGAGTGCTTAAATTAAGCTGTTGTAGATCAATTATGGAGTGAGATTTGTAGACCCTTTATCCTGTAGATTTTTTTCACTTCTTTTTTTCATTATATAATTTTTGTAGATTTATGCAAATATTTGACATTGTAAATTAAACTATTTGCGAATTTTTTGACAGATTCGTTTTTAATATGTGCCTTCCAAGAGAATACCATTGTAGCTATCACTTTTAATAGTTCTTAAAATTGTTACTACATAAATATTTAATATTTAATTAACAAAACCTTATACGACGCCTTAGGAACACGATTTCTACGAAATATCAAACAAATTCCTTTAGAAAAGAATATAACGCTAAAAAAGGAGTAGATATGCAAACTAAAAAAGAAAGCGTTAAGCGAAATCAAATATATTTAATAATATCCTTAAATTCTCTACAAGTCACGAGTCACCTTCTCGAAATGACTCAACCGGTCATAGCGACCTTTCCCTTTTATTTTATTCCTAAACCAAATCGCAGGAAGTGGCTAATTTTAATTCCTATGAAACCTTTTTGTTTAGGCTTTTGGTTCAGCATTCAGTGTATACAAACGCTTGTTCCCTTTTAATTTTAATATATTTCATGACAAAATTATTAATATTTTAAATTAAAGGCTTTCTAAGTATCATTAATTAATTAATCTTAAAATCAATGAAATAGTAAAACCTTGTACTACTATAGACGTATTATCGTATCATATTGTGAATGAAAATTAATAATAATTAAAAGTTTAGATAAAGGTTATTCGGTAAACGATACAGTAGGTCTGACACTGACTGACTGGCTGTAGGTACTATAACGTGCCTTCCCATCGAATTAAGATAATCCCCATGCTAAAAAGTACCCTATGTCACTTTCCAGTCTTCCACATAAAGATAACACCAATCGACAACTCTGTTTGGACGTGAACGAAGGATAAACAAGCAAATCAACACAGTTTAATATTTACAACTAGCGACTCTCCCTCGCTTCGCTTGGGCTTTTTCCTAGATTTAGCACAGGCAAAGCCGCGGGAACCGCTAGTTATGCATATAAACCTTCCTCTTGAATCACTCTATCTATTAAAAAACCGCATCAAAATCCGTTGCGTAGTTTTAAAGATTTAAGCGTACAAAGGGATATAGGGACAGAGAAAGCGACTTTGTTTTATACTATGTAGTGATACGAGTACCTAATATAAGAGGGGACTTAAGTAGTCTAACTTTACCTAGAAAGTTTTTGATTAGCTCATACAACAATTTTTATAATAATGTGTACGGAACGATGCTTAAAATTAAATAACTCCAAATCGTTTATTTGATGCCCACGCATACATTTTTTGAAGAAGACTTATGGGATTCCCGCCTATTGTCCTATTATCATCAAAGCGTACAATTTTGTGTAATCGATTTTTTGTAAAAATCCTGAACCTTAGACGCTAATACTATTTTTTGGTTCAAAATCTGCTATAATAATATATGAAGAGCTCAGCGGTAACGCGATCGCTTGGATAACCGAGTGATGCGGGTTCAAATCCGGGTCTCGCACCTCTGATCTCATGAGCGAATCATTTATATCATGATTACCACTTGTACTACAGTGAAGGAAACCATCGTGAGGAAACCTGCATGTCTGAGAGAACCTTACAAGTTTTCGAAAGGCATGTGAAGTCTGCCAACACCCACTAGGCCAGCGCGGTGGACTATGGCCTGATCCCCCTAGTACTGAGGGACGCCCGTGCCCCGCAGTGGGACGTTAAAAAGGGCTGATGATGATGATGAAGATATGAAGACATTCATTTTGATGATATTTTGGAAAAACAGATCTTCCATCCTTAGTTTTTTGACCATCGACATTTCATTTATAATATCTAAGACACTTAAATTAGATTTTAATTGGACTTCTTGAATCTATACGTTGAATTTGTTTAAAACAAGGAACTAAATTACATATAAAACTACTTCTCGCTTGTAGCTCCGCGTACCTATCTATTACAACGATAAAATAAACCCTCAAAATTCTTTATGTCAGAATGTAAACAGAGAAACAGACAGATTGATTTTGAATAGTTACATAGTCATCATTTTTTTAGAGTTTCGCTTATATATTAAATCCTCCCTTCATATTCATTTACTTTCTCCTGTCCCTAGTATTTAGCGTCCGAAACTAACCCGGTGTCGAAGGGTAGAATTGCATTGTGGAACTCTTATACTTCTCTGGTACAGTAAATCCATGGTTATATTCCTCTCGTAAACATAGAAAGCAACACGTGTAAAGCCGTAATTAGTAACTAGTATGTAATATGCTAATTAAATTATAATATATCTAGGAAGAAATAGTGTTTTATGTCGTTATCGTGTACAATATATTAATAGATACAACTCTATGAATAATAATAGGTGTAGAATATTTTCCCTAATGAAACTCCGTAATTATAATAAAGTCATAAATGATAAACAGCATTTTAGAACATGATATAATGATCCTTATACCTTAAAAAATAGATGTCAAAATTGTATACATGTACACGAGGATACACGTATGTACATACATAGAGTCAAAGTTCGCAACTCAGCCTTCAAGTGGGAATCCAATCAACTATCTAATAAACTGGCATACGAAATAAATTGCATATATTGTGAATAATTCATTTATTATTCGCATTGTGCATATGCTTTTATCTATAACATGCTGATATATCTAAGATGATGTTTACTTATTTACACATACTTAGTAAGTATATACAAGACCTCCATTACAGACAGACAGGCAAAAATTCTATTCTATTCTAGACTATTTCAGTAGATTTTCCAAAAATTAAGTAATGTATGGATTCAAAAACATAATTTTTTTTACTTTATTTTAGATACATAGATTTTTTTAGTTAGACGATTATATAATTTAATGAATTAAAGTATGTATTACGCTTTTTTAGAGATTTAATTTCGATTTCCTGTTCCCACTGTTTCGAAAGGTCAAGGAGGAACTACTAGCTAACTAGGATTTTGGTGTCTTAAAAGACAGGGTTTAACAGAAGTTGTAAACCAACATGACACTGAAGAACAGAAGTAGTATCTTAAAAAAAATAATAAATACTTCAATTATAAATGAAACTATCTTTTTGAATTTTGTCGCGGATTTATTTAGATTTTTGGTTCCCGACGTTTCGTATTCGAATGAATGTATTTAACGTCTCAAGTTTATATACATGTTACAGACAGACATCCCCACATTTTACAAAAAATCCAAAATAGCACCAAATTACCTTATAATTTTATATTTTAAAATAAATGCGCGACAAAATCCGTAAAGAATAAAGATAGTTTCATTTTTAATGTAAAATATTCGCGTAAAGAAAGTATTAAATACTTCAAATTAGGGTTGCTATTGTAATGCAATTAGAAATCCTTGATTGAGACAAAGCTTAATTATAATTTTCGTACAAAAACTAAATGAAGTACCATTTGAAACACTTTAGGCATGTTAATTGCTAATCTCTTAAAATAGAATAATTAACACGTTTCACTTTCGAAACTAGTCGTTTGAAATTACGGGCGTACACAATGCCACAGTTGATTGCTTTTTTGCGCGGAAAAATTTGTAAAGAAGCTGTATTTTCTCATATTGATAGAAAATGAAAATTTTATTATAGCAAAAAATACATCCTTAGGTCTTTCAGGAATAGCAATTTTTAAATTATATGTATAATAAATATGTTACATTGGAATATTTTTGCCCTGACAGCTTCTCAGATTTAAGTCTTTTGCAAATCTTATTTACAATCATTTTGACCCTAACTCTATGAAGCGAAGCAACGATACGTATATAAACTACGCAGCAATAACAAAGCTACAGGCAAGCGTTCAAAATGTATATTTTCAAAGTGTATTTGAGGGTTTTGAATGCATAATCTATTTTCATTTCATAAAACTTTTGTGTCGCTTACATTTAATTTGAAGGTACGAATTACCATGAGACTTATAAATAAATGTTAATTGCTCTAAAAAGGAACGCGCAAGTCACTTTCACAAATAGGAACGCACAGAATATTGTGAGCTAAGAATAGCTAGAAAAGAACTATTTTTCATCATTTATTTTTTGTAGTGATACTACTTCGCTTCGCTCAAGTTTCTCTATATGTCACTCGGGACTATGAAGGATACCGATTTTCACCAAACAATAAACCATGCCGACTAAATTCCTCCAAAGAGTTCTTTAATGATACAGTTTGTATCAAAACAAAATATTGTCTTTTAGTAAAAATAGTCACTAAACTCCCGTCCAGCTATCGCCTTACAATATACATATATAATCGCTCCATTTCGGCTTCAAAATAGAAAATATCAAAGAGACAAACACTTAAGTTTTCATTATAAGTATGGATAAAAGCTTAGGCTTAAGTTTCTCAGGTGGGAAAAAAACTACTTTTACTATAACTATTATTATACCATCTCGTAGATTGCCTACTGACATTATAAATTACCAGGCTGTAAATAAGTCTTAATAATATAATTACATAAGGATATTTGAGTGTATAATATTAATCAAAATCAAACTAATGACCTTATAATTAATGGGCTTACATCTATAAACAATAATATTATGCTTTTATAGCAACTAATATCAAAGTGTACTGTGAATGTTCGTACGGCCCTGAGATCGGTACCAGGAAGGAGGAAGGCGAACAACTAAAAATTCACAGCGCACAAGCCTATGTCGGTAATTTTCGGAGAGACGTGTTGATGTATCTTCCTTATAAATATTGGGGTACAATGAGAAATATTTATAAACTAGCGACTCGCCCTCGCTTCGCTCGGGCTCTTCCCTAGATTTAGCACAGGCAAAGCCGCGGGATCCGCTAGTTATGCATATAAACCTTCCTCTTGAATCGCTCTATCTATTAAAGAAAACCGCATCAAAATTCGCTGCGTAGTTTAAAAGATTTAAGCATACATATGAATGACAGAGAAAGCGACTTTGTTTTATACTATGTAGTGAAAAGAATACTGTTGTATCGAAAAATTTCTAAATAATATTTTACTAGATAAAGCCTAATTTAAAATATTATTAATTATCACTTTACAATAGTTATAAATTGCGTATTTGAACAAACAATGTTTGGGAGTATTTACTATCTATTTAAGAACTTTGCATTTCATTGAAATTAATTTATAAATTATTGTTGTGTAATAACGGAATAGAGTGATTTTGTACTGGAGACGTTCGTTCAACTACAAGCAAATTAATAAAAAATTTAACTTTTATTGTCTGAACTTACTTTCATGTAATATAAATAATACATACATCTTCTCCGAGAGGTGTTTTCTTAGCGAAATTTTCTCAAAGAAAGACGATTATATAAATACTTATATAATTTTAATATGTCAAATGATCATTAAATATATTATTAAATGCAATTACCAAAATAACAATAAATTACATAAATAATAAATACAGAATAACATTTCTAAAGGAGTTCAGTAGTTATACATCTCTTAAACAATCGTATGGAGACTTTGCGCTTAGTATGCCACAGAAGAAAATCCTCGATATTTTACTTGCGCACACGCAGCGAGCCTGCGCAGACCGTTTGAATGACAAATTTCATTGGACCTTGAAGCCAGATATATTTTCCTAGTGCGCACGTGCTTTAAATACGAGAAATGGCTCGTTTTTTGTTAATCTTATCTATGTGTTTGTATTGAAAAAGCGACGTCTGTTTTAAATATTTACAACTTAATAGCGTAATTTAAATCACTAAACAGTTTAAAGTTAATCATCAAGTGGAAATGTCAAGAGCTACCTTTTACAAAACTAATACTATGAGATAATTTATAACTTTAGATAATTTTAATATTTTATTACTTAGATTAGAAGTATTCATTTCCTGTAACACCGGTATTGCACATTTAAAGTGTTGAATATTTATTTGTTTATTATTTCAGCTAAGACTTCAGCAAAGGAGGATTCGTTCGTTTCTTGACATGGGCCATAGAGTATACAGTTTTCGAGAAAATAAGGGAGAGGGTGAAGTTAGAAGTATATAAACAAAACCTGTTCAGACTTTTTTACTTACTTTTAATGGTCACAATGACTCAAAACTTTAATTGTGTTCTAGTCTGATAAAAAACGTAAAAGTGGCCTATTATTATATGTAGGTACTTGTAAGTCGTAGCTAAAACACAAGCAAATGATTTTTTGATTATTGAGAATGATCACTTAAGAATGAAAGAAATTACTCGTTAAAATTACATTTTTAGAAGAAGTATATTAGGAAAGTTACCTACAAAACGTGGAAACACTTGTCAAAGTTTTCATTTTTTATTTAGAATTTTTATATGAAAAAATGAATTCAAACTTTACCGTTAGGTATAATAAGACAATTTATTTTTATTTATTTATTTATTTATTTATGTACCACACAACAGAAAAAGAAAAATACATAAATATAAAAAGGAAGCGGAGACATTGTGTACAACGGATGACTTATCTCTTTAAGAGATTTCTTCCAGAAACCCTTGAGCGTGAGAAGGACATAGTAATCAAGATAAAGGTGCAGTGTCGGTACATACTACAAACGTACATACATACATATATACATACATACAAACATACGTATACATACATACATACACATAACATACATACATGCACATAACATACATACATAAATACATACATACGTGCCTACATACATACATAGGTATATATAGACAAACAAACTCACATAGTATCCAAAATTTAATAAGAAAATTTATCGACAGGATACCAATATTTATTACATTATATTAGCATATTGTTAGTAGTAGTATCCTATCCTTTGCGTTTGATTAGTATCCTTCTTTCCTAGAGCAACGGGGGAGGACACTATTAGTATGTATTCATATTTTTATTTTATTTTTTGTAATATTTATTGAAATTCAGTTGTGTATTATTACTAATATATTAGTCATTTTAAATTAGACCACGCTCATTATAGACAACAATTTTACGAAAACATATTTAGAAAGACAGCTCCATATTTAGGTACCTATATATATAAAAAAACTGTCTCCAAGGTTTTTTGACAATAACACTAAAGTTAAATAATAAATATAAAACGGTAGACAAATAGAGTAGAAAAAGGCATGGAAACGTCTTTAAGATTTTCTGTATAGATATTGCAAAATTATTTCTTTTTATTTTTTTTATTTCTATTAAAATTGAACGGTTAGAACATCAAAGAAATCTTATAATTGGTATTTAAATGAACAATGTGTAAATAAGCTGTGTACGCGCGAACAATGCACTTATATGCGTTAACTAAGCAGCCAATTAAGCGGCATGGAGATATATTAATCATCTTGTGGCCCACGTAACGATCAACAAAGACGTATCCTAGAAAATTTAGAGTGAGCATACTTTTGTAAGGATATTGCCACCAAAATACATATTTGCGATACTACTCTATACTAATATTATAAAGCTGAAGAGTTTGTTTGTTTGTTTGTTCGGTTGAACGCGCTAATCTCAGGAACTACTGGTCCAAATTGAAAAATTCTGTTTGTGTTGGAAAGTCAGTTTATCGAGGAAGGCTATTGGCTATATCACATCATGCTACAAAAAATAGTAGCGGAGCATCAATGAAAAATGTTGCATAAACGGGAGAAAATTATTTCTTTACATTTTCAGCCTTTAGAACGCGCCGCGGGAAAGGGTAGTAATTGATAAGAGAACATCGTTTTATCAATTTTAATAGTAATTATTTTACCAATTACATTGAAGGTAAAAATTAGGGTATTCAGTCTTATCCTATGAATCAAATCTTTTTTTGATTTAAAATAATTATAACTTTTATCAACAAGAATTGAACCAGAAGAAACCCCATATATTACAACTCAATTATTAACATTTTCTTATAAATCTCATTTCAAATTAATTTCGAGGGAAAATAATTTTTAAATAATAATTATTGAATTTATTAGATATCCACCAAAACAAATATATGCGACATAACCAAGAAAACATTGTCCTTGTTAAACTATCTCTACATGCCTTTATAGCATTTATATTCATTAGGATCTGAGACTATTTATACTTGCATAATTAGTATATAAGTAAGTTGCAATTATAACTTACAGGGTAAATGTTTTTTGAAATATATACACATTAATATATGTTTTGTATTAGAAATATTAATACTAACTATATTTAATATGCGAAATATAAAATTAAGCTATGCAAATAAGTCTTTAATTTATCTATACTAATATTATAAAGAGGTAAAGTTTGTTTATTTGTTAAATTGTAAGGGGTAATCTCGGGATCTACTGAACCGATTTTAAAAATTCTTTCACCAATAGAAAGCCACATTATTGCTGAGTGTCATAGGCTATATAAAAAACCGATAACCGATATAAAAAAAAATAATTAATTAATTAAAAATGCCTACAAAAAGTCAACGGCAGCATATGTGTAACTTTTATATTTAAGTTACAAAAAGTAGTTTTTTTAATATTAGTATAGATAATTTAATTTTTAATTTTTAATATTAATAATATAATTTAAATTATTTAAACACTCTGTACTAAAAAAGGTTTAATAACATTATGCCCAACGAAGTGGGAACGGGTCAGCTAGTATTGTATAAATAGAACTATCCTAATTTTTCCTACCGTAAGGACACCCTACAAAGGACGTGTCCTTTACCAGAGTGCGCATTGTTTTTGTAGCAACAGTCATTAATTACTGGTATTCAAGTGGGCACCGCGCAGTAATCGTCCACCCACAATGTATTGATGTTCGATCCGACCTCGATGTTTCATCTGTCACAATATTTAGAGAAAAGTATTATGAGCGAAACATGAGCAATGAGCATATATTATCTTATTGCCTCGGTGGTGTAGTGGCTAGTGGATAGCATAGAGGTCCTGGGTTCGAGTCCCGGGTGGGGCCAAATTTAGTTATTGAGGTTATCTGTTTAGTAAGACTATTATATTATAGTATTAGTTTTACTTTTCATGTTTAAACATATATTCAAGCGTCTTTTTTTAATCTCTACATAAAAATTCACACACACACACACACAATAGTCAAATTTTATACTAAAATACGTTTTACAAAACATTTACCAATACCCTTTTCATCATCAGCCTCTTAGTATTTGCTTAGCACTAGACACCAGGTAAGAGGTCACATGGCTGACCTCACTATAAACTACATCAGTTATTGGAAATATACATCTTAGAACTAACAGGTCAAATATCATGTGATTGATATTCATGTCATTATAGGTACTGGCGTAATCTATTTCCCTTTAAATACCATAAATCAAAGATAATCTCTCCTTATAGTACCTACTACAGTGTCGTCTTGCACCTTCACAATAGCTATGAGGTAGTGTCATAATGTAGCCTTAAGGCTCAAGTTTCAAGAAAATAATGACTAGCTTTGCGGTATAAAACAAACTAAACTTTACTATAAATTATTTCAAATCTACTTGCAATATACATGCTATCTATAACAACTTGTTAGAAATGTATAACTTCACAGGTTTACGTATAAGTTTTTGGACTTACGCTTTGTTTAACGTTAGAAAATTTTATATAAGACTTAAGATGACAATTGTCATCGTTTAAAATACAATAAAATGGTTCTTCTAGGTTTTCTTCATAAATACTCAATAACACAACAAAGTTGCGAAGTTACAAGGTACAAGTCTGCTGACTTCAGGTTTAAGATCATTTATTTCTCAACAAGAATATTACAATTCACTTATATGAGAAATTAACAATTACTAAAGCTTAACTAACACTATTGCATGCTTACATCGCTTTTACAGGCAAGACAATTTACACCTTGAGGGTAAAACTAAAAATGTATACACAAGTTCACAGAATAAGCGTAACTGGAAAAGCCATTGCTCGAGATTACAAGTTATTCTAACGTTTATATTGCTTACTAGTGGAACCCGCGGCTTCGCTCGCGCTAAATCTAGGGACTAACCCGAGCGAAGTGGGGGTGAGTCGCTTGTTTAAGATGAACATTTCCATCATACATTACATATGTGTAACTCTAGCGGTTTTGGCAGCGCACGCCGGAATAGCTCGCAGGTGGTAGATTTTTTACTACTTACTTGACACTTATCGTCATATTTGTGACAATTCACACAATATCTTTATAAATTGTAGCCTATGTGTTATTCTGATGTATAAGCTATATTATTGTAAAGTTTCATTAAAATCCATTCAGTAGTTTTTACGTGAAAGAGTAACAAACATCCATACATCCATACATCCATACTTACAAACTTTCGCGTTTATAATATTAGTATGGAGCCTATGTGTTATTCTGATGTATAAGCTATATTATTGTAAAGTTTCATTAAAATCCATTCAGTAGTTTTTACGTGAAAGAGTAACAAACATCCATACATCCATACATCCATACTTACAAACTTTCGCGTTTATAATATTAGTATGGATGATGACTTGTGACATATGACAGCATAGTTTTAGGAGAGAGGAATTGAATACAATCAATAATACGCTCTAAGGTCTATGATTTTCTTTTTGTCAGAATAATTAAATAACGTATTTGAGCTAGATTAAAACCCAACAGATCCAATAGAACCTGTAAAATATAAAGCCTGGGTTAGACATGAGAACAAGTCAGTCCTAATACATAGGTATTATATGTAGAAAACTGTTATATAACAACCTATTCTCTATTGAGCTATTTTAGACCAGCTTATCTTTCTCTATCAGTACTAATAGCCGCTGGAAGGCCCCACTACGCTAATTTATCTTCACAGATCCTATCTATTCAAGTTGCAATTCACACTGTTGGTTCACGCGACCGTCAATTAAACCTTTAGTAAATTACAGAATGGACTAGTAGTTAAGACTAATATTTATTATGTATTGCATAAGTTTTTAACTTAAGAGTAACGTAGAATATTGTATTTGCAGGAAAATTAAAATCACATTATATACCTATACGTAACCCGTGCTCACTTCGTTGGGCATAATGTTAATAATTCTTTTTTAGTACAGAGTGTTTAAATAATTTAAATTATTTTATTAATATTAAAAATTAAATTATCTATACTAATATTAAAAAAACTACTTTTTGTAACTTAAATATAAAAGTTAGACATATGCTGTCGTTGACTTTTTTGTAGGCATTTTCAAGCTCCACACCTTTTCTCTAGAACTCAAAAATATATCTTTCATAGTTAAGGCAGCGTTCGTAAGAAACGCTTTCATTCGACCGTTTTTTCTCCGATTCACTTTGCAAAACGGACTACCACGTAAAAGCCTTTTTATTTTTCGGTTTTTTATATAGCCTATGACACTCAGCAATAATGTGGCTTTCTAATGGTGAAAGAATTTTTAAAATCGGTTCAGTAGATCCCGAGATTACCCCTAACTTTACCTCTTTATAATATTAGTATAGAAGTATAGAAGTATAGATTGTAAAATTCCGATTAACTGTTTCGTAAATAAAGGATAAAATTGAAATCCTAACGATATCAGAAAGAAATAATGATATTTTCACTCCAGCACGAGAACAATGTCTACAACGACACTGATACGACAAAAATCTGTGAAAACGAAGATTACTCATATAAAAAGGCTATAAATTGTATCATATATGAAAACGTATTGTTTATAAAATAACTCGTTTGTCTGTCTATTTGTGTGTTACATTTCCTAAGAATCTCTTAAAAAGTGGCGTCGTTATGCCAAAACAAAGAATAAAATTAAAAATCGAAATATCTAAATTTCTAAACACTTTACACCTTTATAATTAAAGTGTCCTAATTCATAAACCTGATAAAATGAGATTAAAGAATGGCCTTTTTATGAATCAATCTCATTCCAAAAAAAAATAGTATAAAAATAAATATAAATATTCAAACTTACGCACACCACATAAAATAGTGTTTTAAAGAAAACAACGTGCCTTTTAATTTTGTCGTCCGAAAACCATTCATCAAAAAAGATTAGAAAAAAAGCGCACAATTTCTAAGTATGCGTCTCTTTTTGAGGTTACAATTTTGTATAGCAATTATAATATAGTACGGCTTTTACGATTTCGATGAGGTTTTAATGAAAAAAAATTAGCTAACATTACATTTTACTTCAACTAGCATATCAAAGAAATAATTAATTAATATTTATTAATGCGATAAGCGTAGGACAAGTTTATTGTTATTGGCAACGGTAGCACCTTAATTGCTAATAAATAATGTAATAATCTCAATTATAGATATCTAACTAGTTATGATACCCATCTTTACCATTGAGAAAGGGACTGTTCTTATAAAAGTTTATTATAATGTCTATACAAATAAAACTGAAGTATTTATTACTATTGTATGAAATGTCAAAATGACAGCTTTTTCCTAAATGCAAAAGGCTTTTACTACGTTTATGATCGTATATCTATATACGATAATTAAGAAAAACACTTTTTTTGTCTGTCCTCCTGTTATGCATATCTCCGAAATGACTGTACCGATTTTATCGGTACTGATATTGGCAGATTACTGGTGGTATAAGGAGTATGTTAGGCTACTTTTATTTTCTTGTCGTCGTAGGAGTAAAAAAAGATACAAAAAGACGCTAAACAGTCAACGCTATCAGAAGAATATGATGGAATTCCTCTCGCATAGTACACCACCTTCTAAGTTAAATCAACCAATTGCGTTTCTTGTCATTTTCTAATTAAATGCCAGCGTCGTACAACTGTAAATATTTATGACAAATCTCGAGGACATAATCGATCTACCTTATAATAGATTTTGAAGCTTAAACTCTATATGCAAATCACGTTGAAACCTATTAAGATGTATTGTTTTGTGGTCCAAATACCACGAAACAGAATTTCGTGTCCAAATACACATTTACTGCTATTTATTTTAAATGTAGTTCTCTTCTTATGTTTGCATATTAAATATATTTTTATTATTACTCATTAACTAACCATTGTCTATGGCTCTACGCATTCGTAGAATAGAAGTGTAGAAATAAAGAAAATTACTTCTACTAAAGTCATAAAAATTAGTAGCTACTCTAAATAAAAAGTCGCAATGGCACAAAAGTGGCTAAATATTTTAGCGCGTTACGGGTTCGAGTCTCATTTGGGGTATCATTAGTGCGATGAGCACGAATGATTGTATCCCAGTCATGGGTGTTTATATTTATAATATGAACGACACGTTTGGCGCAGTTTCATGTGACCCTACCCTTTCTTGCGCCAGCGGTCGTGGGTTTGAGTCCCGCTGCGGGCATTCATTTGTTGAACTCGGATGTTTGTACTCCAATCATGGGTGTTTATATTTATAATATGTATGTATTTAAACTTATACATGATAACATGTATAAGTTATATGTTATATCAACTATATGGTATCCGTAACACAAGCTTCCTTCGTAGCTTACCAGGGAACTAGATGGCGCTGTGTGTAATAATGACCCAAAATATTTCTAGTCATAATGTAGTCTTTATCCATAGCACAATGCTCATAGCTTACCATAGAACTAGATGCTATATGTTAATGTCCCAACATAATTACCTATTATAAATGAAACTATCTTTAACCGACTTCATTTCGTAAAGTTTTCGAAACGTCGGGAACCAAAAGTTATAATAAATCCGCGACAAAATCCGAAAAGATAGTCTCATTTATAATGTCAAATATTCGCGTAAACCTAATAAAGTATTTTATTTACCTATTTATTTATTTATTTATCTTAAAATAATAAAATCGCTGTCTCTTATAAGCTGTAACATAAGTGTCAAAACAATATCGGCAAATAGAAAAGATATGTAAAGCAGCGCCCTTGAAGCAATTAATTAGATTCAGTGCGCATGCGTAAGTGGTGTCAACTTAAACAGATACGAAAGGATTGTGTACATGATTGACATAGGTATTACTGCTTTGTTATTTGGAATTTAAATTAATAAGATTATTATAATTATTATTATAGTACGTTACAAGCGTTATAATCAAAATCAACAATGTATTTTATGGGTTTCTAAACAGTATGGGTAATTTGTGATGATTTCTAGGGCGGTATTTGCTAGTTATTATATTAACGTGCGTGATTTGGCTCGTACCTGAGGTTGTGTATGATTTTCTATATGAATATAATATTATATGATCTTATAAAAACTTAGTTAAAAAAACTCTGAAAAGCTATAGGAAAGTAATATTTAAAAAATAACTTTTTACCAAGGCAGGAGAGGCATAAATGATTTAGTTATGATATAGAGAAGTTATTGAAAAATCTCTTTTTAAGGACAAAATATTTCATTATAACTCCTTACACTTTAAAAACATTTATTGAGAACTAGCTTTACCCGCGGCTTTGCCCACGTTCATTTTTTTAATTGCTAATCAACCTCATTGGGTTGAGCTGTAGGATGCCTGAAAGTTTATTCAAAATTACTCTAGCTATTTCAGAACCCATTGTTAATACAAACATTTTTTTTATTTTTCGTGATTTTTTTAAATAAAAAGTATCCTATGTTACTTCTAATACCTCCAAGAATATGTGTATAAAGTTTAATGATGATCTGTTGAGTAGTTTTCGCGTGAAAGCGTAACAAACAAACTTACATTCACATTTATAATATTAATAGTAGGGATACTAGCATTTTTTTGATTTCATACCTTAAGAATTTTGTCCTCGTTCAGCACTAATCAAACAATTCTTATGTCACATAATATGTACGCGTTTGATTCAGTTTGTAGTGCTGTGCCAGTGGTCGCTGGTTCAGTCCCGCTGAGGACAATAATTTGTATGACTATCAAGTCTATCTATAACATATCCATCCATGGATATGCGTGAAAATGTCCCAATATATTTTTTACTAACAATACGCGCGGCTTCGCCCGCGTTCATTTTTTTTAATCTCTACAAAACTTCATTCGATCACTCGCTGGATTGGAAATTCTCCAAAAATTACTCCAGCTTTAATATACCTACTCCTGAGCCGCGCGGCTGTCTATTTCGTATATTATGTGAGGCGTCCACTTCTTCTCCTCCCCTGCTATTGTAGTTTTAGTAGGGATCCTTATTTTTTTCTTGCAATTAAAATAGCCTATATTAATCAGTGATAATGTAATACAAATGGTGAAAGAATTTTTAAAATCGGTCCAGTACTTTTTGAGCCCATTCGTTACAAACATACTTACATACAAACCTTTCCTCTTTATAATATCATATTAGTATATATACATAATATATACATTTGCATATATTACATATTGCATAATATATAAAAAATAAAACAGTATAAAAGCATTCATTACCATCTACACGTCTCATTTAGTTATCCTTCTCGTCACGGAACTGAATTTCGATACAAAAGGTCTTCCTTTTTTCACAAAGAGTATTACGTATGCTTCACAGCTACCTATCTAATTTTAGTCAAGTAGTTAGCGCATCTGAAGGTCATCCTTTGTTCGCAGGTTCGACTGAGGCTTAACCTATTCGCCGACTGAATTCATTAGGTCGAGTAAACAGATTGGATGTAAATATTTTATGTTTATACATAAAGCTATTATCTCTGCAACGGAAAATTTGTTTATTAGTGGCATTGATGAAGAAATATAGTAAATGAATGGTTAATGCCAACTGCATGTAAGGTTCTAGTGGAAAATCATTAAGTATTATTGATATCGAAAAATATTCTTACGTGTTATTTTTATCATGAAAAAATATAAAATTTTAATACAAGTACCTAATAGAATTTCCAAAGAAAAAATGCAAATTCCGTTAATATAAATTTCTTTTTGACTATACAATATGATGATGATGATGATGATGATGATGTCCTCCCGACCGATTCCGGCCACGGCGGCCAATCTCATAGAGACTCGCCATCTGCCCATCTTATATTTATCTCATCTAAACTTGACCCAACCCGGGACCCGAACCCAAGATCTCTCGATGTATATAGGCATTTTATTCAATTCATTTAATAACAAGAAATACTTCTAAAATAAACACAGCTACATAAAACAAATTCATTAGGTAAATTGGTTGAACAGTCTTAAAAAAGTATAATATCTATTCATGTAATTACCTTACCTAATAAAATTCTATGTCGAATCGAGGAAGGTTTTTCGAATATCTAATTAAAATATTTTCATTATTAGCGATAAGGATTCGGCAATCTATTGTTTTAAAATTTAGACTTATTATTATAAATCTTTCTGTCAGTCTGACTGTGACTCACCACAAGAGTAGTACAGATTTCGATGAAATATGGTATGATGATACCAAATTTAGAGTAGAGAGCTTACACATTGCTTTATACTGCGGTAAGATTTCGCATCTCTGAGATAGCAAAACTTCTAACCGTTAAAAGGGACGAATACGATGTTAGCGAGGATGATTCGCTCGTAATTTATAAATGTAGATCACGGAGAAGGTCAAAGAGATAGATGACTAAAGCGTGTGTCGTTCAAATTAAACACTTTTCCTTTCCAAACAATTCTTAAAATTAAACACTCATTTTCCCTTTAAAATAATAACAAGTCATCATATTTTATAATATTTTTGTAAAGTACCTACATACATTAAATAGGATATACTGCACACAAAGGCCTATTTTTCTTCTTGATCTTTCTTCGAACTTATCAGCTTGTCCTAAAGGATGTATCATGTAAGTGAATGAATAGAGTGAAAGATAAAATACGCTTTAAGCATCTCCCATGAAAGAAAGAAAGTGAGATTTGAAAGAAAGAAAGTGATTTTAGTTAGATTAAGTATCTGCTTCGTACAAAATTAGTTATATTTTTATTGTTTTTAAATAAATAAATATGTTGGGAAATTGGAACCTAATATTTTTAATTACATAACTATTACTTGTTAGGTACTTACTTACGAGTACTTTGCATTATAAATATTTTTATTTACATGTTACACGCTAAAAACTGTACCAACCTATTATGGCATGAGTCCTCGTCAACGAACATGACCACTGGGCACTTCTACCTACTTTAAAAATACAAAAGCGTAAACAAAAAAGGCGTAACGTAAAGGTTGACATTTAATCAATAATACATGAAATTAATAAAAAAAACAAACAAAAATGCAAGAGTTTAAGTTTTTAACCTAAAAGTTTTTTTCTTAAAACAAATCACAACTTCATTAAAATTTAAATACATCCACATTAATATACGTCAATGATGTCATATCTCACTACTTCTTACGACACTGATTGTACCTTTCTATAAACATGTTCTATTTGGTCTTTGAGGAATCATCAATTTTCGTGTGCAATATGAAATAAATGGGCAGAAATTATTACATAATATACACACAGTTAACCTTTTAAGGAATATTTTGTCTATGCTTAGAAGAAATATTGAAAATTAGAATATTTTCTACTACTCGTATGTTTCAACCATGTATTATAAAATGTCTTATTGTAACCATTTACTACTTATATTTTAAGAGTGACATAAAAAAATCTATAATTAAATCAAACGAATGTCTGGAATGACCTAATTTTTTAAATATTTTTTTTACCCCAAGCGAGAATAGAATTTAGTTACGTTTTTTATTAGTTACCATTTCGCTTATGTAATAACAATCGAAATAATAACTCTATCATACCAATATTTTTGAAATAAATAAGACATTATGTCATTAAAATAAGACTCAATTTAAACTGGCATACTTAATGCCTTTTGAAGTGGTAGAACAGAGACCGCCCTTCATTGCAAAAAAACTAAGTCGTCAGAACTTCAAGCATGTGGATTGGCGCAATAAAGCTATATAGCTCTTTATATGCCGACAGAATTCATTAGATACCCGCATAATCGCAAATTGGAAAATTGTATCGTGTGTAGGAAACGCTTAGTTAGTTAACATGATGCAATAAATACATTGGCTTTTTTCATGACATATATTTTTATAAGTATATTCGTAAGTTCGATTCTGGTTTAAGCATTTTTTAGTTTTACATGTATTTCATAGTACACTCCTATGGTACTTACGTAAGTATGTTCCAATCTAAGGTGTTAGTAAAAGTTACAGAGATATAAGAAAGTGATAGCCCAGCGGTAACGCGGTCGCTTGGATAACCGAGTGATGCGGGTTCAAATCCGGGTCTCGCACCTCTGATATTTTCATGTGCAAATCATTTATATCATGATCACCACTTGTCTTACGGTGAAGGAAAACACGGTGTCCACACTGCATGTCTGAGAAAACCTAACAGGTTTTCGAAAAGCGTGGGAAGTCCGCCAACTCGCACTAGGCCAGCGCGGTGAACTATGGCCTGATCCCCCTCGTACTGAGGGAGGCCCGTGCCCCGCAGAGGGCTGATGAAGATGATGATGATAGAGATATAAGGCAAATAAACAAATGTTATTTGATATAGCTAGATAAACTTATTTCATAGTTCATTAAACGCTAACACTAACTAACAGCTAACACTCCTCTAATTTAGATGTCGGTTAAAAGTATTCACATACATATACGACATACTAGCGACATACCCTTACGTCTCCTGTATTTATGGTGTACTAACATTGTCTTACGAAATCCATCCATCCGTTTTAACGTGACATAGTAGGCACCTGGTACATACATATAAAATATTATAAATGAAACTATCTTTTCGGATTTTTTCATGGTCACGGGAGATTATTGCTATAAAGCATTCGAAACGTCAGGAACCAAAAATCATAATAAATCCGCGACAAAATCCGAAAACATAGATTCATTTATAATGTCAAATATTCGCGTAAACCTAAGAAAGTATTACGTACAAAATACTTTGTACCTGGGTACTAAAATTAGAATATACTTCCCTGTATATTTTACCTTTCACGAATTAGACACGCCTAGTTGTTCTCTTACTTCGAATGTTTAGTAATAGGTACCTACTTTATAAACGTTGAACTGAGCATTTGTGTTGCTAATGAAAAGTGACGCAATTTGAACCATATTATAACAGCAGAAAGTAGTTTAAAATCTATACATTTTGGGTCCAATCTACCTATACATTAAATATTTTTTTGAAAATCTAATTGAAATATTCATTATTAAAAATGAAAAATAATAAATAAAATATGTTGAAACATTATTACACACAGCGCTATCTAGTTCCGTGGTAAGTTACGATGCTTGTGTTACGGATACCAGATAGGTGATATACTACATAATAAGTTTTAAATACATATATATTATAAATATAAACACCCATGACTAGAGTACAAACATTCGTGCTCAACAAATGGTTGCCCCCAGCGGGACTCGAACCCGCGACCCCTGGCGCAGAAAGTAGGGTCACTATCAACTGAGCCAAACGAGTCGTCAAAATGAATATTTCAATTAGATTTTAAAAAAATGTTGAGAGTTGAGACAAATCTTAAATATTTTTTTTAAATCTAATTGAAATATTCATTACTAGCGACTCGCCCTCGCTTCGCTTGGGCTTTTGAATTTTTATGAAATTTGATGAAATTTGGTATTAAATTAGCTGGTTGTACGGGTAAACATATAGTATAATTTTTACTGTAGGAAAATTTTTTCACCTTACCTTTAAAAATTACGTACCTGCCTAGGGAACGAATCCGAGCAGAGTCAGGGGAGGCACTAGTCTTTTATAAGGTACTAGTAGCATAGCTTTATAATTCCTAAAACTTACACTGTACAATAAAAAGATAAAAATCATAATATATGTATCTATTATGCTTAAGAAATTTACTCAGCATGATGCAGTTTCCATTTACGGTTATCTTAAATACCTAACAACTAAGACATATCACATATCATCAAACGTGATGCGGAAATAACTAATCAGTAATCATGAATCCAAATTACTTGCCATTTCGGCCGCCAGATGTCACTGAGCCAGTAACCCGATCACGTACGTACGGGTACAATATATCCCACAGATATAACCTGTGACTCTTATTACATGAGAATAAGATCGATATTCTGGTTGTACATTCGCAAAATTAAAGAGGTCTGCAGATAGACTCGACCTTGGTTAGCGGGGAAGCGTGGCATATTAATAAAGATTCTCGTATGCAATCACCGTCCAAGAAGACATAGGCAAGGTGGAAGAAAGGGCATGGAATGTCAATCGCGCCCAAGGCCGGCCGCTCTGTATAACCCTACCATATAACAAAACATACAAATTATTAATAACTTATATCACAATACTGCCATTCTCAATTTGCTCACATTACTCGCTAATTGCTGAGTGTAAACAGATATCTTCTCTTAGAAGTTAAATATATGTTTATGTACAACGAGGTTAAGACGATACTTCTGTGAAATGTCAAGGGCTTTTCTATTGTTAGTTAATGTTGGATAATTGCAATAATAAAAATTAATTTTCTTTTGCATATGAAATAAATAGATTGCTTTCAATCCTATTAATCGGTTCAAAACATAATATATCACTAACCACATATTTTACATTTAATTGATTTGTACTTTGTGTATTAATTACAGACGCGGTCTAAATAAGTCGAAAAGTAGTCGATGAATATTTATTTTATTGCGTTCTAGAGTCACATATGGGAAACGAACACATTATTGGTTACAAAATGCTAAGAAGAACTTGGTACCATCTTAACAAAAACAGCTGGTGAAGGTTTAGACGTAATTAGCGATTATGGGAAAAATGTGAAATATTCGTAATAAAATGAGTGTATCACTGTCCTTCACAAATCATTGTAACTGATAAATACGTGTTAAAACACTGGAAATGCCCAATAAATGGTCAATGTTAGTCGTTAATTATGTAAAAAGAGGCAAAAGTATAAAAATCGGTTCTTTTGGTATACTTTTCAATATTAATTATATTAGAAGAGCTTTTATTTTTGTCTTAGTCTAATATTGCAGTAATATATGGTTACTATAACTTAAATAATCAATTTGTTTCTTTTTTGATCTACTGAAATGTAGTAACTTAAAAAACAATCGCTCTCTGTAATTAACTAAGTAATAATGTGTTGTTCACTTAATGTACGTGTATAAGAGATCAGACTTAATTATATTCATTCACAGCGCAGCAAAACGAGTGTTACAAAGAATACATAGTATTTTTATTGATGTATTTTTCTTTACAAAAATTATACATTCATTAAATTATCTTCACCTACTTCAATATTGTGTTATGTATAAAGAATACTAAAAAAACAGTACGTTTTAATAATTTTGGGAATTATATACTAGTCATAGTATGTTAATAAATCACTACTACTACTATAAACTCTGTCTGTTCGCGAAACTCAAAAACTACTGCGCCGATTTTCATGCTGTTTTCACCAATGGATAGATCATAGAATGGTTCTCGAGAAAGGTTTTATTATATAATTTTTCAAGTTTTTGTAAACATTTACTAGCAAAACCCGCGGCTTCGCTCGCGTCGAGCCTACTGACGACATCAATGCTAGTTCATATTAAAATAGAAACATTTACTAATATGTTACTTAAACATTCATTCATATCTGCAATATCTAAATAAAAACAATGAAGTCATGCTTAAAATTTATGCACACACAATTTAGAGTCATAATCAGGTTTTAGTTTTTTATGTTTATTTACATAAAGCTTTTACAATTTATTTTGTTCTGAATCACAACTAAATTTACCAGTCGATAGAAATTTCTAGAATGATCTAGACTGTTTCGTATAAGAAAAATTATATGTATATATTAATCATCTGCCCGAGCTCTATTGGTGTGCACTTCATATCTATATAACGTACGAGTAGCTCCTTTACTCTATGTCTATACTAACATTGTTATTTCATTTATATGCGTTTATCTTTACAAATAGCAGCAGCATAGTTGAATTAGTGCATTTTGTGAAGCATTTATCGAGTGTTTTAAGTTTTAAAGCAAAAGGCTTTATTTATTTATTTTAAATGTAGTTGGTACTTGGTACGTTCCTACGTGTACATGTGCTTACTTGTAGGTACTGTAAATAAAATTTAAGCAAAAATCTGACTATGTAGAATGGTATTAGCTTATACCATTGATTATGATAAAGCCACAATCAAAACTAGTGAATAAATTACCAACAAATGACTTTTGAAATCTGAGAAAACCTAACAAGTTTTCGAAAGATATGTGAAGTCCGCCAACACGCACTGGGCCAGCGCGGTGGACTATGGCCTGATCCCCTCGTACTGAGGGAGGCCCGTGCCCAGCAGTGGGACTTTAAAAAGGGCTGATGATGATGATGATGATGATGATATGACTTTTATTTAATTCATAGAATATAAAAAAATGCGAAACAATAACTTTCATGGTTTACAAGATCCCATAAAGATTAAACTGCTGTTAAACACTATTATAGCCAAGCTACATACTAGCTTTCAATTTACAATTACAAGGCATTACGTAGCTCATATCCGCAAGGTCGAGCGTCGTGTGAAGTCACTGCCGATTAAACGCGTGTTGTACTGACGAGGAAAGAATAACTAAATAAATACGCAATAAATATTTTTATTTACATACATAATGTGATAGTTAAAGTGGACTATATACGAATATAGTAGAGCTTTTAGTTGTTTTAATAGAGCTTATATTATATGCTTTTTTAAGTATTGAATTAACTATGATAGGTCAGAAATTAATTAGAAGAAATATGTTAGGCATTCGGTACGTGACAAGTAATGGTTCCTCTCTAGATATATTTTTAGACAAGATTTTTTATTTAAACTGTTGATAAGTTCCTTTATTTAACTAGTTGCTGGTTTATTGTTTAACAATTACAGTTAAAGGCACTTTACTTATAAGTAAGTATATTTCTTACTGCTATTTCAGCGAAAGAAAGACAAGAAAGTAGGTACATCTAAACCTACATCGATTAAAACTAAAGCTTTTTACCAATATTAGTATAATATGTATGTAAAGATATTATTATTATGCGACAGATCAGCGGTTCTGTTATAAGTTTCTTAGATTTGTTGACATGAATTTCTTTAAATAGAGTTTTTGGTTTAAATATAATTTATAATCATATGGTTCGACCATCGTATACTTTTAATATTTGTATTTTTATACGTACCTTCTAGATGGTCAGACCAGCTTGGACTTCTTTTACTAATAAATAATTTATCCTAACTAAAACAGACTCCTACAACTATTAAGGACTTCCCAACTAGAAAGGACTCTCAATCACCGCTCATTCCCTTTCTCTTTCTCTTCTTAAGATTTATTGTTTACGGTTAATAAAGCTCCAAATCAACCAACCCACGGTCGAACCTGCTACCTGAGAAGTACTAGGAAGTACTAGCCTCATTGCAGAACGCTAATGAGGCCTGAAAGGTGAAATAATCAGAGCTGAATAATTCGGTTCCAAGACATATAAAGCACAATATTAATAGAAGATTTCTAGAGCGTAATTTATACACGAAGAGCAAGGACAAGTAACCTTCAATAGGAAACTTTATAATTTTTTTAACTAATACATTATATTAATTAAGTTAAATTTTTAATAGGCCCGAAATCTAAATTTAACCTAAGCTCTTGAAATATAAGAAAAAAATTGAATTAGATGTTATAATAGAATTATGTATTTCAAAACATACATTTTTTGTGCTTCATATAATTTTCATAATTTAACCAAGTTTATAGGAATAAGTAATATTAATTTAAAATGTTCAAATGTAAGTTTTTACTGTATTTTTTGTGATTAGTTAGATTTTTACTTCACTGTACATGTGTCGAGTGGAGTGCATCCGCCGTGATCCGAACGGAGAGGAAGGTCGAGAAATATACAGCCTTTTGTGTCTTAGACATCGCTAAATAACACTACCTGTGATACATCAAAAATTAGTTTAGACTAAATTATTGTTCACTAGTGGAAACCGCGGCTTCGCTCGCGCTAAATCTAAGGACGAAGCCGAGCGAAGTGAGGGTGAGTCGCTTGTTTAAGATAAATATTTCCATCATACATTACATATGTGTAACTCAGCGGTTTTGGCAGCGCACGCCAGAATATCTCGCAGATGCTAGATTTTTTACTATTTACTTGACACTTATCGTCATATTTTGGATAATTCATACAATATCTTTATTAATTGTAGCCTATGTACTATACTGATGCATAAGCTATATTATTGTAAAGTTTTATTAAAATCCATTCCGTCCATCGTGAAAGAGTAACAAACATCCATCCATCCATCCATCCATACTTACAAACTTTCGCGTTTATAATATTAGTATAGATTGCGCTTGTAATAAAAAGAAATTCATGGCTAATTAAATCTACACCTTATACTTTAGAAAATATAATATTAATTTTCACAATAAAAGCCAAATCTTTCAGCATAACAGTTTCGCAACAACAGTTAGATCTAATGTCATCTATCCATATAATAAAATTATAACTGAGGAGTGATTTAAGAAAAATATCTAATTGAAAAAGTCAAAATTAACTATACAGAGGACGAATCTATAGTGTTAAGAATTTTTGTTTGTCTGTCTGTGAACGTATTACGAGAAAACCACTGGTCATGTAAATTAGGAAAATTTTCATGTCCATTGTCCATAATACAGTAAACTAAAGTAATAGCTTGTTATAATTTTATGTTTAACCATAAAATATGCGCATGCGCAATATAAATAAAATAAATGTGTTGGGACATATTTTTTTTTGCGCCATCTAGTTCCGTGGTAAGCTACGAGGCTTGTGTTACGGATACCAGATAGTTGATATACTACACATATAAATTTTAAATACATACATAATATTATAAATATTAACACCCATGACTGGAGAACAAACATTCGTGCTCAACCAATGAATGCCCCCCAGCGGGACTCGAACCCGCGAACGCTGGCGCAGAAAGTAGGGTCACTGCCAACTGAGCCAAACGTGTCGTCAAATATAATAAAAAACAGCCAAGCGAACCAATTACCGCACCTAAAGGGACGGTATGACAATAAAATGCAGTAACAAAAAACAATACATGAACGACCTTGGCGGATAAGTCAAATTCTTCTGATGTACCACGCGTAGGCGACCGCAAAAACTATCCTATGACATTGCCACGTTCTACAATCACAAAGTTCTAAGTCGACAGTGTTTAGAGCACAGTTAGGACTTTGTTGTTCTAAGTGACTGAGCTCAAATGTCGGTTGGACAATTGCAACCCACACGTTGCACGCGTTGTGTGGTCACAGATGAAGCGTGTAAATAATATTTATACAAAAACTTAATAACAAAGGATGTCATAAAAAAGTTATTTACAATAACAGATTTCATTTCAAAATTTTCCTTTCTTGATTCACTTATTTCATTTTAAGATACATTTAAGTCGAATAATAACATTTAGGAAAAGTTTAATAAATGGCATATTTTATATATGTACATAATATGTACATTAAATATGTAATAAAAGCTTTAATGCTGTAACTTTTAAATAAAGATTAATTAGAAAAATGCTCTAATGCTGTAACTTTTACATTAAGATTAATAGAAAATTAAGGTTGATTAAAATAAATATTATATTATATAAATAATTTATTCACAATAATTATGTATTTCGTTTAATGGCTTCCAAGAGTAAACAGTTTTTACTATGAATAATAATTAATAATATTAGTTAACTCGCTTGCACTCAGGCGTTTAAGCTATAAAATTGCAGTGTAGGCGAAGAAATTTCGGCAGGTAGTCTTACATTAATACAAAACACGGATCCGATGCCATCATTCAAGTTCAGGTCTGCTGCACTCGGAAAAAATAATTTTGCACCGTTTACATCCTCGTCATTATCATCGTATAGTCCTTTGTTACACTGTATGATTATAAGAAAATCTTTGTTTGGAGTTTTGTTTTTGTTAGTTACTAAAAGAGAACCATTAAAGTTTTTGGTTTTTAGTCTGCTAATATCTATACTAATATTATAAAGCTGAAGAGTTTGTTTGTTTGGTTGAACGCGCTAATCTCAGGAACTACTGGTCCGAATTGAAAAATTCTTTTAGTGTTGGATAGTTCGTTTATCGAGAAAGGCTTTAGGCTATATTACATCATGCTACAACCAATAGGTCAATGAAAAATGTTGCAAAAACGGGAGAAAAATATTTATTTGGAGTTTCAGCCTTTAGAACGCGATCAGAGCCGCGGGAAAGGTCAGTATTTTATATTATATGTACATAATATAAAGTACGTATATGGTTTTTTTAAGTCGTCATATCATATCATTATGACATTGGGTCCAGCATGGTGAACTTTGGCCTGATTCCCCTTCTATTGAGTGCCGAGCAGTGCGACGCTATCTCATGAAAAAAAAAAGAGATTTATTTTAAGTCAAATGTTCTTTTATGTATATGTTACATAGTTTTACATTGAAAAATACAAGGTTTTGTATTTAAAATATATTATGTACAGTATTATTTTACGACAGGTCAGCTTCAGATTCTACTCCATTCAGATGTGAAACTCTTATATAATTCAGCAAGTTATCTTTTTATTTTTTTATTCATATTAAGAATAATATTTTTTATTATAATCACTGGAATTCTCATTCATTTATCTTATCTAATATGGGATTATTTTATCTACATATTATTATTATTAATGTACTACATATTAAAAAAAAAATATTTGTATAATAATATCGAAATATATAAATGAAATTCATTTTGGTTAACATTTGCACACTAAAACGTTCTCTTAGCAACCTAAATTACGATAGTAGCATAATAATAGTGTGAGCATTTTTTACTCATACAGTCTGTCTGCCAAATTTTTTGTCTCGAATCCAGTCGAGTTAGGTACCTATCTTGGGTTTATAGCGGTTAGGTATTGAATTTAAAAGCTTTCTAAAAGCTAAGTTTTTTATACCTAATGTTGAACTTTACAATCACTTATAACGATTAACATTCATTGTAAGTTTAATAAGTACAAACATGAGCTAGCCGACCTTTACGTTTAAATTCACAGGTTCGAGTCCTACTTAAAACAATTTTTTGTTAGTCATAAGTATTTTTTCTGTTATAGAAAGTCGACTATAATCATTAGGCTATGGATTTTTATTGATAATTTTAAAGATCAACAATGAAGGTAAAAGCTTTAAGTCTACTAATTGTCTTGCTTTGCATATTTATATGGCCATAGACATATTACCTATTTAGAGACTGTGTAGTAGCTCAATAGAATTCACGATATAAGTGGTTAAAAGAAATAAGTTTACAGATACCTATGTATATACTTTTATGCTATTAATTCCATAAAAATTTCTTACCAGCGATGTATCTTGGTTTTGCTCGGGTTCGTCTCTTTTTACCGATTAGTACCTATAGATTAGATAGAATATATCATATGAATATCAACTACTTGAGAAATCATTGATTTCCCACATAAATTTTCATTTCCCTAAGATGATTCCAAGGTAAAAACTATCTTATGTCCTTCCCTCAAATTATTTTCTTCCATCAAAATCAGTTCAGTGGATTTTAGTTCATCCATTGCAAACAAACATTCAATTTTTCTTTATAGGTTATTAGCCTTTCCCGCGGCTTCGCGCGCGTTCTAAAGGCTGGAAACTAAATATCTCCCGTTTTTGCAATATTTTTCATAGATGCTCCGCTCCTATTGGTCGTAACGTGATGTAATATAGCCTATAGCCTTCCCCGATAAACGGACTATCCATCATAAATCAAAGAATTTTTCAATTCTGACCAGTAGTTCCTGGAATTAGCACGTTAAAACAAACAAACAAACAAACAAAGTCTTCAGCTTTATAGTATCAGTAGGTATAGATAATATAAAAACGTGTGACTTATAAATTGTTGATGTGTTTATGTTATGATGTATAAAACTACTTTCCATACAACACGTGTGGACATAGTGTACATTCTTAGATATTGAGAGATATATATTAGTTATAGGTATTTAGACAACTACGACGAGTATACGCTTCATGGGTGAATAGTTAATTGCTCACATCTAGCCTTACAGGCGGTTATTATGCTCAGATATTATTGCAAGCTATAATTTGAAGTCATTATATTACTTTATGTTGTAAAATATATGAAAAGCTACGATATTAAATACATTATTGTTGAATATTAGAAATTTTAGAGTTTTTTTGAGTTATTGCGTCACATTTTGAATTATTTTTTGAATAAATTCATTTCAAAATTCGTTTTTAGTATATATCTTTATTACTATCTATTTTAAGGTAAATGTGTATATGACCGAATTTTTAACTACACACACTTGGTAGGTACTATATATATGTACCACCGACATTTTTCGGAAATGATATAAAAATTGCAGGTTTTCAGAAACGACATGTATCTACATAACATATCTTTTGTAATATTGGAAAACATAAAAAAAACTTGATTCAATCCTATTATAATTTTTTAGGGTTCCATATTTTAAAAGGAATCTTTATAGGACCATTTCTTCGTCTGCCTGAGAAACTAGGTACCTAGTAAGTAAGGATTCTTTTTCTCAGGAAGGCGTGATAAGGAAGATATAAAACTCAAATTAATATCAAAAGTTCAATTGTGGAAAACCTTGAAGATGTAAAAAAATAATATTTTCAATTCAAACTAAGCAAAAGATACGGCTGTTCATGTACATGGGTATTTTGATATTCGCTTAAAGATGATCTGTGCTTCACGTTAACGAAGAATCATGAAATTTCGTAAGAATATCTTATAAAGCAAGTACAATAAAATTACAAAAACACTAAAGTTTTTAGTATTGGAAAAACTTATTTTATTAGTAATTATATCTTAATATAACTTTATTTATATCTAACTAAGTTTGAAAAGCTCTTTGCTTGTAGACACTAATTAATATTGGGCACAAGCAAACCTGTAAGTAGTAATAAGTTAATATAAGCCAACATCTAACTTAGCAACAGCATTGAACAATACAGCAAATATTACGCCACAATGCACCTTCTGTTCCACACTTAGGCCCTCTGTGGTAACCACGTAACGTCCCACTTCATTCAAGGCTCTAACATATTATCATCAAAAGGCCCTATTACTTGTTTCAATGCAGTATATTTTATTTAGTAATATTTTTACAAATGATAGCTTTATAAAAGAATTCAAATTAAAATATACGAAAAAATCCACAATATAGACATCCAATATTTAAAGAATCATTGAAAATTAAATAAATAATGACTTCAAATCACTTTTCCATACATTTGTGGCCCATTTTAAATTTGTAACAACGTATTGAAAACTGACTGTTATGTGTTCGCGTTTTACACAAAAATAAAAAACTGACTTTGAAATAATTTCGTGTAATGATAACTTTGTTCAGGACAATATTTAGGATACCTTTTATAGGGATTTCTATAGAAAAATATTTAATTCCTTCGCGAACAACTAGTTTTATCGAGTTTAAGAAATTTATTTTCTCACGTTGGCTAAATTTTAAGAGATACATCAATAAATAAATATGTTACAACAGCGCTATCTAGTTTCGTGGTAAGCTACGAGGCTTGTGTTACGGATACCAGATAGTTGATATCGTATATTGTCAAAAATCAATACAATGTACTAAAAATTATAGTTCTTAGTACATCCTATGAGACTTCTGCAATTACAAAAGCCTTTCTCCTAAAGAAAACTCGCAATAACTTATTCATATCTAGAAAATTCTCAACGAGCTGTAATAAAGGGTCGAACCTACAATACCTACGTGCGCTTAAACGTCACGTATTTCAGATTATGCATACTATTTTTACTGTAGAGTAAAGCAAATCGATTTTGAGTTCTGTTGTTTCGTACATAGTAACTAATTTTGCACTCTCTTAAGTGTTCTACTACGGACTAACGATAGCACTTTACCTTCAAATGAAAACCTCAGGGCATGTCGTGTTAAAAGGTATCATTAAGATTAAAGCTAGGTCAATGTAGGCATTTAAAATATTCTGATACGTTGTTAAATATTTTTTTAAATTTTAAATTGTCTTTTCGTACGTTTAAATTTAGTACCTCTACACTACTTTTTATCAATAAAAAATGTTTTTTCATAACCGAGGGACAGATATCTTCGAAGACATAAATCGTGTTATAAAAACTTTGATGAAAAATTTACTAGTCTGTAGTAGAATAAAAAATATAAATATTGTTGTTGTTTTTCAAATTTATCCCCAATAGGGAAAGGCAAAGGACTATAGTCCATACAGCCAAAATATAAATATAATTATTGTTTTATATTTTTAAAATACCGAAGAAGTGTAAATCTTTAGTACATCCGATTTTCCATTCTTTAGAAAAAGAGTCTCTACTCCTTACACATTTTAAATAAAAAAAAACAAAGATCCATAATATCGTTATTCAGTCTACAAACTATTTAGAATAAAAAGCAACATAGAATGTCGTTTTTACAAATTCTATGAAATTATAGTAACAAACAAATGTGACTAATTTATTTTGTTGTGCATTTTTACTGCCCCGAATCTCGATAATTTAATGCTTAGTTTATGCAGCTGCGAGTCATAAGGTACCGGGTTCGAATTTCGGGTCGGCCTTAAAGGGTGATTATCAAAATAGTTTATTTATCAACAAATTTATTTCAAAGAGATAATAAAAATATAACGTGGCACGCTTGTTACTATAAGTTCTATTAGATGTCTGTAACCAATATAAAAAATTTAGATTTCAGTTATTATTCTAAACCTTTTTTTAAAAAAAAATCAACCCTTATAAGCTTAAATTGAATAAAATTTCACAATTTACTTAAATACTGTGTTACATCTTCGAAATTAGAGAAAAAAACTAAAAAAACTATACTAATTAATAACTCTTATATCTAATAAATATAATTCAAAGATAATTACAAAATCGTACACCTTATATATAAAACTAATTAATTTCTAAATCCATTACATAGGTCAATTATAGAGATGAATTGAACAATGGCCTATCGTTTAGCTTAGCGTCTATACGTTCACTTCGCTTTTTTGGCATACGTCCTCGGCAGCATCCGCCTCGCATGCTAGTACTCCTTACCTATCACTTTTTTCATTAGATCATTAAAAACAACACGATACACAAGTTTTTAGACTCATTTCGTCTTCGCAAGGCCACAATCATTTATTTTTCCTTTCCATATTCGTTTTGCGTTAATTTTATTTACGAACAAAAATATTCATGTAGTAAACAAATGTAATCGATACTTTAATAACTATGTTTAATGGTTTCTACATAGAATTTACGTCCGCATTTTTTACAACAATAGAAGTAAATGCCATGATATACAACATCTAGCTATATAAATATATCAATTGGAACGAATTTCATACATTTACAAACATTTGCTGTTTTTGGTAACACCTAAAAACTAAACAAAACCTTCTAAAACGAAAATAAGAGTAGAAAAAACTGCTATATTTTTACTAAGAAATGACGTAACCCACAAACAACTTATTTTATTTTTACGACTGTTTAGAATTTGTCTTTTTATTGGCATTTGAAAAAAGTGTCAATATTAGTCAAAAGGAAGCGAATAATCATCTTTGAGCATGCGGGGCAAGGCTACAAAATTAAGTTCATGGTAACTAATTTGCATGTGAAAAGATTTTGTGTCGCTTCAAATTTTGTCGGTTTCCCCTTCTAAAGTTAGAACTGACGTCGTAAAACATAGGTACCTAGAACTGTTTGTGCTGTAATAAACTAATAAAATTTCTTTACGAATTCAACCTTTTTGGTGATCCAATTTTTTTTTAATTGTCGCAATGCGATGACAATGATGCTGTCGTTAAATGCACAATGCTTTGTTTTGTTTACACCAGACTGACATTAAAGTGCCGACAGTATTTAAATAGAGTAAATAACATTTACTTTTTGTTTCGTATATATTTTTTGTAAGAAAAAATATTATTAATAATAATAAGGCAATTGTAACAATGAGGATTCGTGTACATCACGCAAACTACAGATAATAATTTAATTTACATTTTCTGGCTATTCTCAATTAAATCGTGATTGAAGGACAAACTAAATTTTGCTTAACAAAAACTGTACGAAGTTTATATGAGTTTTTATAATTATAGTCGATTAAAGAATATGAGTATTCTTTCATAGATGTAGAGAATAAACTGAGCGCTACAATCATGAAATTGCCCGCTCTCTAGAAAAAGACAAAGCGAATATGCGAGTATGCCACCAATTCCTCTTTTGTTACAATTTCAATTAAGAAATTGTAAAAATGTAAAAAATATTATAGTATTGTAAATTATAACATTATAATAGAATATATAATATTTATAAATATCTATTTGCATTAATCGTATCTATATCAATGACTACAGAAGACAGAAGTCCAAACATTCGTTATGTCTCTGTTTCATTCCCACCATTTATAACTGACTAACTCTCAATGTTTATGAGTTTTGTATAGTTTTTAAAGGGTAGACATAGAAACACATTTTCATAAGCATGCCAAAGTCAAACTTGTGACCTGTGCGAAATAAACAAACATAAGCTCTCTGCCACTGAGTCGCATCTATCATGCTATACTTACTTAATAAATAATATGTTTTTTCAATATATCTGGTTATTATTGTAAAATACCTACAACTAATTTCGCTTTCAATTTTTTACTGTCTTCTATTTGATATATTCCGCCTATTGACGTTTCTTAAGAAAACAAAAGTAATCGCCGACAGTAGTCGAAAAGGGAAGTGTCATTAAAGTAAACAAAACATTTTGTATTCTAGACCAATTTGTCCCATTGCATAATAACAAAAGAATATTTAAAAAAAAGTGAAAGTAAATAGTCATCTGTAATAAGGTTTAGTAAATAGAACTTTATGTAAAGGTATTAAGGGTTAGGGAATAGTCTAATGTCAGCTACTTGGTATTTTCATTATTTTGTCCTATTTTTATTGTTTCAAGCTTTAACTTTCGCTTTCAACGCAAAATGACATCGTAAAATGCCATTTGCGTAGTTCATGCAGATTCCATATTTTTAAAGAACGTACTATGATATACAATTTAAAATTGTAATGTTAATCTTTTATTTCTTGTTATTGAAAACAAAAAACGTAATTTGCTCATCTAGATACACTTAAAGTAAGCCAAGATGTATCGAAGAATAAGCAAAATTAAAAAAAAATATTTTTAATTACATATAAGAACAGGATTACTAGCTAATTTTTTTAGTTCATAATATGTAATTGCTTATAAATTATTATCGTTAGGTACCTCAATATTTACAACGTTTTAATTAAATAGAAAACTTGCTGTTACATATGAACAGTAGCAGCTATACCAACAACTGTTTTGAATATTAAATAAGATTAATTAGAATAATTTATTATACAGGTACCTAAATGTAAATATTTGTTTACATTTTCTCTCGTAAACACCGCTTGACTCTCTACTACGTCGCCATTTTGACATAATTAATCCCTTTATTAGTTTATCGATTAAGCTTTAATCGTTACGTAATAAAATTACTTAAATAATAAAGTTAATCGATTCGAAGATTCGATTAGGTCATTAGTCAGATGAAAAAATTGAAAATTGTTTAAGATAGTTGAAATTCGTTTCGTAAATTTTTAAGTATAATAAAACAGTCGGAGCATTAATTTTTTTTTTTTATTCAGGTTAAGGTTTTTTTTTCTAAATCTAGTAAATAGCTTCTAAAAATAACTATTTTCAACTTTCAAACAAAGGAGAAAAGGCTTCAGAACTATTTCTTAAATCTACGATCTTTGACTATTCAAATATATTATGATGACTTACACAGACATGTTATGACAATAAAGATGGCCGCAACCGATCCCAGGCAGACCACTATGGAAGAGTCGCTATAATATAAGATTGAGCGAATACTACTACAAACTACAAGACTCACTCATATTTAAGTTGTAGCATATTTCTCAAACACTAAACATATTATACACTTCTATACAGGAGGTTTGTAAATACCCGTTAAATATTTACATATTTTGCCGTTCATATGCTGTTTTTTTGAATTATTTACCGTGTTTAATTATTTGATCCCACATATTTAGATTGACTCAATTAGTTTTTCATAATACCAGCAGTTCTAGCGCATAATTCACCGGTCATTTGTCAATAGCGCTTTCTTCAAAACAGCCCGTACATGCTTAGACTAGTGTACATAAGGCTTCTTAAGGCCGGGCGTCTTTTTAGCCAGTTATATCATGATTTGTATCTCTTGGAGATACAAATTATGACTACCACTAGCATTGTAATAAACGTCATTCAACACATTTATTCTATTTTTTTTAAGTATACAGAGCAATGGCAAGAAATATAAAGAAAAATTCGAACTAAGCAACTAGTTTTACTTAAGAACTATATTAATTCTAATATTATTAAAATACAAATGTATAAGGTTAAAAACTATTAATCAATGTGTAGTCAATCGATCGAGATAAAGTCAGCTCATTACCACCTCTCGAAGGTAAGGTTAGTCGTCCACAGATATGATGTATCGCGCTATATGCTAATTATAAATTTTATCAACACAAACAATGTAGATATCGTATCGTATTCTGTTTATATATGTAGATACAAGTACTGTATACATAATGACTACAGCATATGGCGTTTTAGTATATAAATCTATATACAACAGGATGCCCCCTAAGATCTGGGATATAAAAATTTCCTTCTGCATATTAATTTAAGGTAGTAACAAGTTAAAATACTTATATACGTAAGTAGGTATATATAAGTTATAGTTTTTACTCTGATGTATAAGCTATATTACTCTACTCTTTAAATTCTGGTATACATTAAATAAGGTATTTACATGAAAGAGAAACAATTATTATCAAAAACTTTCGCATTTATAAGACTTGTGCAGAGCAAAATCGAACCACTAGTATAAATACCATAGTAACTAATGGTCAGTTAGCGTTAAGTAGTTCGATTCTACCACGCCTCTTAAGCCTACAAACAAACATGGTAATTACCTACTTTAAAGCTATTAACAATAAATAATGCTAATTTAATAGCTTTTACAATGTAAGTGACGCCAAAAGGGATTTGAATGCAGAGTATCGCTATTCTATATGGGAAGTGAATTTAAAATGACATTTCCATTTTAGATATACACGTGGAGCTTATTTCTTTAATAAATAAGTAGTTTATTATTAATATGGATTTTTATATAGGCATTTTCTAAGATAGTATTATTTATATAGTATAACTAGCGACTCACCATCGCTTCGCTCGGGTTCATCCCTAGATCTAACGCAAGCGAAGCCGCGAGTTCCGCTAGTGTATTAAACATATAAAACTTCCTCTTGATTCACTCTATCTATTAAAAACGCATCAAAATCCGTTGCGAAGTTTTAAGGATCTAAGCATACATAGACTTTGTTTTATACTATGTAGTGATTCGTTTTTAGTAAAATTGTCATCTAATAATAATAATTTCTTCGCGACCAATTTTGCATCTGTGCAGGAGATAGCGGAGAAGTGTATGCGTAGACCCAAGTGCACTCTCTGTTCCTGTCACTCTCACACTTCGGAATCGACGCCTTTACGTGCTCTCAGACGTAACGTATAAAATAAATAGAAACACTCTTGAAGTAATAAATATTTTTATAATAAATGCTTAAGCATACTTTTCATTTAGTAAAAATATTACTAAGCCTTATTAATCTCTTCCACATACACGGTTTAAAAGGCCTAAAGATAAGTGTTCTGAATATTCAAACGGCATTATCAATTTTATAAGTCACTCGAGAGCTGAGTCCCTTCCATCAAAGTGACATGTAATGAAACGAGCTTAGATTAGTTTTACTTAGGATTACGTTTCATAACACATCCGTAAGCTATAAAAATTAACGTCGTATTTTAACCCATACTTGACTATAAAAATAGAAATGAAAAAGGAAAGAAATTTTGGTCGTGTATATATAGTCAGTTATATTCACATACACATTATTAATTATCTTATCTTATTAAATAAAAAGATGAAATATAAAAAATAATGTCACATATTTATTTAGAGTTTTGTTTCCCGACGTCATGGGAGAGACTAAAGTTTAAGAGTTCTCGAAGGCATTATGAATCTGTTACAGACAGTCTAGTCAAAAACTTTGCAAAATCAAGTCAAAACGTACCAAACTTGTACCAATAGTTGTTAAATTTAATTTAATCATTTTTTATAAATACAATAAATTAAATTATATGTGGTACATAATTGCTTAAATTATTGCTAATTCCTAAGTAACGAAAAAGATGAGACACCATACATTTTTATATCTTTTGCGGTAGCGATTTAAGAATGTCATCTTGCTTAAGCTCAATCATATTAACATTATAAAAACAATCAAATCCCTTATAAATATTGTGTAAGTTCCGACCCACATATGCCTAAGTGACGTCAAAGCATTTCATGTATAATCCGTTCTTCCTGATCATGATGTCATTAGAAGAAAATGTATATTAGAAGATGAATAAAACATTTTAATACTATCTTAGGTTTACGCGAATATTTGACATTATAAATGAAACTTTTCGGATTTTGTTGCGGATTTATTTGGATTTTTGGTTCCCGACGTTTCGAATGCTTTACAGCAATCATGGTCATGGAAGAGACTAAGGTATTAGACGGGGGGTTTCTCAGGGGGTTAAATAATACCTACAATATAATAAATACAAAAGTTTTCAGTAAGTATGAGAGTTAGTGAAAGTTACCATGTTCTAGTGAGTAGAATTCGACTAGGTAGAGACTATACAATAGTCAGTATACGTAAAGAGCTGAAAATCGAGCTGCCTCGATGCGAGGATCTGCCGTAGGAGATGCCAATGTCCAGCCGTCGGTAAATACTATTTATTTATGTATTTATTTGTTTTTGTATTATTTACTAATACAATACTTACTAATACATAAATATAACTATTTTATTCCAATATTTATGTTAATAGATGTTATTACAATGAATAAAAACGATGAATGTATCAATAAATAAAATATTCAATCCAAGTACATCACCTCGACCTTGCTCAGGAACACGAAGCTTTGTATGGCATAAATTAAAGACGGTAACGGATAACTTTAAAAACCTTTGTATTAATATTTGTTATGTTTTAGGTATATACGAATGTATTGTCATAAAATTTGTATTACATTAGTTTAATAAGCAACATTACTACAGCATTTTAACAACTTCTGCCTTTTAACCCGCAAGTGTTTATTGAGTGTGCAACTTATATATTTATATTGAGGGTTGTAAATTGTAGTAAATAAAGTATTTATGAGATATATGTAGATTTCATTGGACTGTCAATATAAAAATCCACTAAAAAATCTTTAAACATGGTCAAAAAATGTTATGTTAAAATCAAAACCCAAAATTCAAATAGTTTACGATCTGGTTAAAAGGAGATGAAACAGTGGTGAAAAAAGAGTAAGAGAGTGAAAGAACATTGAGCCAATACTCGTAGCCGGAAGTTATAATACAGTCACATGTCATACATGGCTTGGAAAAAGTAAAGTTATTCTTAGTTTAGAAAGTGAGTGAGTTAACGTGAGAAGTTGACGGTGTTCACTCGCGTGCTTCGGAGAGCATGCATAAGCTTTCATGCGCCTAATCTCTTACCGGTCGATTAGAATTGTCATTCCACCGGAATTTGGAAATGAAAGAAAAAGATATATATTACTGATATTGATGAAATTTAATACATATATAGATTATTATATGGATAATCTGAAGTAGCACTAAAGGCTTCTGTTATACTCCGAGTGAAGCAGGTGTAACTCGCTAGTATGATATAATTATGCGCACCGTTAGATTAAAATCTGTTGATAGTGAATATTTAAATTTTTAATACGATTGTATACGTATGCTAATCATCTCACGAATTAAAACCTTTCCGCACGTAATCTAGCTGTAACCGGTTTGTACAAGTTAATTGGTATAAATGTTTCTATCGCATATGTTACAATTACATATTTTATTTATTTCTTGTTTTAATTTTGTGCTACTACTGCAATAATCTGCGAATTTTGTGCTAGTACTGCAATGACCTACGGCTTTACTCGTATGTCATTCTTTTTGGCAACAACAGTTAATCCAAAACTGAATAAACATAATATCTGAACAAATACACTACATAAATCAAATGCAAAGGCTTTTAAGTAATAAGTAACCATAATTTAAATTAGCTTACAATAGGCAGTTATATCGAAAACATACGAAAAGGAAGAAAGTAATGTACAAAGTACCAACTTTTTCGAAGTCAGTTAAAAATACCGTACACCTTATAAAAATATCGATTATAAATCCGAATTTTACCGCTGTAAAACTAGTGTCAATTTATATTTTATAATTACGACTTACACTTTGTATTTTTCGAACTAATTCACTTGAAGAAAAACAGCTCTTTATGGAAAATTACATAACATTTCCCGATTATCAAAATCTACAAAACTATAGAAATAATACGATTTCTGTTTATTTTTTCTGTTTTCGGGTGTACAATAAAGAGTTACTTACTACTTTATACGAGTGTTTTTAAAAACTAACATTAAAATTTGTCCTTTGTGTACATTGAAGTATTAGTCCTATAATTATTCAAATGGCCTTAACAAATGCGGACGGACCCGCAGGGCATAACTACATCGAAACAAATCATTAGCAAGCACTTATAAGCGTCACGATTGCCGTGGGAGTACGATCACGTCCGTAATTTGATATAATAATTGCTTGCTATAAACTATTGTAAGATTTTGTGTATAAAAAATAATCAACATATCTATCTATTTTTGTTCCTACGCGTTTATTTCAAGTACGAAATGAATAGCTCTTCTATCGACAAAAACTAACAAAGATTAAAATTGTGGAACATTTTGATTTTTTAGGCGTTGCTCTGGAGGCCTTCAACTAACTCTATACGGAAAATTATAGGAATAGTTATTTTCAATAGCAACTAACCGACCCATCGCTAAATTTTCCTGTCAAAGTATGTACATTATACACAGTAAGCTTTTGCTTCACCCTACAAATTTATTGCTTCAATACAATAACTGACTTAGACTTCTGCACTCTATAATAATAAATATAAATGTTGCGATATTAAGACATCACCATCTAGCTTGATGGTAGGCTGCAATGCTTGTGATGAAACAAACACCTCCAGCGGGAGTCGAACCTGCGATCGCTGGCACAGCACGTTACGTACTGAAACGCCAAACGTATCGTTAAATACCTAGTAATATTTTTGCCTAGTCTCAATGATCAACAGTCCACAAAATTTTTGCATATTTTTTTTTCGGCACTTATTTTATTAACAGTAGTAATGTAATCTATACTAATATTATAAAGCAGAAGAGTTTGTTTGTTTCTTTGTTTGGTCGAACGCGCTAATCTCAGGATCTACTAGTAAGTAATAAAGGTACTGCATATTCTATTAACTGATTTCGACATAATGATTTATAATAATTGAATTATTATTAGCAATTATTTAATAATATATTCACGTAAATAGATGTCTGTTTAAGATTTGTTCGAGGATGTTACATACCTAATGATATGATATTCAACGGATTTGAATAAACAACTTGTTACACAGACAACATCCTCGACTACAATATTAGGTATATGCATACAGGATACATGGCTTTCTAAGTATTCATTTTAGTGGGACAGTCAATATTATTCACTTAACATAAAGAAAACGTTTTAGAAGCGCGTAAGGTCATGCTCAAGTTTTTCCATAAAGTTAATTTTAGTCAACGATCTCAAATCAAATCAAATATAATTTATTGCACACATTATTTTACATTACATGATAGAAACAGGTTTTAGAAAAATAGTACAATAGGCGGCTTTATCGCTAGAGAGCGATCTATTCTAGGCAACCTTCGGGTAGGGAAAAGAAAGAGAGAAGGAAGGGGTGCAAACAAACTTAACAAAATTTACAAAAGATTACAAGACCAAAAATTAAATAAATAAATATATCAAATAAATAAATAATATTATATACATATCTTACATAAAATAAGCTAGTGTGGTAGTTTCGTAGTTTTAGTCTATATATCCAGCTAGCTTTCTCTATTCCCAAAATCATATTAGCGTTACCATTGTAGCACGAAGAACTTGACTCGAACACTCGTTGAATTATTCATTGGCATAGATTTATTGGAAAGCTCTCAAAGCTTCCTGTATCATCAAAAGCTTACTCCTAATGTATGCATTTTCTTAAAATATATATAGTTTATCAACATTATGTACCTTATTCGTGTAAATAGTCTTATTATGTACACTTAGTTGTGCGACAAAGATAATATGAGCTAAGAAAAAGAAAAAGTCGTAAGCTATAATTCAACTATTCTTAATGACTACATAAGTATAGATAATTATTTCAATCTTTATGTAACTTAGAAGTAACCTTAACCTTTTACATAGACGTCTTAATGCATTTTACAAGTAACGAACAAAAACGTTTATTAAAATATCTTCATTCCTTCAATTGCGTACAATTAATATTTATATACCAGACTAGCCTTTCCCGCGGCTCTGCTCGCGTTCTTAAGGCTGAAAATCAAAAGAAATATTTTTCTCCCGTTTTTTCAACATTTTTCATTGATGCTCCGCTACTATTAGTCGTAGCGTGATTTAATATAGCCTATAGCCTTCCTCGATAGACGAACTATCTAACACAAAAAGATTTTTTCAATTCGGACCAGTAGTTCCTGAGATTAGCGCGTTCAGCCAAACAAGCAAACTCTTCAGCTTTATAGTCATAGTAGCCTTAACTATGAACATTTAGATTTTTAACATCAATACTAGATATAATATAAAAATTATCGTAATTTGATTTAGTTGTGAATTTATTATGATTTTTGGTTCCCGGTATTTTGAATTGCTTTACATTTACTTAGCAACCGGTCACGGGAGAGGCAGGAAATGTTACCAATACATACAAAAATAATTATAGTATTAAAATGTTATAATTATTTTTATATAAAAGTTTTGCCGAAGCCATTATTTGAGTTACATATTCTCTGTTCAATTACTCGTAGTACCAAGAATCTTCTAGAAACATGCAGTAAATAAAAGCAATATAATTTAATATCAGAAAACTATCGCATCACAATTTATTCCATGAATTATTATATGAATTGTTTATAGCTTTTGAACTTTACCCTTCCCTGTGTAAGGAATACATTATACAGCCTTAATTGACTTCTTTATACAAGACGACTAATCGTACAGATCGATACGATATCACAATAATTCACTATTATATCTTTTTGTTTTTAAAATGTACGTCATTGGTCAATTGACAACAAAATATTAGAGGTTCTAACTTCTCAGTTCGGTTGTATTTTGTTTTTGTGTTTGTTACCTCATAACTCCGTCGCTAATTTGATTAATGTCGCTTATTAACTGATTTGAAAATTTCTTTTTTTGAATGTTTTGTCTCACTTTTTGAAGGAATAATACCTACTAAGGGTGAAAATTTTTTAAGTGCTTCCGAGTGACAGAACTAAGTGCTTGTATTTCCTATGATTGTGTAATATTTTTTTTATTTTTTTTTTCTAAAAGAATTTATCAAAACTATATTAGATAATCTTAGAAAGAAAAACGTATCTACAGAAACATCACAATTCACAATGTGCAAGATACGAAAGAAATTAGAAGTATTTGAGAAACTTTTAAATTTTTTTTTTAATGATACTACCAAATTTCGTCAAAAGTTATTAAACTTAATAAAGTAAAATCGGATCACAAACAAAGAAGAAAAAGGTATGAAACTGTCATTGCCTATTTATGTAAAATCCAATCATCTAAGCAGATGTCGCAATCATAACTTAGCCCATTACAATTTATTGACTCATAAAATGTATGACACAAATGATAGTTTTATATATTCGTAATATTTACTATGAATATTGTAAAAGGAAATTTTTGTTTATCTCGTCCGATGAATCACAAGTAGAGTACAATGAGTGCAAATGCACGTTTAAATCTATTATTATTCAGTTTGGTGTAGAAGTTGTATTTCAAATGTAATATGCAATATGGTTTTATTATTTCTTTATAGGAAATACTTTGTCTTTAAATATAATAACAATATTTATGTATAACAAAAATAAACAAAATCTAAGAAAAAGCCTTTTTTAATGTTGATATGCATTTATTACTCATTTAAGCACAACGGGTTCCTTAATTTTAAAAGTGTATCGTAGGGTAGTTTACGCTCAACAATCATGGGTCAACAGTCCAATCTGCTTTCAAAGTAATACCCGCATTGGTCTACCTCCTAATGCATTTCTTGGCTTCGCGCCCGGCTGGATTGCCAGATGCTACTTAGAACCCAAGGCACGAATTATCCGAATTACTACATATATAGTAAAATAATAGTTTTAAGTTAGCAATTTTAAACCAGGGTAGGTTTGTTGTTCGATTACCAACACCAAAAAACATTTATTCAATACATATTTTCTTCAAAAGGGATACGAAAGCGTAATAGTCCGGGAGGCACTGTCAAATTTGACCGGAGCATTTTGGCATGGCTTTTGTTTTTTTGTATAGTCAGCTGTTCCAACGCTTATTAATAAATAAATTGTCAGTTGGCCCAAAACCGGGGCATAAGATGAGAAAATGCCAGGAAACTTGATAGTAAAAAAATGTTCTTGGACTATTTTGGCAAAGATAAAAAAGTATAAATAATTAGTTTATGAATTGTAGATCTCAAAAAAAAGTGTCAGCTGTATCATGTACGTGACAAAATATGTTAGCTGATCATGTGAACATGTCAAAAAATCAGAAAACCTTGTAGCATTTTGGCAAAGCTGAAAATTGTATATATTGAAGATTATAATTCAATAATCATAATAATTTATGTCAGCTGGAATTTTAACAAGGCACAACCTGTTAGCTTGACTTTCAAAGTTTGGTTATTAGGTATATCAGATCATTATGGCATGGTTTTTGGTTTTATGTATAGTCAGTTGTTCCATCGCTTATTAATAAATGAGGTATCAGTTGGCCCAAAACCGGGGCATAAGATGAGAAAATGCCAGGAAACTTCAATAAAAAAAATTTTTTTTGGACTATTTTGGCAAAGATGAAAAAGTATAAATAATTAGTTAATGAAGTGTAGATCTTAAAAAAAAGTGTCAGCTGTATCATGTACGTGACAAAATATGTTAGCTGATCATGTAAACATGTTAAAAAATCAGAAAAACTTGTAGCATTTTGGCAAAGCTGAAAATTGTATATATTAAAGATTATAATTCAATAATCATAATAATTTATGTCAGCTGGAATTTTAACGAGGAACAACCTGTTAGCTTGACTTTCAAAGTTTGGTTATGAAGTATAATATCAGATCATTTTGGCATGACTTTTGTTTTTTTGTATAGTCAGTTGTTCCAACGCTTATTAATAAATGAGGTGTCAGTTGGCCCAAAACCGGGGCATAAGATGAGAAAATGCCAGGAAACTTGATAGTAAAAAAAATTTTTTTGGACTATTTTGGCAAAGATGAAAAAGTATAAATAATTAGTTAATGAATTGTAGATCTTAAAAAAAAGTGTCAGCTGTATCGTGTACGTGACAAAATATGTTAGCTGATCTGATATTATACTTCATAACCAAACTTTGAAAGTCAAGCTAACAGGTTGTGCCTCGTTAAAATTCCAGCTGACATAAATTATTATGATTATTGAATTGTTATCTTTAATATATACAATTTTCAGCTTTGCCAAAATGCTACAAGTTTTTCTGATTTTTTAACATGTTTACATGATCAGCTAACATATTTTGTCACGTACATGATACAGCTGACACTTTTTTTTAAGATCTACAATTCATTAACTAATTATTTATACTTTTTCATCTTTGCCAAAATAGTCCAAAAAAAATTTTTTTTATTGAAGTTTCCTGGCATTTTCTCATCTTATGCCCCGGTTTTGGGCCAACTGATACCTCATTTATTAATAAGCAATGGAACAACTGACTATACATAAAACCAAAAACCATGCCATAATGATCTGATATACCTAATAACCAAACTTTGAAAGTCAAGCTAACAGGTTGTGCCTTGTTAAAATTCCAGCTGACATAAATTATTATGATTATTGAATTATAATCTTCAATATATACAATTTTCAGCTTTGCCAAAATGCTACAAGGTTTTCTGATTTTTTGACATGTTCACATGATCAGCTAACATATTTTGTCACGTACATGATACAGCTGACACTTTTTTTTAAGATCTACAATTCATAAACTAAATTATTTATACTTTTTCATCATTGCCAAAATAGTCCAAGAATATTTTTTTTTCATCTACGTTAATATTTTCTCTAGCCCAAAAGCCCCGGAGTCGCGCCAGCTGACAATTATTTTTGTTCTCATACAAGTACTAACTATCAAAATAAGTTCATAGAGTCCATGCCAAAATCACCGTAAAAATTTGACACTACCTCCCGGACTATAACCTATTTACTGGATAGTTGCGGTTACACAAAGTTACATCAGTTTAGGTACATTAGTTTACAAAACGTGCGTAATATATTTTAATTATAGATATAGCGTTCTCACGAGATAAATAAGCAGTGGGCAAATGCAAATCACCACGTGATATAGATCGAATAAATTCAATTATTGTAGGTATAGGAAATGATCTGGTACTTATGCTTTAAGTTATACTTAGATTTCATTTTACATTAATGTATACACTTCAGACTTAATTATTGTATCGCTATGCAGTGTGTTGCAAACGTTAGTTTTAATTCAAACTATCCTTACCTATTGAACTTTTTGAGTTTCTTACAAAATCTATACAAATGAATATTATTACTATATTGATTTGATTTGATTTGAAAATTTAAAAAATAAATAACGTTAAGTGCAAATAAATTAAAAGCGTAATGACAAATTGTACATTATATTTCATTAATAATATTATTATCGATATTTTTTTCGATTTTTTATTTTTTCGAATTATTCAAACAAGATACTAACAACACAGCCCATTTATTCAAAAACTTTTATTACTCGACTATAATTTTTCATTCATAGTTCAGTCACAAAAAATGATTTTCTTAATTTCATACAAAATATGTATGTGAATATCTTAATGATACATGTAAATATTTACGTATATAATATTATTTTAACATCCATGCCAAACTCTATGTCTATTGTTAAGTACTTATGGCTAATTTTGAAAAATTTTGATAAAGAGATGAAGAAAAGGGAGACCTTGAAGAAAAGGGAGAATAAAGAAAATTTAATTTAAAACACTTACTTTTCTACTAAACCTACCTAAGTAAGCACCTGAGAAATTCGAAGAAAATTCGCTAGTTAACAAAGTAAGAACTGCCTGCCATTAGCTTTGTCACAATCACTCTATCTTTTCTCATACATTTATGCAACGAACACAATATACTAAATATAACACTGCAACAACCTGTCAGTAAACGCAACCTGGATTAGATGCACAGTATGCATTTTGCATCAGCAATCAGCATAAAATCGCAATTACATATATTAGAAAACACCTACATACTAGTATTTTCTTTATTGCTGACCTAGAAACAATTAAACACTATGTGAATAATTGATTCTTTCAAGACCAGTTCTGCTTAACAACCGTTTAGCATTCTGGCAGCAAGCTCGCAAATGAACAGGAGGCTAAAGTTCAATTCTTAGTAGAGACAATAGACGCGTACGTAATGCCTTTTTACGTGATTTCGGCTACAGCTGCTTAAATTTCTGAGTGTATGAAAAGTGTGATTTTTAACATTCAACATACTGTGATTTTTTTATTCTCTTAAAGTTCAGTGAACGACAATCGTTAGTAAACGACAAAATTAAATTATCTATACTAATATTAAAAAAACTACTTTTTGTCACTTAAATATAAAAGTTCGACATATGCTGTCGTTGACTTTTTTGTAGGCATTTTTAAGCTCCACATCTTTTCTCTAGAACTCAAAAATATATCTTTCATAGTTAGGGCAGCGTTCGTAAGAAACGCTTTCATTCGACCGGTTTTTCTCCGATTCACTTTGCAAAACGGACTACCACGTAAAAGCCTTTTTATTTTTCGGTTTTTTATATAATCTATGACACTCAGCAATAATGTGGCTTTCTATTGGTAAAGAATTTTTAAAATCAGTTCAGTCGATCCCGAGATTACCCCTTAACATTTAACAAATAAACAAACTTTACTTCTTTATAATATTAGTATAGATATGATAAAGCTCATACAACATATTAATTTATTTTATCATTATTTTATACATTTTTAATTAAAACATAAATTTGCATTAAAAATATTTCATTAATTGAATAAAATGTAAAAGAATGTGAAAGCCTCGGAGGTCATCTCGAACTGTTTCGGTAACAGTAATTTGTGTTATGCGAATAAAAGGTTGCGAAGGAAAAATCCTTTCTAACATGATGCAATAAACTTTATTATTACATAATGTCATGCGTTAATGTGTATACGTTTATATAAAACTAATTGAAACAAATAACTACATAACTAAGAGCTGTTGAAGTTTACTTGATCTTAGTGTGAACATAATTCAAACACTCATTAAAACTTTAATAAAATAACCTATGTATGTTTATCTATAGGTACATATAAATAAGTCGGTTTTTAAATTCAAATTAACAGCTTTTCACTAAATGCATATGAAAGTATATACGATATTAGCAACAAAAAACCAATTTTGAAAATTTTTATCTGACTGTCTTCTGTCTGTCTGTTTGTTCCGGGTAATCTCTGAAATGGCTGACTTTCTTTAGCAGATAGCTAATGTTATAAAGCGTAACTTAGGCTACTTTTTAACCGACTTCAAAAAAGGAGGAGGTAGAAATTTAATTATTTTAACTATCGAAAAACGCGGCTTCGCTGACGCTAAACCGCGTGAGTCGATAGTATTATATAAATTTTAAATCATTAAAAGCAATAAACAATACTCGAGCACGATAGGATTCCATATTAGCAATATAAATAAACGCTTAAAAGTCAAATTCTATGGTTTTTTTTAACCTACGATCTATTAGGTACCACTTTAAGGCTTTGTCGTTTTGAAACATTGTTATCTTCTAGAGAATGTCAAGATCCATCGATTCAATCATTACACTGTCTTATTTTCAGATAATAACAAGGTTTTACTAAGCGGAAAAGCTATGTAGCATATTAGTACGCTCTTATTTACCCGCTCGGATACACGTACATATATGGAAATAACGGTGCTCTAAAGGCCCTACCAAACCGCAACATCCGCACAAAATTCAACATAATGAAAAACCCATGTATGATACTTCATACCCGTAAGAATATATTTTGTTGAATTTGTTACATAAAGTAAGTAATAATCGCTATTATTATTATTGTAGTAGGTATATATATGTACATACAGTAAATTCTGAATCTATACATTAAATAAAGTAGTAGTATCCTTGCCCTCGAAAAAACAATTTTCATGGTCATCAAAGTTTCAGTTTTTGTAGGTATTTTTTATTTTCACACATTTTTTAATGTAACTAAAAAATAGCATTTATGCTGTTAAAAACAACGTGACGTAACAAAGTGATACAATCTCTAAGGTGACTTTAAAAAGTCGGCGCTCTCAGATTGATGCACGGGAAGTGACTCATTCTGTGACTAAATAGGACACTCAATATACATTATTATTGTACTATTTTCATACACTCAAGTGGAAGATTTCATGACAAAATTGCTCTTGAAGCGCCACTAACCACGTCGAAAATAAAAGACTTTTCACCATTAGACTATTTTTTTGGAGTAATCTTAAATAATCGCTATTTTTAAGATATATCACACAAATTATCTTAAAACTTACATTTTCTTACAACTGAGTAAAAGAACGTAATATTATCTATTTATTTATAAGAAATATAATCTGATTTAATTTTACAATAGTAAAGTCAGTGCGGAACACCTTAGCAACAAGACTGACTCGTACTTGTCCAGTTTTTTAAGTGGAAATAACTAAAATGGTTGTACGCATTCTCTCGGCGCCACCAAATATTTATCCTTAATAAACTAGTGGACCTTAAGCGTAAGAAATATTCAGTTTATTTCGCAAGCACTTGAGTGACAAATTGAAATACTTCAGTTCTGCTCATGATCGAGAGAAAATTATCAAACGTTTAAATATCTTATTTAATTTGAATCCAACTAAATATAAACCTCGCAACTTTAAGAACAATATTAACAACATTTTTGGTCTAGTTTTTGTTTTTTGCTTCAAAGTGATATATCATTTGATGGACTATATCTAGCCAGTAACTAAGAGGAAGAGGAAATAGTTATATGAGTAATCGATTTACGATTACTCATATTTTAATGATGAATCTTTTTACCAGTTAAATTAGTAAATTACGTAAAATTGAATTATTTATACATATATAATCAAATATTCTAACTGAGTCAAATATGTACATTAAATGGAAAATCTAATTGAAATAGATATTATTATCGCTATAGAGGCCAAAATATCTATTCTTTTAAGATTTTTTTGTCTGTCTGTTTGTCTGTGACCGCATTACGAGAAAACCACTAGACTGATTTGGATGAAATTTGGTATGATGATAGCCAGGCCCGCCGCGTGCTAAGGTGCAAAGTGTGAACTGCACAAGGGTAGAGGTGGGGCGCAACGGCTTTTTGTAGGCTATTTTTAGGGGTGCTCGTTATTCTAGATAGCTGAAAAAATAAACTGCTATTTATAAATAGCATGCTATTTATAATAACCAAATCGCCTGTTATTTATTTCCAGAGGCAAGCGCTATAGCTATTTTTAAATTTATTTTTATTTCATATAATATGACCACAACAAGGAGAATTTAATCACTATGGACGACAACTGCCGCGCTTGACACTTCGTGCTAGCCGTATAACATTTTTTTCACGAGTGGTGTGCGCTAAATTATGCGAAACTATAATAAAAAATAATAGGCATTTAAAAAATAGTGTATTTTATAACTCTTTATCAATATATTACAGCCGTTTCGTCCACCGCTGTAGTTACGAGAATAACAGGTTATCAACAGATAGCAGTTTCGCCCACCTCTACACAAGGGCGGCATTTTCAAGGGGGCGGCAAAAACAGATATCAAAACGAAAACGAAACATTTTCATATCTTGCATGTTTAATATAAATATTTTTAAATAACTAAAAATTAAAGGACAGATTCGATGAATTAAAAACGTTTATTGACATATTCGGCTTTTTAAACCATAACTTATTTAATTACTGCGATGATGATTTGGGCTGCATAATCGGTATTGCACAAGGGCGCTCAAATAGCTAGCGGCGGGCCTGATGATAGCTGGTTACCCGGGTCAATACATAGGATACTTGTTATTGCGGGAAAATATCTCATTTCTGAGAAATCTCAACTAACCGCGTTACAAACCGGCTATAAACATCACACGGTATGTGATATCTTGTTTCCGGTATATATAACGCGGGCGGAACCGCGGGAAATGCTAGCATTAAATAAATAGAAACCATTTTTTTATATTTATGTATTAAAACAGTCGCACATGAAAATAATACTCATTACAAAAGTAGGTAAGTAAAAATGTAAACATCGGAGATCGTGAAATGAAATAAATTTTCTTCGTTAAACGACTGATTCAGCCAATTAGGACTACTTATGAACGTACATTCCGCGCCTCTTAGAAAACACTATAAAATTCTTTAAGACTATCTAGAAGTGTAGTTCATTTGTTTTTACAAAAGTATAATAATATATGTGGTATATAAATATTTTATTATGGTAAGGGTTACGCGCTCGCTTGGATAGCCGAGTGATAAGGGGTTCAAATCCGGGTATCGCACCTGTGATATTTTCATGTGCGAATCATTTCTATTATGATTACCACTTGTCTTGCTATGAAGGAAAACGTCGTGAGGAGACCAGCATGTTTGAGAGAACCTAGCAAGTTTTCGAAAGACATGTGAAGTTCGCTATTAACACGCGATAGGCCAGCGCGGTGGAATATGCCCTGATCCCCCTCGTACTGAGGGAGGCCCGTGCCCAGCAGTGGGACGTTGAAAAGGGCTGATGATGATGATAGTATTACTAGCGCTCACAATCGCTCTGTATATACAATGTACATGAATCACTATGTGTTCTTACCTATAGGTACATACAAAAAAATCTAAGTCGAAACTTGAAACTATACATTAAATATATTAATATATGGAAAACTTATTGAAATTTACATTATTATTGATATATAGAGGCCGAATATATAGGGTTAGGTCTATGTGAGTCATTAAATAGGATTTATAATTTTTTACTGCGGGAAAATATCGCCTCTGAAAAAACCAACTCGAGCGGAGCGAGGGTAAGTTGCTAGTATATTAAAAACTATTTATAATTGTCATGATAATTACTTATAGTAAGTATAAGTGTAATAAAAACATGGTTATTGCTATTTATTTTAATGCTTGAACAACATTGTTAGATATCATTGAAATATTCTGAATAAGTTCAAAAAACCGCCGATGAAAAGTCTAAAAATATTATTTTCACATTTTGTAAGCTTGGAATTCCTGTCTTCAAGCCCTACATTGCCTTTTGGCAAACATCTGAAAATACATATATACATATAAATTTATAATTGAACATTTGTATTGGTCTTATTGCTTTACAACATTTGCGTCATAGAGAAGGCGAGTATCCTGCTGTGTAACAGATTGCTCCTTCTATACCTAAGTCTAACCCTAATCAAATTGATTTCATTCAACAGTAACAGCCATTATAAATTGATTGGCATATATTTTTAAATGCAAGTGTCTATTTCTTTTATTCTTAAAAATACATCAAAAAGAATGGTTTTTGAAGAAAAATTAGTGTTAGCGCTAACGACTTCTAGTCTATTTCTTCAGTAATAAATAGGGTTTAGAATCGAAAGTATTTTATATGTATAATAATAATTTCATACATTTACGAGAACCTATACATTTTATTTAAAACTACTTTTTCTAAGAATCTTTTCCTAAACCAATATTGCTGTAAAGTATTTGAAATATCGGGAACCAAAAATTAATATAAATGTATGAAAATGATTTAAAGAACATATATGTACTATGGACTAACTTCTTCAATAATTGAGTTGTTTTACCTTTTTAGTAAAGAAAATATGGATGATAATTGATATTTCAAAACATCAACAAAGTAATAGTTACGTCAATTAAACTTGCAGGATGTAATCAAGGCAATTCTACCTAGTTAATTATTAGTTATAAATTATTATAGAGTCAAGACATGTGTATGAAAAACCAAATAACTTTCGAATTGAAATGGAGAAATAATACAAAGGAAAACGTTATTGAAAGGAAAATATTTTTACTCGTGAACTTCGATCACGTGAAGGTTTTTAGTACATAGTCCATCGCTGTTCTCATATAAAAGTAATTTACACAATACAATTTTTTCGCTTCGTAATGCTCTGCACATGGCTATAGAAGTAAGGTCATGCCACAACATAGAAGCAGCTATGCTAAAATAATAATTTTCTATAAAAATCTAAAAATATTCACAGACATCGCTTGAATATTAGCCTATGCTAAGCAGTGATATAAACTTTACAACGCATTATGAATTTCATTCAACTACATTGAGCTGTAATAACATAGTGAAGAAGTTTACAGCAGTGATATTGTCATACTTTGTGATATATTGAAAATCAAACTAACGACCTCTCCCATATACGCTTGAGTTTAATAAATTAAATATTTTGATTACTGTTGTAGCTGAACAACTTATTTAAACTATACTAAATGACCTTATCTATAGTGCAAGACTCTTAAAGAGTAAGATTTTGACGAGTTCCCACATAACCCAAGGCCGCAGTAATTTGGAGACATGTGGCCACCAAACTACAAAGCTAACTATCTAGTTTCCTGTGTTATGTTATAAATTTTTTGCTAACACATTTAATTCAATTGTTGAAATTGATGTAATCATGACATATAAAGATATTTTTCTTTATTTTTTTATCGTGTCAAAGAAGTAACATTTATAAATTGTATTTAAGAACATTAGCGCAATTCAAGATATATTTCCTCATGCTAATATATACACACATATAAATAAAATTGAATTGTCTGTTTTTAATTGCATATGAAAGTATATATGGTACTAACATCAAAAATCAATTATTTAAAAAAAATCAGTCTGTTTGTTCCGGTTAATCTCTGAAACGGCTGGACCGATTTTGACGGGACTTTCACTCGTAGATAAGGAGATATATTATGTTATAATAGTAACTTAAGGTACTTTTATTTCAGAAATTTTATTTCTTTTAATTAGTGGAACCCGCTCTGGATTGAATCACGCTTAATCTAGGGACGAACCCGAGCAAAGCGAGGATGAATCGTTAGTGTGTAATATTATTACTCAGAGATGCATAGTTTTAAAACGTGAATTAATAATTTATGCAAAATGTTTTAATTTCCTAAATCTAAACAATAATTATAGGGCAGTGGTAGCCCAGCGGTAACGCGCTCGCTTGTATAGCCGAGTGATGCGGGTACAAATCCGGGTCACGCACCTCTGATATTTTCATGTGCGAATCTTTTCTATCATGATTACCACTTGTCTTACGGTGAAGGAAAACATCGTGAGAAAACCTGCGTGCCTTAGAAAAACCTAGCAAGTTTTTCGAAAGTCATGTGAAGTCCGCCAACACGCACTGGGCCAACGCGGTGGACTATGGCCTAATCCCCCTCGTACTGAGGGAGGCCCGTGCCCAGCAGTGGGACGGGCTGATGATTAAAAAGGGCTGATGATGAAACAATAATAGGTAATCATATTTTTATAAAAAACCCGATGTGGTTAAGCTGTTTTAAAGCTGAAATTCCCAAAACGAATTTCGGTTGTACAAGATAAATGAAATATGTAATTTTTTTTAAATACTTTACGGCAATACGGTTAATTGCGTACATATGTATTATACATTAATATTAATCATTTTATTTTATCCTCTTTACAGAGGTAAAAGCCGTCTATTATAGAATAATTAATTCCTATTAAATTCATAATATTATTATCATTAATTTACACAATAAATATACATAGGTTTTCATAAAATAGTATTTTTTTATAAAATATAAAAATCAGCAGTGAAATATTTCTTTATATACGATAGGTTCGATGCTCAGCTGGTGTAAAATGTCTAAAAGTAATGTTTCTAACTAGTTTATAAAATTTTGCGTCTTTACGCTGAATTGGCTAGACGGATTCGGACGAGCTTTAGTAATATATAAATTACATAATATTCTAGAATAATATATCTATATGATTTCCACCGAAGGAAATAATTTAAGTGGAATGGAATAAGATAATTTGAAGCAGTGCTTTGAAATCTCAGCAATATAAAAGAAAATATGTTGGAACATTCTTACAACAGCGCCATCCAGTTCCATGGTAAGCTACGATTTTTGTGTTACGGATACCAGCTAGTTGATATACTACATATTATATATCTTTTAAATACATACATATTATAAATGTAAACACCCATGACTGGAGTACAAACTTTCGTGCTCAACAAATGAATGCCCCCAGCGGGACTCGAACCCGCGACCGCTGGCGCAGAAAGTAGGGCCACTACCAGCTGAGCCAAACTATTGTTTCGGGAGTTTGGGTACATATATTATTGTTATGTTATACAGCAATATTGTTTACAACTTACATCCGAGTTCTACATCTCGTTCCCACAGAGAGCGTGCGATAAAACTCGACTTAACAAAATAAATATTCAACAGATCGTAGTTATAAACAAACGCGCATGTTCCTGAAAAATACCGATAGCAAAATAGTAAAGAGCTTGTAAAAGTCTATTCGAATAAAGAATATTTTGATTTGATTTTTGATTTGAGTAAGGATATATTATGGGCAATTACAATATATAAGTTAATATACCTACGTCGTGTAATTCCTTGCATTTTGTATTGGATATTAATGTTCTTATCTATGCATTTATACATATAACTAAAATTGAAGGACTGTTTTTAATTTCAAATTAACAGCTTTTCACTAAATGCATATGAGAGTATATACTAACATCAAAAAATCAATTTTTAAAATGTTGTGTCTGTCTGTTTGTCTGTTTGTTCCGGCTTATCTCTGAAAGGAATGAACCGATTTTATTTACCGACTTTCACTCGCAGGTTTCAAAAAAAATTCTAAAAAGGAGGAGGTTATATGTTCCGTTGTATGTATTTTTTTTTTTTTTTATGTATGTTCACCGATTGCTCCGCCGTCTGTGGGCCGATTTCAAAAATTTTTCTTTTGATTGGTAGGGTATAGTTCCGAGGTGGTCCCATTGTCACCAAGTCAGGATCTGATGATGGGATCCCAGGGAAATCGAAGGCAACTCTCAAAATTTACAGGCACCTATTATGTTTTTGATATATTTTCTAAACCCGATAAAGCTTTTACGTATGAAAATCATCATCTCAAGTGGATGAGCTGATGATGGAAGGTAAAATTCCTCAACAGTTGTTTTTTATGTGTTTTCACCGATTTCTCCGTGAATTGTGGGCCGATTTTAAAAATTTCTTTTTTGTTCGGTAGGGTATACATTCAAGATGTTCTCATTGTCACCAAGTCAGCATCTGATGATGGGATCCTAGAGAAATCGAGGGCAACCCTTAAATTTTATCGGCACTGATTACCTTTTTCATATATTTTCTAAAGCTGTTCAAGAATTTGTGATGATGTAAGGTATATATCCTCAACGGTTAGGAGTTGAAAGAAAATTCTTTTAATATTATACGTACTTATGAACTGATAGTCGTACTCCTTCAGGATATTAGGTGGATTGATAATAGAAGGTAAATCTTATTAACGTCTACGAGTTACGTGGAAAAATAGACGTGGACAAATCTCGATTGACTATTGTCGTTCATTTCAAAACTTCGCTGACTTATTGGAGCAGTAGTTTAGTTAGCCTTCCAATATTTTATTTAAACATAATAATTTCCACAAAAAAATTTAAAATAAATTATTTTTTAACAAAAATGAAAACCGACTTCAAAACGCTACAAATCGAAACTAAAAAGAAAAAAAAATAATTTTAATTACTTAGTTATTGTTGGAGTCGATGCCAGCCAAAGCAAAATAATCCTAATACAATCTCCTTGGCTGGCACCGACTCCAACAATAACTAAGTAATTAAAATTATTTTTTTTTCTTTTTAGTTTCGATTTTTATATTATAGTCAAAAGGCTGATTGCAGATGGAAAAAAAAAAAAAAGAATTTAAAATACTGTAGCTTTAGTTTTACTGCGTTTACAAAATGCATTTCGAGACTAAAAAGCTAAACTTAAACTATTTATAGGCAATATATTTATTTTAAATTTTCCTCCTAATTAGAATATTAGAAGTAATAAGTAAAATAAGTAGTATTTATTTACGAATCCTTCCTTATTTTCATCAGAAGTACGAAAACAAGGATAGTAACTAATTATTTTTGCTTGACGCTGAGATAATATATTTAACAGGATACTAAATCGGGTATGAAATACCAAATTACGTTATTTTCATAAATAACATTACTTCAGTTTCCTCAACATAATATATCGGTGTTATTGAATTTTTATGTATGACGACTTTCCGCATTGAGGCTCTCGTGTACATACATATTAGTTTTAATTGCGTTACAATATTTCATCCATTTCGTTGCTTCGATCGTTGATTTAGAAATAATAAGATAATCGTACTAAAATAAAATTAATTAAGAGCCAGTTTTGTTGGTTTATACTTTAATTACTATGACAATCTAATCTATATGAGTTTTGATCTGAAAAAATGCTATTTAACTGAATCAAAACTAATGCAATATATTTCAATTTACAAAGATTTATTTTATATATTACATGTTATTTTCCTAATACATATTTGGTTTAGTGCCATTACAAAAAATCTCTAAATTATCTGAATTCACTCCAAAATAAAAAAAAACTTTTTATAATGAAGGTAACTTTGTTTGTCCTTCTGAAACGAGGCAACGATTCAGAGATCGTTGTGTACATTAAGTTTATAAGTCTGTATTTCTTAGTAGTTCATAAGCAATACCTCTGGAGAAAAATTGACTTAGTTTCGATAATATATTGATAACTAAGATTAAATTATATATTTTAACAGGAAATGGGTGATTTGTAATTCGAAATATCATATCAAGGTTGACCAACTTTCAGAATATTCTCTGACATTGGAAAATAACCATTCATATAAACAAACATATTTATGCTTGTATTATTATTATACTAGCATTTCCCGCGGCTTCGCACGCGTTCTAAACACCGGAAACCAATTCTTTCTGAGTCGCGCGGTATGGTACCTCGCAGAACTAACGCCCGCCTTCCCGTTTTTGCAACATTTTCCATTGATGCTCCGCTACTATTGGTCGTAGCGTGATAATGTAGCCTCTCTCAATAAACGGACTATCCAACAAAAAAGAATTTTTCAAATCGGACCAGTGGTTCCTGAGATTAGCGCGTTCAACCAAACAAACAAACAAACTTTTCTGTTTTATAATATTAGTACTTTAGATATTTACTGATATATAATAATAATACAAGCATAAATAAAGAAAAAAAAGCCATATCGCTACTTTGTTCTAATAGCTAACATACACAGCAGTACAAAGCTTCATTCATATAAACAAACATATTTATGCTTGTATTATTATTATACTAGCATTTCCCGCGGCTTCGCACGCGTTCTAAACACCGGAAACCAATTCTTTCTGAGTCGCGCGGTATGGTACCTCGCAGAACTAACGCCCGCCTTCCCGTTTTTGCAACATTTTCCATTGATGCTCCGCTACTATTGGTCGTAGCGTGATAATGTAGCCTCTCTCAATAAACGGACTATCCAACAAAAAAGAATTTTTCAAATCGGACCAGTGGTTCCTGAGATTAGCGCGTTCAACCAAACAAACAAACAAACTTTTCTGTTTTATAATATTAGTACTTTAGATATTTACTGATATATAATAATAATACAAGCATAAATAAAGAAAAAAAAGCCATATCGCTACTTTGTTCTAATAGCTAACATACACAGCAGTACAAAGCTTTACAATTATTTATAGGTTTTAGATATTTACTGCTCTTACATTAGAATTCCCTTTACTTTCATTATATTTTTAGCATTCAGTAGCTGTTATAAGTTGGTTCAAAGTTTGGTTGTAGTATACTTTAAATTTGCCTCCTGCGCTTGACATGGCAAAGTATTGAATTTTGTTATAAATACCTACACTGTAATTTCTACGTAAGTTTTTCTAGAGAGTATTCTATACCTAATTCAAGAAGGCGGAATTTCACACTGTTTGATATCGGTTTTATCGGATAATTACTTCCGTAACTACTAAAAACCTACCTAATATTTTAATCACTTTGAAACGATTTTTAAATACAATTTGCTGAACTACACAATGCTTGGTGATATATGATTACAACTATACGTTTATAACGCTACAGAAAACCGTATACGTAAACCATTTCGGTAAACCACAAAGTGTAAATCCAACGTAAATAATTCTTAATACTTATTATTTGACGGAACGTTTGGCTCAGTTTTTAGTGACCCTACTTGCTGTGCCAACGGTTGCGGGTTCCAGTCCCGCTGAGGACATTTGTAGAGCACGAATGGGTGTTTATATTTATAATATACATATATATTTATGATCTAACGTTTATTGATATAATATATGTAGTGTAAGCCTAAATAATACCCCAATATATTTATTTATTTATTTTTAATCTCCGTTTAAATAGTTTAGTCGCTATTTATTTATTATTAACTCTTCTATTTATGAATTGTTATAGACAATTAAGTTACTTTAAACAAAGTCATTTTTTAAAATTAAAATGTAAGTAAAGTAATTAAAAAATACCAAAACTACTATTTTAAAATGCTAACGCTACGATACTTATCTATGGCGTTTCGGAGACATGCGCAGTCTTAGCTATAATTATTTTTAAACAGCTTCGACTGACGTCATTCTAATAAGGACATTGGAGTGTCGCTTTCATAATCTGTAAATAGGTCGCGAAATCACATCTGTTCTCACAGACCTAGTTCGCACCCTTGATTAACATTTGATTTATATTTCATTCGTTATAATTAATGAGTTTTACAAGACGTTAAATAGAAAGTTATCTGTTTCTAACTGATCTAACCTTGATTCATATTTTTACTATATTATTTCAAAACTATGTATATGTAATGTATGTATACAGCTTTTCTTAATGTCTCACTGCTGGGCACAGGCCTCCCTTTAATAGATAATAGATTGATAAGGAATATCTCAAAATGGTAGTTCTGTAATTGATCAAATGATCTTACAAATTAAATTATAGGATTTCTGAGTCCTACGCTTGGATTTCTTATCACCGAAACATTTGCATTTACATTTACATTCATCATACATTACTTTAAAAACAATCCCTTAGGGATGAGTTTTCTTGAAATAGGTGTGGTGTGGTGTTCTTTTATCTACGAATCTTTTTGACTCAGGGTTTGAACTTGCAAAGTTCTCTCGGATATGCAGATTACCTCATGATGTTTTCCTGTACTGTAAGATAAGTGTAAATAATTCAAACAATAAATTATCAGAGATGCGAGACCCGGGAATTGAACCCGCTTTACTCGGTTTCCCAAGCGAAGATTTTCGAATATAATTTTACCTTGATGTAAATATATAAGTACATTATTTTTAGCTTACTACGATGTTTACTACGCCGTACAAATGATAAGATAATGGAACAATAAAATATTGTGAAAGTAGTATATTTTGTTTCCCTTTTATGCTTTGTTGATAGCACGATGATAAAATCAGTGAATGTTTCGGTGATAACATTTGAAAATAACACCATGTAATCTATATTTTAGAGTTCCTTGTATAAATGACTACAAATATAGTACTTATAATTTAGCTTGGACGTTTAAAAGTACCTACATAAATATTATAAATGAAAATATATTTTCGGATTTTGTTGCGGATTTATTATGATTTTTGGTTCCCGACGTTTCGAATGCTTTACAGCAATCATTGTCTCTCAAATATCAAAAAATTAATCCGCGACAAAATCCGAAAAGATAGTTTCATTTATAATCTCAAATATTCTCGTAAACCTAAGAAAATAGTACAATAAATATTTTAATTTTGTCTTAATGCCCATATTTCACTTCTAAATTCTAATCTCTACATAATGTAAACCAAAGTCGCATCCCGCCGTCTGTTGTCTCTTAATCTTTAAAACTACGCAACGGATTTTTAACGCGATTTTAACGGATTTTATTCATCAATTAGGTTATTCAAAGGTTTATGTGTAAAATGCATGCATATTATTGTAGAAAAAAGCCGAAAAAGTATTTCACTTTGGGAAAATGTATGCTAATCGCTAATATTATTTCTTTTATTATGACTTTAAATCATAGAAATGCTTAATATGTAGGTAGCATACGGAATTTACAACATTTTAATCAGCCCTTACTATCAATCGTTAATCTTGTTTCACGGACAGATCAGTAAAACTTCAATTTAAGTGTAATAAAGTCGATATTTGTTAGTTATTTGATTACGAAGATAAATAAAATAAATATTGTTATTTGTAAAAATGATTCATTTAAACAATATTTTTGTAATATTATATACATAAAATTATAAAATGAACAAAGAAAGTACTTATAATAAGTTATTAATTAATTAAGTAAGTAATCTATATTAAAAATCAAGCAAAATCGTAAGTAGATTCAAGAATCCAATAAAGTTACTGAGATGAAAATCATTCTTTTTTTTTAATAAATATGTTAGGACATTATTACACACAGTGCCATCCAGTTCCGTGGTATAAGCTACGAAGCTTGTGTTACGGATACCAGATAGTTGATATACTACATATATTAGTTTAAATACATACATATTATAAATGTAAACACCCATGACGATGGAGTACAAACATCCGAGTTTAACAAACGAATGCCCCCAGCGGGACTCGAACCCGCGACCGCTGGCGCAAGAAAGTAGGGTCATTACAAACTGCGCCTAACGTGTGTAAATATTTTAACCATATTAGTGTAATTATTATTTATACTCCCAAACTGAAGCAGTAGGTAAGAAAAACCGATTCAAAACAGTATATTCTAGAATGTATGTGCATACACAACGTAAACAAAGCTTTACGCGTGAGTAACGTCCTTAAGCGATCGCTGTGAAAAATGGTACCCAAGAAAATATAAAAAAAATGTTAAGAAACAAAAACCATATACAAAAAAATACTATTTTGGCAAGATGAAATATTCAAGCGATTTGGCTACAATGGGTGGAGACTTAGCGTGTGACTTGAAGATATTATTACACCGGTTTCAATGGTTCAAACTTTTCCTACAGGCCCCTTGTATCCTTTAGGTCTTGAAGCTGGTCATGTAATAGTTGTAGAAAAAATGCACGATGAGATCAGCATCGACCTTGGGACCGCGCCGTCAGATACGTACGACTTAAATTGGCCACTAACAATTAATTTAGTTTTCTCTTTTATTCTCTTAGATTGTTATGTTAAAGAAAATGTTGAAAATATATTTTAAATACGTAAATTTTTTGTTGTTTGTAATAGCTAAGTTATCTAAATAGTAAATACTATTATTAATAATATTTTAACAAGGTATATACCTACATATGCAATTATAATAAAAGAGAGTACAGTCATGCTTTATAAAATCAATTGGAGCCAAAAAAGCGAAGACAATACACTAATTAAAAATACGCACAAAACCACAATAACTATTATAATATTAAATATAAATTTTTAACAAAATATGTTTGTTTCGGTAAAACCCTTGTACAAAGTATTTGAAATTAAAATGTATTTATGATAAATTCATAATATTATTATAAATTTGAAATAGATTATACCTAGTCTGAATTAACACATAGAGAAATTAATAAATTTATTACTCGAAAAAAATGTTCATACAATAAAACTACTGGGCCAAACTATTTTAAATTTTTATGAGACCAAATGGCAGCTATTGCCCATCAAACAAAAGAAGAATCACGTAAATCGGATCAAAACTCACAGAGTAATCGATGTACATACATAAAAAAAATATACCGATCGAATTGATAACCTCCTCTCCTGCGGAAGTCGCTTAAAAAGGTACCAATCCTGTGGGAGAGACTTTTTATTTTTCACTAGAAGCCAGCACGAAGATTAGTCTCTTATACTATTATATTATTAAGATCACACGTAATGTATTGATTTCATTTAAAAAATAATAAAGTAAATATTTCAAGTTTCTTTTCACAAATACGTGAGCCAATACTCTACGATCCGTACTTAAATTACAAAATGAATGAAATTCGTAATATGACTCGTCTTGCTTCCTGCTTCAGAAATAAAAACTAGTGCATAAAAACAGTAATTACTGTCAGATGTATAAGACCGATATGCACTATCATATCTAAAAATATACGTTTTTGTATGCATTTTTCTTCACTGTCAACTTATTTTCTCGTTATATTTTTTTTAGTAGGAATGTTATCATTTTGTTTTGGAAAAACTTTATTTTTTACTGTAGAGATGGAAGTGTCGTAACTAGCTCTTGTGGCTCTCTTTTTCTCTCCTCCTCCTTTACTTTTATCAATCATACTTATACGGTAGACCTTTTTCTTACGGTTATTAAGTTTCTACGAGAGCCGTCCAAAAAATGTTTTGTAATAAAAGAATTTATCGTAACCCGCTGGGGCCCCCTTAAATCAGGCGTCATGTGCGTTTCGCAAAGTAAAAATTGATTTTATATTTATAATATATCTACTAGTAAATAACTCTAATATAATATACTAGCCTATATATATAATATACTCCCGCGGCTTCGCTCGCGTTTTAAAGGCTGAAAATCAAAAGAAATATTTTTTCTCGTCTTTGCAACGTTTTTCATTGATGCTCCGCTCCTATTGTACTATAGCCTATACCCGGACTATCCAACACAAAAATTACAAACAAACTCTTCAGCTTTATAATATTAGTATAGATTTCATGAAAAGACAAGCCTAAACAAATTTTAAACATGGTTTCTTTAAAAAAATGTTTTTTTTTTAATATATGTATTGCCTAAAGACTTGTCTGAAACAGCATTACAAATAAACGAAAAACGCTTACATAAACGACAATTTTGAAATTTGTGATTAATCGCAAAGGCATCACGTTTTCTATTTTAAAGTAACGTCAGTGGTCACGTTGGTGGAAACTTTGCTTCCACGTGAATCTGGATTATGCACATATATAAATCAAATTCAAGGCACTTTCAGTGGATAAAAGCTACTGTTTAAATACCATCAGTATATAATATATGTAGTACATCAGTATATAATATGACTTCAGCAAATAATTTGTAGGTTTGTTTCAAATTATTTATGAAAATTTTAAAATAAATGATTAATTATACCTACCTAGGTATAATAAAATACAGTTACCGCAGTAAAAAATAATTGTTAAATTATTAACTTTTCCTCATACAATTAAGTAAAAAATTAAAAGAATTTAGTATAAAAAACGTATTTTTATAAAAATAGGTATATAACTACTTCTATAAACAGTTTCAACAGCTTCAACTACGTGTTAAAACGATTGTTCAGTAAATAACATTGTTCTTTCTTAATTTTTTTTTATGTCAATACGAATACTTCTGAGAAAAATTATTTTTGTATATTTTCAGGCAAATTTGGGTAAATGGTATATTCATTATCATCATCATCATCATCAGCCCTTTTTAACGTCCCACTGCTGGGCACGGGCCTCCCTCAGTACGAGGGGGATCAGGCCATAGTCCACCGCGCTGGCCTAGTGCGAGTTGGTGGACTTCACATGCCTTTCGAAAACTTGTTAGGTTTTCTCAGATATGCAGGTTTCCTCACGATGTTTTCCTTCACCGTAAGACAAGTGGTAATCATGATATAAATGATTCGCACATGAAAATATCAGAGGTGCGAGTCCCGGATTTGAGCCCACTCGGTTATCCAAGCGACGCGTTACCGCTGGGCTACCACTGTCTGGTACCTAAATGTATATTATTATGTACCTATATCAATTTGAACCCGCTACCATTTTTAAAGCATCTGCAATACATCCACTACACATAGATTCTACTGCTACAGTAGTACAGTAGTACTTGGCTCCAACAATTGCTAATTTCCGAGAACTTTCGCCAGTTCGTCATCACGAGTCCACTTCAATACTTGGCGTAACGCCTTTAGTAGTGCTAGTTGAGTACAATTTACTGCTCCAATGTCGCGTAGAAAGGTCAGTGTAGATTGAGATAATGTTTGTATCATTTAACATCTATCATTTATTTTAATGCCATGAGAATATAAAAAATACGTTCAAAGAAGTTTCTTGAAATAAACAAAATAACTTTATTCTCACATAAATAATTAGAAGATTTATATGAGATTTATATTCTTAGATTTCTTTGGCAGTTTTAAAGTAAACAAGCGAACAACAAAGTAATTAATTTAGTTAAGCAAAGTAAAAAAATCCTATAAGTGAAGTCAGAGCATATCTAGGTATCAATAATCATAGTCATAAGTCATACCATTCTCTTAAAAATTCTTTGGTTACAACTTACATCCATACGGCTATATTAACGAGATCAAACTTCTAAACACAAAGTAATTACGCACCAAAAACAGACACGCATTTACTATTGCTCAAGGAAAACATTTACAGAGTAATAGGAATTACATGTTATTATTAACTATAAAACATCACTCGTATAAGTATTATATTTAAAGCTAATTAACGCTTATATGAAACGTATGAGGAAGTTAATGAAGTTGGTACCGTCGCGTTACAAAATATTTAGGATCGCTTTTGTATGTTACCTATTCTTCTAGAATTTATAGTTGAATTTGAAATAATCATTCGATAATCTAATTGGATTCTTGTTTCTGTCAGTCTTATCTTGTCTATCTGCCTGTTTGTTTGTCTGTGACGGCATCACGAGAAAACTACGGGAGAGATTTTGATGATATTGAGTACGATGATAGCTGGTCCTCTCTTATGTCTGATAAATGTTATACAAACCATCACTACATAGTATAAAACAAAGTCGCTTTCTCTGTCCCTATATCCCTGTATGCTTAAATCTTTAAAACTACGCAATGGATTTTGATGCGGTTCTTTTTAATAGATTGAGTGATTCAAGAGGAAGGTTTATATGCATAACTAGCGGATCCCGCGGCTTTGCCTGTGCTTAATCTAGAGAAAAGCCCGAGCGAAGCGAGGGCGAGTCGCTAGTTAAATTATAAATGGATTATCAGGACTAATTGAACATTTGACGACACGTTTGGCTCAGTTAGTAGTGACCATACTTTCTGCGCCAGCGGTAGCAGGTTCGAGTCCCGCTGGGCGCATTCATTTGTTGTGCACGAATGTTTGTACTGCAGGCATGGGTGTTTGTATTTATAATATGTATTTAAAATTTATTTATGTGTAATATATAAACTATCTGGTATCTGTAACACAAGTCTCGTAGCGTATCACGGAACTGGATGGTGCTGTTGTAATATTCTCCCAACATATTTACTATTATTTATTTATTTTAAGAAGTAACAACATTTTTGTTTTTTACGACTTTTGCTTCGATCTCATATAACTAGACAATGGCTAAACATAATTCAATGAAACTTTACAGACTATGCTTTACTACAAAAAATATCTGGACTCCTCTTGCATATAACAAAAAGAATCATTCTGTGTTAAACTTAAATATAATTTGGCTTTTCTTAAGTACTACTAGTAGTTTTTAGTTTACACAGCGAAGTTACTTGAATTCAATAATTCATAGGAAAATTAATGTAGATATATCTATAACGCGATATGAAGGCCACGCGGAAAACGCATAATACAACGATTTTATCATCTAGTACACTGCATGTCTGAATAGATGAAGTAAGTGTTCCTTTGTAAGAAAAAGCTTTTGAAATTTAAATAGGCAATGCTAAAATAGGTCAATGTGAATATAAGGTCACGTATCGGTTAACGTTAACTATGTCACTGTATATCTATGATGTGAGGACTATGGAACGACGCGTTTTTTATCGCCAGTATATTCTAAACCATATTATTTGCTTTTCTTTTACTAAGAACCAATAATGCAGATATTAGCTACCTTTCGGTCATGTTTAGTTATAATTAAGTGTAGCTGGTGGCTAGAAAATTACGACTATGACTATAACCTTGTAGTTTTTTTTTTCAAGAAGTGTCATTCAGAGACTTAGTAGATACGAGTATAAACAATAAAAAAAAATTCTTCACAAATTATATGTTAAATTTGGGTTATTCGATATAGTTTGTTATTTCATTTTTTTATTTCATATTTTTCGAACAATTTTTCTCTGCTATTAAAAAATTGTTTCGTGTCAGGTCAGGTGCTTTATATTTGTATTATAAATAATATTAGCATCTGCAAAGCTTATTCATACAATGCTCTACATTCAAACAAAATAGAGTCGCTACCGCACAGATAATAAATTTTGAGTTGAAACAATAGCCGAAACTATAGTTAATAGAAGTTTTTCTGTCTATGACCGCATCACGAAATAACCACTGGACTTATTCTGATAAAATTTGGTATAATGATAGCTGGTTATCCTGATCACTTTTTATTGACGACACGTTTGGCGCAGTGTAGTGTCTCTACTTTCTCGCGCCAGCGGTCGCGGGTTCGAGTCCCGCTGGGGGCATTAATTTGTTAAGCTCGTATGTTTGTATTCCAGTCATGTGTACTTGTATATTTAGCATATCAAATATCTGGTATCCGTAACACAAGCTTCTTTCGTAGCTTACCACGGAACTAGATGGCGCACTAATGTCCCAACATATTGCGGTAAAACATCTCAATTTTAAGAAATCTATACAAGTTTTTAAAATATATCTAGGGACAAACGCGAGTGAAGCGAGGGTGAATTGCTAGTTACTAAAATGGCTAATAATACACGAGTACACAATATTTCTTGATTGCGCAACACCCAAATCTCATAATCGATAGGCACTTGGATTCACGGGTTATCAGTAACGTAACACTGAAGGTTGTGACACACTTTTCTTCTATTTTATCTTTTAAGTGTGTCTTTGGTGGCTTAAATATAAGTTTAACTACAATATGTTGTAGGAAAGTCCACTTCGTTGGACCGATAACGATTACTATAATCAAATAGCAGATTTGTTAGTATTTTATTAAGTGATTTTAATGTAAGTAACTACATATTGACAAACTCGGTAATATACGTATACATTTTTAATTTTTTTTAAATTTAATAACCTTTGTTATTTTCTGTTTAATCTATATAGATCAATAAATCTTTAGTTAAGTTCCATTTTAATTATAAATGAAATAAAATGAACGATTTTTTTAATAATAAATAGCACTAAAATTCGATGATGATGAAAATATATCATTGCTTTCGCATTTAACATCGACAGCAGGTCTTCTGATGCAGACCACACAATCAAGCAGAACCCTTGCTCTCACGGGTCTATCAGAGAAGAACTAGATCCGCCCATCGAATGGGTCACAGTTGCTTGATTGCATTATTAAGATATCTTCTGGTAAGTCCACAATGTAGAGCAATGTAGAGTTTTGTAGAAAAACTAAGAATACTAAAACTGAGACGATACGTCAAATACTTTAGTCCCTCCCGTGACCATGATTGCTGTAAAGCATTTGAAACGTCGGGAACCAAAAATCAAAATCAATCCGAGACAAAATCCGAAATAAAAGTTTCATTTATAATGTGAAATGTTCGCGTAAACCTAAGAAAGTATTATGCTAAAAGCTATTACTAGATTAGAATATGAATAAACTTTTACGCTAAAAACAAAATATAATTTAATGCAGATACAATTTCGCAACAGCAATCTATTGCGGACATAGATAAATAATTTTTATCTCCGTATTATTACTTAATGGTTAGAGAAATAAGCGTGCTGTTGGTATATAACAAATTATTTGGTATAGATGAATCATTCTAATATTTTAAGTGAAAAAATATGAATGTGAGTACCTAATTTTTGTTACTACTTGTAGCTTATATGGCTCAAAGATGTAAAAGAAAATTGAAATGAAAATACATATTTTAATTAGTGGATTCATAGGTACTATGTACGATCAGAAGAACAGATCGGCGAGGATACAAGTAATACTTAAGGCAAATTATGATGCTTAGAGAGGATTCCATCATGGATTCCATCCCCGATTAAGCCAAATAAATAATTTAGTAAAATTGAATGCAAAAAAATGGCGTATTAATATGCAGAAAATCTGAAAATATAAACTTATGTTATTATTTATAATATATACTACCGATTACAGCCCACCAAAATTTAGGTTACCTACATTAGAAAGAGAGTGTGTTTCGATAACCAGTTTATAGGTTATCGGTATTATATTCATTAGCTATCAATGGCTAAGTCGATGTTTGGGAAACAAAAATATGACGTAGGTGTAAACTATTTAAAAAAATATTTTTTAAAACGTTAAAAGTATGTTATGATATAGAAGCTTAAAGAAAATTACTTCAAAAAAGTTTTAATAATATTAGAAAAACATATCCTGTCAATAACAACTAAATGATGAAACAAGTCAGTGTAATTAAAAAAAATAAAAACCCGACTGAGTGTAATTTGGAAATGAAAAATTCCTAAAATATGTTCTGATTCAATATCCAAAAAACCCGCTATCATTTTCACAATTAATACGAATCTAACGACACCTTTGAAGCTAAAATCCATCAAACCGTTCAAGCTACAGAGCGTGACAAACATTTGTATTTGGTGCCAAAAATCCGCCATTTTGTTTTTTTTTTTTTAATTTTGATATACCCAGTGTTACTCTCACAGTAAATACAAATCAAAGCTTAAATCCATCGAGCCGTTCAGGCCGCCGAACGTGCCAAACAATTTTACATACATACATACTCTCGAAAAACATAACCCTCCGTCTGGCGCAGTCGGGTAATAAAGAAATCTTTTAAGACGAAATTGTACTAAGCTTTTTTGTTTTTGCCTTTGCTTTTATCACTAAAGCAATACAAAACGTAGGTAATCACTACATAGTATAAAACAAAGTCGCTTTCTCTGTCCCTATGTCCCTATGTATGCTTAAATCTTTAAAACTACGCAACGGATTTTGATGCGGTTTTTTTAATAGATAGAGTGATTCAAGAGGAAGGTTTATATGCACTACTAGCGGAACCCGCGGCTTTGACTGTGCTAAATCTAGGGAAGAGCCCGAGCGAAGCGAGGGCGAGTCGCTATATAATATTAGTAAGTAGTAGATAATAGCATTATGTACACTGCCGACCACGTGCGACTCGGTGTGATATTCAATACATTCACCCGATGTGTCTAGAGTTACGTAATGTAATGCCAACTTTCAATGTCGCCTGCACAGCTAAGTGCGTTTTACCATCCGCCATGCTACGGATGAAATAATATAAATAACTAGAAAACCTCTGTTTGTTCATTACATTGTATATAAGTATTTCTAGGTTTTATGTATAGATAGATGAATGTGATTTTTGTACGTTTAATCTTTACTTTATACTTTGTGGACTTCAGTGGTACGAGTCTCTTGGTACAAGCATGAGCAAAAAAACTATCCTATTAGGAATATAATTATAAGTTTAAATACATAAATTTAGATTCATATAAGCCAGTTATGAAATGAATTTTCAAAAACCGTTCACGAAAATGTAAATATATTTTGTAGTAATGTTATATAGTCTCTTACGTCCGTTTAATAGGGATCAGTGGTTTGCAACAATTATGACCACAAGGGCCACCACTTCCGAAAAGAATTTTTTTTTAAAAAGTAGTTTAAATATTTTCTGTTTGTATTATTCATGATTTAGATACGTAAAAGCTTAATCAGTTTCAGAAAATATAGCAAAAACATAATAGGTGCCTATAAATTTTGAGAGTTTCCCTCGATTTCCTTCGGATCCCATCATCAGATCCTGACTTGGTGACAATGGGACCCCCTCAGAACTATACCCTACCGAACAAAAGAAACATTTTTGAAATCGGCCCACAGTTGACGGAGAAATCGGTGAACATACATAAAAAAAGTTATACATTGGCATATATTATAACCTCCTTATTTTATGATGGTGGTTAACAATATCAAATTCATTACTTCACACTCACTTTTTGCATATTCACTCTGTATTATTTTATTATTTCATTTTAAATGCTATGTTATATCTATTATATTATTACAAAAACTTTTACTTACTACATCTTGTTTCAAAATCACATTTTATTGCAACCTTTGTGCATTCGCAATAACGATCTCAACCGGTTTCTATCGTTAATGGTTGACGTCAAGATATACTTTGTTTATGCATTTTGAAATAAACTGCATGCTAGACCAGCCACGGTCAGATGCAAGCAGTACTATATTCTATGTCCGAACCCCAGTTTTACCTTAGAATACCGATTTTTAAAAAGAAAATTTAGGTGGTCTCTCTCTCTATAGTAATAAGTTAGAGCAGAAAGAAGAAACTATTCTGATTTCTTACCGTTAATATTTATTTATTTTTTTATTTGGGAAACAAAAAGTACAGTAATACAATAATTATTAATAACATTAATATAGTACAAACACCGGTAAAGTTTCCATTTTTATATAACACAGAAAAAAGCCGAAGGACACAAAAAAACAGAAAAAATCTTTACCTTAACAAAAAAAGATTATATATATAGAAACACCAATTAAGATAAATGTAAAATTATAAAAAGGGAAAAGCACTGTATACTGTGAAAGGCTATATTAGGTAAAGCAAAAGTTAAAAGGGAATTTTCTAGTTAAAGGCTAACCTAAACTAAAGCGGGTTGTTAGTTAGAAAAAAACTACTGCTTTTTAGAGCATCATGATAACTAAAACAATTCTACAACACATTAGAAACTAAGGGATGATATATTTAATATTAAATGTATAAATTACTCGTATAATTAATATTTACTACGGAATTCATTATATTTTCATTTTAGAACAACAATAATAATCAAGCGAAGTAAGAGGAAAACTGACATTATTGTGCGTAATTATAAGGTACGGAACCCGGGTGGGTGTGATCGGTCACCTTTGACCGATTCTATTTAACAATATGACATGAGTCTGATGTCAGGCGACATTGTAATGAATCACAGCCCGTAAAAGGACCATTGCGCAATCAATATACATATAAATAAAAATGCAAATATCCGTATGTACGATAAAATATCAGAATGTTCTTAGACTGCTTCGAAATTTTCTCACACAAGTTTTTTACGCCAAACATTTATACATCGGATTGCCATGTAAATTGGTATATACCTATTAGCCATATGAAAATGATAGAACTCTATTTGACAGTGAAAAGTACCATCACCAGTACAAGTACTAATTACTATACCCTAGAACTTTTCCACTTCTTTTCCTTTGTTAAAACGAATGGTGAATAATAATTGATGATTAACAGAATCAGTCGAAAATAGAGAGAATGTGTCAATACATTTATAGTGGTTTGGCAAAACATTTGCATTAAAACTATATATAATACTAATATTATAAAAAGAAAAGATTTTTATTTTTGTATGTAACGAATAAACTCAAAAACTACTGGAGCGATTTCAAAAATTCTTTTGCCATTAGAAACCTGCATTGTTACTGAGTAACATAGACTTCATTTATTACCCGCGGCTTCGCTCGCGCTAGATCTAGGGCGAAACGCTGGATTACTAGTAATTAATATAAAAGAGTAATAAGAACAAGTTCACATCTTATTTAATTATATTAGTATTACATATTCACTATTTTGAAACGACTAAATAAAACTTACCTTTCCAAAACAATTATGTTAGCAAACGAAAGTTATATTTACACGCCACATGACCAGCTGTGTAAGTACTTATACGACTAAACTATTAATAAGTAAAATATACCTACTCGTATTTAATTATTTTAAGTTATTCAAATGTTTTTAAAATTAAAGTGTTTGTTTGTTTGTTCGTTATTTTGAGTGGAAATTTGTACTAACTAATGACAGTTTCTCTTACACCGCTCGGCTTTGAGTTAGATACGATTTAATGAAGAAATAGTAATATATACATTTCACAGAAATTAGACATTTTCTCGGCTTTTCTCTAGTACAATATGCATGTATTATACCATATACATATAAACCTTCCTCTTGAATCACTTTGAACATTGATGAAAACGGCATTAAAATCTGTTACGTAGTTAAAAAAATTTAAGCGTACAGATGGAAAGCGACTTTGTTTTATACTATGTAGAGATTGACAAAATGACAAATTATCTTTTTATCCCTATTAGTAAAAGATCCGAACCTAAATCGACTTTCACTGAGCTGATAATATAATAAATCTTATTTTATAATAAATTTAGTATATTAAAAAATATATTAAAAATGGGTTTGCTAAAAAAATCCTGGACAGAAGACACGCGTTGTAAATCTTTAAAATTCGCAAACTTCTATTAGGACCGATTTTTTGCAGACAACCCTATATCAACGTGTTCTTAATAAAACAGCACTTATGTTTATATAATTTTTTTTTCTATTATCCAATCAAGTGAAAGTAACTGGCATCGACCTATTTATACCTGGCACACTTATTTTTTTATCTATACCTTTTTATACCTGGCACACTTCGTCATTCACATTCTATATGTTTTATACTTTAAGTCCAGTATAAAATTTTCCCATTATCTTGATGTTGCAACATTTAATGATTTTTTTTTAAAAGTAATTTTAATATTCTGTTCAGGCTTTCTTTTAACCCATTTAACATTTTTAACATATTTTCTAATATGCTAAATTTATTATATAATAAGTTTTATTCTATTATCAGCTCGGTGAAGGTCAATTTAAGTTCGGATCTTCTACTAATATATGAAGCGGCTCTTAATAAAAATAATTTTGTTGTCAAAAGATAGTCAACAGGACTAATTAGTTGTAACACTACTATTATAACTAAGGAAGTTTTTATGTATGTAATGTAAGTATGTTTGTTACTCCGTAGTCCATAACTCTAAAACGCTTAGCGACTTAATGTCGGACTGCAGAAATGCTGAATCAGCTAGACTGATTTAGATAACATTTTTGAAGGGTAGTAAAAATTTTATTTCCATTTTATTTGGCTAGCGCTTCGCAATAGCCTACAATACAATACAAAATGCCTAGTGATATACAAGTAAAACGAGGGCAAGTGGCAAGTTTAAAATCAAATTTTAATTGAGTATATTCACTAACATATTAGAAATCATGACATGATGAAGAGGATGTTTGTTAAACAGTTACTAAACAACAAAGGCGTGAAGCATTAAATTTATATTAGGTAGTTGATTTTCCATTGACAGGACTTTTATGAATTTGGTTGGATTTGGCTTAGATACAGATGTTTTAAGAAATAACTTAGACTTTTTTATTTTAGTAAGAGAATTAGGCTTCCACTCAAGAAAATAGAGCGAAAACCTCGTACGAAGCGTACAAGCGCAACGAGGTAGATTCACTAGTATTTAAAAAAGTAATAAGACATCCTTACAAACAGTACCTATAAAGATGAATAATAGGTGATTTTTTGTTTCTTTAAAAAAAAGTATATAATTTTTAAAGATGCAATGAACTACGACCTCATTTCCCGCGATTGTCACGCGACTGTCCTCATTTCCCGTTGTGCTCATTAATCGTGTTTAAACGCAGTTTTAGGAAAGTAAGAAGTTGGTAAGAAAATATTTATGCAAATACCGCCTCACATATCCCAGAGGCACAAAAAGTACTTAGAGGTAGAAAATAATAATAAAAAATCTTCGTAATCCTATTGGAGATAAGTAACGCTCTACTATCACTTTTATCTCTTCAAATGCAGCGGTTTGAATTTGATCAATCCTAAATGAGCTACTACTGACTTTACTATTCATATCGATTAACTATAATATTAACTATTTAAGGTAAAGGCACCTAATTCCGCGGTATTTTCACCTAAACTAGAAAGAACTTTAAATATTAAGCATTTACTATATCTTTCTGCAGAATTCGCTATTTTTATCAGAAGTATTATTTATCTAACTCTTGAAATACACTTACAGTTTAGCAATAGAAAATTTTATATTATCTTTAATTAATTAAAAATGAGAAGAAGTCGAGAGCACCTAATTGCGATGTAAAAATCCTAATTCCGATGTATTTGGTTCCTAATTCCGAGTGTTCAAAATACAAAGAAATGGAGGTGGGGAGAATAATACATGGTGTTCAAAAATCAAGTCTATTTATTTATTCTGGTCTTTAAATCAGTCTTCAGTCTTTTATGGTAAAATGACACCACAACATGTAATTTATTTAGATTAATAATATTATTCTAAGTAAAAATGTAAAAAACATAGGAGTAACTAGTAACTATATATATAATTAATTCGTTAAAAGTATTTTTTGTTTTCTTCATTATATTACAAATAGGTACACTACTACACTCATTGATTGCTGTAATAGCATTTCGGAGATCTTCTTCCGTGTGTTCTTTTGGCTTCATTATACTACAACAAAAAAAATAAAAATATCAATATTTAAAATACTATGAGCCCATACCTTATGAATTTCTATAAAAGCTGCATAAGATAATGTAACAGGCAGTTTTTCAATGTGTCATGATAATTGATTTTTAATTAAATAGGCAGCGATTCGAGTACTAAGAACTATAATACAAACATTTGAGAGAGCAATAAATGAGATTGTTAACTGTTATATATTATTTTCTGGAAACTCTTCTGAACTTTTTAAGAATAATTAACACACTGTATTTTACTTGTGTCAATACCACGAGATTAGGTGCTCATAGAACCTTATTCCGACTTACATACATCGGAATAACGTTTTATAATACCATATCACATTTTTTAACTCCGATTATTAAAAACCAAGAGATTTTTCAATATTTTATAAGTAAATGAATCTATAATTGCAATATCTTCGAAAAAATACATAGAACACAAACAGAAATATATCAAATACATTAATAATACAGTTTAATGTTATTAGTCTTTCCATATAATAAATTAATAAAGTACCTAAATAGATAAACTTTGATCATGTATAATTAGTGAGTTTGACGCCAAAACATACATCGGAAATAGATTTTTATATTTATTGGCCATTTAATTAATCAAAACCAAAACAGTAAATTTTGTAATTATAAAATTACCATCAAAATTTAAAGAAAAGAAAACGTCTATGAAATCGCAATTCCGTGGTATACATCGGCATTAGGAACCAACTAAAATATTTGGCACCTAATGCCGTGGTATTTTTAAACTTTATTTACTCTTAAATTGTTAAGAAAAATACACAAATGTTACGTGTTTTAAATAAAAAATATAACTCTTCTACTATTTTAATCTAAACATGTACTCATATAGCATTAAAATATCATCTAAAACACTATTTAGTAAAACATAGTACTTACGTGCGTAAGGTCCAAAATGTATGGAGCGTGCGTTCAAGTCAGCTGCTAGCGCAAAATTTACGCATTATTTTAAAATGTACACACATTAACACACTCTTTTACTCATATAAACACGAACAGATAAATTATGAATTCAATATGGTATCTTACACACAAAAAGCACTTGTAAATTACTTGAAATCACTGTTTGTTTAAATACCTCGGAATATGGTGCCATTTTTAGAACCCCTCGGAGTTAGGTGCCTTTACCTTACTTGTAATTTTCTTTATTGTAAATAAATTTATACTTCTGAGTAAAATATTGTTAAATTTTTAACTTTAAGAATAAAACGTTTTTCTTCATTGACTATAGTTTTATTAGTTTTTTGAACTGAAATATTGTTTCTCTTTGATAAGTTCTTAGTTTCTCATGACACAATAAATCTATTTTAATTATGTCATTTCAAACTTAAAATAGAATTGCACTATTGCCTGCTGATATTGCTATCCATTCCCATCCGTTCCCATTGAAATTTCGATAACAAACGTATAAATGTGCTATTGTATTTATTTAGTTTACTAGGTTAGCTACGAATACGTGACTAATTCACGTACATTACATATAAATTATAGCCTCCGTCTACAATCGACAATCCCATTAAATTGATATCTAGGAAGTTAATTTGATGTTTTATTTCTCTCTACTCGTAGTTCTTTTATTTAAGCGATATTTTTTATATTGAACTTTTAAAGTGTAAGTGCATATCCTGGGGTATATTTTATAAAACTTTGATTACACACGTTTAAAAGATTTGTTGTATATAGAAAAAAAAATACAAAAGTTAATTAACTTTATATTTTTTTTATTTAATCTTATGAAGTGAGTGTATCACTTCAATAAAATATTTCTTACTAAGTAATACTTATACTTATGAGACAGTGGTAGCCCAGCGGTAACGCGCTCGCTTGGATAACCGAGTGATACGGGTTCAAATCCGGATCTTGCACCTCTGATATGTTCATGTGCGAATCATTTCTATCATATTTGCCACTTGTCTTACGGTTAAGAAAAACATCGCGAGGAAACCTGCGTGTCTGAGAGAACCTAGCAAGTTCTCGAAAGACATGGGAAGTCCGCCAACACGCACTAGGCCAGCACGTTGGACTATGGCTTGATCCCCCTTGTATTGAAGGGGTACCCGTGCCCAGCCGAGGGACGTTAGAAAGGGCTGATGATAACGAACACTTATAAAATCAAAGGCATTGCTAAAGCTACTTTAATATGTATTTAACATGAGGTTTAGAACCAATGGGTTTTCATAGCAAGAATTTTGTTAAGATGTTATTTTTGACCTTGAACTATTGTGGTAAACCACTTCTATGACATGTGGGAGAACAATGAGTGCAGGCTTCAGTGCAAGCTCGTGACCCATTGCGGTCCTGTGGCTAATTAAAGTGGCACCTCATTGCCACTTAGCGTGTAAAACCTCTCGAATCTTCAATACGCTTACAATGTTGTACTTACATTGTTAGACTTTCAAATATTCATTTCTACCCACCAATATTTGCTTAGTGAATGGATTCTTCAAATAAAGTGTTGACTAAAAAATGAAATGGTTTTGAGTGTAGATGATAGTTCTCTTTATATTAACATTCCAATTATCAATCTTCCAGCCACGTGGTATATGGGTTGCGCGTGCGCAGCATCAGCAACTTACAGGATTACACATCGGCTGGAAGCGACCTTGGTTCAACATGAATCACTGCGGCGAAAGTGGGAGAAATGCCACCTCGCCCCGCGCCCACCGCTCACTTTTACTTTCCAGCGTGGCGCAACCGACGGCGGCGCCGGCACGCCACTCGCCCGGCGCCCGCGGCCCGCAGCGCCGTCGCGCCAACTCTACGCTCTCCCGCGAACCTTCGTGATTCCCAAAAACCTCACCTGTGAATGTGCCTGGATTACAGTGTTCTGTGCTATCAACCCTGGATTCAGTTGTATCGTAGTGAAAGTCGAAGTGGGTCGGCGAAGCGTTAGGCAACGCGCGGCCTCGCACTCTCCTGCAGGAAGCGTGTCGTAATCGTGGAAGTGGCGCAAGCGCCGGGAAACCGCCGCGCGCCCCTGCGCGCTACGACACCCTGGATTGCCCCAACGAAGAACTCTTATCTACAATCGTCCCTTGGTAAGAGATTGATATGACACTTCAGCGTACAAACATCAGGTTTATCTTTCTTAAACTTTTCAGTCTAAATCTCATTCTGTGATCTCTAAATAGTCATTTCGGATAATATTTAGTATCGAACGCGATTAAATCTGTTCGAGAGCATAGTGAAGGGGACATGAGAGTGGCACTAACACACTCAAAGCGTACAATTGGCGTCACCGGCGACTGAACTTCGGCTCGGGTGTCGGAAACGCAGCGAATAAAGAAGTGAAATATCCAAGGACAATACAACTTTCAAGTGATTTCGCGCGCCGCCGACAATAAAAACTTCGTAACGCGCCTGCGCAACCTCACGGTCTCACTTTCGACGACTACGCCGTGCCGAGCCTCAGTACCAGCACACTTTCGATAGCTGTTACAAAACATCTCGGCATGTCGTTTTCACTACAAATTCTCATTTCATTAATCTTTAATTATAATGACGTAAAAACAGGGTAACTTCTAGTTTTTGCTCTTATAATATTTACGATTCGTATGCTAATAAACCTTCCACTCTCCGTGACCGCAGTACTGTCATTGAGCTGGTGCCATTACAAACATTTCAAGCAACTGTCATCATTAAGTAGAACTGAAAGGAACGCGGTCCAAGGCCACTTGGATAACGAATTTTCGTTTAATATTAATAAATGGCAGCCGAGCTTGATCGTGACGGATTCAACGGTGGATGCGGATGCATAAACTGACTATTAGATTAACTCGCTTAGAAATACTTTCACAAGTTCGCTCACGTAATTGAGATCTATATCAAGATTGGAAATTAATGACATAATAAGAAATTTTAATATAATCCTATGAAATTTGAGAATATACGAGTGCGTTTGTGTAAAGTTAATAGGTGCCGACTATGTACCTCAAGCTTTCCTTTTTCTTTAAATGATGGGCGTACTATATGTAGAGATTAGGATTAAAAATATAGTTCGTGAATGACAAAAGTAACTAGAGTTAGGAACTTTCTCTTACAGAAATACCGTCGTGAAAGTTTCTCGACCACGTTATATGCAACCGAATCTTGCGGATGACTTCATTCTTCCCACATAAGGTCTGAAGTTGATAATAAGAGATTTCTAAAAATTACTAAATTTTGGAAAGTTACTGCAAAAGATACTAGTGTATTATAAAATGAATGTTAAGATATTTTTACATGCTATACAAACAATCTATTTGAATTATAACTATTTGAAACTTTCATACGATTATAAAAATGACTTAGTATTTTGATATTCATTTGTTATTTTTACAAGTTATCAGGAACGTCGAAAATGAATTCGATGTTGACTAAAGAAATTCTATTCTCATTAGGTAATGCCTATTTTATATTATTTAGTTTGTTCATAAAGAGAATATTTCCAACAATAATAACCCAAATGGTCGTAATATAGTTCGTGACAAAACAATCGAGCTTAAATTTTAGAAGGAAATCTAAAATTTGTCATTACAAATAACAAAATATCTAAATTTACGTAGTTGTAAAAGGTCTGTGTTCGCTACAGTAAAACTATTATAGCAAAGGTCTTACTAATCTGGTTATCATATCATATTATACTCATTATTATATAAATTTTCATATACTATGCTATCATATATATTACTAGGGATTAGGTTTAGATTAGTAGCGATTTGGTGAAAGCGAAACCGCGGGTTCCGGTAGTGTGTTAGGTGCAAAATTTGTTGCGTAGTTTTAAAGATCTAAGCATACATAGGGACAGACAGACAGCGGGAAGCGACTTTGTTTTATATTATATAGTGATAATATGTAGGTTATTATCAGTAATTGCAAATATGATGAGTATTGCTTATGGAACTTTATCTGTCCTGAAAACTAAAATACTGCCAACACGTGCTGTTACTGTTTATTTTTTTCATCGTCGTCGTTTTCATCTCCATAAACTTACTCAAAGGAGTCAGGTTCAAAAGATCCTTATATGTTTAATTTTGAGAACACTTTTTTACACCCTTATTGACGTGTTCGTCGAGGGTTAGAAATTTTCCCATAATTATGATAACTGGAGTCGCTAGCTACTAGTATTATTTGCATATAGACTTAAAATGACTTGCATAGTCATAAATAATTTTCTTTTCGTTTCTACCAAAATATATGTTTTTTATATATATCGTTGAAGTCTTTGCTAAATACAACTTCTACGATGTTATTAAAAATAATGATGTCCATATTATTATGATCACAATATATACATTAATTTCAATATAATTATTAAGTGAACTTATATTATTGTTCTATCCTTTTAACTAGTAACTCACCCCTGCTTCGCTGCATGATGCGGTCACAGACTGACAAAAAGTCTAAAATCTAGAGATTTGACCTCTATATGAAAAATAATAATCATTTTAATAACAATTTCCAAAAATGTTCAATGTCGTTATTCAACTCAGTTAGAATGTTATTATACATACATACTTTTTTGCCTTCTAAAAGAAGTATCATAATACCTTATTTTCGCAAACGTATCATTTGTTTTTTGTATTTCCAAGTTCGTTTTTTATGTCCATAAAAATCACATGTTTAGAATTTGACTTAAATAATATGTTAATGTATTAATAAATTCATTCGCGCTGTTGGATTTGCTTAGACAAAAGTCGAATAGTTTCCGCATATAAAAATATTCAAATGAAAAAAAAGAAAACAACGTTAATAGAAAAAAAAATCAACCAATTTATTTATAGGCAATTTTGCCATCAATGAATTCAGTTTCGGGTTAATCTCGCACATATGTTTAATTTCTGAGCACATTACATATTTAAGACTAGTTTTACATTTTTTAAGACCAGGGTTCCTTCTTCGGGGACCTTTCTTTTTTTATTATAATAAAGAACACATTATTTTAACTTAAAAAAATAAACGTGACAACTCTTTTTAGATTTTCTTATAAAACACCTAGTTTAAAAAAATTATTTATTTTATTTTACACGATTTAACTCAATCAGATTTTTCTAAAATAATCGAAAGAAATAATTTATTACGATATTGGAGTGAAACTGGGGCACAGCGCTAGTAAATAATAAATAAAACAAAATATACGTATACATTTATAATAGAACTTTAAATTAGGTTACTATTACAATATTATTGTCGACATTTCACTGTGAACTCTAGTACTTAGTTATTTTGCAAACTGAATAGACCATTGTTTAGCAAATGAAAGGTCTCGCCTACTCTGATAAATAGATCCGTGTTGTTTGATATGACAGTTGATTATTAATTACCAATAACTGTATGTACTATCCCAGCAACCACCAGGTTGCGGGTTCGAATACCGGTAAAAGTCTTATTATGTATATATTTTAATAGAAGTAGGTTCCGTAAGTGGAAACGTAGTTGAATGTAAGAGAGTGGTACGGAGAAAAATGATTCTACTGTATTTTAGTAACCTGAAAAAGAGAGATAAATAAATTATAACAATATACTATATGACCTATTAACACATTAGTACAGATTGAATTCTAATCAATTAAAATACATTATTATGAGAGAGAGTGAATACGAAGATACTTTAAATATTTACATTGTTTATATGAAACAAAGAATAGATTTTCTTACGTTTTGATTCTATACATTCACTGACATATATAAATATCGCTTCAATATACATATTTCATTCGACATTAAAGGAAATGTTGTAATATACTCTACCGATTTCACTATAATTTTAGCTTTTCTACACGATTAATCAACTTCGGCATTTCACATTATGAGCGGGATACAAAGAGCAAGTACCATTCACCTATCAGTTACAAAACAAAGTACCTACTTATTACTTTTAAAAGCGAATTAAGTACTGAAAACAAGATGTAATTAAGACTTTTCTCACAGGCAAATGTTTTTATATAAGTTCGCGGTTCAGATGATATTTGCCAAGTTATCCAATCGTTCTAGACAATGAATGTGGAAGCGAAAGTGAAATGCTATTACGTTATCAACGGAACGAGTTTGTGTACAATTTATGTTATTAAATAACCGGTTCTGAAACTTTCGGATGTTTCATTTTTAGAGTAATTTTGACTTACTTTTGTGTAAGTTTTAAATGGGGTCATTTAAATTTACTTCAAAAAGCGAATTTTTAAAAATATTTTTTAATTATTTTCTTTATCTATCGCAATTTGTTCGTCATATGATTATTTTATATATGTTTTTTTTATTTATAAGGTAGGTACAAAGCATAAAAAACGGATGCAACGCAATAAATTTGTCTTGTTTATATTACAATTATTTAAATTAAGAGTTTCATCAAATACGTTATTAAAAATGAAACGAAAGCATGTCTAACGACCCACTTTGCATAATTATCTCAAATTTCATTTACTCATTGTGCAATGCGCACTGAGTGAGCTCAAAAACGTGTCGCAGTGGTAACATCATTATCAACTTTCATTGCTTCATGTCCACCTTTTACGTTTTATGTATCATCGTTTGGTTAAACAATATCTGTTTTTCTCATCAGTTCTAGACTTAGAATAATATTTATTTCGCGATCATATTTTGTTCAGTGAATGGTCGTTTATATCATGAATTTCTATTTTATGTTTTATTACATGTATTTACACGAGTACTTAATATTGCAAGCCTCTGTTAAATAGTTACTTGACTTTGACCTAAATTTTTATGGGTATTAATAATTGCTCATATAAAATAATACAACACCATTAAGTTATATCGCAATTTTATTTTCTATCAATACAACAAAGTTGTCTCAACATTCCTAAGAAAATTGTTAAATATAAAGAACATAAAATGTTTCACTTTTACATTATGTGACTAGATTTTTGTGATATATGCATTATTATTAAGTAAATTATATTTTGATTTTCCTTGCAATTGAATGCAATGTAGGTTTAAAATAAACTGTACAATGGAATCATCGTTTAATCAGCTATAGCCGTTAGCGGCAAGTAGGTAACAGCGGCGTAGGCGACGGCGATACACATTGCAACGTGCCAACTCAAATCCAAGGTCTTTCCTTGTGGAAGAGAACGGAGTTTCCTGCGGCCTATCTCTGCACACACCGACACTGCATCTACGCACACACGCCCACGTGTCGCTATTCTTTGTATTCATTCTTTCCTAGCTACCGCGAGAACTCATCTCCTTTTTCGTTGTCCGCTAGCGTTTGAAGTTCGAGCTTCCGAGCGCTTAGTTATATAGGCGTCGGGTCTGCGCACGCGCAGTTACTGTGTCACTGGAGACCGCGAGAGGTGGCTCGCAAGGACTGTGGCGCGCCGGCAACCTTTTTTTCTGTGCGTGCTATGTTTTCACTTTCGTCATTTTGACCGACCAGTTTGATTTGACGTCGCTCGCGCACGGACGTGCCTAGGACCGGACGTTGTGATTATCCTGTGATCGCTGTGTTGAGGATTGTTTTGTTTGTTACTATTTTATATCTTGTGAAATGGCTGTGATGCAGTGCTAATATGTTCGATAGTAACATACTTTTGAATTTTTACAATGAGATTGCGAATAGAAGTGCACTACAACTGGCAAGGTGAGGCATCATTGTTTGTTTACTTTTAATTCGCGTTGTGTTATTACGTGTGAACTGCGCGGTCCGGCGGGATGACTGACACAACCTTGTGTCTAATGATCATACAGATCGTCTCCTCATCCGCCTCTCGGCTCTCGCCTTCGCCTCTGAGCCTCGCTCGGAGAGGTTAATAGGTTCACATTAGATGATGGTTTGCGAAATCGACTGAGCTCAACGTTTGAAATGCGCCCGCGCCGCTTTTCCACGCTTAGTTTCGCGCCCATTCGAAGCGCAAAATAACTTTGAATAAATTTAATGCATTATTATTATATACCAATGTAGTTGTGTCGAGATGGCCTACATAATAAATTGAATTTTCATTGTGTTGTCTACATAATAATATGTGATTCTGTTTTACTATCTGATCTTCAGTAATTCGTTTGATTAATTATTTTTTAAACATTATCGTTTAAATACATCAAAAAAACTTTTATTTTTTTTCTTATTTTGACATCGGTACTTAGTACCTACAAAACTATATTATATTGTTTATTTAGAATATTAATTTAGTACAACTAATAATTGATAGAAGGTATTTATAAAAATTTCCAAAAAATTACAATTATCTATAGTAATAGTAATTTTACCTACATGTGAAAAATGACACTATAGTAATAATAATATGTATAGAGATAAAATGATTAAGTAGCATATTTCTAGAATAAGATATTTCAAGAATAATAAAGTCTATAGTTGTAAAAATATTTTTATAACGTATTATTTGTTACAATAAGTTTGTTTTCCAATTCCCGGTTCAAATCCGTTATCACGTTATCAGGCAGTTACTCGCTACCGTTGCCTTGAAGATTTTATATAATCTCATTGATAAATTAATTTTTATTTTGAAACAATTACATTTGATAAACTATATTAGAAATATTACTATTGCTCAATATAGGTCGAGATAATAAGTAATTAATAGAAGCGATTGTATCTTATTACAAATCACGTATGTACCTAATAACTATTAATATTTGTTCGTATTTATTTAATAAAAGTTAGGTATAAACAATATAAAATTAGGTATGAAAAATTTAGCTACTGTAATGAAGGTTTTGCGAAAGCCAAATTCATCATAATAATAAATTAAAAAAATACATTTTCCATCTGAAATTATATACTTATGACATTTAAAATATTAAAATTTTCAATTTTTTATTTTGCCATTCATCCATTTATTGCTATCGTTTGATTCCATTCCATTAATAAAAATCCTGAAAGATATTTTTGAATACAAAAATAAGTTTCAAATATAACCAATTTCGTACAAACAAAATAAATAGATTTTAATTATTATATGATAGTACTTACATATGTATTTAGATTTGATTGTTTTAACGTGAATATGACGTCATTACTAAAAGTGGACTGTGTCAATGGACACTAACTGTTGGCACAGTTGTTAAAAGTTTAAGGGCAACCTAAATTAATAATCCAATGTCGTATCATCTCATAACAGAATTATCTACGACTTGAGAGTAAAAAGTTTAGTAACTCTTATCAATCGTTGAGGAAAAACCTGGTATAAAAATATTCGACGCATTATAAAATTAACTAAATGATGATTCAACTTTGCCTAATTTTGAATAACACTTTACCCAAAAGTCGAACATAATCCATAGGTACTTATAATAAAAGCATTAAAATATATTATGTAACTAACGACTCGTCTCGCCTAGAATTACCTACTTACCTTGATAACCCGAATCAATTTTCATCAAAATTGGTCTAGTGTTTTTTCAAAAAGACGGACAAAAAATTCTAAAAACTTCTCTTTTGTATAGTAAATAGTAATGTTTACCCATAAATTGGGCCTCTGTATCGCTAATAATAAATCAGTTGGAATTTTATTATTATATTAACTTAATTTGTATGTACATTGTACAATACTTATATTTATAAGAACAAGTTCATTTTTTATACATATTATATATACGAAATTATACCCGTATCTGATATTAATAAATATGCTAATACTGTGACCTTTTTTTAGATGAATGCATACATATATGTTGTTTCATAATACACTAGATGTATAGAATAAAAGAAAAATGATTTTGTTAAAACGATTGAACCTTGATTTTTACTCGTGTTGAGAAATAATTAATCAATATTTTTTTTCATCTCTAAAAAACGTGATAAATAACCTTCAATTTATGATCTATAACATATTTTGAAAACCAATCTTTAATTATTGTAGTAATAATTACCTACCTAATAGATGGTAGGCATTCAAAGGTAAATTATATGGGTTGATACATTCATTCAATACCTAATATAGTAGGTATTGGAAAATTTTAGTATGTGATGAGTTTCCAGACAGACAGACCAAAATTATAGTATGATAGTGACGATTTCGATAAGATTATTAAAAAAATATGTACAAATACGACTCAGTTAGATAGTATTGTATAGAAAAGTAACATTTTTAACATTGAAAGAGGATTGTACAAACAAAGCGAAGGCTACAACTGTCTAATTTACATAGTCTGTCGCGAAATTTGCTAAAAATATCTACCGAAATACTATAAAAAATATAACACAACTCAGACAATCTGAATATTTCGATAGCTTATTTTTTATTAACATTTTTTGTTTTATAATAAAAAACGAATGGAGACCTTTCAAATGAATGTTATTGATTATAATTCTTATTAGAATAATTTATAAGAATAAATGTAGGTGCTACATGAGAAGTAACAAAGTATACGATATTAATTATTTAATCTATTTTATTATATAAAAATAAATAGAAAACGTATTTACATCGAAAAGGTTCTACGAAAAATTCTAATTAGATATATTTTCATTATATTTACCTACGACTATTCTAGGCGAATGTGTGTGGGTTTGTTTGTCACACTTCCCCTTATCATTTACTTAACTAAGTTTAAAATAAATAATACTATTATGTACCTCACTATAAGCAGAGAGTCACTGGGATTTCATAATACTTCTGACTTGAAAATTCAAAAATTTGCATGTAATGTGATTTTTGACAAATTATATTAAGGGTCGTCGTTAGGGGATGATTTTCCCAAACTAATAACCACTATATCTGTTTTTCATACATTTTCTATAAGTTCAAGATTCTTATTAGGAAGATATATGTAAATTTTCCCATGAGAATCGAATCTAGGGCATCAAAGAGTATCATATTCCTATAATTTCTTAAGCAAACCATGTTATTAGGTCAATTTTGTTCCAATACTCCTTACACGTGCCCAAGTCCTAATTTTTCACTGTGTTTGATCTATCATTATAGGGTTATGTGTACAGAATTAATCTATTTGTGACAAACAAATGTAACCGCAATTCGTTTAATTGGCTCCTAATGAATCATTTCGCTTGGTTTTCCTGGAAATTTTATGCCTATTATGGGAACGCATACTTTGCATAGAATAGAGCAATTAATATAATTAGCACTTTAGAGTTTGTGTTAGATAATAAAAAAGACACTATAAATTCAATAAAGATTTCTTTTAAATATATAATATTTAAAATTATAATAGTAAATGTATACATAACTTGACAAATTATATACTAAAACCTTCCTCGAGAACTATTCTATCTATCGGTGAAAACATCATGAAAATCGGTGCAGTAGTTTTTTAGTTTATCGCGAACAGACAGACAGACAGATGCGGCGGAGGACTATGTTTTATAATATGTACTTACGTACGTTACTTAACTTAAAAGTATTTACTGTAGTTGACTTACAATGTAGATATATACATATAATATAATCTATCATTTATGTACTTAAAAATAACGCTAATTAAATAACTTCTTAAGATATTTCAACTAGTATAATTAGTCAGAAATCGATACAATACGATTGTGAAATATATTTAACCGCCAAACTGTGCCAAGACCACCCCAGTCAAGATATTTACATGAAAATAATATTCACAAGTAATATATTTGTAAACGTTGAACTGTAAGTAGGTTTACAGCGTACCGAAGCATTGCTATCCTAAAGTGCCATTTCGCAATGGACTAACAACTTAGTCTGAGATACAAACTACTTGTTCATTTTATAACATCGGTCTCACCGATTTTAGCTTTCTTCTTAAAGTTTAAGTTTTTTTAAAAATATATCAGTATTTACAAATATAAATAAATTGAAGAGCCTGTTTTTAATTTCAAATTAACAGCTTTTCACTAAATGCATATAAAAGTATAATATACTTACATCAAAAAAATGTTTTTTTCTGTTTGTCTGTTTATTCCGGCTAATCTCTGAAACGGTTGGACCAGTTTTGATTTTGATTTGGACTTTCACTAGCACATAGCTAATATTTTATTTTATTAGATAATTATAAAAATCGTTCAATTTATTATAACTTACATCTAGCGAAGCGGGCCGGGTTTTTTAGTATAATATTTAGCATTTAAAATTGTACGAAAAATTACCTATTCTATACAACTTCCAAAATAATTCATGAGTTACGTTCAATCAAACTTCCTTAATTTTAGAACAATAATTAGCCTTCTTGCGAAATTTCGTGTGAATTGACTACTAAATATACATAAGTTTAACAATGATGTTTTTTGTTCTGCCAGTACCTACATGTTTGTGTTTACATGGTAAGACCCATATTTTGTTACAATATATTTATGTGAATAAGTATATTGTTAGTGTTTCATTAAACATCTTATATATAATATATATTAATTTATAACTAACTAAAATTATATGTACTTTAGGTAAGTACATAAAATATAAACACATAAAATGTTAAATTGTCTTTATTGAATTCAATCACTTTGATGAAGTTTTTTTAATAGATAGAGTGATTCAAGAGGAAGGTTTATATGTATAACTAGCGAAACCCGCGGCTTCGTTCGCGCTAAATCTAGGGATGAACCCGAGCGAAGCGAGTGCGAGTCGCTAGTTTAATATGAATTTCTCATTTCAACCCAATAATAATAATTTTCTTATTAAATACTTATGTTTGAAAGTTCACAAGGCATTTTTTATTTAAGCCTTCAATAAAAATGAATTATTTACAGGAATAAAGCGAATGTAATCAATATGTCCATATATGCCTCCAAAATATTTGGTTTATTTTAGGTAAATACAAAATTCACTTTGAAAATGACAATAATTAATATTTATGTTTGTTCTTCACTAAATTTATTATTAAACTATGAAATATCTTGTATAATCTCATGTATATGACCTTTAACATTCCAAACCACAATTTATTCTACCAATTTCTTCATTCGTCTGACATTGGACTGAATTAAAAATGTTATCAGAAGACTTAACGTATCCGTCAATAGGCGACGATTGTGAAACTATCCGTTATACTTTAGAAACTAATTTGACGGAAATTAAACACTATATCATAATAACTAAGGATGATTATTGAATAGATGAACCTGCCAAAATAGTTTAAATAATTCTATTTCTTTTGTTTCTACAATTTCAAATCACATTTGCATACAGTGGAGTGACATCTTTGCACTTGCTCGATCGTTTCTAAATCGCATTTTAATGTTCTCTCGCACCGATTCTGACGGTCACCGTCTATTAACACACTTAACAAGTTTCAATTCAATTAGACTAGCCAGCTTCTGAGTATCTACCGCTTCTACAATAACATACCCATTTAAAGTCTATATTTTTACCTAAATACAAAAAAAACGTAAAAATGCAGTAAAAGCACTTTCATTGCATCTTAAATAGCATATAATAAAAGGTGATTTAAAAAGTGAAGGTGAATAAGGAAGCCCTTAAATCGAAAGTAAGCGACTCTTTGTCATTGAAATCGGTATAATGGACCTAGGTAAGGCTACTAGTAAAAGTAATTGCTATTTATTTTGACTAGGTGCGGTAAAGATGAAACATCCCTTTGTAGTCCCGAAGGTCATAAACACTAATTGGTTAGAAGCAGTCAAGTCTATACAAAGGGCTATTGTTATATTAATAAAAAATGTTACTGCTGACAAAAATCATTCCCGGCCCTTTCTTGTTCCTTGCGGCACAAATTACCGAAGGACGTTCGAACTGGGTCACTTCGGAAATAGTTTATTGTTATCGGCTAGTCTGCGCACACGCAACACACACACACGTCGGTCATCGATTTTCAAACGATTACGCACACATACCCCCGATTCAATTAGGGTTTACACATCCTCCACTCCTCACCGGCTCACCTTCACATTTGTATATCAACGGCTGAGGTATTTCATCTAACGCCTTCCGCTTTCGTATGAAAAAAATCTAAAAAACTTTCGTAAGGTCAACGAGTCTATAAATCGAAAAATATCAGATTTATAATATCATAATACCATTATAATGACCTCACGTAAAGGTCACGTTTATCCTATTCATTTTATTACGATGTTACCCTTGTATTTTTTTTAATTTTCATCACATTCCTACGTCATCCCTTCCACCTTTTTTTCCCAATAAGTAAGTCATCTGTATAAATCAACATCGCTTTACATACTGTACAGCGACACATTTGAATGTTATAAATATATTACGAATACATCTGTTATACAAATTAGTTAGTAGTAATCAACTAGAATAAGTGTAAAAGAAGTTTTAATATAACTTCTTTTATACTTATTCTAGCCGATTACGAGTAAAAAAAATAAATAATATATAAAATAAAAAATACTCTTGCATTTTACGGTCTATTCGATTGTTCGTAAGCTGTAAAATAAGTTATACACCTCAAGGCTTCTAAACAATACACGCACAGCACACAGTTGCACAACTTCCATAGATAACGCATAGGCCTATCAATTTAGCCTAGCACATTCACATTACAAATCTGCGTTCACATCCGGAGTAGGGCGAGAACGCACACATAGATGTATGCATGTGTGAATCACGCACACACGAAAATGATTTCCCACAACTACTAATATTCGACGCACGCGCACACATACACACTAACACGCCCTAGAGTGCTAAAACCAGAGTATCACGAATGTAGAATGCGAGTACCTTTTACCAAATGTTGGTTAATGTTACTGATAACATTATTGTTCAATAAAACAGATGAATGAAATACTGTTATCATATTAAAATATTAATAATGATCACCGGTATGTTCATTTCTCTTATGAAATTGTAATATTTTGCAATTCAATGGCGTAAACACAGCAGTCGTGAACGAAAGCGGACGGTTTACGGCGGGATATTTATAGAGAAATGTCAGTGTACGGGTAGGTCAGTACTATTATGACTGAAAAATGATAAGCTAATCTTAGTGAGTAATTAATAAAACACCTCAACGATTCTTCTACGATTTTGTTACTCTTAATTATCATCTACGGTTCAAGCCTATAACTTCTCGTATTATTTGTAATTGGCGTGAAATTGTAAATTGTATATAAAAATGATTTTAATATTATTCTACAAATTATTATCGTCATTATAGAAACCTGAATTATTATAATTTGATGATATCAAAAAATCAAATAAAAAGTTCAAAACTTTTCATTGTAATATAAATTAAAACCAAAAACAATTCTATCCCACGAGAATCGTACATTTTTCAGTATAAAAAGTAACCTACATGTTAATCCTGTCTATAATTTATATTTGAGCAAAATTTCACCCAGATAAGTTCAGCCATTCCAAAGTGATTGAGTAACAAACAAACATCCATCCATCCAAACTTTCGCTTTTATAATATTTATAGATTAAAATCTAATTGGATGAAAATTTGGATTGGACAAAATTTGGATGAAAGGATGAATAATGAATAAATTCATTATTCATCCTTTCATCCAAACTTTCGCATTTATAATATTTATGGATTTTATCATACATTCAGGAACGCCCTATGATATCTTCTAAGTAGGTACTTTTCACGATTACGTTTTTACGATTTACTAATACAAGGTAGTTTTTCGAGTAAGTACAGTTGTATTTAAAATTATTGGGGAGAAAGACAAGGATGCCATAAACAATATATAGAGCTGTGTCATGTCACACTGGTGTGTTCTAATTTTAAACTTAGTGACGTCCCTTCGCCAAATACATATAAAACTTACGTCTTAAATCCTGCAGAATATTATGAATTTGAAAAGAAAAATAGTATTTTCATTAACAATATAAGACAATAAATTACATATCTACGAGAAGAAAGGTCTATCGAAGCATAACTTAACTTTCATTGCCCTATTCTGATTCTACTCTTGAATTAGAAAATCTAAAAAAATTACCTTATAGTCTCGCCTCTTACTTTTAATGGATAATCTGTTTATTATTTATCGTTAAAAAAGTATTAATTTGCATATAGTGATATTTTAAGACAAATAGAAACAGGTAATAAGCATTTTCACCACTACCTATATTTACGACGTACTTCGTACGGAAATATTTTAGAGTACCATTTAAGTTGTATGACTCACCGTGATTTTAGTTGCACACGTGATTCAATAAGAGGCACCATTTTAGAGAAAGAATATTGTTAGGTCATCTACAGATTTAAAGTAACACGTAGTTTACTACAAATAAACAGTCAACAGGACCATAAAATCAGATTTTGAAAACAGGATCTTATATTTTAAATTAATTAGAAGAAATAAAACTTAATAATAAATTTTCTTACTTAAAATAATAGATATTATGTATTAAACATTCCTTTAAAGTTACATTAAGTTCCTACACGCATTGAAACTTGTTAACTAGCGACTTACCCTGGCTTTGCTCGGATGCATCGTGCGTAAAACTTAAAAAAAATAAAAGTAGTCTAAGTTACTCCTTAAATCATCAGTCAGTGAAAGTCCCGTTAAAATCTGTTTAGCCGTTTCGGACATTAGGCGTAACAAACAAACTGACAAAAAATATACATATTTAGTAAGAAGCTATTATGTTGATAATACAAACATAATCTAGTACTTAATTCTAGTGCGATTAATTACCATATTGGGATATTGGGACATTATCGGGACATTATTACACACAGCGCCATCTAGTTCCGTGGTAAGCTACGAGGCTTGTGTTACGGATACCAGATAGTTGATATACTACATATATAAGTTTAAATACATACATATTATAAATACTAACACTCATTACTGTATAAGTATAATAAATGGCGGCTAACAGAAATAAACACGATGCAGAAATATGCAAACCTTTTGTGTAAGCGTCTTTAATCATCGCAAAACATCTGACCATAATTAATTGTATTAGAACGTATCCTTATGAAACCTCTAATCATATGCATAGACTTAATAAGCTATAAGCATTTTATTTTTATGACGATTATGAACGATTACGATTACGTATATTTTTTTAAAGCAATATATATTTATATTGGTACATTTAAAGAATTAGAAAAGCTCTAGTTTTCCTTTTTACGAAATAATACATCACTCTGTATAATATGTAGATACATCTAGTACAAATTTTATACAGCTTTTTCCTCGGCTCCGCTCGCGTAGTGTGCTCATATTTGAATCTGAAAAAGAAAAAAGAGGGATTTATGAAAAGCGTCTAATACTTTTAGAGATTATAGCGTACAAGTAAATAAACTGTTCCACTTTATTATTCTTCTTCAAATGCCAGTCGTTCTCCTGAATTCTCCTAGTTCAGGGCTAGCCTGAACAAAGAACTTCTACTTTCTTTATCCCGTTCCACTACCGGATGTTGCAGAATCAGGGCGCCTTCCTTCTTTTACCCGTCTCCACTTTATTAAATTTGTATATATAACTATATTCCAATATTAAAGACTATTTTGTCTTTACTTAAAATTCCATACCGTACTTTTAATACAAAATAACTGTTAGTTTAACTCTTTAAATAAAAATATTTTGTTGCATCTGCCTCGAGGATTAAGATGAGAAATTAACTTATATAAAATCTCTCGATTTTATTGAGACTGATGGTACTTGGATACAGAAACAATGAATGCAATGAGATTTGCGTACCTCTTAATGTAATTAGTAATTACTTCCTTAAAGGCTTGCCTTCAAACATAAATATTAAACTTCAATAAATTCTACGCTTTATAATTAATAAGTTATATTGCATCTTGATTTAACATTCTTGTGTTATTAATATCAATTTATAACTATTAATGTTGAATACTTAATTTTAAAATATTCATGGAAAATGGTTATGTGAAAATAATATAATCTACATCTTATCTTATTAGTACATAGCCTATAGGTATATTGATATTCATACTACGTCGATTCTCTAATGGAAATTCTCGTTGAAATAGTAATTAATATTGAAACACCGAATGTAGTTTTAAATATAATTTGTGTATGTCTGTCTGTGACGACATCACTAGATTATGATAAAACTGGGTTCGATGATTGATGATTTAAAATAAGGCATAGGTACTTTTTTTCTGAAAATATCTGAAAAGTCTCTCGTAACCGTTAAAACATAGAATATTGTCTGTCTCTATTTCTCTAATAGTCTTATTAGAAGAACTGTTCGAAATTCGCCCATAAAATTTTATAAGTTGACGACACGTTTAGCGCAGTTTGTAGTGACCCTACATTCTTTTTTTTTTTTCATAGACAATAAGGGGCAAACGAGCAAACGATCCACCTGATGGTAAGTGGTTATCGTTGCCCATAGACACCTGCAACATAAGTGGAGTTGAGAGTGCGTTGCCGACCTTTGAGGAACCTACAGACACGACTCTTAAAGAACCCCATATTATAGCGCTCAGGGAAAACCTCGGGAGGAAGATCATTCCATATTTTGCACGTGCGAGGTAGAAAGGAGCGAGATGCACGTACATTTTTTGGATGCCAGGCATCTAATATGTGAGGATGACATCCTATCCGACGGCGAAGGGTGCGGTGATAGAAGCGCGACGGTGGCACCAGATCAAAAAGTTCATCAGAACACTCTCCATTATACAGACGATAGAATACACATAGGGAGCCCACATCTCTTCGCAGGCTTAAGGGTTCTAATTCGTCTGTTAATATGGGATCATCGACAATACGAATGGCTCGTCGTTGGATAGAGTCAAATGGAAGAAGCTGGTATTGAGGAGCGCCAGCCCAGAGATGAGAACAGTATTCCATGAGAGGGCGAACCTGTGCTTTATAAAGCAAGAGGCGATGCCTTGACGTGAAATACTGTTTAGCTCTGTTAAGCACTCCTATTTTTTTGGAAGCCAATTTGGCTTTTTCTTCCAGATGACGTCTAAACTGGACATCACTCGATATTTCGATTCCTAGGATCCCGATACTCTCACAGATGTTAAGAGAAGTGTTTTGGAACTTTGGCGCTAGAGTAAATGGGGCTTTTTTAGTAGTGAACGCACAAACCTGTGTCTTCGAGGGGTTAAACTGGACGAGATTTCGTCGACCCCAATCAGAAACCTGCTCCAGGGAAGTTTCTATTTCGGACACAAGTTGGTCTCTGTTCTCCTCAACCATAACTCGAGAGATTCCTGCTCGGCCCGTATAATAAGCATCGACTGTACTGTCAACTGCATAGCAACGAATATTGTCTGTGAGCAACATATCGTTGATATGCAGAATAAACAGTGCTTTCTTTTTAATTCTTGCGCCAGCGGTTGCGGGTTCGAGTCCCGCTGGGGGCATTCATTTGTTAAACTCGGATGTTTCTACTCCAGTCATGGGTGTTTATATTTATATTTATAATATTTATGTATTTAAACTTATACGTATAATATCTGTAATATATCTACTATCTGGTATTCGTAACACAAGCTTCCTTCGTAGCTTACCACGGAACTAGATGGCGCTGTGTGTAATAATGTTCCAATATATTTATTTATAAAAAAGCACTACTAATACATTTATTTAATAGTTTTTGTATATATACGCTATATACAATTCTATATAATTTTATGATTTTATGTAAAGATTTCGCTTTTGATTGTCTGAGGATTTCCTATATATAAGAGTGACGCATTTGTTGAGCAAGAATCTTAATCTAGGGAAATGAAAACAATTAAACACTACTACCTGTTCCTCAATTAATTGCTTAAAGTTGCATACTTCTGTATAATTAGCCTATTATATTTTCCTAGAAAATATTCAATTCGAAGATAACATAAATTATATGAAATAATTGCAGTTTTGTTAAATTATTACTTTTTCCACTATTTTTTTAGGCAGTGATAGCCCAGCGGTAACGCGCTCGCTTTGTTTACCGAGAGATGCGGGTTCAAATTCGGGTCTCGCACCTCTGATATTTTTATGTGCGAATCATTTATATCATGATTACCACTTGTCTTACGGTGAAAAAACATTGTGAATCGGAGAAACCTGCATGTCTGCGGAAAACCTTGCAAAATTCGCTCTCCCCCTCGTACTGAGGTACCGTGCCCAGCAGTGGGACTTTAAAAAGGGCTAAAGACAATAAGATTGCGATATAATCAGATAAAAATTGTGAAATCACTTAGACTATTTCACAGCAACCCGACATGAATGCTAAAATATATTTTTACAATAAACGAGATTTTTTGGCCCAAGGTCTTATATTTCCCAACCAGTATCTGTAATGAAGGAAAAAGACAATTTTCTCAGAGCACCTGATGCGTATCTAACAAAGAAACTGCATAATAATGATGCTGTAAAACACTAATAAATGTTTAGAAAAACTTTACTAAAAACTGAGGAAGATACAGTAAAAATAATGCTAAAATGTTGGCTAAATAATTTAATTGTTAAGGAGTGGAAAATTTTTAAATCTTTTTGATGCAAGACAGCAATTTATTCTATTAAATATTATAAAATACTAACTGAGTAGATATTGTTATATATTATATATTACATAATTGTTTTTGGAAAATCATAAAATATTTAAATTATTATTGATACAGAGGCCCAATCAGTAATCTTTACAAATACTTTGAATATAGAATCGTTTGGAAGATACAACTCGTGAAAACCACTAGAAAGATTTTCATTAAATTTATTATGATAATAACAGGTTTTAATTACGTTAAAATATATCTGAAAATGTGTATTAAGTAGAGACGAACAAGAGCGAAGGCAGATTGAGTCGTTACTCATCATAGAAACAAAACCCATAAAGCTTAGTATAAACTTTCGGGAAATAAAGTATGTAGGTACCTAATAGTTATAATATCCATAATAAACACCGCCTTATTAGGTGTAGGTTTACAGAAAATAGAATAAATATTGAAATGACGTCAGTATTTTCTCGAGAACGCAATTAATGGAAAATTGCTTTGTGCCCTCTACCATACAAGTCACGTACCGATGTTAAAATTATGTTTTCCTCAAAGTCCTTCAATTTACACATTATATTTCTTTGAATATAAATAAGAAAATTTCCCAACTTATTATTTGCTTGAACGTGTTTATCACTTAGCATTTAGCACGTCTACTAATATGTCTCTAACTTGGAAAAATGCAGGTTTTAAAACTATTTATTGTTAAAGAACACATAGATTTTAACATTATATTGCTTAAGTTGGATTAAAGACAAACCAAAATTCACGTAACAAAGATGTAAAAGCAAGGAAATCAAAACCAAGTCGCTACAAGTTACGTGGTCGATTACGTAAAGCCTTTCGTATACTTTCTCTGTCAGCAAAATTTAGCGTGAACGGTTACGCAAGCACGAAATGGCAGTCGACTAAATTTCATCATTTTGAAGAGTGAGAGAAGATCAACACGACTTATACGGAGGCGATGACGAAATGTGAAATGTAGATTGGAGAGGTTTCACGAGGCTTCAGAATGGGACTAGTTGTTCACGTATAAGCCCCAATTTTGTTTAGATTATTATGCACAAAGCAGTCGCTTTAAATAAGTTTTAAAATATTATATTTATTATACTCGTAATATTAATTTCATTACTAAGTAGATAAAAAAGATAAATCTTTCCTTTTTAATTAAGAAACTAATTAAACTTTATTAAGTCAATTTTATAAAATAAGCTTGTTAAGTTCGCATAAAATGTAAAGAATTTTTATTTTATCTTTTATATCGGTATAAATTTTGTGAGTAACGCAAAATTTTACCTAACGCTGAATTGATGTGAGGTAACTTTCTAAAAACTGCTCGAGTGACCTTGAATAAAACGTTCTTACAAAACCGCGGGCCACTCGCCGGCCCTACCTCCCCCTCCTATGCAACGCGCGGATCTACGCATGCCCCACCACGTGCGTCCGTGTGTGCCGCACCCACACATAGAACTACACGTGTACTGCTGTAATGTACGAATAGAAAGGAGTAGCGAAATATCTAGCTCGGTCTCACAGTCAACAATAAAAATTAACTCTAATTATCTCTATAGAGCGTGACTTATTTTCGCCATAAAAGGCATCAAGAAAAAATTTCTAAGAAGCAACCTACTCGGAATGCGGATGATTGGATACTGATGATTCACTAAAATGTCACTATTGCTTTCCTGATCGTGATCGATGAAATAAGAAGCTTAGTAACCTTTTCTCTATCATAGAATGCAGAGTCTCTACAACTCTACCTTGACCCGACGCGCTAACAACAATCACCTTAAAAATTCTAGCAGTTTTGAAATCATCATCTTCCAAATAAGTGAAATCCTTGAATGTGTTATGTGGGTCATGATCAGGTTCCGATATGTCTCGTCGGTTATTAGCATTGAGTAGTAACGCCGCGTAGATGTGTTGCGCAACTCTGTTGACTTTCATCCTGAAGGTCAAGTGTCATCCTATTTCAAAATGAACCTTGGTTGAGTCTAGTTCACCTCGGAAAGTTGAGAGAACAGTCGAACCATGTAAGCGGAAGCTGTTATTTCTAATCGATTTTACCAGATATCATAAATATTTTTTTACTACTTAATATCCTATACAATAATAAACATAACTGTCACTAGAATGTTATTTATTATGCATAGTTATAATTTTTGAATAGATCACCTCGTATATCAAGGTCAGGCAGCTTTACAGCGTGAGAATCTGTAGTGTATATATGACTTAATCTGTCATAATTTGTTGTAATAACACAAGTGATATTCAAATGACTGCCTACAATCAAATCCGACCTTTTCTTAGACACGTTCTTTATAAATAGTCATCTAACTGCAACGGTGATCGCAAAATGTCGAACACGAACTCGATTTGTTTCCAAACTATAAACATTACAATATATCAAATACTCCAAAACCTTCGACTTCGATCTAGGTATTCAAATTGTTACTTTTCCTCACTCACGACTTAACCTCTTATTTATAAGTCAATTATATGTAAATAAGTTTTATTGAAAGAGACTCAGTTTTCTCATTAAGATTCTACATTTTATAAAGTATACCATTTATTGCTTATATCGCTCAATACAAAACGTTTGTCTATCTTATCGCACGGAACCTATAATTCTTTGTTAACAAGTATCTGGCACATGAGATCTATCGTCAATCAAATGCAAGGTGAGAGTGTAATTTTGGAAGTTATTTTAGCAGCATCGAAGGTAAAACTCATTCGCGCTTTCGGCTTGTCTCTTTACAAGGGTACGGTGCCATTTATAAATAAATTCATTTGTCAGTTGCCAAGCTCGGTTTGGGCATGGCCTCATCTAACAAGTCTTAGTACATGGAAGTATGCGCGAATTTCAATACAATTGAATTGAAGATTATGTGGTTTGTTACGAAGAGTGCATACGGACTCAGTACAGCTGCTAACTAGTAGTCAATAATCGTATTGTTCGGATGTGAACACTGCTTTACTTGTTGATGCCACGCCCTTATATTTAGCGTACAGCTTAGTCTAATGCAACAACAAAACCTACCTATCGTTTTGCGTATCTGCATGAGATTGTATCATCCTATGGCTCACTCTTGTTATAATTTAATGTGACCTAATAAGTAATCTTAAAAAACAATCATTACGAATTCGCTCTATATAGAACTATAATGAATCAAATTATAACATTTAAACATGAAGTTGTTTATTATTATGTATATAAGTCATAGATCAGAAAAAACGTCACCAAAAATTATTATCGCGACGACAATGATCTCACGCCACTTCGCCGACATTGATTAGCATAACATTAAGACAGTTCCTTGTTTTGATACGTAGAAGAAATTATCACGTTGTTATCATTACCAAAAGTCAGATGCGGGTTCATAATCACATTAATAGTAAACACGAGGACAACATTTTTCAAACGCTGAACCACTTGAATGTCTTTATAGAGACTAATTGTTTAGATCTAAACAAGAGAGCCAATGATGCACAGATTGCTAAATTGGCCGTGGAATCTTATGAATGAACTGGTATTTGTTGTGGAGTTACATAATGGTTCTATGTGCGATACAGCGCAGTCGGTACTGGCACTAAGCATTTCGTCCGAAGGCCGCTAGTACAAAGCGTGCGCGGCGTATCGGCCACGCGCGCCCCGCGATTTCCTGTTTGACAACTATCGACTTACATCACTATCGTTTTCTGTCATACTTTGCGCGGCTGTTAGATGCTTGTAAAGGGGTCTGCTCTGTTGCTAAGTACTCTTGTAAGTTCGTCATTGAGACGCTGTTACCGGAATTATTATTAGTCTCACACTCGAAACTCTTCCTTATTTATCTTATTATGCGATAAGACTTGCCATAATTGATCGCGGCACATTTTCGTCGGACAAGCGTGAAATATTTATCAATTGTGTCGTAAATACTAAGGAACGTAGAGTAAGCGTTAAAATAGAAACGAACAAATCAATTAAACCGATCATTTCAGGTCTGTAAATGGAGCATGAAAATGTCGCGTGTAGTTCGTGGGATTTTATACTACAACAATCGGGCCGTCAGCAGTCAACCTAGCGTACTAACGCATCAAGCCAGGCTTAAACGTGGATATGAGACAATTTAATTGTTTACTACATTCTTAGCGGTCTAATGTAGGTACTTCTGCGCTAGTGATTGCGTTAATGCAGTCCGCCGTCCGTGCGCGTTAGACCAGTGTACAATATGCTCGATAAATCAAGTGTATTAACTAGGATACCTTACGGCTAAATGTTCGAAAGTAATATTATGAAATTGCAGATTGTACTCAAGAATTTAGTTCAAGAGCTTACAAGTAGTTATATTTAAAATAAGATTCAATAAAAATAATCAATTTAAAAATTATAATACATTAAACAATAACGTTTAACACTTGTGTATACATCTGTACTTACAACATTAAGAAGTGTTAGGTTATTATTGGTGTCAAAACTATAAAATAACATAACTTAGCAAATGTATATAACCTTATCATATACTCCGGGTAACATTTATACAACTATAAATATTGTACAAAATGTGATAAATCGCGTGGGATTAATTTCGACATCCGCTGATGCAACATTATTTTTATTATTATAATAAAGTTACATATTCCAGCACGTCTGAGTAATTTCAGTTACGATCAAAGGTTAAATGGAAATGCGAATAAAAATACTAAACAACATATGTAATATATTAGATATGCTTTATCTTTATATGTAGAAAAATATAACTTTCTCAGACTAGGAGTGTATAGTAAACTATACATGTAATAGAATTGAAAGCAAGTTGAATCTAAAAGTTAAATATTTTTTAGCAAAATCTTATTGATAAGCCAAATTATCGATAATCCAATTGAATAGTGTTTAGAGTTTTGAACTGTCTGTGACCAAATCACGAGAAAACCATTGGTCGGATTTTGATGATATTTAGTATGATGATGGCTGGTTATCTCGGAGAAACGCATACTTAAAATGTTCATTGGAATTTTGGACGAACCCAAGCGAGGCGAGTGTAGTTTAATATTATAAATGTAAATTTATGTTACTATTAAACGCTTGTTATATACATTCTACACAATAATATTAACTTTATAAAATTTAAGTTTAAAGATAATTTAATATTGAAACTGCCAACAAATGGTCAACAGTCTTATTTTTTGTAACAAAGAGTAATTGGTAGTTAATTTCAATTACATACATAACTAATAACTTATACGAAGATGAAGACATTTTAGCATTATGTACTCAAAAAATACCTAATGATATTAAAATGTGCGAAGAAGCGCATAAATTATAAAAAAACTGTCTCGCAAAAATAGAAATGATGTAACCAGTAGGTAGAAATGTAACCATTATCAATTTTATTGTTAAATACTAAATCTCGTTAATAGTAACCATACAAAAAAAATCTAAATCGATTGATTAAAAGAAAATAAACTAACGTAGGTTTTGACGACACGTTTGGCGCATTTTGTAGTGATCCTACTGTCTTACGCCAGTCACGGGTTCGAGTCCCGCTGGGGGCATTTATTTGTTAAACTCCAATGTTTGTACTCCAGTCATGGGTGTTTATATTTATAATATTATGTACGTATTTAAACTTATATATGTAGTATATAAACTATCTGGTATCTATAACACAAGCTTCGTAGCTTACCACGCGGTACTAGATGGCGCTGTGCGTAATCACGTCCCAACATATTTATTATTTATTTTGTGAACCTAAATTTTATATGTATATATAACATATATGTATAGTATATATATACATTATAAATCTGAACAGATAGTAAGTAAATTCGTGTTAAATACCATATCTATCATAATATATTATTTTTGCTAGTACATATTTTAATTCAAATCAATCCACAAGCTAAAACCGACCGACGACTACAAATTTCATAACATTACTTTTCTACATTCATAAGAAATATTTCGCCGACACTTCATTTTCGTAATGGAAATGAGGCAATAGCGAGGAAAGCTGCTTTTTTCAATCTTACGCTCCACTAGGCCAACGGCTACAATTTCATGCTTACAACATTGTTTCGCAAACCACTGTCTACTGTTGCTTTATTCCTACGACATGACCAATTAATTGTTACTGTCATTTAAGTAATTTTATAGAACTAGTGGCCGCCTAGTGGTCGAGATTCAACCATATGAATGTATATAAAAATCTAAGTATCTATTTATACATACAAATCAAGGGTTTGTTAGTCTATCTAAAATACAAAAATGGCGGGCCCATATATTTCTTTGTCTATTTATATAAATAGAATTTCTCGCGGCTTCGCACGCGTTCTAAAGACCAGAAACCAAATTCTTTCTAAGTCGCACGGTATGATACCTCGCAGAACTAACGCCCGCCCTTCTGTCCTTCGTCGCCCTTCGTTTTTTCATCATTTTTCATTGATACTCCGCTCCTATTAGTCGTAGGGTGATGATATATAGCTTATAATCATCCTCGATAAACGGACTATCCCGCACAAAAAGAATTTTTAAATTCGGACCAGTAGTTTCTGAGATTAGCGCATTCGACCAAACATACATACAAACAAACTCTTCAGATTTATAAAATTAGTATAGATATATACTGCATTAAACAGTCCTTTAGAAGCTTTAATTTCTGTGTAGTTTACTGAGAAACACACTATTTTAATACTAATCTGAGTCTCACAGTGGTTGACATGACTCTTTGCCGGATATCGCAGGTTTGATATTCGCACGATACGAATAAAGAAGATTCTTTTAAATCTTTTTTCAAACTATGCCCTAGTTTAACTCAAACTCCTTTTAACTACCACAAGGTTTATATGTGCTATTGCTCTATAATTAATAAAGTAATTTTCTTCGACACAACATAATATAACAATTAATAATAAATATCACACCATATATGAAAACTCAATTACAAACCCATTAGTTACTTAATCTTTCTTTAACCACATAAACAAGGTTCTTAATGAATACTCGTGTAACATACTTGAATCATATCTGTCGTAAGAATTTCTTATTATTCGATCAGGGTTTTCCATACAATGCCCGCGAAAGTTCCTTCTACGAAAATATGCCAAGCGCGCGCCAATCCTTGATTCATACACTCTATTAGGCATAAAACATTCTACGATTTATTGACACAATGAAAATATAACAACGTATTTAACATTTTTTTTATTTGAAATATGTATTATGTATGTATATATAATCTAATAAATTCTTCTATCTTCATTTTTTTTAAGCAACAAAACAATCGCATATTTTAAAGTCAATAATTTTTTTATTCAAATACTATCAAAAGGACAACGCGATTTAATGATATACATATCTAATGATATACATTTAATGATAAACCCATCGCATACCTTAGACAGGCAAAACTAAGTGACTCTATTTACTGCTTTTGCTTTTTTAGTACATATTAAGATGTTGAACTCCCGCTTCTATATCAGGCGATATGCTCCTTTAAAGACGAGATAAACCCAGTTACATTACGTACATACCAATAATAAAACGCTGCTTACCTCGTGTTAGAATCGAACCTGTGATATTTATGTAGTGTCTTCAAAAATCCTAGTACAAGAGACAGAAGTCTCATACTGCTACTTTAATTAGGTTCATATTATAATTAAATACATAACATACCGATAAAAATAAATAATCTATACAGTTGATAAGTCGTAAATCTACCGCAATTATCTTCAATTATACGGCGCTACTGTACTTAGAGATCCCTCCTTATAAAGCACGTATCATAAAACACCTTTAACGGAAAGGAATTCACTAAAGGCTTGCGAATACTCTGTTTGTACATTATTAAACAAATTATCATTTATATACTTTAGTTTGAAATGGAAAAAAATAAAAATACGAAGAATATAAAGGAGAAGAAGAGGATATAAATCCAAATTATAAAATCCAATTAAGTAATGATCAATGTATTTTATTTCAATAAATTACTAGTTGCATTATTGATCAATTAAATTTTAATTATGAAATATAACTTAAATTAAATTAAATTAAATTATTATTATTTTTTTACATTAATACACACAACGCCATCTAGTTCCATAGTAATCTACAAAGCTTGTTACGGATACCGAATAGTTGATATTAAACTTTAAGAACTATATATGTAACATATTACAAATACAAACACTCATGACTGGAGTACAAACCTCCAGCGGGACTCAAACTAACGACCACTATGGCAAGTAGGGACGGACAACTAGGAACGTAGGGAGTGTAATCACTACAAACTGAAACTATCTCTTCGGATTTAGTCGCGACAAAATCCGATAAGATAGTTTCATTTATAATGTCAAATATTCGCGTAAACCTAAGAAAGTATCTACAAACTGATTCAATCGTGTCGTTGAAATTTAAATACAACTTTCCTAATCATCAAAGTTACTTTCCCACCCCACCCCATCTTACACTATCGAAAATACGTCGCCTTTATTGAAATGACTCTACATAATATTTTACTCGCTGTATTACTACTGTAGCATAATAATGTGGCTTGACCATTCTAGGTCGGTATGTGTTTAATTAGTGTGGGTAGAATTATGTAACGAGTGTATTTCTTTTATGATGCGGCCTTGAGCTGTACTTGATTCTTGTAGAGGCATTTGTATTGCTATATGTTAACATTACTTATATCTATGCTTCCTGCTTAGTACTTATTTATATACTTAACTGAATATTCTATATAGTATAGTTAAATAACATAAAAAGAAATCAATTAGAAAACATTTCATACGATATATCATAAAATAAAAATACCTGGTATTAACAAGAGTTTTAAGTTAAACAGCTTAAATTGTGATGCAGTTGCTAAAAAGAATATTACATAATTATAAAATATGTAATTAATTTTATAACTTTAATTAATTACTTAAGTCAAAATATGGCCAATTATAAATGTTCTCATCATATTCGGTTACGGTTTGTTATTCTTGACATTTTGTATATTTCATATTTTTCACGTAATTCAAGGTAAAGTCAATTTCTTACATTACGAGTTCTATTCTGAATGTTTTCGCATAGTTATCTACTTACAGTAAAATACTCTGTGAAATCGAGGTGCTTAAAAGAAATATTGCAAATATTTTAATACAAGGCATTAATTACGATCACCTTCACTTATTACGAAATTAACGAGTGAAAGGTACATTATCATCAATGGAATTGGGTATGAATGTTCCGGACTTTTGTTTACTACGACGGTGAAAGTGAATGAACGAAGGTCATCGTGTAAAGGAAAGAAAGATTAAATAAAAATCTTCGAAGGTTGTATGATTTAATTTTTCTGAATCTACTTAGTAGCGCCATCGCGTAGCAGCTTAGTGAAACTTTTAGCGCCACCTCGCGATAGTAAGTGGAAAGACAGATCTGGAAAGTAAAAAGTAACTTCGAAACCGCTCGATAGAGATCAGTGTTAAAGGATTGGGGCCAGTTTATTATCAAATTATTTGTCAATTAGTGATAAGCGTGTAATAGAATATTTGATTGCTTTGAATTTTATTATGATTTACATTAGTATGATTCATTAAAATAATATTATAATATATGGGTGACTCTACATTTAGTTTTAAGGAGATTTTGATTATACAAAATTTAACTTAATTGAATTATTGTTACAATTAAATTGTTTTTCTTTCTAATAAAAGTTAATTCGTATTTAGAAATACCAAACAACCCCAAGTAGATAGGCAGGTACAAGCCCATGACACGACTCGCTTAGCAAACACAATAGCGGGCGAGCCTGCCTCGCGCTGTTGCTCACGCGCCCTGAAAATGTCACAATGCCAATAATTTTCATGTAAAACTTTTCACGATTTGAAATTTTCTATCAATATCATAATAACAACAAAATACATTAAAATAATAATAATTTCTTACAAAATATTAATTGTAGAGCTTAACGCCTGATTATTCTTAAAGAAAATTATAAGAGAACTAGCATTTCCCGCGGCTTCGCGCGCGTTGTTAAGGTTTGAAACCAAATACCTGCCGTTTTTGCGCTCCTATTGGTCGTAGTGTGATGTAATATAGCCTATAGCCTTCCTCGATAAACGGACTATCCAACACAAAAAGTATTTTTCAATTCGGACCAGTCGATCCTGAGATTAGCGCGTTCAACCAAACAACAAACAAACTCTTCAGTTTTATAATATTAGTATAGACAAGACAAACACTGGCAATAAAAGAAATATACAAAAAATACCGAGTTCATTGCTCAAGGTGAATGTGAATTTTACATCACGTTTTACCACAGAATTTGTAATGCTTTTCTCAACAACGCAAAAACCTTAATGTGGTTTTTGTAAGCTATAACAAACTCCGTTATTAAGGAGAGCGTTATACTTTACTGAATAAAATATCCGTAGCGACCAAATTACCTTCATTACGTAATATACCTCATTTGCATACCGAATCGAGTTAAAATGCTTCTTTTCGCTTAAAATGGTTCCAGAAAAGTAGGTTCTTAAATATATTATACGCATTCCTTACTACTTTCTGAATTATTACAACACTAGTATATATAACTTTTGTATATTTTTTAAATTTTCAATGCAATGGTCATAGTTACTTTTATAATCAGAAAAAACTTTAATAGCTATTCAAATTAATTTAATTATTATGTTTCTAACGATTAAACAGCTCTCAAGGAAATAGTTCTTTGTTCATGTTCGTATCCATTGTAGTTAATTAGATTTAAGAATTTGTATGGTAATACATTTTTTGCAGATATCGTTATGAAGGTTTCAAAATAGTTTTTAATTCTGCGCTTTTAAGACTAATTTAATTCAGTCATTGGGTTCTTTGAAGAAAACAATGTTCTATAACTATATTATATTAATTGCTAAAAGTAAGATTCTATTATAGTTTATTAAGCATACAGCATGATTGAAATAAGTGTAATTAAAAATGTAAATTCAGATGGTAATAAAAATATTGTTATATCTTTTAAGATAATTACTTTTCCTGACTAAAACGCCTGTTACTTCAATTACATACACATAAAGTACTATTATTATACTTTGGGAATAAAATTGGCAAATTATGACACTACCAGTAATATCATGAATATAAAAGGCCTCTTTGGACGCACCTTAAAGAAGCGAGATTGACTTGCTAGTTTTCGAATATACTGAGAATATTATAGTTTCAATGTGAATATTACAGCAATACACAGTCTGGAAGTTTACAATTAAATATGACTATGAAAACGTATGTAACAATAGAAAATTATATTTCTGACCCCGCTCTTGCCCAACGTCACTGCGACGAAGACGCTCCTCTGATCGTCTTTTAAACGATCTTGCGTTATAACGCTAATAACTCGTTGCGATAAATTATCAGGCCAAGGTCTAATTGTGACAGGCTTTCTAGCTCTTGTTGCTAGGACTCTGACGGTCGTACGTTGACTTACTTAATTTGAATTCATCTCACCTTTCAACCTTTTTCTGTTGAGAAACAATTGTGTGTAGCCATTGTATATCTACAAGTCGTCTAATACTCTATTCTATTTGTATAAAGCCGCTAGCGATGGTATTGATACGCTTACCATTTAACAGTTCACTGAGTATAACCTTGTCTTCCTTTACATCGGCAGTTTCCAGTCCGATATAGATCGCGATTAATGAACCGAAAATATGGCGAACCTCAATTGAGTACGATTTCACTTAGATCATACAGTATCGTGTTAGAAAATGATAAATCTCACGAAACAATAATTTTGTTGATTCGATTAATATCTACGTGAAACACGCCAGTGTGCGGATGAAAGCGTTTTATTTGTTTTCCATATTGATGAATTTAATTAATCATCAGCTTTTACTTTTAATGTAATAAAATATTGGTTTTCTATTAATGGGCTTGTAGAAAATCCGTTTCCCAATATATTTTCGATTACCCGCAAAACTTAGATGAATCTGTAAATAAAAGAGTGAAAACCAATTTTTTACATCTGATAAGTTGTTATTTAAACATTATTAGTCATTCATTTTAAAACTAAAGATTTTAATTATTAAAAAGGTTATTTTATATTGTATAATTTTGTTGGTAGGTCTGTAAAAACTATATTACGAAAATGGAACATCTATAATCTTTTACTCCAGTGACCATTACTGCTGAAAATCATTCGAAACGTTCGGACCAAAAATCCGAACAAATCCGGTAGAAAGCTGAAAAGATAACTTTAATTAAATTCTTGTTTTTATATTCCAGTGCTGGACTGAAAAGATATCTTTAATTAAATTCTTGTTTTTATATTCCAGTGCTGGACTGAAAAGATATCTTTAATTTAATTCTTGTTTTTATATTCCAGTGCTGGACTGAAAAGATATCTTTAATTAAATTCTTGTTTTATATTCCAGTGCTGGAATGATGGGCGAGGGGCTGCTGACGCTCACGTACGGCAAGCACCACGCCTGCATCCTGAACGAGGTGGGCGCGGCGTGGCGTGGCGGCTGCTACTCCGACCTAGTGTTGGTGTGCGATGACGCTGTGTCTCTCGCTGCACACCGCATCGTCATGGCCGCTGCTAGCCCTTTGATAAGGTAAAATCTTTTACATACATTATACTTTAAGTCAAAGAGAAAATGAGACTTAAAGAAGTAAACTTAGATGGGCGAGTGAAATGTATGAAACTTCAAAAGGAAGAATAGAGAGTATATTCATATCAAATTAAAAAAAAAACAACTGAAATGTTGATAACACTGTTGACAACAGTTAATATGATTCGTACCGATAGAACGCTTACAAACGTTTCTCATGTATATTTTTTCTTTTGTTTTCAGGAAAATACTTGATGACACCCCGTCTATTGAAAATCCAGTAACAATTCATATGTCAGGCATCAACAGCACTCTAATGAGACATTTACTTATATTCCTCTACAGTGGCCAAGCATACATTGAGGTAAGCTTAAATTGCTCTCTTTGCTCTTGTTATTGTGTAATCTTATAACAAAATTAAATTTTCATTAAGCTTTTTTTCTATAATTGCACATTTTATTTCGTTTTAGTCTGGTGAAATCGATGACATGCAAGAGCTATTCGAATTGCTAGAAATAAAATCAGATGTTTGGAAATCAACAAAAGAAAGACAACAGGCAGAAGAAAGGAATAGATCATGCGACCGATTAAAAGGCAAGAATTTCAAAACTGATATAAACAGCAATGAAAGCAGTAAACATGATGCACCTTCCGGGTCCTCACATTCAGAAAGTGAAAGAGTAACGCCAAGTGCAGGCTATAGTAAAGACAAGGAACGAGGGGATTCAGAATCTATGAACATAAAGAAAGAAAATATGTCAACAAGTAGTAATGATGAAAGAGAGGATGATGATCCTGATAATGAAAAGAGAGACAAGGAATGTGGAAGAGTTTCATCACGTCGGCGAAGTTCTTCTAATCCTGTAAATTTATCGTTAGCCAGAAATTCTGAAAATACAAGCAGCGAACATGACGATTCACAAGACTTAGACGTTGAAACGGTCGCAGCGAAGGTAATCATTTTATTAAGTAAAATTAATAATATTTTAAATTGACATTTTATTATTTTATATGTGTAATTTTATATGTATTTACGCTTAAATAAATCGAATAATAATCATTTTTATATTATTTTCCAGAATGTTGGGAGAAGACGGTCAACATCTTCAAGTCAAGACGATCAACCTGTAGAAACTGTTTATAGACGGCAATTATTAAATGATCGATTAGGCAGAGGTATTGAAAGATCTAAACGAAAATCCCACTATTTAGAATCACCTGAATTAGATTTGAGGACCGTTAAATTGGAAGATTACCATCACCTTAAGACAACAGACAACGAATTTATGGCACTTGTTCCACCGTCACCAGAAAATTATGTTGTAACGCCACATAGAAAAAGACGACCCGGCTTTCATAATTCACCCTCACAGAATCCACCGTTTGTATCATTTCCTCCAAGCTATTTAGAAGAGATGGCTCATTTACGATACGCACAAGGACCTGGAGTAGCAGCAGGAGTAGCCAGACTGGGAGCTTTACATCAGATAAGCACCTCAGCACCTCCATATTTACCGGAGCGAAGTGCCACTCCACCTGCTGCAGCACATGATGATGCTCTAAAATATCGACCTCCTAGTGCTGGGTCCTGGGGTCCATGGCTTTGTCAACCACAGATGGGTGGAGATGAAGCTCCATCTACAGAACACGAACAAGGCTCTAGTAAACAAGCACCTGTCCGAGAATACCGATGTGAATATTGTGGCAAACAGTTTGGTATGTCATGGAATCTCAAAACTCATCTGCGAGTTCACACAGGTGAAAAACCATTTGCTTGTCGGCTTTGTGTTGCTATGTTCAAACAAAAAGCTCACTTGCTGAAACATTTATGCTCTGTACATCGGAACGTGATATCGTCTAGCGAAAATGATGGACGAACAAATACCCCAGGACGTTTCAATTGTTGTTTCTGTCAGTTGACGTTCGAAGCCCTACCAGAGCTTATAAGACATCTTTCCGGACCACACAACAGCCTGCTATTAAGCAAAAATCTACACGAATGACACCTGCCTACATGACGCGGACAAATGCGTTTTATTGGACTTTGAAACTTCTCTCTATCAGGGAGCTCAATTGTGATATGTGTTTAAAATGGAAATAATTTGTTAAGTTCTTAGTTTTTAAGTTCATTATCGCAGAGCGATACTTTTAGTGATGCATTCGCAGGAAGAGGATGCTGCGAGTGTGATGTAATATTTTTTTTTAATTTAAACCACGTTTGCCGAATGGGTCCAAATTATTATAATTTGTTTAAAAATTATAATCCGGGACCAATACCTTCCGAGATAGTATTTATTTGAAAGATGTATTTTCATTAGCTTAAATATTATTTAAAAGCCACCGACACATTAATTCCTTAAGCATAGAAAATAGATACGATTGTCGAAGAAAAGTTGCGAATTTAATACAGCCTTTATCGTAGGAACGTCACACGAACTACCTCCTAATATAAATCAGTGTTTCATGAAACTACCGGTGACGCGGTTGCAACATTCACTCTGTACATCGTAATATTGTGCAAACGTATACTTGATGTCTCTAGTCAGAATTGGAACTTAGAATTAAACAAATCATTGCGTGGTTCATTCACTAACGTAGTACAAATTTATTATTGTATTATTGTCATCCACAAATCTTCTTATCTCAAATAAACTTATTCTTTTAATATTCTCGCTTTTGTTCCAATCATTTATCTGACTCTGGCTTTTCGCAGCTTTTCAGACATATAAAATCTCATTATTAGTTTATATCACTTGCGTAATTTCGTAATATAGAAAGAATGTGTTCGTAATATTAAATTTGACTATGTCTTAACTTGTTCGTGCCGATTTTCATTGTGGATGAACACCAAAGATTTGTAAAACATTGATGTTGTTTTGGTGTATACAATTAAGAGAAATTATAGGGACCTGAAATGATTTCGTGTGTAAACTTAACGTTACGTATTTAGGTACCAATTTAATAATCTCACGACTGTAATTAATAAACTTTCTTAACAGTAATATTATATCTTCTATGTACTTCCATAATTCCACTACGAGCTGATAAACAAGCTTATTCGCTATTTTTTATTTTTACTTACTATCTTAGTATTAATTATAACTACGACTCGGCATTATGTTCAAATTAAACTATTATATAGCCTTGTCTTTACTTTTTACTTTACTATAGACTTTTTTTAATCTTTAAAGATTTCCCTAAAGCACACTAGTATCGTGGCCAGTTATTTATAAACTGATATCTTAGTTAAACTGTGTGGTTGATGTTTTTTTTATTCTTATATTTACTATTATTCTTTTTTCTTGCAATTCTATTATCAAAAACCAATTTGATTCGTCGCTTTAATTTTAAGCCAAAAGATCGAATTCTCTAAAGTTCATTGTAAGTAACTATGATTTGATTTAACTTCGAATTTTAATTGAGTAAAAATAATTAGAAATGTACGAGTATGCTGTGTGCCTAAAATTAAATTGTTATTAATACTCATTTTCTGAAATGACTAGGTACGATGTAATAAATTGTCATTTGCAATTTAGTTTTGAGGTAGTATATTTTTGTAATATTTTAAGAGACTTTTTCACAACTAAAGTTACCAGAAAATTGTTCAATACTTAGTATAATTGACAGAGTTGTCGAATCGCTTTAATAATTTCCTTTTGTTACCTATCGTTATACCTGATGTTTTATTTTACGTTTTTTGTTTTTATTGACGTAATTTTTAATTGGGGAACAAATTAATCTTAAGCATTGTGATTTGATTCGTTAGATGTATGTGATAAATGTTTTTTTTTATTGTAAGGCGCAAGAAATAATGTGTCTTCCATCGCGTTTGCATATTTTCGATGTTTTTATTGTACATAGTTAGGACTAAATGCCGCATGACAAATTCGTCCGAAAACCAATCGCTGCCGCTAATACGTAAAACGTTTACTCGAACAAATAAATTAATTGTCTATATTTTCTACTGTCTTTACAATACTTCCGTAGTAAGTAAGATTGTTGTGATATTCCGGAGGAGGAACGGAGATGCCTTAGCGTAACAATGCAATTATATACACCAAGTGTTTCTATTTGATTTTTCAGGTTTTACTTCATTGAATATTTTTGTACCAACTATATTAGCCTTTATAATTTTGAACAATTTTATAATAACAAAGTATTTCAATAGCTATTAACAACTGATTAAAAGACATATGACATAATGTATACTCTTCTACCCAATCATCTACCAAAATAATACTACAGTAAATAATGAGAAACACTTGAAATTTAGACATTTGTAATAAAAATGTTTTATCTAGAACATGACTTAGGATTTAATGTAAATACTTAGTTTGTAAGCTAAAAAGAAAAATCATAACTTAATCTTGTTGAACTTGAATAAATCATCTCCGTTAATTTGTAAATTATAAAATATTTCATAAGGTTTCACATAGTGTACAATTTTTTGTAGATATTGTTTAGAATATTAACATTCTGTAAATGTGTTCTTACCCTAGTAAATTAAATAACGAGAGTATTTTAGTTACACATGCCGCTGTTTGTTTTTTACCCTACCCCCCACGATAAAATCGTCAAACTTTACAATTTAATATAATATTATGTCTTACCCCTTATATTGTGTTATATAAAGGCACATTGAGTTGTTATAAAGATAATGTCGATATGTCAAAAAATGTATATGTAACATCAATAAAATTTATACTTTCTTAGGTTTACGCGAATATTTGCAATTATAAATGAAACTATCTTTTCGGATTTTATCGCGGATTTATTTTGATTTTTTGGTTCCCGAAGTTTCGAATGTTTTACAACAATCATTTGACGTCTTAGAGGGATATAATATACTTGTTACAAAAAGTTCCTATCCACAACCGATGGTTTTTATTAATGTTTAAGTCAGATAGATTGATTATTCCATAACATTCTTATATCGTTCATTAGTTATGAAATATACAGGATTTCAAATTTGTAAAAATTATAGAATTATGCTATTTTGATACGAATATTATAACTTTGTAAGCACTTATATTACTGAAAAATATTCTGAACGGCCTTTCCAACTATTAACCCTCTGCATCCAAACATTACTTGTTGTCTCATTTTGTAGTAAAAAAAGAGTGAAAGAAAAAATGTATTATGACAATTTTTTTGACGATCCGTCACCGTGACGGTGTCCATTTTTTTCAGGGTCGGACGGTCACCATTTTTTTTTATTGTTCAGGGGTCAAAAACAATACAATTTGAACTTATGGTATCGTATAGTATATATAATCCTGACGTATGACCTAGTAGTAGGTTAGTTAAAAATAAAATACTTTGATCCATTTTTATGGGAAACACTTTTTAATTATAGGGGTTATTTTAGCATAAGTTTTTATATTTTTTTTTATTTAATTAAAATTGATGCTTATAGAAATAGACCTTAGAATTACGACTGGTGTTTTATTGCTTTTGTACCTAACTAATAAATAACAAGCTAGGGTGGAATTCATAACTTAAACCTGAGAATATTTTGATAAACACACGCACGATGTTCAATACCTTCAATATTAGTAACTTTATTTTGGTAAGTCTTCATATACCTAATCTTATTTATTTTAACGCTTTCAAAACAGAAAAGGCTCCTTATATCATTTTAATTTTGGCTTGTTTGTCGGTTTGTTATGTAATATCTTCAAAACGACGACAACTTCAAACGAGTATAAACCAAAAGACTGCCGGTATTTTTATATGGACTAACTAATGGTTTAACGTTGTTGCCTTACATTAAGTGTACTTAGGATGATGATGAGTAAACACGACGATTACTGACCGGTTCAAGTTTGCAATTCTACATATATATTATGTATGCTATAAAACTAAACTTATACTTCTACTGTCGTCTTTTACTGTTTTTTACTTATTTTTAACTAGCCTTTCCCGTGGCTCCGCCCGCGTTCTAAAGGCTGAAAATAAAAGAACTATTTTTCTCCCGTTTTGCAACATTTTTCATTGATGATCCACTCCTATTAGTCGCAGCGTAGTAACATTATATAGCTCATAGCCTTCCTCAATAAACGTCCTATCCAACAGAAGGAAACACAAAGATTTTTTCAATTCGAACCAGTAGTTCCTGAGATTAGCGCGTTCAACCAAACAAACAAACAAACTCTTCAGCTTTATAATATTATATTAGTATATATTAAAAACATTTTAAAATCACCATATTTAGAATTTTAATTTGAACTTCAAAGCATCAATATGGTAAGTCTTCATATACCTAATCTTATTTATTTTAACGCTTTCAAAACAGAAAAGGCTCCTTATATCATTTTAATTTTGGCTTGTTTGTCGGTTTGTTATGTAATATCTTCAAAAATTGTACGCCCCTTTTCGCGATTATTTATTAAATGAAGCGTAGCGTCAGGCAATATTTATAGCTGATTTACTTAACAAACTTCTTTTCATGCAAGTAATGACAAATAAATTTTGTTCAATTTAGAAAAATAAAATAAAAGTACGGGTATTTACTATGAATTTCGATCGACTAACATATAACTATGTTTAGACTAATTTATAACACTTAGGCCTTTGTCTAACGATTATTCATTTTAAGGACACGAGATGCTTTATTAATAACAACTTTTAAAGGAATGCAATAAAGACAAACTAATTCATTTACATGAATTTGCAATTAAAACGAAATTAATTAGCTCTTTCGTAAACCAAAGGGTTGTAGGCAAGGAATATTAGATGTATGTAAATAATTTATAATCTATCATCTATACATCTATAAATTTATAATCTATCTAAATATAGTTTTTAATTTCAAATAACAGCTTTTCACTAAATGCATATGAAAGAATACACGGTACAAACCTCAAAGAATCATTTTTTTAATTTTTGTCTGTCTGTCCGTTTGTTCCGGCTAATCTCTGAAACAGCTGGACCGATTTTTACGGGACTTTCACTTGCTGATAGCTAATGTTATAAGGAGTAACTTAGGCTAATTTGATTTTAAAAATGTTATTTATTTTAACTAGCGAAACCCGCGGCTTCGCTCGCGCTTAAATTAGGGATGAACCCGAGCGAAGCGAGGGTAAGTCGTTAGTAGGTACTATTTAACAATAAGGTGTGGATTAAGTATGTTCAATATTATATTTAGGTATAGATGAGCCCACAACATTTCAAACATTTGTAATAAGTGCACTTACGAGTATAAACCAAAAGACTGCCGGTATTTTTATATGGACTAACTAATGGTTTAACGTTGTTGCCTTACATTAAGTGTACTTAGGATGATGATGAGTAAACACGACGATTACTGACCGGTTCAAGTTTGCAATTCTACATATATATTATGTATGCTATAAAACTAAACTTATACTTCTACTGTCGTCTTTTACTGTTTTTTACTTATTTTTAACTAGCCTTTCCCGTGGCTCCGCCCGCGTTCTAAAGGCTGAAAATAAAAGAACTATTTTTCTCCCGTTTTGCAACATTTTTCATTGATGATCCACTCCTATTAGTCGCAGCGTAGTAACATTATATAGCTCATAGCCTTCCTCAATAAACGTCCTATCCAACAGAAGGAAACACAAAGATTTTTTCAATTCGAACCAGTAGTTCCTGAGATTAGCGCGTTCAACCAAACAAACAAACAAACTCTTCAGCTTTATAATATTATATTAGTATATATTAAAAACATTTTAAAATCACCATATTTAGAATTTTAATTTGAACTTCAAAGCATCAATATAATATGTATCTAATGTATCATACAAGAAGATGCCCTTCATATGTATGTAGTAGTTAGAATCAATCAAGGCAACTTATTTACATATTAAACATATAGTAGTATGACCGATAATTACAAAAACTGAAGAAATACTAGGATTGGTTTATTGCTTTTTAATATATAAACTAAGTACCAACACATCCGTCTACACGCAATTATCTCATAATTTACAACCATCTAAGCATTCAAAGTAGAAGTTTTATACAAGCTAAAATCGTCCATATAAAGCTAAGATTAATGGGTCTAGGACCTCTATATGTATATCGGTAATGACATAGCAAGTAAAACTAGGAAACTCATTTTAATATAAATATAATTACTGTTGCTAATTACATATAATTCTTAGTTATTTATTTGTTACCATAAATCACATTTCCATATTCCGAAATTCCGAAATTTAAATTGTTTTGCATAAGGTATCAATCAAAAGGTAATAAGTAAGTAGATTTTATCTTGGACTCATGTGTAAATTTTCTATTTCTTAGTCAATTTCATAACTAAATACATATCGTAATATCTTTAAATATATCATTGTATGAATTAAATATTGCTTATATAGGGACTTTGATCTTGTGTGAACTAGGTACATACTCGTAGTTAAAAACTACTGCATACGCATTATATAAACATTGTAACTTCTGAACCTTAAATTGCTTCTTTCTTATAAGTTATAACTTATTTATTAGACACTCCCTTTTTTGCCTTCATGTGTTTTCTTCATATTTTCAGACAGTACGCATACTAATTGTTATAAATATCAAAAATATATTTTATGGGACTTCTACAATTGATACACTATCTATGTATGTAGGTACTATGACTACTCTTATGTTAATATTATGTTAGGTTTTAAAATCGGAGTGTCAATGAGTACTGAGTATTATTTCGATTTTATAACTATAAATTACATAAAGGACAATGTTACATAGAGTAATCCTACTTCGCCTACATAAGGCTTAATCGCAATTTATTTTCTAATAGGATTAAAAAATATATTAGACTCGCGTGCAGTTTTATATTTTTAATTAAAATGAAAATTACATTTATAACCGGTGTCGTTTTAATAGGCAATGTGTTAGTTAATGCAAGCAATTAGTTGGACCTACCTTACAGCAGCTCATTCTTCCTTATGTGGCAATGAAAAAAGGAATTTAAAAGTGATGCGGCTTTTTATCTACCTGTAGTATTATATTATTTATTTATTTATGTTCATACAATAAAGTATAGTTTAAAAAATAAAGGGATAGATTGTTGAGAAAGCGTGACTTATTTCTTCTAGAAACCCTTCAGATGTGAGAAAATTAGTGAACATACCTAATGCTGATATGGTATAAGCCTCCCTTTAATACGAATAAGATCACTGTTATCTAAGTGAGCGCGGTACAACTGGGCTACCACACTCTTCACTAAAGATAAATAGGTATTTTGGGACATAACAACACGCAGCACCATCTAATGGAATGGTAAGACATACGACATTACGCACGTACGACGTAGGTACCTTGTCTTATGGATACCAAAAAGCTGATACACTACATTAGATTACTTGAAATAAATACATATTATAAATATAATTAACCATGACAGGAGTACTAACGTTCGCGCTAGCACAACGAGTAGAATCATTGCAAACTGACAAAAATCGTCAAGTACGTTTTAGTTATAATATAGTTTAAAGAAGAACATTAATAAATATTTAATGAAAATAATAATGCTTTATAAATTGATATTTACTGGTCCCACGCTGGGTTAATATTACAGCAAAAACATAAAAAAATGCGAAAAGGCAGTACAAAATTATGCAAGAAATTATTATATACATATTACACAGATATATTGTTAGGGATATAATACATATGACTTAAAATTGAAACCATAGTAGTTGAATATTCAGTAGGTACAGGTAGAATTACTTATTATTTACCCAGCCGAAAGTCGAACCCGAGACTTTATACTTACAACAGGGGAGCAGTTTTTAGATGCTTTTAATCACAGTGTACCTCTATGTCATGAAATGATAGCTAGTACTTATATTGTAATAACACTTATAATGCAAGAGTCGTTTAAACATCATGTACATAACAAGCTAAGGATGATCATAAGATAAATACAAGTAAGGTTTAAAAATAGCAAAGATAGAAAATAAAAAGCTAAGTGCAAAACCGGTAAAGGCAGATGGCTCGCATCGTTTTGCAGCGATCTATGGCTCTATGGGATGGCATGGGAACATTCCGAAACTTTCCATTTGAAAAACACTGAACGGCTTTTAAAAATAATATTTAAATAATAATATTATTAAGTTTATATATAAGTTGTATTTATTATTTTATAAGCTTGATAAAATAGAATACGTTTTATTTGAATTAAATCATAATTTTTTTATGTCGTAACAAATAATACTTTCTTAGGTTTACGTGAATGTTTGACATTATAAATGAAACTATCTTTTCGGATTTTGTCGCGGATTTATTTTGATTTTTGGTTCCCGACGTTTCGAATGCTTCACAGCAATCATGGTCACGGGAGAGACTCTAATTCGAAAAGATAGTTTCATTTATAATGTCGTAACAAGTTTAACAAAATGAGAAATTCCAAAAAAATTTTGGTCACGAAAAAGATGACTATGACTATATTATGTGCTTGTTAATTAACAAATTTCAAACCTTTTTTTCTTTTCAAAGACACTATAAATAGCACATATCCTTCTTAAATTAATTACTTTTCAATAATAAAAATAACTATAGTCTATACTTACCTAATACAAAAACCGCTGTTGTATGTATTATAAAATATAATTTATTATAGCGTTTATTTCTAGTGCAACAATACGCAAGCCTTATTTAACATCGGTAAAGAAACTTAAGCATTCCCAGCTATTCTCGAGCAAATAAAAACTACAATTATCCCGTTTAGTGTTTAAAAAATGCTACTATTAACAAGGCTTTGCCAACTTCATTTCAGGATTATAAATCAACTTGGGTTCACTCTATTAGATCCAGACCGGTTTCTCAGAGGGTTTAAAAGTAAGGGTCCGGGACCTTAGACATCATTCCCCATTCAACCCTTGGTGATTCCTGATCTCTAAGATGCTGAAATTCTCAGTTCTACTGCTTGTCGCGACGGCTTCGGCCCAAATACCATCGCTGGGATGGTGTCCAGACTATCAGGTATGTGGCTTTATTTTATGGTATTATTTGTGTCTTTTTTAATATACGTATAATGAAACTATCAATACGTTCGGCTTCGCCCGCGTTCATTTTTTTAATCGCTACTAAACTTGATTCGATCACTCGCTGGGTTGAAAATTCTCCAAAATTACTCCAGCTTTAATACTTTTTACTCCTTGAGCCGCGCGGCTACCTACCTATTTCATATTTCATGTGCGGCGTGCACTCTTCCTTCTATCCTGTTATTGTAGTTTTACTAGGGGTCCTTATTTTTTTTCTTGCAATTAAAATAGCCTTTATTAATCAGTGATAATATAGCATTCAAATGGTGAAAGAATTATAATCGGTCCAGTGCTTTTTGAGCCAATTCGTTACAAACATACTTACATACAAATCTTTCCTCTTTATAATGTTAGTATAGATAATAATAAATTTTTAAATACAATTTTTTTACAAAGCCCTTACATAAAAAATAATTAATCTTTACTTATTTATTTGATTCTCCAATGGCAACTCTAATTGCAATGTTACAATTGATTACTAAATGCGGTTACAATCTTAAAAAGTATGCGTCTTAAAAAGATTTTATACTTTACTAGCATTTCCCGCGGCTTCGCACGCGTTCTAAAGTCTGTGTCGTGCGGTATGGTATCTCACAGAACTAACGCCTGCCTATAACCTTCCGCGATAAACGGCCTATTCAACACAAAAAAAAAATTTCAAATCGAACCAGTAGTTTCGGAGACTAGCGCATTCAACAAAACAAACAAACAAACTCTTCTGCTTTATAATAATATTACTTATTAGTATAGATTATTCTGCTAATAGTGTAAAAAAATAGCTATATTTTAAATCTAGTTAATGTTTACTTTTTAATAATTTTAATCGGGCTCTCTATATTATGATATTAATTAATTTATTACATTTTACGTTTACCATAAATAGTTCCCGATCTTAGTCGCGTATCATCTTTACCAGCTTATGTAACTGGTCAATATATTGAGACCGGTTCTGAGGTCAATGACAATGTCTCAGTTAATAGTGCTTTCGATTTCGATTAATTAATATGGCATAAAAGACAACAACAACTTAAATTTTAATTTCATTTTATATATTACTAGCTTTACCCGCGGCTTTGCCCGCGTTCATTTTTTAATTGCTAATCAACCTCATTGGGTTGATCTGTAGGATGCCTGAAAGTTTCTTCAAAATTACTCTAGCTATTTCAGAACCCATTGTTAATACAAACAATTTTTTAATTTTTCGTATAAAATAATTATTTTTTAATAAAAGGTATCCTATGCTACTTATCTAATATCTCCAAGAATATGTGTACAAAGTTTCATGATGATCGGTTGAGTAGTTTTCGCGTGAAAGCGTAACAAACAAACTTACATTCACATTTATAATATTAGTAGGGATAGTTTTATTTGGATTAACACTATATTATCTATGTTTATGGAACCGAGTTTCTCTTTTTATCCTACTGCGACGAAGCCCAAAGAAGGGTTATATACTCGTTATAAATAGTTCCATTCCGAATCATATGGAAAATTATAAAGTGGAAATTTTATAAATACTTACAAGGGTTGTATTTTTAAAGTCAGTTCGTAAAAAACCATTTAGATTAATCTAGGCGTAGTAACTAACTATAAGCAAACAAATGACTGCCAAATAGATAATATTTTAAAGTTTTATAATAATTATATGTACCTACTTAGGTATGTTGTTTAATATGTACCAGTATATTATTATTATTTTTTATTATATTTTTTTTCAGCCTATGGCTAACTTCAACATTAACCGTTTCCTCGGTTCGTGGTATGAAGCTGAACGTTACTTCACTGTGTCTGAACTGGGAACCCGTTGTGTACGCACCAAGTATGAAAGCACTCCCGAAGGCAGGATACTTGTATCCAACGAAATTACCAACTCTCTGTGAGTATTTCTGTATCTTCATATTATTTTACATAAATACATAATATAATAGTCTTAAATATCATATCGGTAAAATATTCGTAAGCTTTACTAAAAGCTACAAATTAATGTTTCAAATTGATACGATAAAAGGTTTCTACAACACAATTAAAAATGACGTTAATATTAGTGTTTATCACTCCATAGTATAAAACAAAGTGGCTTTCTCTGTCCCTATATCCCTTTGTACGCTTAAATCTTTAAAATTACGCAACGGATTTTGATGCGCTTTTTTTAATAGATAGAGTGATTCAAGAGGAAGGTTTATATGCATAACTAGCGGATCCCGCGGCTTTGCCTGTGCTAAATCTAGGAAAAAGCCCAAGCGAAGCGAGGGCGAGTCGCTAGTATTTTATACAATAAAAATCTAAGTCAATCAATAGTTAAAACGTTACAGGAAATAAATATACTCCTTAATCAGTCCAAAATATCTGAATATTAATATAATTAATAATCATTCCCAGAACTGGTATGAAACGCGTGATGGACGGATCTCTTCAGCTGATCGGTAGAGAGGGCGAAGGTCGCATGATCATCAAATACTCAGCTGTCCCGGCGTCATACGACAACGAGTACAGCATCTTAGATACGGATTACGACAACTACGCAGTAATGTGGTCTTGCAGTGGCATCGGACCTGTGCATATCCGTAAGTTTTAGTTTTAATGGCAACTAATAAGTTATCTAATAGAATAAATACTTTAAAGTTATACATATTTCCTTATTATAATATTGTCTATATATACAGTATATGTGATAATATTGACGACACGTTTGGCTCAGTGGGTACTGACACTGCTTTCCGCGCCAGCGGTCGCGGGTTCGAGTCCCACTGGGAGCATTCATTTGTTAAACTCGGACGTTTATATTTATAATATGTATGTATTTAAGCTTATATACGTAGTATATCAACTATCTGGTATCCGTAACACAAGCTTCGTAGCTTTCTACGGAACTAGATGGCGCTGTGTAATATGTGTCCCAACATATTTATAATATAATATATAATACTAATTAATACATTTGTTTTTAACAGAAAATGCTTGGATCTTAACTCGTGACCGCCTCGCTACACCAATGGTAATGCAAATTGCATATGGCGTACTTGAGCGCTACAGAATCTCAAGAACTTTCTTCGTGAAGACCAACCAGGCCGATTGTTACCTCTTGCCCAGCCCAGTAGCTGATCCTTTGGACATTAAAAATGACGTGATTGTCGATGCTAAGAGCGCCCCTCTGTCTCTGCCAATTGACGATAAAGCTCCTGAACCAGAAGTAAGCACGTCCTACCTTATAGCTATTGCAAAGCTTTTATCGACCGAATCAAGAAATTCCGTAACCAAAATAAAACCTAACACCCCCTACTCCGCCTACCATGTAGCTAAAAAATAGTTTTTTTTATTTTCTTATTGCTCACCACGCTCAAAAAGTGTACCTTGAATTAATATCAAAGAAAAAAATAAATACTACATAAATAAAAAATAAATAAATAATTATAATTGCATAACTTGATAAAAAAATGCCATGCAATAGCTTTACCGCGGCAGTCCCTGAGTGCCACACATTTTTTTCATATAAAATTGTTATTCTGGTTATTAAATAATAACTACAGTCTGCCTGTGGTTCTGCCTACTTGTATATTTCAATTAAAGACGACATCTCCATTCAATTTTATTTTTACTTTTATTTTACTGCAGTCTAAGATAAATACATATTATTATTAACATATTATTTTTATTACAGAAGAAGGAAGAAGTAGCTGTAAAATCCGAAAACATTAAAGAGCGCTCTGGTATCGCTGACATTCCCGCTGAAGCTAAACCTATGGAAATGTCTGAAAAAATGCCTGAAAAGATGTCGGAGAAGATGCCTGAAGTTATGTCTGAGAAGATGCCTGAAAAAATGTCTGAAAAGAAAGAAGAGAAATTAGAAAAACTAGAAGAAATGAAACAAGAAAAATTAGAGGAAAAGAAAGAAATTAAAGAAGAAAAATCTCAATAAAATTTGAAAAATTTTAATAATAATCAAGTGTGTGATGGCTATTACTATAAGTATCTAAACAAATTATGTGTTCTTAGCTCTTAAGAGCTATCGTACCAAATAAATTCTAACATACGTATGACAGTCATTAGATACGTAATAGTCTGTGAAATATACTTTGTCAAAATAAACGAACTAAAATTTATACATTTACTTTTATTTATAAAAACCGCACACAGATATTATAAATAAAGTAAAAACTGCACTGTACAAAGTATATTGTAATTAACATTCCACTATCCCTATAATAAGACTACAAACTAGCTTTGGTAAGCAAAATGAAAAATGCCTTTATGAGTCTTGTAACTCAAAGAAGAATTACATGGAAATTGTTATTCCATATATATGTATATATTTATGTACTACCGTCCATCACGTAAATAACGCTTTTGTAATTATTATGATTTTGGCAAAAGTAACGCGAAAAGTTAAAAAGTCGGTAGTAAAATTAACCTTCATTACTTTACTCGTAACTTTACCATATACCTATTATATATATATTACCAAAAATAATCTTTAGTCGAAAGTAAATACATATTGTAATAACAAAAATGCAAATTGACTATTTATACCATGAGAGTAAATATTTGATAAATCAAACTAACTTTGAAATTACGTATTAAATTAGTTATGACAATAACTAAAGAAAAAATATATAGGTAGATAAAAATTATAATTACAAAGAAAAATGGCAAAAGGTAGATAAAAATTATAATTACAAAGAAAAATGGCAAAAGGAACGGGTCTGACTGTATTGGTCGGGCTGTCACTGCGCGCCCACTCCCGGCCGCTATCCCACTACTGCCCGATGCGGGGACTTTTGGCTGCTGGGTTACCCCCCTGGCCCGGTTCGCCCCTCCTTAGTGAACCTGCACCCCCCGGACTCCTCCGGGGGGTCCATATTAACACCGGGCTTAGTGTGGACGTCCAGTCAACATGGGCCACGCAGCGCCAGGACTCCCGACCTCAAGCCATCCTCCGTGCCCGACCTCCGAGTAGCCGGATTACAGGAGACGCCACGCTCCCAGTCGAATAGACTGACGAAAATATCGTACTGTATGAGAGTAATGTACTGGGTTCAAAACTAATACTTCAATTAAGTATATCGAATATAGTTTTCAGAATGCCTTTTCTTTTTTCCTTACTAATGTTTTTTAATTATTTTTAAAGTTATATACAGCACTTTTAATATTTAATAACTTTTAAATATATTTACTCTCCTAGAGCACTCTATATATCAATCAAGTAGTTTGTTACTTAAGTTGAAATATTGCGTAAGAGTACACCAGATGGCGCTGCTATAGTACATGAATACACCGACAGATGTCACTATCAACTTAAAAGCAATACTTTAACATTATGTATATATAATAATAAAATATATAATAATTTGTAATTAATAATTAAATGTTTTTGGTAGAAAACAATGGCAATATACACACGTGTATACTTAATGTCAAGTATTATTAAGTTAGAGCCAAATTATAAAAGATAAAGTTCGAAATGAAAGGTATCAATGTTAAGTTATACCTAAACTTTTAAAATTTTTTGTATTAAATCATTATAGATATATTGTATTAGAGATTAAATGTCTCGGAAATAGGTTATTTTGATTAATAAGTTGTTTTCTATGGTCAAAATGTGATTCACTTAGTACTATTAGTACATAAGTTTAACTCTACAAATTGTTTTTACGATAGATCACAAAGAGTAAGAAGGTCAATTCGCAAAATAATTTATTTCAACAAATATGTTTTTTTTATTGTTTTATATACAGAAAAATATTTTCTTTTGTCTTGTAGAGTCGATTGTGGTATATTGTTAGTAGTAGGACTCTATCGTCATAATTTTTATGAGCAAGAAACTTGGTACTTTCCATCTCTACAATCTAATTTTATATCTAACATCATTTCATAATATTGAAAATGAGTTTATTTGTATGAAAAGGTTATATAGATTCCATAATTTTTCCTTTCGGTCAAATGTTGTAATGTTCGCGATTTATATCCTCGCTTAGCTCTTATGTGTCCCTAGATACGTTTGAAATCGAATTTAGTGAAATATTTAAGGGTCTTTCGAATTTCGCCCAGGAACTCTAAATATTTCCCCAGTAAAATTTACCTTATAAACTTCTCTAACTCTATGTTTCAGTGAGAGACTACACAGAGGCCAAGATTAAAAGAAAGACATACCAATAACTGACAATTTGAGAAAATTGTACTTGAGAAAACTTTGTTATTTTGCAATCAAATACACACATTTAATTTTATTTATTACTAGCGACTCACCCTCGATTCGCTGGGGTTCGTCCCTGGATTTAGCACGAGCGAAGCCGCGGGTTCCGCTAGTATATCTTTATAAATTGTAGCCTATGTGTTATTCTGATGTATAAGCTATATTATTGTAAAGTTTCATTAAAATCCATTCAGTAGTTTTTACGTGAAAAGTAACAAACATCCATCCATCCATCCATCCATACTTACAAACTTTCGCGCTTATAATATTAGTAGGACATATTTTTATAGCATCGAAGGGTCATTGGGACCATTATTTGGCAATGAGATTCATAACTTCTAAATCAGAAGGACAAATTCATATGAACGAAGTAAGCTTATAGAACTCGTCATTATTTATTTTAATACTCGATCGGACAAATATATTATCGCAATCGTAATAATTATTTAACTCGCGAATACGTTTGCCGCAGTCGATACTTGACCAGTTAAAGACGCTATCGTTTTACGTGCAAAAAGTTAAGTTACAGTTTAAATGTAAGTATCATGTTAATTTATAATTTTAATTTTAATTTTATATCATTATTTATGTTATTTGTTTTTTTCGTTGAATATAATTTTAAGTAGAAACATTTAATCATTTTTTATAATATACTATTTGTATCTTTTAATTAACTTTTCTTATTTGATAGATCTAATGTAGTTATAATAAATAAATTATATCGATTTATTTTTTTTAAGTTATTATAATCTCATGATTAACCTTATATCTACAAAATGATTAATTATATTATTTTTTTAATTTATTTAATATTATTCAGAGATTTTCCTTTCCATGTTTTCCAGCAAAAGCCACAGAACAGTTATAACTGGTTTATTTTTCTGGGCCTGAAATACACAACATATTACATACTAGTATATGTGATCTGTGCTAAGCGATAATTCGGGTATTTTCGTAGGTTTTTAGTAATTTTATTATTTGTCTCTCAATGAACGTTTCGGTATTACAAGTTACATACATATACATTATCAGACGTCTGCAAAATCTGTTTACTTTAATCCTAGACGTAGGGGTAGAGTCTGAGTAATGAGCTTAGTGAGTAGCCTCATCTAGACGTATTTCAACCTTTCCTACACCAACAAATCTATTTCCCTTAAAATAAGTTAAACATTAATACAAATAAAGTTATAGTAAATTAATTCTTTCATATAATATACTCTAATAAAAAGCAAACTTTATTTATTAAGCTTAAATTCCTACATATATGTATATGTAATACTAAAACAAAACAAAACTAAAATAACCTTGAGCAAACCTTACTGTACCGTCAGTAATTTTATATTCAAACAAACGAATGCTAAGTACAAGAGATGATTCTCCAAACCTTGAAACTTTATCATTAGTCTAATAGAATGTGCAAAAAATGATGACCAATCTAAATATTCGTTTGCGAATAACATCTATTGTATGTTTATTTGATTCATTATTTTTTGACCGTATTGTATTTAAAGTGGCAACACCGGAAGTCTTAAAAAACTATGTATTCGTTTTTTTCACGTATTAATTAAGATTTTTGATTCCTGATGTTACGAATACTTTACAGCAATCATGCTCATGGAAGACCTTTAACTTAACCGTATAAAATTCTTTCTTATGTTCACGCGAATATTTGATATTATAAATGAAACTATCTTTTCGGATTTTCTACGTTAGTCTCTTCCGTGACCATTATTGCTATAAAGCATTCGCAACATCGAGAACGAAAAATTAAAATGAATCCGCGACAAAATCAGAGAAGAAAGATAGTTTCATTGTCAAATGTTCGCATAAACCTAAGAAAGTATTATGTGAACCAGTACGGACTGGAAATCGCAAATAAGAGTATGTCTCGTGATGATTGTTGTAAAGCATTCGAAACGTTGGGAACCAGAAATCAAAATAAATCCGCGACAAAATCTGAATAGATAGTATAATTTATAATTTTCCGTATGAAGAAAAGAAAGAGACTTTAAAATGAAAAACGTTGGCATAAATGTAGTAAAAAGAAAGTTTAATTAGTACAAGGATTCGATGGACTCTCATCATACTCTTACAAAACATTTTTAGGGTGAAAAAACTTTTATTAAGCGGGTCAAATACCTTCAAAATATTCCACATTTATAACTTACCTTTATTGTATTAAGTGTGGACATTATGCAAATAACGTTAACCTCTTTGTAACTCGTGTCCGTTTACTAAAGAAGGTTATCAATGGAATTGAAATCAATGCATATATAAAAAGGAGAACTTTTATCATATATTGTCATTAGTATAACCTAGTAGGTATATATAAAAACTAACTACTTTTGGTCACTTTCACTAAAGAAACATTAATTTATGCCAATTATAATAATATTAGTAATCTACACTTATCTATATTTTTACTAAATGCATATAAAAGTATATACGATACTATCATCAAAAAAACTATTTTTAAAATTTTTGTCACTCTGTCTGTTTATTCCGGTTAATCTCTGAAACGGCTGGACTGATTTTGACAAGACTTTCACTTGCAGGTAGCTTATGTTATAAAGCGTTACTTTTTTATCGACTTAAAAAAGGAGGAGGTTATATTTTAGGGATTTTATTTATTTTAACTAGCGGAACCCGTGGCACTCGCGCTAAAGCTAGGAACGAACATCAGCGAAGCGAGGGTGAGTCGCTAGTATTACATATAGACAGTCTCAGTCCCATACAACTAATTTTATTTATTTCATCATCATCATCATCATCATCAGCCCTTTTTAACGTCCCACTGCTGGGCACGGGCGTCCCTCAGTACCAAGGGATCAGGCCATAGTCCACCGCACTGGCCTAGCCGAGTTGGCGGACTTCACATGTCTTTCGAAAACTTGTTAGGTTTTCTCAGACATGCAGGTTTCCTCACGATATTTTTCTTCACCGTAAGACAAGTGGTAATCATGATATAAATGATTCGCACATGAAAATATCAGCGGTGCGAGACCCAGATTTGAACCCGCATCACTCGGTTATCCAAGCGTTACCGCTGGGCTACCACTGTCTGTGGTTTATTTATTATTTGAAAAATGATCAGGGTCTGTAACAAGTAGGCTATATAATCTTTGAGAAGTCTACAGTCCGGCTTTCCTCACAATATCATCTTGGTTGTAAAGCATTAGAAACGTCTATATTCAATGATAGCCAACTGAATATTTACACATAATATTAGTATGTACATAAGAAGTATTTGATTTTCAAATAAAATTGGTACAGTTAATGTTTACAAACGGAGTCATTCGGTACGGAATATCAAAAGGGAATTGATTTCTTCTTCCGTGAAGTAAATGGTGTCTACCTGTCTGTCTAGGATCGCAAATGGCTTAACATATTGAGTACTTTTTACTGCGGAAAAATATCTTATCAGTGCATCAGTACATATAAATAAAATTAAAGTGTCTGTTTATAATTCCAAATTAACAGCTTTTTACTTTATGCATATGAAATTATATACGGTAATTACATCAAAAATCAATTTTTAAACATTTTGTCCGTCTGTCTGTCGGTCTGTTTGTTCCAGTTAATCTCTAAAACGGGATTTTAACTGGCCTTTTACTCGCAGATACCTAATGTTATAAGGAGTAACTTAAGCTACTTTTATTATAGTAGACAATTATAAGAATTGTTTAGTTTATTTTATCGGGTTTGCTAGTCTCAAATTAACTGTTTCAGTTACCCCCTCACACAAAGCGCGACCGGAGCGAGGGTGAGTCACTTGTATTTAAATAAAAGCTTGGCATTCGATTTACCAAATATTATCAATAACTAAATAATGTAAATTTAAAATAAATAATTTTTTGTCAGCATGTTTGTTTCGAGCTAACAATTTTTACTAGTCATGTTGTTCGAAAATCTTTACAACCTTTTACAAGTATTTTATGTTAACTCAGAAAAGTTTAAAGTAAAACGTAATATAACTAAAAAAAATATATTATAAATAAACTATACAACTATTCTATATAATTCACCACTAAAAAATATCAAGGTAACACTTCTATATAACTGGTATTTTATATTATTTGTATTGTGCTTATTGTACTTGACATTATGACCTTTGGTTTCTTGCAAGCTAAAATAACTACCTATATAGCTTTAATTATCACACTCATTCTATAAAAAAATTGTCGATGCTAAATAATCTTTATCCGGTTCACTAAATCTACAATCTAAGAGGATTTTTCCAACAATACATTAAGTAAATTGCAAAAATCTTTCACGCAGCGGTCTATTGCCATAAACTCATCATTTGAGGGCCTGAAACCAGGAAAAAAGTTATCAAACTTTAGTTTTATTACATTAAAAATTTCTTCGAATGGTGATTAGGAATATGACGAGATCACCTATGTTGTCAAAAAAAACTGTTTTAGGCGTCATTTTCCCGATATGGTTCCTAATATACTTTGATGTATATTTTATTTTGTGAAGGAAAACATCGTGAGGAAACCTGCATGTCTGAGAAAACCTAACAAGTTTTCGAAAGACATGTGAAGTCCGCCAACTCGAACTAGGCCAGCGCGGTGGACTATGGCCTGATCCCCTCGTACTGAGGAAGGCCCGTGCCCAGCAGTGGGACGTTAATAAGGGCTGATGATGATGATGATATTTTATTTATCATTACAGATGTCAGTAATCAGAGCCATAGCAGTGTTCCTGTGCGGGTTCCTGTTTCTACGCATGTGTAGAGCTCAGGTTATCCTTCCTGGGCCGTGTCCTTCCATCGCTCCATTAAAAACTTTTGAACCTAGTCGAGTAAGTTTACTTATTACTATATAACTACTTTATATGTAGTATGTGATCCTATTTATACATCGATTTCGAAAAAGGAGAAAAATTTACAGGAAACCTTCGCTGGCTGGCATTATAAAAATTTTTTTTTTCGATATAATCAATATCCAATATTATCTCGAGTCACAGTGTTTGTTATCGAACTCCTCTGAAACTGCTTGACCAATTTTTATGATTTTTTCTTTTTAACTTGGTAGTATTCTCATGCTATTTTATTTTTTATTATTAGACAAAATATTTATTTGTTACTTTTTTATGATATGGCATTAAAAATACTTATAACCCTAAATTCATTCTACCACCAAAACCAGAATTACTAGTTTTATTATAATATTATGTCTAAATACGTTAATGTTTGAATACCTTCTTAAGTCCTAAACGCGTAGTCGACTTACACTTGGCCAATTTTCGTATAATATTTTAAGAATACAAATATGTATCATTAGCATTAACTTCTTTCTAGTACTTAGGAAAGTGGTATGAATACGAGAAGTACTTTGCAATATTCGAAGCAGGAGGCAAATGTATCACTGCCGATTATAGTTCAACCGATGGAGGAGCGATAGGCGTTGTTAACAAACAAATAAACATTTAGTAAGTATGCTATAATATTAGTAATTAGTATTAAGTACAATAGTTATAATACACTATTATACTACGAAAAAATAAATATTATTTTATTTTAATTCTTAATCAAGGACTTTTCTTAAGTTTTCTAAACATTCTATCACCATGTTATCTAAACAGAATCAATATTTTTCTTTAATGCTTTCTATTTATTTTTCTTCTATCTATAGATATATAAATAAAAATAAATTGACGTTTGTAAGTCTCACAAAAACTCAAGAACATCTGAACCGATTTGCCTAATTTTGGATTTGAAATATTTGTAGAAGTCTAGCCTCCAGGGCAGGTTTAAAAGGTTCTCACCTTTATATATAAAGACATTGCAATGAAATTATTCCGTACCAAGTGTTAACACTAGTTAGTGGACAGTGGTAGCCCGGCGGTAACGCGATCGCTTGGATAACCGAGTGATGCGGGTTCAAATCCGAGACCTCTGATCTCATGTGCGAATCATTTATATAATGATTACCACTTGTCTGTTCACTGTTTACGGTGAAGGAAAACATCGTGAGGAAACCTGCATGTCTGAGAAAACAAGTTTTCGAAAGGCATGTGAAGTCCGCCAACACGCAGTAGGACAGCGTGGTGGACTATGGCCCGATCCCCCTCGTACTGAGGGAGGCCCATGCCTAGCAGTTAAAAAGGGCTGATAATGATGATGATGATGAAGTATTAACACACTCGTATGTACACTTTTAATTTTATAAATATTTTTTTAGCACAGGGCAGCCGTCGAAAATAGTGGGACAAGCGGTACCGGAAAATACACAATCTCAAGAAGCCAAACTATTGGTTAGATTCCCATCTCTGCCGGTCAGCATCGACGCGCCCTACTGGGTCATTGATACTGATTACGACAATTATTCACTAGTGTGGGGTTGCATGCAGCTCGGACCGTTCCATTTTAGTATGTTTTATATTATGTTATATTTATCTCATAATACAAATAAATCTTATGTTATTAGTGGCAGTGGTAGCCCAGTGGTAGTGCGCTTGCGTAGATAACCGAGTGAAGCTGATTCATTCGGGTCTCGCATCTCTGATATTTTCATGTGTGATCATAATTACTAACATGATAAACACTTGCCTCACGGTGAAGGAAAACATCGCGAGGAAATCTGCATGTCTGAGAGAACCTAGTACATTCTCGAAAGACATGTGAAGTCCGCCAACCCTCAATTGGTCAGCGCGGTGGACTATGGTCTGATCCCCTCGTGTTGAAGAGGGGGCCGTGCCCAACAGTGGGGCTTTTAAATGGGCTGTATACAATTATTATTATTTTTTATATCGTTCTGAATTAGTGCTTGACTACGTTCCACCTGATGGAAAGTGGTAACGCATTATTAGTAGGTTACCCTGGCTTGCCTCGAATGCGTCTCTGGTATCCACCAAACAGTAGACTAGTAGTGTTTAGTAAACTTATTTTTGCTTTTTAAGTTTTGGTTTCACGGCCGGCTCACGGCTGGATTGACAAATGTTATTGAGCCACCAAGACAAGACGAGTAATTTGTTTAATAGCTTAGTCTAACTATAAACTAATTTTCATCAATCCGCTCAATGGTTTCAATTGCTATTTTCCAGATAACGCCTGGATTCTGACAAGAAAAAGAAAACCAGGAAAAGAAGTCTTACAGAAAGTATACGATATTGCAGACGCGAACAAAATAGACAAGAGCTACTTTTTACGGACGGATCATACGAACTGTTCTGAAAAAGCTTGAATGTTTCATAATTAACTTAGAGATTTTTATGTAATATAAGGTGCATTTATTTATTTTATTTACAAGAAAATAAATTTAAACTCGAAATATACTCAATGTGATGGAACATATAGTAACAATAATCTGAAATCCGCCCGTAAGGACTGCAAGTGCCTAGTTGTGGGGCATTGTATATATTCTTTAGTAAAAAAAATAAAGTTATGTTTATACATATTTTTATTTATAATATATTTTTTGGTACTATAATTTATAGATAACAACATTTCAAAGGTCATACATCATTTTATTTCTTTAACTATCAGGCAAATATCTAAAAGACTGCATATTTTAATAGTTTTAGTTGTCAGCCAAAACATAGAGTATGTTTACTAACTAACTAACTAACTCAACTAATCACTTACGATTTCAATGTTTACTGTTTTTAGTTTATTAATTTAAAAATGGACTGTCTCATATTTTAAAAAATTAAGAATACTTAATTTCTCAAGATTTACACCAAAAATAAACAAATAACAAATAAATTTTCTTTAAAAACATTTTAATCTCAATTTACGTAATACATAATATAAACTGTTATATGAACATGTAATCAAGTAGGTGTACTATCGTCGGAGTGCCAACTTTTCCGTTTCTCCCGAGTGGCCTCGTCGTAGGTGGGGGGAGGGGGGAGGTGCTCGCTTTGGGTTTTAGAAGGCTTCGGGGTTGAAGCCAGACGGTCTTCTTCCGCTTCTTCCGGTATGGAGTCCCGACGACGATCGAATTCGGATAGAATCGGTTGGGATATGTTATTCCGTTGCGTCAGTTTTGGTGCGCTATTTGCTAGCTGTGAAATAAATTTACGATTTTATTAGTAAATTAAATATACGTATTAGTAAAATTACATATAATAAATCCATGTTTAATAGTAAGTAAGGTGATATTTTTAATCTATACTGATAAATAACATTGTTTGTCTGTTTAGAATTAAATGCCTATGAAGTTATATGCAGTACATAAGAGGAAAACACGATTTATAAACTTCTGTGATTTGGCGTCTGTTCCTAATCCGGCTGGACCGATTTTGACGGGACTTTCACTGTTAGATAACTCATTTTATAAGTAGGTAGTAGTTTAAGCTACTTTTAGCATAAAGATATAGGTTAGGTTCAATAAAATAAATGTACCTACCTAGGGTCGAACCCGAGAGAAACTAGGTAGGTAATAAAATCTTTGGCTTTGGATGTAAGAAGTAAACTACGATACTACTATACAAAGTATGAAATAATAAAAATTATTAGAATTTGCTATTATAAACTATTATAAGATTGGGAAAGTAATGAGATCTTAACTTGCAAGCTTTAAAATCATGAACAAGCCAATTGAATATAATATACTAGCGACTCGTCCTCGCTTCGCTCGGGCTCTTCCCTAGATTTAGCACAGGGAAAGCCGCGGGATCCGCTAGTTATGCATATAAACCTTTCTCGTGAATCACTCTATCTAATAAAAAAACCGCATCAAAATCCGTTGCGTAGTTTTAAAGATTTAAGCATACATAGGGATATAGGGACAGAGAAAGCGACTTTGTTTTATACTATGTAGTGATATATAATAATTAATTTCTTTCAGTTACATTGTTCATAGTAGACTTAGTTTTTAACGTTGTATAGGCTTGACATGAAAACCATGCCACAAAATAGTCACTAAAAACTTGCAGTGTAACAATACAAATATTTCTCAGTAAATAAGTAAAATTTGAATCTTAATTAACTAATTATTTTAATCAACATGTTATGTCGTAATTACGTTGGCAGTGCTATAAATTTGCAGTAAACCAGACTTTAGATAAAGTGTTTAAATATAGGAACCAGTGAAACGAACATTTAACAAGGTTTTGTTTTGTTTGCGATGAGATTGTATTATTAATTATTTGTTTTTAATTATTTTTTTGCTTCTGTTAGAAACAATAATTATATTAATATTTTTTATTTTACAAAAAACTTCTTAATTTCTGTTTATATCACTTACTTAAAGTTTGGTCTTGGATTCAATTGTCGATTGACAAGAAAAGTTTTTACATAATTGCACAATAGGTGGAAACGCGCAGATGATATTGTTACGGCCTCCTTTTGTTCCTTTCTCTTGCTTATGACCTATTTTTAAAGCTACCTAAATTTAAAATAAAAAATATTCCCAATTTATATGTAGTAGTTTATGACATGATTGTTGTGACAGCGATTTGCCCTAGCTTCGTATGGATACATCCTAAAAGGCATCTGATGCTATATATTACAAGTCATAGTCTATCTACATCGATAGAAGGATAAATCTTAGGAGTACACAATAAACAGTTGTACATCAAACAATTTTTATATTTATGATAATTTAGTCCTTGCCTACTGTTTAAATTTACAACATCTATACTAAAATTATAAAGCTGAAGAGTTTGTTTGATTGTTTGGTTGAACGCGCTAATCTATAGAACTACTGGTCCGAATTGAAAAATTATTTTGTGTTGGATAGTTTGTTTATCGAGAAAGGCTATATTATATCACGCAACAATCAATAGAAGCGGTGCATCAATAAAAAATGTTGCAAAAACGGGAAGGGCTAGCGTTAGTTCTACGAGGTACCATAATAATACATAATTTGGTTTCCGGTCTTTAGAACGCGTGCGAAGCCGCGGGAAATGCTAGTAATATATGTAATACCTACGTACAATTTGTACCATAAAATTAAGATGGCTCACCTTGTATTGATGTGGTCTGTTCTGACTGGATAGTACGGGATTCGATATGATATGGCCTTTTCCTTGCTGATGGCTGATTTCTAGCGCGGATCGCAAAAGATCGACTTTCGAAGCGGAGCTTTGCGGAGTTTTGGGCGATATTTCAATGTTACTGCACCGGCGTTGGCTGTTACTGCCGCTACGACTGCGACATAACTCATTTATGTCGCCTTGGGAAAGCTATAGAAGAAAATTTAATTGTATTTGCAGTTATCCATTTTTCTTAGTGGATTTATTTTAGATTAACGAGAGTCTATTGAACTATTTACTAAATTGTAACAGTTAGTGGCATTCTTTTAAATAAACGAGAATAACAGTAAGATGTAGATAGTTTATACTATAGATACTTATATAGTTTTTATAGTATGTTCAATAGTTCAAGTTGGTTTTGTCGATGACGTATTTCAATGGTACATATTTTATATGTATGTACTCGTAGTTTGATTCTATTTCCAATTACATACCACTATAATTTTCACATGATTTTAAAGGGTCTTGCAGTAGATTTTCATAATATGACTAAATCTTAGCCTAAGTAATTTTCATTTAAAACTCAGATGCACTAAGTACAATGATAGTTATAGTTATGTACTAGAAGACTAAAATCTACCATCTTTGTATCATAGCACGGCCCATAATTTATGTACACACGTACATGTCTATGAAATAAAATAAAATAAAAATTGTTACAGACAAAGTTATTTTGCAGAATATATAAAAGAAAAGAAAAGAAACAGTGTAAAAAGTGTTAACTTACTCTAGCTCTTGAACCTCTAGAAAGTGAATGCAAAGACCCAAGTGGGTTGAAGCGAGTGATGATATGAAGTCTTTCAATAGAGATCATGGTCTCAGCGTCCTTGCGCAGAGGTTCATTGTTCAGTTTGTCGCCTTCACCACTTTCTATGGAAAAAAAATTAATTTAAATAGTGTGTGTCTATTCCTCATTTAATATGATTATGGATTTCATTCCGTACAACGTGTTTTTATTTAGTACGAATTTCGGATGGACTTATTCTCAATTGAGAATGATCTACGAGAGCAAAATAAAACTCTAATGTTAATACTGTGAATGCAATATTTATAAATTATAATAATACCTATAGCAAAATTATAAATATAAAATGTATATATAATGCATATTTCAAATTGCCTTTAAAATTTTCTATCATATGAGTAAGTGCACAGGGACTAGTGACCTTCTAACGCGACCCTGAGCTTAAATTGTTTGAAAATCCATAAAAGACAAATATCCAAAAAAAACTTCTTCGCGCCAGGAACCTTCGGCGTATACAGAACTATAAAAATATAATAAAAATCCGCTTAAAGTGATTTCTATTATAGGCTAAGCATATTTTAATAAAACTTTCACGACCTTATGTCAGTCAGTCGATAAGTTTTTTTATTATTCGATTTAGCACTTACCAGTATCGGGATCACAAACGTCAGTAATTCTCTTCATAGTTATATTTCTAAGCCAGAAATAATGCAAAAGTCCATATAAAACTCCTCCAAGGAACGCTATTAGTCCCATATAACGGAATGCCTCTCTAGTTCCCAATGAAGCAATCAGAAGACCGCCCCCGAAACTACCACTACCTCTACCTGGAAGTCATTAAATAAATATTTTGGGACTTGTGGCTTGTGTTATGGATAATAGAAAGTGATGAAACATTACACATTATATATTTTAAATACTTATTTATTTTATAAATATGAACAACCATGACTAGAGTACAAAAGACCGTGTTCATCACACAAGTTATGCTCTCGGCGGGACTAGTACCCGCGACCAGCAAGCAGTCTCAACAAACTGAGCCAATCGCATCGTCGAATTTTAGACAATATTTAGTAAGAACCTATGTGATATGTACCTATTTCCTTTATAATAAAACGGCGGCTGGAAGGATTTGAATGAAATTTAGTAATATACTTTAAACAAATAATATGTCCCTTGTTGATTAAAAGAACGACAAATAACTTTCGCATTTATTACATTAGTAATACATACATTTACATAAATATACCACTACTCACTAGATATCGAGACATCTTTTTCAATAATCTATAATCGAGTTCTCCATTGTAAAAACCATATTATAAAAAATATATTTTTTTATACATATATACCAAGTAAACTAATTACTTAGAATGTTTTATTAAGCAAAATTAATAACTTAATTTATATCTGTGGAATACCAACCAAGACTGAAATGTGCCATGCCCAGTACGCCGATCAATGTTGCAAGTAAACTTTTTGGAGCCAGCATGGCACAGTATGTTGCTGCCGCGACCCACATCAAGTGCACAGAGAGTGACTCCATGGCTTCAAATGGAAAACACCACCAAGAATCTCTATAGAATAGACAAATAATAACAATATTAAGATAGAATAATAACAATATTTAGTGTCTCGTTGTGCCAATATTGTAATACAATATTGTTACCAAATATTTTTTTGAAAAGAGCAACTGTTGAGTTTCTCGCCGGTTCTTCTTAGCAGAACAGCTTTCCGAGCCGGTGGTAGTTTACTCACAGACTTACAGACTGACTTTTAATTTTAATAATGGAAAAAGAAAAATTCAAAAGAGCTTGTAAAAGTCTATTTGAATAGAGAATATTTTGATTTGATTTGAGAAAGCTTGCTGTGCTTACAGATACGCAATACTCAACAAATTGCTCGATAAGCTTGGATTGAAAAATCTTTGTACTCAGAAATATGTGAAAATAAACTAAATAAATAAGTGCAATTATACAAATACTTCAATATGACCTCTGTCCGTTACTATATTAGACAGTAGTAGGTTTTCAGTCAGTAATTGTAAGTACTTTTGACATTTTCACTGACCAAACTTCCACCAAACTATAGCAAAGAACATTAATGTATTATATGGTTAAATAGAACCTAAAACTGTAATTCTGCTTATATCCGTATTTTTATCAACTAAATTAATGTAAGACTATAGCCTAATGAAGGCAGTCCCGTGCCCAGCATTGAGACGCAATGAAAAATCAGTTCAGAGCCCTATAAAAATTTCGACCTCGAAGTCAGTATACACTTTTAAAAACTACTGCAGTTTAATTAAAATAACACACGGTAATTTTTCAAGGTACCAATTTAAAAATAAGCTATAGTTTAAACTCCTTCCTACTCATTATTCTATTTAAAGTAATTATTTCCTTCTTCACTGTATAATCTTCAGCATCTGTCATTTCGTCCTTTTCCATTAAAATACCATTTACCGAGTAAATGTATTTATGACGTACAAGCATTGTCAAGTTTATGAGCACAACGATCGTAGGAGTGACTTCCACACACCGTTTACAGAATTTATGTTATTGTTATTACACTGTATAGTGGTAACCCAGTGGCAACACGCTAGCTTAGATAATCGAATGATGCAGGTTCAAATCAGGGTTTTGCACCTGTGGAATTTTTATGTGCGAATCTTTTCTATCACGATTACCACTTGTCACGATGAAGGAAAACATAGTGAGGGAACCTGCATGTCTGAGAGAACCTAGCAGGTTTTCGAAAGACATGTGAAGTCCGCCATCCCGCACTAGGTCAGCGCGTTGGACTATGACCGGATCTTGTACTGAGGGATCCCGTGCCCAACAGTGGGACGTTAAAAAGACTGAATACAAGTTATTACACTAAGTTGTATGTATAACTATGTTTGTTAAGAAGTTATAGCAAAAGAATGATCCGTTATCTGCTTTCTATAGCTCACTTTTGACGATTGCTGACGTCATATTGTATCTAAGAAAAATTACACTATATTTTTTATTTGCTTAATCTTAGGGAAATCAAATAATTCAGGTCCAGTCACAAGAAGCTAGAGTCATGAACATACGCTAGAACTCTACGTTATCTTCGAGGTACTTTGTTTTTTTTTTTAATTAATAGATCTTTCAATTTTATTTATAATATAGGTATAGATTAATAATCTTCTTAATTTTATTTTCATCTGTACACATATGTTCTGTAACAATAGTAATCTCAATACAATAATTGAATAAGTTTATCAGATAAGAAGCGATTGTTGTGTCACTAATTGTCAACGCTTTCATATAAATCTCAAACATTGCTAGGCAATGTCTACACTTTATAGGCAATGTTAAAAATAGCTCTTATATACAATTCTTATCTTATATAAATAATTAACTATGGAATTGTTTCGATGAGTAACTGCACTTTTTGTACGCTACAACGTAATTAGTGTATAAATGACGATTACCGAATCTAATGCAATATATTTTCTTCCTCACGTTATGGGCAACGAATTTTATGAATTAAGTTTTTTAGACGTACCTGACAACCAACAAGTTTGTGTAGAGTTATCAGAGATCAAAAATAAACTTCGTAAATGGAACGAATGTGCCTAATGCTTTAGTTTAGCAGTCAAACCATCTTCTCATGATTATTTTTCTAATGAAACGTAAAAATGTAACGTAACCTAAATAATAAGACTAAAGGTAAATATTGTATACTTAAATTTAGACTACATTCGTGTTAACGGCGTCAATGCAGTAATTGTTTTGCATTTATCACAAGCCCAGCGACCCACGCTTGCTCTACTACAACAGTGACTATGTATTCTTTGATCCATTGCTCCTCTAACCAATACTTCAGTGAAAGATGGATAAATAAACGCTCATTTATAATAACAGAAGGTCAAATATTTTATTAAATATAAATATAACTTTGTATACTGAAAAAACCCTTTTATAATTTTAAGAAATTTACGCTTCACACCTGTACCCACTAAAACGAAACAACACCCCCGTCTTAATTGGACGCCGTAACATCGTTTCTTGGCTTCGCGCCCGGCTGGATTACCGGACGCTACTAAGATCACCACGACAAGATAAATGCAAGTTTTGGGGGACCTAATGTAGAAATAATGCAACATTTTGATATTTCCATGATAGAATTATTTTCACACTTATCATAACTTATAGTACGGTAATGCAAAATATCGTGAGCAAACTCGCATTCTTATGAGAACCTAACTAGTATACGAAAACATGTGGAAAAATACTAAGCCCTATTTATACAGCGTGGTGGACTATGCCCTGATCCCCCTGGCCTTGAAAGGGGACCTGAACCTATCATTGAGACGTTAAAACGTACAAATTATAGCTACTACTTATTCACATAATACTTTTTTAGATTTACGTGAATATTTGACATTATACATTTTAATTCTAAACATTTAAGATTTTAAAATTTTGAATTATATTATTAAAAAAATTATAAGGTACTTTGATGCCATTTTGAATTTTTGTAAATTATATAACCCCTAATATATAACCCCTGATACGTAAAATACCTTAGACTCTCCCATGACCATGATTGCTGTAAAGCATTCGAAACGTCGGGAACCAAAAATCATAATAAATACGCGACAAAATCCGAAAAGATACTTATTCGTTATAACTTACTCAATAAAGGAATATCCGACGAGTCTCGCTGCGTGTGAGAAGAAAGCGACGATGATAACATTGACGTGGCCTATGCGAGAGGTGATGGCGTCTGCGCCATACAAAAACGGGATGCTTGAAAGAGTGCCCACTGTTACTGTTATACCTGGAGACAATCAACCAAAATATATCTTAGAAAAATAAATAAAAAAATTCTAGCCCTCCCTAGGGGATGTGAACCCACTAACTTCCCCGTTAAAAATCAAAATCAAATCAAAATCAAAATCAAAATATTTTATTCAGCATAAAAATTGTTACAATTTCTTACTGAACGTCATGAGTCTACCACCAGTTCGGAAAGAAGAAACCTCTGACCTGAGAAGAACTGGCGAAAGAAACTCAGCGGGACTAATTTTTTTTTTATCGTATTCTCACTCTTTTTTTTTAAATTAAATTGTAGATTAACAATAATTCTATATGTTGAAATAGCCTGGCGGCGATCACATCATTCCCAAGGCGTACTGTCTTCTAAAAAGTCGTTAATCGAATAATAGCCTTTAGTACACAAACGTTCCTTCACAATTTTTTTAAATTTGGCAATAGAAGCTTTTTGAACGTTTTCTGGGATCCTGTTGTATAGACGTATACATTGTCCATAAAAAGAGTTACTGACTCGGCGTAAGCGAGTCACAGGCATTACAAGTTTATGTTTGCTCCTAGTATTAATGCTATGCATGTCGCAATTTTTGGGAAATTCGTGTATATTTTTATGAACATACATAACATTTTCGTACACGTATTGGGAAGCAACAGTCAATATTTTTATTTCTTTAAACTTTTCTCTTAATGAGACTCTAGGTCCTAAACTATATATGGCACGAATAGCTCTTTTCTGCAGGACAAAAATGGTATTAACGGTAGCTGCATTACCCCATAATAGGATTCCATACGACATAATACTATGAAAATAACTAAAATATACTACGCGAGCTGTATCTACGTCTGTAATAAGTCTAATTTTTTTTACCGCAAACGCTGCAGAGCTGAGTCTTTTCGCTAGCCCCTCAATATGGAGATTCCACTGTAATTTCGAATCTATGATGATACCTAGGAATTTAGTTGATTCTATCGGCCTTAACATCTCTCCACCCAATACTACACCATTATCAGCAATTTTAACATTAGGTGTTGTAAATTTTATTAATTTTGTTTTTTTGTTATTTAATAATAAATTATTCGAATCGAACCAATAGACAACCTTTGAGAGAGCATCGTTTACATCGTCGTACATAAGTAAATTACGTTTTACCTTAAAAATAAGAAAGCGAGAAAAAAAGAAAGAAGCGAGGTTAAACTCATTAACTGATCTTGGTATCGAGGTTTCGAACCCAAAACCTGAGAACTCACTAATTATGCCTAGAATGGACTAAAATATTAATTGAAATTATTACAAAATTTATGTGTCTTATATGTTATACCTATATACTCGTATAAGGTATAAAGTCGTTATATGATTTACCGATTATTGATAAGTACTTATTTATTTAATAATAACTCTACAGTAGGATCTAGGATTAAGAAGTAATTAATGTTCGTAGACTTAATTCTTATTAATTATGTATGTATTTTTTAATATAGACTTACCCAACAAGAAGTTTGGCGCCCCCAATTCCTTCAAATACAAAAACAGATACGACTCAATGAACCCCCAAAAGTTACCCAATGCGAAGAGGAAGAAAATAAATACAATTATATGTGGCATTTTAATTATATTCACTAGATCCCGTAACAAGTTGTCAGCTGGTAATTTTGCACCTAACGGCATTACAGCGACTGTTATAGCCGATATGAGAAGCAGAGCGTCGTACGTGTAAAATGCTGCTGAATAATCGGTGTACCCTGAAATAAATATATACTTGCTATAATTTCCTATTATATATATTATATATGTTATATAATGTTCTATATATAAATTATAATTAAGGTCTGGTCATATGATATTAACATACATAAATAATAGCCAGCGAAATGAACTCTACTTCATAGTAGAAATAATATTTTGTGCAATTAAATTGTTGACTATGTTAAAGGCTTTAATTATCAAAAATATATTAATATTTTACTTCCTTAACTTAGAGTGAAAGCTAATTTTACTCCTTATAGGTAATGTTAACAAAGTCCACAAATGATATTATAAACATTTTGTCGTACATTTTTTTATTTAATAAATATTTCAAAATTATTTGAAAACAATATATAAAGAGCGTTGCCCTAAAACTTACTGTGCGTAATTAACTTCAAAACAACCACAATAGTGTAGAAAACAAATATATTATTATAAAAAAAAAACAAATATCTAATATATAAAATTCTCGTGTCACGGGGTTCGAACTTGAACTCCTCCGAAACGGCTTGACCGATTCTCATGAAATTTTGTGAGCATATTGAGTAGGTCTGAGAATCGGCCAACATCTATTTTTCATCCCCCTAAATGTTAAGGGTAGTCCACCCCTAATTTTTTTTTTAATTTTTAGACAAATTTTTTTCCTACAGATCAACCCAATGAGGTTGATTAGCAATTAAAAAATGAACGCGGGCGAAGCCGTGGGTGCAGCTAGTATTATTATAAAATTATAAAATACCATCCATTATCATGATATTAAACAAATAATGCGTTTTAACTTGACTGATATGAAAAGCGTTACAAATACAGAAAACTAAATAGTAACCTGAAACAAAACAAAACATTTAACACTATTGACATTGAAGATAGCGATTACAAAACTACTTACCGACTTGTTTGCTTCGCATATCTATCAACATGCCCGTGATAGGTGAAAATATAGCCATTCCGATACTGGAAAATAGTCTTTCTCTGCCAAAGTCGCCACCATATTTCTGTATCATGGTTAAAGCTATGGGATCCATGATGGTCACTCCAGCTGATAACATTATAGTTCCCATGAAACGTAGGAAGAAGTATATGTAGAAGGTTTTGTCATCACTTTCCTTGTAATCCGGTGGGCATATATCTGGACCTCCTTTTCTAAAAGTGAAGGTAAATGTCAAAAGCCAATACAAACAGACGAACAAAATTTTTATACAATTTTTTATGTAAGTACCGTACGTACTTTCATATTATTCATTTAGTGAAAAGCTGTTAAGTTGAAATTACAAATCGGTCCTTAGAGACAGTAGTTTAATTGTTTTAGTGACAATTATATCCAATAAATAAAAAACTGAACTCAACTGAAGAAGTGAGGTCACAAGCTTACCTAAAATCGCATTTCTGTACCATACAATCAGCTGCCAAGCTCTCAAGTCGTTGCTGAGACAGTTTCGTCATATTATGCAGCATCACCAGCCCGCCGCATCTCAGATCCTCCTTATCTAACGCGGTGATGTTTACTCCTTGTGCAAGCAGAAGTTTCTCGCCGAACCTTGATCTGAAATCCGTTACTGTATCATTGTCGTCCTACAACAATGATAATAACGTCATGAAACAATCATATTACTTATAAGTTTACATAATAGAAGTACATAATATACCTATATAAAATGAGAAAATTTGTATGTTTGATTTTCATACTCACGTTGGATAGACAGATGCATGTAATTTTGTACATAGGTATTTTAAATTTTATCTAGTACTTAGATAAGCTTTTATTTAGGTCTTAGATGACCTAGTAACACGCGGTAGGCTAGCTAAGGTAGTTGTTAGAAAAACATACGAAATGCTAGTCATTGAAACATTCTCGTAATAATAGTGTTTGAAATGTGAAATCATCTTTGCGGAATGACAATTACATTTCCTTTACGCTAATCTTACCGTCATTGTGTACGTTCTTTAATAAACAGCTATAAAAAACCTATAGAAGTACATTTTTGTGCGTTACTCTTATCACTCTGATAACATATTGAGAATTACGAACCCTTTCCATTTCGATGCCGAGTTGTTCTTTTGGTTCACCCAAGTCATCGTGCACTTCGATCAAAAAGAAGGCTGCATCATTAAATTCTTCTTCTTCTTCAGTCGCATTTAGAAAACTAAAATAAAGGTTATTGTTGTGATGTTACAACTTACAAGTTTTCTTAACTATGATTTTATTGAAGACTTATGAATTTTAAGTTTTGAATTAAATTACTGAATAAGTTAATGAATGAGCGAGGAATAATAAGCGAGGAAAGCTTCAATTACTCTATAACTGCTCCCACAAAAGGAGGCTCTACAATGTACTTTGATGAAATTATCAATGAAACGATGAGGAAAAAGAATACGGAAATGTTTTAGAAAAATCTAAAACAGAAGATAAAAATAATTAAAATTGCACAGTTGAATGTACTTGTTATCTTGCCAAATCCATAGGCTCTAAGGAAGGCTTAGTAACCACAAACTGTTTGTAGTATCGTTTTCGTTTGTTTACGGGACTATTAATGGTTTATACGTTAAGTAAACTGACGCAGATATGATGGAAATTATTAATAACAAGTTTTCTCATACAATTCAACTGAAATAATTGTTGATAAAATGAAGCAGAAAATGAAGAAATAATTTGAAGTTATATTAAAATTTAATAAATATATTGTGAATTCAATAAAATCGCGTACTTTCGGCTTACCGGCTAGTAGTTATTGCTACTTAACTTGCATACGATAAAAGTATAAACATTATACATATTATATATTTGTGTTCTAATACTTTGTTCTAATACTACTAAATAGAGAAAAATAAAACGTGAAAACACAAATAAAAGAAATAATTTTTTTACATCATAGTTCATACTCGCTATTTTAATTGCTAAAAGTTTGATAAAGCATATAAATTAATACTTTAATGTAATATCTAAAAAGTGTAATAACCTGGAATTAGACAGATGTGGTGGGTAAATCTTTTGTGATATATGAAAGTCAATATCATCCTTATCATCAGCTGGATCACTTGGAGGTCTCTCAGTTGGTCTAGACATACAGTGGTCCACGCATCGATCCAAAACAAAATCAACCTGCTCATCTTCATCAGGACACTCTCGACTTGGGCATGGACTCCACCATATCTATATAATATTAGAATACTTAATGGCTAAATATTTTGATATTACAACAGTCTTCAAAGTTATGGGAAACTGAATCTTTAGTTTTATTCAAATAAATATCACCTTTTAGTTGCACGTTTGTACGCTACGAGGCTTGTGTTATTCATATCAAATAATTGAAACACGAAACATATACAACTTTAAATAATAAAAATTGTAAATATAAATACGTATGACCAGAATACAAACAAAACTCATCACATAAATGAGTGCCCCAACAGGACTCGAACCCACAACCTCTGGCACTGCAAGTAGCGTTACAAACTGAACCAGCATGTCATTAATTAAGTAATTAAGTTAAGTTTCTCACTAAGTTTCAGGAACATTCATACTATAAAGTTCTATCCTAACAATAAAATGAGCTCATAGCAGCTAATATGCATAAATTTAGCTTTATTCTCTTAACACAGAGTCTCGCGCTATGACAAGACTGGTTAATCCGGATGAGGTCGATTTGCTCAAATTCTTAGAGGACAGGAGGTAAGTTTGCAACTGCGTAACGAGGGACCTTTAACGTTAATTTTAGAACAATTCAAAATTTAGTGATGTCTGTCGGAATTGTTCAGGAGAAACCGTAAAAGTATAGATAAAAATTAAGTAATAGTAAATGTTATGCTGTTCACAAAATAGATTAATAGAGCTAGGTAATCCGAAAATACATAATAAAATTTATTATTTTTTTAATTTTCGTAATTAGGTATATTAGTCAAAGACAGTAAGGTTTTCTATTAAATTAGAACAAAACCTAAGAAATACCTCTACACTCCGTTTAATTGGGTGTCGCATAACATAAGCCGATGGCATCACTCCTGGTGTTTCCTGATGGGGAATCAAAAGCAAGGAATGGTGAAATGCCGCGTTCAATATTAGAGCTGTGATGACAACAGGTTTATACTCTCCGAAGCGGTCTACTAGAAATCCTAAAAGAACGTATAAAAAACGTCTATAAAATCTATATATGTTTAGTTTTTAAATTTTATTATTAAATTTGAATCGAACTTACCAGTTATGGGAGGACTTAAAAATGTAGTGAAAGGTAATGCCAAATACACGAAAGAAATTTCCGGCACAGTCAGTCCAATACTTTGCATATGTATCGTGAGATATGGTAGAAGAGATGCCGTCGCTCCATACATCACGAATAGAGTCACTTTCAACATAATGAGATTCGGATTTATCCGCAACCAAGCTATCATTCTTCTCCAGCATCCTGGTGACTCTTCGTCCTCGTCGTCCATATCACAATCTTCGTCGTACTTCTTTCGTATATCATCAAACGATTTCGCCATTGCGTGAGCGTATTCACATTTTCTTAACTAAGTTTTAGTGTTTGTGCACGAGTTATATCTTATCGACTGACGCTCGGGTCGGCAGTAAAGGTGATGTGACGATTATTTATTTAGGTATTATATATCTACGGTGGCAGCGGGAAGCCAGGAAGGTCCCGAGCTCCCGACCGACTGCGAAGCCGACGGGCCGAAGCGGACGTCGTGAGACGCCAATTTACAAATAATAGCAAATTATCCTCGTTTAAGAAGTGTCACAGCGATTGGTGGGGATGCTAAATCGACTGGTGATCTGAAGACCTTGCGGGTAATAGCTGAGGTCGGGGCGCTCCTGCTTTGGTCTTAGTTCCCGAGATGAAGTCGCCCATCGTGAAATAGCGCGCAACTTCCGTGCCTCTAGATACTGTGAGTTACAAATATATCATACTAAAACTATTAAACTTTATATTACCTAAATGAAAAACTTATTTTTATATTCTTACAACAAATTACATTTCGAATCAAAATTCTTTTACAAAACGAATTTGGAAATAAAATAAATACAAAGACTAGGTACTTAGATGAATACTTATTTAAGTTTAACTTTACAGTTACTATAAATATGTTAAATCATATCAAAAAATAAATACTACCTACATAATCACAAGATAAGATGATGATTCAAAGAAAATATTAATTGTTTATCAAATCTTCCTCTAACTAATCATACTAATTAAAAGAAATGCTACTATACCCACTTAAGCATAGATATGACGTATTGGGTACATACGTTTAGTCAAATTAGTTAGACCATAAACAAAAACACATAATGCTCGGTAATATATAATTATAGGTACGTAACATATCAAACCAGACCCCTCCTCAGATAAATCCGCGACAAAATCCGAAAAGATAGTTTCATTTATAATGTCAAGTATTCGCGTAAACCTAAGAAAGTATTATGCAGACCCCTGTCCTTTCGGTTATCCGGCAGTTAAATTTAATTTTTAATTCATTAAAATAGCTCTATGATAAATGAGCTTTTTTGACAAAAGAATAAGCCAGCTTTTATGTTTAGGAGTTAGGTTAGACCTCTAGCTCTAGCAGATGAGATCTCCATTTTTACTGAAACGACGATCGCTTGATCTAAGTTAAACAAGAAATCGATTCAAACAAGTAATGTGGTACTGCAATAATAGTATCTCTCACTTAGAATAATAAAGCATTATTCTAAGATCTAAGGTATCTAGTATCAGTCAATATCTCTCAGCTAATATAAAAAATAAAAAAGTCAAAGTTTTAATAAGCTTATAAATTCGTAATACCTATTATAAAACTATTTCACTTATTCATTTTATTATCTCAATTATACTAATTACTAGGTTTTATCAAAAACTAATAAAAATAAAGTGATTTTATTTTCTAATTTTTGAAATACGCCATCTGTACGTGATTCAACAAACTCATAACAATTTGACAATAAAACTTTTTCTAGTTACGCCATCTAGTGTCGAATAGAGATATAAAAGAGATATCAATTTTTCAATAGCACAGATACAATATCTCCCCTACATTCATGATTCAATTATAGAACTATGTTGACCAAGTTGGCATCATGATTAAATATTATTCTATTTATAAATTTCTCAACGTCTATATTCCTCATAATTATAATATTATCACCAGTAAAGCAAATATTGACAAGAGATTTAAAGACATTTTTTAATAGCGGGAATGATTGAATTGATATTATTATATCTATAAAATATAATCGAGTATAAGATAATAGACGTAAATATTTAATAATATATTTCAGGTAATATGTAAAACGTTTAAATTTACATGTAATATAAAAATGAATATAATTATAATTATATATGTCCGACAATACTTTGAAATAGCCTCAAAAGGTACAATGTAATAGTAATTTTATTTCTTTAGCAATAATGTTTCTTATTGTTATTCAATATACAAGTGATGAACGATATCACAAGACTTAAAAATTGCAGCGATATATTTTTATTAATATTTACGTATAATATACTAATATAATAAATAAATATTAGTATGTATATACATACCATGCATTCTTTAAAAATAAAATAGATAGTGAAAAAATAAAAAGGTAGCGACATCTATCGATCGCAGAGGAATTTTCAAGAAAAGTAGGTCTCGACGTCTATAGTCTACTGCAAATTGTCAACCATAATGCATTGCGCATAAATGGCCGCCATGTTGCTGCCGTCTGAAAGATGTTCACATCTGTGTGTGTTTACTAATGAATTTTAAGGACTTTAATAGCTAAATTACTGTGTTTGTGAAATTGTGAGTGTACAATGGTTTTATTTTAGATATGTTTTAGTGTTTGAAAAGTCTGTCAAATGTCTCTTAGGCCAATAAACAGTGAAATTTTCTTTAGGTAGTCATTCGAGTCGGACGGCATAATGGCTGACAATCTGATTCAAAAGCCACATAAAACTAGTGAAAAAAACAAGTATAACAACGTTGTTCATCGTACTACGAGTGAATCTCTTCGACTGAACGAATCAGAGAAGGGAGTGACTCACCCGACGAGTCTGCAATCCGCCCATAACCCAAGGAAAATATCTTCCTTTCAGATAACCAGTGTGACTGTTGGCTCTCGGGTGAGCACTGATGCAGGCGACGACTCGGCTGACGATCTAGACGAATCTCACACCGATGACATCTCAAGGGTGACCGACATAGAGAATGAAACTCCGAGCTACTCAGAAGATACCTTTTCGAAAGACGACGTTTTTTATAACGCGTCAAGTGCATCACTAGGTTGTGCTCCTGTCATTCCGACTAGTTCGCAGTACGGACTCGCGATCGTCGGCCAGGACAACAATACCAATCAAATAGGAGGATCAGTGCCAAATAGTAATAACACTGAGGTAAATGACATGCACGTCAGTGTCACTAATGCCGGAACGGGCAGCATTATCAACCTTATAAGCAATTCGAAGCCTCAAGAAGGAATGAAGGAGATACAGGAACATGTTAGAAATGAACGCTTTAAAGTAGTGAAAATTGAAAGTACTGAACCTTTTCGCCGTGGCAGGTGGATGTGTATGGACTATCTTGATCATACAACTACTCAACAAAATGCACCCATCACACTTAATAATAACTTGGATGTCACCGAGACTAATAATCTACAAGCTCCCGACAGTGGAGTAGTAATGAATGATAGTCAACACGATGATATGTGTAATGATCTGGGTAATAAAGTACCTAAAGATCAAGTGAATGTAGTGCAGCAAATGGATCAAAGTGTTCAGAAACAATTTCCTATGGCTTCTCCCGGACAATCTTTAACTCAGCCAATTAATATAGTGCAACAACAGATGCCAGTAAATCAATCTGTGTCTGTTCAGTCTCCTCCTTTAGAGATGCCTCAACAGATGCCAAACCAAAATATACAATCTAATCAGCAAGTTGGGCAACAACACCCCCAGAGTATGACACATATCACTATGCAAAATACAGCCCAGAATCATCCCCAAACCAATCAGCAACAACAAGTCCAACAAATCCCCCAAAGTTTTCCACAGCATCAATTACAGCAAGTGATTGCACAGTCTCAAGGTATCCCCATGCAACAGATACCCATGCACCAACAAATGCCACAGCAGATGCAGCAGATTCCTAACCAGCAAATGCAACAGATGGGTCAACATTTGCCTCCAACCCAACTCACTAATATGCAAATACAACAGCAGATACCCCAAATGCAGGGTATACCTAATCAAGGACAATTACCTCAAGTGACCGGCCAACAACCACAAATGCAGCAAATTCAAATGCAACCTATTCAGAGCCAGCCCAATCCTCAACAAATACATCAGATGCAACAGGCCCAGATTCCCAATATTGGGCAAAATCACCACTTACAAGGTCAACAGGCAATGGGACAACAAGCCCAATTGCAGCATTTGTCTAGTCAAGCCCAAATTCAGGCATTAAACCAGCAAATGCCAAATCATATGCAACAAATGCAAATGCCTACTCAGTTAAGTGCAACTAATCAACAGATTTCACAAATGCAAAATCAGATGCACCAACTGCCATCCCAGGCTCAACAGTCAGTGGTTCCAATTCACCCTCAAATGCAACAACAAGGCATTGGTGTCCCACAACCACAGTACAGTCAAGCAGTTAACCAGCAACCTAATCCACAATCAATGATTAATGCAACCATACCTTCATCGCAACAACCCATGGTTCAACAACAACAACCCATGGTTCAACAACAACACAATGTTCCTCAATATCATACACAACAATCTCAGATGTCACAGCAAGGCCAGACCTTGCCTCAGGAGGTGCTGTCTAGTATTGTTACATCACAGCAAGGTGCCACTCTTCCTAGTAATCTGCAACCCATGGCCAATCAACCCCAAGGGTCTACATTACCAGCGAATCTCCAAAGCCTAGGTGGCCAACAACAGGCGCCAGTGCACACTATGGCCCCACAGCAAGGAAATGTGCCTCAAGGAAACATTCAAATGATGACTGCCCCTCCCCAAAGTATGCAGATGGCTATAGAGAATCAACCAAATATGCAAATGCCCTCATCTGATCCTATATTCATGCAGACGGGAAATGTGGGTCAACAAATGCCTACACATATGACCCAGCCACAAAATATGATGCAGCAGCAAGCTCAAGGACAGATGGGTGGTGTTCAATATGTTCCTAATCAACAAGTACCTCAAGTAACAATGGCACACCAGAATATTCCAATGTCAATGCAGCAAAACATGCCCGTTGGAATGGGTGGAGCAGTTCATCCAAATGTGGTGCAATCACAGACAAATATGGGACTGGGCTACGGTGGCGTCGTGACAGTAATGCCTCAAAGTAGCGTAGCTCCCGTAGAGGCAACGGTTTCGGGGACTAACTCTCCTGTGGTATCCATGCCGGTGAACTCTACCGCGTACGTCACAAACGCGACTGCCCCGGTACATGACAGTCAGGGCTTTGGTAGCCCAGTTAGTGCGGTGGTGTCTCATGCGGTTAGTAGCGCAGTGATGAGCAATGTGAATGTGAATGCCTGTGATAGTGGTGCTCCAGATGTGGCTCAAGACGGTCTCCAGGCTGGCGACACTAGTGATGGGAAGGATGAACCACCTCCACCTCCTGAGGATGAAAGGTAAGTCAATTGATTTGGAACCGTCTCTATCATTGACAATATTAATTTAACAAGCTACTAATTCAAATATAAGATAAACATGGTTCTGATAAAAGTACTGATTAAAATTGTTTTTCTCAAAATTACACACATACATTAAAATGGGATTTAAAATAAAATATTTGCCAGTCAATCATGAAAATTACTTTTTACTATTAACTATCTAACTTTACATTTATGTTGATATTACAATATAGAAAATTTAAAATTATTGAGATTAAGTTTACACTTTTTTAAAAGATATTTTTGTATGTAAGTTGTTGTGTTAGCATGTACTGTTTGTTACAAAGTAACAAAAATGAATTACGGGATGCTTAACATTAATAACTGTATTTATGTTTACAAAATTATTTTCAAACTTACTTCAATTTATAATTTCTAAGATTTAAGTTATGTTTTCATAATAACACTGTAGTATTATAAAAATAATAATCTTAATATAAAAAAAAAACTTATAATCACTTTTACACAGTTCCCAGTATAAAATTTCACTGTGCGAAATAAATAATAAGGAAATAAAGTCTCCGTCTTTATTAAACTTTTTATTTTTAGTATTTTTTTAATCAACCTGATTTTTTATTTTACTTGCATGAATTATGCATATAATATATTAGTTTCTGTTTCTTAATTTAAATTTATAAAGTTGTTATTTAATTATCATTTTAATATTAAATGAATATTATTTTAATATTAAATGATTTTTTATAGATTAAGTTATTATGATATGAAGTGAATATAAATCATTTTCTATATAAGCTTAATATAATATGTAGGAACATTCTTATTAATTGACTGAAAAAGTTTTGAAGTGAAACTTCTTAAGGTTATGATTGAAGGGAAGTCAATAAAATTTTAAAAATAAGGATATACACTCTTATTTTACATAGAAACGAAGCTCCATTTCTATTGTCTTGTAAGATAATGCAGTACATAATCAATTACTAGTACCTGCACATATTGGTTTAATAAATGTAGTAGCCCTATTATTCCTTACTTATTTGGTAGTATTGTATATTTTATGTAACTTGTACAAATCTAGCAACAGTTTCCAATATTGGCTAAGTAACCACCTATATGTATATATGTACATCTATTAGCAAAAATAACTCATCCGTAGACAATGGCGGTCGTTTTGTTTGCATTTGGCCGCGGCTCGTACCGCCGAGCGGAATCCGACGTCCCTTTGATGCTGTTTATTTGCGCTTCGTCCTGCGACATAAATAGGTAGTTGACACGTACGGTGCATGGTGCCCGTCGGTATGCCGGTGACTCACGCGCATCGTATCTGACTTACAGGCCGGCTAAAAAAGTAACAGTTCTTCATTTGACTACTAATTTTCTAGTCTTCGAAAATTTTTGCATGTTTTCATTACTAATAAGTGACATCTGATTTAATACTTATTTAGGTTTACGCGAATACTTGACATTATAAATGAAAGTATCTTTTCGGATTTTGTCGCGGATTTATTATGATTTTTGGTTCCCGACGTTTATGGTAGTTATTGTGGGTAGGCACTGTCTGTAACAAGTATATAACCCCCTGAGACGTCTAATACCTTAGTCTCTCTCGTAACCATGATTGCTGTAAAGCATTCGAAACGTCAATCAATTCAAAATCCGAAAAGATAGTTTCATTTATAAGTGAAATATAAGTTGCTTATCTCATAATTCCCTTCCTTCCCCTTGATGATTTAAGGAATCTCCCCTTTTCCTCATATAAGATTTACACAACGATACCAAACCATCTTCCCCTATTTTGAGCCTACGTAATTAATAGACGTCCCCTACTTGTGTGTACACGTAATTTGTTCAATGTGCGATGTTGCTTACTATTCCGATGAGATTAAGTATTCCCAGGACGATGTTACAATGCAAGAACCACCCGGCGCCAGCGCAACGTCACTGGCGTCATTGGTAATCGAGTCGAGATCGGAAGGCCGTGAAACATGATATTGCCATTCGCTTATGATCGACTAATATGAATCTCAATCCAACTAATCATGACATTAGATCATTTTTTTATATTCAATTAACGAATACCTCGATGGTAGCAAAAGTGCTTTCAACTTTTGATTTTTAGGGAACGATGTGACTGACATTCTCGTATTACGCCCAAAATCAGGTCCCTGAATAAAATTATAAATAAAAAAACAATTAACTAAGTATGACCTGTATATTCATAGTAATTTCATTTAGCAAGCGATATACCGATGTGTAATATGTGTGATTGCTCATATGCGATATGCATTAAAATTCCACGAGTTTTTCCGATTGCCTATTGTCTAAATGTTTTCGAAGTCTTCATACGTAGAAGTGTCGACGTTCACAAGTCTCAAGAATCGTTTTTATATTATGTTAATTTTATTTATTGTGAACTGTGAAGCAATGTTAAGCTTTGTAACTTTAATGTTTTCAAAAATAAAAATAATTTAAACCTCAATTTTTAAGTTAAAAGATTCATCTTCGCACTGTTTAAAGCAGTCGATGAAATCTATTGGCGTGCTAATATTAGTTGGTGAAAGTACTCGTAGATGCACAAAATACCGCAGACTTCTCAGTATTGTCAAATAAAACGTTCACGACTTTACGATTTACTTAATAATAGAAATTGCATACTACTAGAACGGTAATCATTTTTATCTTTTGCAAATTGAAATTTATATCTAACTAGTGACTCACGCTCGCTCCGCTCGGGTTCGTTCCCTATGTTAGTTTTAACGACACTTAGTATGGATTTTAGAGATGCGATATTTTCCTGCATATATAAGTATCCTATATTTTGACCCGGTTATCCACCGGCTATCACCATACAAAATTTCATCAAAGCCCTGTCATTCTCGCGATGCATTCACAGATAGACAACAATAATAAAAATACAAATTCAGTTTCTGTGTCATTATTAATTGCTATTAATAATTATCTCAATAAGATTTTTCTCAAATTATTTAAAATATTAACGAATTCGACCCAGAAGTTACGTGTCGATTTATAAACTGTATGTATTTCTATTTATTTAAAAAAGATTTTAATGAATTTATTAGTTGCGTGTTCAATAATTTAACTGTTTTGGATGATGTGCTAAAATTGATATGATATGTTACGATTTTTATATCATTATGTAAGACTGCCAATAGAATGCCGCAAACTTTCTTGACGTCACCATTGAATCGGCAATATAGATAAAACATCAAATTATCTTGTAATTTGTGTGTTCAAATGAAACGTAGTAGTCTAAAAGTAGAGTGTGTATTATGCCCTTTTTAACGTCTCACTGCTGGGTACGGGCATACCTTGAATACGAGGGGTATCAGGTCATAGTCCACCACAGCTCTAGTGCGGGTTAGAGAACTACACAATGTCTTCGATTACTATTTTTAAGTTAAAACAAGTTCTCTCGCGATGTTTTCTTTCACCGTCAGATACTGTTGGAAATGCAAATATAGAAAATCTCGGGATTGTTACACGCTTCACTCAGTTATCCAATGCACTCGGCATTAAAGACGCTAGTGGTAAACATTATAGTAAGATAACGTGTCTAAATTAAAATTAATCAGCGTAAAAAAACTAAGTGTTATATAATATAAAGCTTTTACAATTTTTTTATCGTCCCTACTAAATTATCCAACAAACAGATCTAACAAGCGATGATCCAATTAAAGTTTGCGTGCAATGTTTATTCGACACCGTTCATTGAGTAAAGCGGTGAATATTAATTGCATTATTTATTTTGAGATATCATTTGTTACGTTAACCTTTAATATTATCTTTTATAGTCATAAAATTGAAAAGGAAGCTACGTGATACGTATTTGCCAAGCTGTTATAGGCGTTGCTTGTTATTGGCGATTTAATGTTTGATTTATTTTATGTAGGTATTTGAATTGTTTGACGATCGTCTGGTATTTCGGGGTTACGTGTTGTAACAGCTTTTTGTATATTTTTAGTTTTGTTATCGATGTTTATCAAAACACGCTTAGCTTGTCAAACTAAGAAAAGGGAACTCGCGATGCAGTAGTTACGCGTTATATGTACTCTGCAGACCATTTGGAGCCACTTTTGACCGGTTAATACTTAATACCTCAAAATATATTAACTTTAAAACAAAGAACTTAGTTCACTTATTGATCCCTTAAGAATACACATTAACTTGAACTGCTACTGACTGGACATATACATTAAAAACCTAACCCACATCCAGTTGACCTACTAAATGACCTAGAAACTTGAAATTTGGCATCCAGCTAGGTCGTCATCAATTGTATGTATCATACAAAAAAGGGGAAAATTAGTAACTATAACCTTTAAGAATTAACAGAATATGTGCAAAAACATTACAGATAAGTAATGGGCAACCAAATGTATACGATAAAAAAAAGAAAAATATTTAACATTTAACGCAGGGTATAAGATTAATTTTACAGATCACTAAAAATGAATAATAATTATAATTTCTTTTTAAATACAATATCCTATCAAAAATATAAATATACAAGTTATCTTATGTTTAACTAATCAACTTATATTTTTTTTATGTAGGTATAATATAATATGCTGTTTTTATATATTATAAATATAAAGGTCAACATATCTTAACCTTCTATAAATTTGATTTGCTGTAAATACTACGAGTAGTCAAGAAGTCAAACGTTGAATTTCAATTTATCCTAAGTTATCAAAAATTATTTATATTTTAAATATCAAACATTGTTGTAACAGAAAAAACTAAACAAGAAATAGTGTTTTTAATTTTTGACTAGCAAACTCGACCCGCTTCGTTGGGCGTAAGTTAAAGTAACTTAAACGGTTTTTATAAAATATAAAATAAAAATAGTTTTAATTCTACTCTCCACTCATAACATTAACTATCTGCGAGGGAAAGTCGCGTCAAATTCAAGGATTAGCCGAAACAAACGAGCAGATTGTTCTACATTGATTTAATAAATTTCAGGATTATCTACTGAATTTTTGCGCTCATTTAGATCACATTTTTTTTAGCCCATATCCACACGATAGAACTAGCTGATGGCCGCGTCTTCACTTGCGCTAATTTTATTTTGAAATAATGTAGAGTAAAAATATATGACGTAAATGTACTTCAATATGTACGCGCAATCGAGAAAGGTAGTATAATCATATAATCTCTTCATATTATTTTGAGGGTCGAGTTCTCTGATTACTGAGACATGTGCATTAAGCTTGGCAGTAATAATAATTTATTATACATATTAATTATTATTAAATTTTCATTGAAGAGATTGCAATAAATCTGGATATTATTATAATGTTAGATATTGATAAAAATACTTGATGTTATCGAACAGAACGAGTTCTTTGGTAAAATGTTAATAGCGGAACAAATATTTCGTTTTACTAATCTCATTATTCTTAAGAGATAAACGTTTTATTATTGCAAATGCATTTAAGCAAAATACATTGTACATTTTCGAGGAAATAAATAACTCGTTATAGGTCGATGAGCTGCAGGATATCGTGCATTCCAAGCATAACTCTACACTAATTACATATTAGGTTCGACCTTCCTGCGCTTATAACAGTTTCAGATATTACGTTTATTATCTTCTATATATATATATAAAACTCTCGTGTGTTTGTTATGGAAATCCTCCGAAACAGCTTGACCGATTTTTATGAAGTTTTTGTGTACATTTGGAAGGTCTGAGAGTAGGTCGTAGGCTACTTTTGCTCCGCTAAATGATAAGGAGATTAGAACGCGGGCGAAGCCGTGGAAATTGCTTGTTACATGTATAAATATTTAACATTATAATTAAGAACTAACATCAAACTCTTATATGACATAATTTTCCATTGACTTAACTATAGCATGCTAGTGTCAAAACACACAAATCAGTGTTGTGAATTGTGATTGTGTGAAATTTCAATAAATCGATATCTCGGTTCGTTAACTGATAATGCAAATCGATTATCAGCCATTATCCTCTTACAATTACGTATCTTTATTCTTTAAATACCAAACGTACTTTAAGTGGTCTAGTAGCATTTGTTTAGTTTTTCGCTTCTGTTTCGCTTCTGTTTCGCTTGCGGCTTTACGCGTGCGTCTGGATCTATTTATTCGTATTAACCTCATATTAGTGACGCTTGATTTTTATAACACTGTATAGCTAAACAGTACTGCAAGCTATATATATATATAGCTAAAATAGTTATGACGTAATTAAATACATAGTTTTAGGTACGCTACATCTGACTTATACTACTAATGATTCTATGTTTGTGTGTTTGTTTTTGCTTGCTTATTTGGAATTCCTCAAAGTTGATAGATAGGATAGACTTTAATAAAATTGGGTATGATGAAAGCTGGTTATCCAAGTTAACATATTGAACACTTTTTACTGCGGGTATATACGTTATGTATACTAAAATATATAATATACAACTACAATAGTTTTTACAATAACTTAATAAAATAATTATAAGTAAGTTTTTCGAAGTACATATTTTAATATATTGCATTCAGTCATCTACAGTTAAAATTGTCGTTTTACATCAATGTTTTTAGTTTTAATAAATAAAACTAAAACCTAAGGGGTTGCTCTTTTCTGCGCTTCACGCATTTTATTGGCCTTCTGAGCTTACATGTCTTCTGTAAGTAGATAAAATATTTATAAATAAGCATTCACTTACTGCAAAAATAGCCTTCTAAGTTTACACAATAACGTAATACATGTTATCATTATGCAGTGTTCATGCCAGGAATATAACTAAAGGTTCATTAATCCAATAATAGTGGTATAACAGAGAAGCATTGGGAACATCGGTGCATTGTATTGACCTCCGCAACAACAATATTTCTAATTATATCCTTTATCTTCGGTTCGACTCTGGAATGACAAAGCTTTGTATATTATGTATTTTCTGTACTTTATTTTAACAAAATTATAAATATAAATACGTTCTAGCGCTTAGTTTCTCTTCGACATGAGAAATTACCTACTGTAAAATGTATCATATATGTTGAATCGGATTATAAGCCATACTACCGGAACAAATTACATATCATCAAAATTTGCCTAATGGATTCGTAATGCATTTTAATAGAGACAGACAGACAGACTTAAAATTCTAAATGCTATAGATTTAGCCTTTGTACTTATATGTAACTAACTATTTTAATAAGATTATCCAAAAAATATTTTATTTACATTTCTACTCGGAATTTTATTATATGTAGGTGTAGATTTATAGTATTATTGTTTATTTAGATGTTCATATAGTTAAAAATTTATTTAAATTTTAAATAATACGATTATTCAACTTGTTTAAAATTACTTTTTGTAGCATCGCTAATATTATACAAATTTAATTCCAAGGAACAGCTATTACTCGTATGAAAATACTTGTAACAAGTAGAAAATGTATTGTGGTCGTAGTAAAGCATAATATAGCAAAGTGGAAAGCGTAGGTGGTTGATAAGCTGCGAGCGCAGTCCAGTTCTAGTTTTATATCGGCATAGAAATTTATGCGAATGAAAAGTACTGTCTGGTGCATTATAAGACATTGAGAGAAGTTGCCAACCAAATAATACATCTCTGGAGATCGTTGTCATTTTCTGTATGTTGATTATTATTCTGTATGTCCCAAGTTGAATGACGTAGAAGCCATAGAATGACGTTAGTGTAGTAGATGACGTATGGTGAGCCATCTACATGCAATTCAAGCGTCGCCAGAACGAATCGACAGCCGCTGGCGCTTACCGGAAACATCCTAAGAATGGCAAACTGCCAGTGCTAATAGATGCATCTTTTCAGTATTCTATGTAATTTCTAGAAATTCAAATTATATTTCGTGTTCTAATAATTGTTGATTTATGTATATTTTATATGTTATTAAATGTGTAATTTGCGTATTTTCTAATAATTTTATTTAAAAAAAATAGATGTGTGTGGAGATAAAAGAAGCTCCAGTAATTAATTTAACATCACATTGTTTTATTGGATGGGTTGTTCTGACTTCACCGATGAGTCCCACATAATCACCAGTATGTATGCCGGTGGTTTGCTTAAGTGCATTTCGCAACATTAAAAAAAGTATCATATAATAGTATAATAAATTCATAATAAATAAAGATACGAAAGAGGGAAAAGATAATAATACACTTTTAAAACTTTTGTAGTGTTGTGAAATAATTTGTTATTTACCTGAGATCTCTGCAAATTCATAACTCGTTCGCGCATTTAGTGTTTGTGCTACGGCAATATTGGAATGACCCAGTAGTTTTAACTGAGCTTGCTTTCCCGTCGAGCGAAGTTCATTGGCACCAGTCAGTATTCTCATTCATAGCCTCGCACTTTGGTCAAGCCTAAAACTGACACGATTTGCTTGCGAAAAGAAAGTGACTGTCAGTTTCATTATAGACTCGTTTTTTGGATCTATTGTAAGCACTTACATTAAAAAAAAGTTTTTAGACTGGTAGACATAAAACATAATAGTGTGATGTAGCTTTTTGGGGCCATAACCACTAATACTATCTTGTATTTCTTTTGATGCACAGGTGAAGCCCATTATTAGAAGCCTAAGGCATCTTGATATAAATATACATTAAAAATCTAACTTTTTACTATTCCACAACTTTAAGCTCGCTACCCGATATAGTTAGATAACGAAATCAAAGTCTAATGCCATCTATATATTTTCCCGATACCATTTTGACAAGCTTTGCATTAAGCTGATAAGCTTTTTGGCAAGTATATCATCAACAAAGTGAATTTGGTTTTTACCTTCATATTGTACATTAAACATTATATACTTGTACAGTATATAACTTATTCTTTTGTTCTATTATTGATTAATATTATCACATTACATATGTTACTTTAGCTTAGTTACCAAGTAATTGGTACTGTACAAAAGGGGTATTCATCGGAATAAAATGACGTGTCATTTTCTTTTTAAAATGGGCAGATGTTAACCATCTGTGTAGCCACCGTTATTGATCAGTTTGATTGCGCACCTTGTTATCGGAGTGGTTGGACGAGATCTCAGCCTATTTGCAATCAATGAAAATTAACATAAATCGCAGAGCAAACGGATGCCACTCCGGCCTCGTGCATGCAAAATCATTTCAAATTCACATCTGACACAGTTTTTAGCTCTTTTACGCATTGTGCATCTTGTATAGTTGTGGATAAGATTGTTTAAATGACGGTAACGAATTTCACTAAATTTTAATTTTAATATGAACAATAATGTGATTTACTAACATTTTTAATAAGAGATAGGATTTTTTAAAATAATCGTTGTAAGAGGCGTTGGTATCAATAAGTGCTTATTAAATCTTTATTACAGTTTTTTGATTTTGTAGTTTTTATTGATTAGTTAGTCTTATACACAAATACATCAAGGTCACAGTATCGCACCTGGTGGTACCACGCGAATAAGCTGTTCGTTTTTGGTCTTTGGTGGTTTTTGGTTGCTCATATCAGAAAATATTGATTACGACGTAGATAAAAGAACAAAGTACGATCCAAGAAAAGAAATATTAAAACTTTTATTTGTTTTTGAATTGAAATAGAGTTGAGTGAATTTTTGATCACTGCAAATGCTAAAAATTAATAATTAGGCATGTTTTGATTATTAACGAGATTCTAGAATAGAATACATTATCTATTAAATTTTCCATAGTATGTGTTTGTAAAACATAAAACATGATTTTAATGTTAGAATTTGATGTCGGCGATCAAGCTAAAAATATACGATACGAAATTTTCTTAGCCGCCAAAGAATGCGATACGGGCATATAAAATGGATTGGCGCTGATGTGAGTGCAATAAAGCTTGCAAACTCATAAAACATTTACCTGTTGATCTATTGGTTGCATATAGAAAAAGCACTAAAATATTTATTTCATTCTCAGTAGTTCCTTATCCGCGATGCTCTAAAGCTTACTTAAAAATAATGTCACCCTCATAATAATAATAATTACTGGCACTACTCGTGACTGACTGCGACTTTATGGCTTGACCCCTGGGGGCTTTCATTTATGTCATGTTTATACATGGTTTTACACTCATACTGTGTATGTGCTTAAAGTTATATATGTGTAGTGAATCAACTATGTAGTATCACACCATAGAACTAGATGGTGCTGTTTCTGTGATTTTCCTTAAAATATTTATTCCTTATTTGTTTGTTATGTAAATTCATATTCCAAACTAGTTAGTAGTGTCGGACTTAACGCACAACAATTTCAATTTAATGAAATAAATTAGTTACTTCCATTTATAGCTCTAATATGTTGAGTAATACGAAAATTCTTGTTAACCTCGTGCAATGTAAGTTTATTTCTTATTCATTTTTTTACATTTTAATCTAATATTATAGAATAGCTATTTTAACTGACGGTTGTTTATGTTCACCTTTAAAAGATGAACATCTTAATTGTTTTAATGGAATGGAATGTAAACGATACTTTCAATTTTTTTTATACAGCCTAAATACTAATCATTTAAAATGTAATATAGAACTACCGCACTTATTTATTTTAAATTATATTTTATCACTACATAGTATAAAACAAAGTCGCTTTCTCTGTCCCTATATCCCTTTGTACGCTTCAATCTTTAAAACTACGCAACGGATTTTGATGCGGTTTTTTTAATAGATAGAGTGATTCAAGACGAAGGTTTATATGCATAACTAGCGGATCCCGCGGCTTTGCCTGTGCTAAATCTAGGAAAAAGCCCAAGCGAAGCGAGCGCGAGTCGCTAGTAGTTAATATAATGTATTAATCTTAAACTTTTAATTTTTAATGCCCATATTAATCCGGTTATCAGTCACAATAAAATCTAAATAATGTTTTATAGTATCTAACATTTTTATTTAATTAAAAAAAAATGAAATTATACCTAGAATATCATGGTACCTGCTTAATTCCATGAACCCAAAGAACAATTTTTTATGATAAAGCTTTTATATCTCTTCTCGAAAGAGCTTATATTTTTTCAATACTTTTTGATACAATCACTCACTGTAATCTAAAAGTGAAACAAAAAAGTAAAGATCACTCTCACCATGCTTATCTTATTTTTTAGAGCGAAATCAACTGTAATTTCCTGACCGAATTTCGATCTCGTCTCGATGTCGGGTCATTTATCTTGGATTATATTTTTACTAACATCATTCTTCACACACATTTAAAAGCATAGTTAAGTGGCAATAGAAATTTAACTAATTGATTAATGATGCACAAAGTGTAAAAAATAGATTTCGTTCAAAAACTTTCGAATATGCATTTATTTATAATTTAAGTGTTTTATTAGTATGCAATTAATATTATACATTGTTATAAATTGAATGAGTCATAAACGAATTTATCAGCGGTCAGTTATGTAAAGTGCAATATCAATTATAGTTGTACACGGTATAACACGTTCCGCAATTACAGGGCGGGTCTCGTGAACTGTGCCGGTCATCGCCCCCTCAGCCAAATCTACGACTTTCTAATAGGTTTAAAGTTTGTTACTCAAACGCAATTCAAAGTTATCCGAGATGCAACTGATTTTTTTTTCACGATTCACATTATCTCTATACGTAAATATTAGTCCCTAAACAGAATTTCACGTAGTTAATAGTGCAAATTCAATAAACGCGCCATATTTCAGCGTCATCGTTTAGTAATTGGCTAGCTTTACAGAACATGTGCAATTATACTCGTAAAGCTAGAGATCAAACCGGCAAATGCGCTTTCACTGACTTGTCGATCTCGTCAAAGTGCAACTGAAAAACTTCAGCACTACCGTTCAGTTAAGATTCGGTTTTGTATAGCAGACATATTTTCCTCTCTCCTAGTTGGTGTAGCGCGAGAATTTTATTCATGAAATGTCTTATGAATAACACTTTACTTATCTAAATCGCCACTTCATATGTATGTTTGTTCAATTATTGACATTTATAAATTCAAAGTAATTGTCATGTCAATGCTCTTATTTTGTGATGCATGAAAGTACTGTTTAATTAATATATATTTTCTCATATAATATTATCGTGTTTTATAAAATATGTACTATTATAGAAATAAAAATTTGATGTGAATCATTTTTTCTGTTGGAAATGTGAACTTAAAATATGTATATAAATCTTTTTAAATAATAATAATTGTAAAACACCTATACAATATATTTTGTTGCTTTAATTACTTTGTTAGAAGCGTCATCAAACTATTATGATAGGTCCAAATCGAAGTCTTCCGGCGCCTAGAATGCCATATCTGTTAAACATTCGACGTATTTGTATTTATCGCACGCTCAAAATAGTCCTTATCTCTTCTGTTCTGAGGTCAGTGGGCGCTTCGTTGACACAGCGATAATTAAGGACTACTACACACTGACTGAGTATCTTCGACATTAAATCCTTTTATAATTAATGTTTCCTCGTGTTCTTTTCCATTATAAGTGACATTGGCGAAGCTATCTGTTCTTAACTGATACTCTTGAATTGAATTAATTAGTTGTATTCCCTTTGTATTTTGCTATAATTTTATAAAACTTATTTATATTCTTCTTCTTCCTCGTTCCCTCATTGTCACTGCCACAGCCTGCAGTTCAGCGATGTCTGGACTGCGGCTTGAAGAGTTACACCCACATACTTCTTTATCTCGTCCGACCATCTCATATGTACCCTTACTCGTGCGCGTTTACCTTCAATTTGTCCTAAGATAATCAGTTTCTCTAGACTATGCTTAATTATATAAAACCTAAGAATATTTGTAAAGATAGATGAGAAAAATGTAGACTATGTTGTAATATTTATTGACCATAGCATATTTTAGAAAGAGCAGTAAATGTATTATAATTCTTTGTCGCTGTGTGTGCTTATACCCTAATAGGTCTGATTAAAATCCTATAGTTTCTGCGTAGTAGTTTTGATTTCATAACACTGTTATCATTTTTAGCATCTGTCGTAAAAGACATTGAACGGGTTTTATAGTAATGTCGTATTTCAATTCACATTATAGAATCATTTATTGCACATAAACTTTCTCGTGATATATTATTTGATTGACACTTTATAACAATAAAGTCCTATTAAATTTTAATCAGAGTAAGTACTTTATATACTAATGTATAGAGAAAACATATTAATATATTATATAATAACAAATATTGAATGCCCTTCTCAGTGGGTGCGGAAAAAAGCAATAAATAACAAGAGTGTACTCTCGGCTTATGTCTTCAATGATTTAATGCAGAGAGGCCTACCGCAAACTCTGTATAATATGTAGACACTGAACTCTTTGTTATGCTAAAAATAAGTCAAACCACTTTTTTAGTTGTTGTTTGGCAACATATTAAGGCTTGATGAAACAAAAAATAGTATCATAAAATGTTTGAAGGATAGATTATTAGGTAGATTACATTATATTTGAACAAAAACATTTTTTAACTAGTGACTCACCGTCGCTTCGCTCGGGCTAATTACGTTTTAACGATTAGTATAGATTTCTTGAAGATATGATATTTTTCCGCACTTAAAAGTATTCTATAAGTTGACCCGTATATATATTATGTATATATAATACGATAACCAGCTATCATAATACCCAATTTGATCAAAATCGATCCAGTGGTTTTCTACTGATGCTGTCACATATAGACAATTAACATTCTAGTAGATCTATAAATTCGCCCTCCTGTTTTTCATTAATGATAATAATGATTACCATTTTAATAAGATTTTCCAAATTTAAAAATGTTTAACCAACAGATTCGTTCGACAAAAATAGATTCTATATTATTCTATAGATATAGGAAGTAGAACAATATAAAAATTTTACAAGATATCAACTATTACTATTATCTTGGGCATAATTATATATGTTATACTTAATTATTAATTCAACCAGTTAACTTCAGTTTACCAAGAATTATTCGATGTGTTGAAAATCTTACCGAAGGGTATCTGAATTGATGCAGATAGCCAAAAATGTCGGCAGTAAATTTTCCCCTAAATTGAAAAGTTATTAGGTACTTACTTATCAGTTACAGTCATTATGATAATATTTAAAAATAGTTTGTAAATTCTACTCTTATCTTTACGGTAAACTCCCGCGGAATTCTAAAGTAATTATTATCATTTCGCATTAGTCGTAATTAAACACTGAATATAAAAAAAACGTTTGGCGGTCTTAGGAATATAATAGATAAGATACTATATTTTTTTATATTTTTGCCATATTTCAGTTCATTTGCACGGCATTCGAGAATGGCTGGATTGATTTTTTTAAATATTTTATTCATTAATATAATCGAGTAATAAAGTTTAAGACTTTGGTAGGCCAGAGTTGACGTGTTCACTAAAAATTAGAAATACAAGTGAGACGGATTCTCAAACTGACCCCTTAATTATTTCATTGTTTTTTGTTGGGATGATAATTTGTGGACGCTATCTTAACAGAAATTTATATCGAGCGATGGCATATACAGTAGCTTTTAATGATATGTCATTCATTTTAAGTGAACTATCATTAAAATTACATATTTTCTACTTACCACTTTCCATTTTGTAACTCATTTTATTTATTACGCTTGCGCTTTCTATTTTCAAATTTTGCCAACGCTATCAGAGTTTAACCTATAATCTTCTGTTGCGCAATTCAAATTGAAGCTTATACAATAGGCTGAATAAATATTCATCGTTTGGTTATAAAAATAGTATTTATGTATTCAGATTATATTTTATAATTTAATGAAATGAATTTAATTGTTCTTCATATTTATAAAAATGTGGTTATAATAAATCCTACATGACATAAACTAGAACTGTATATAAATTTTATAACTTTACTATATATTCAAAATCTGACAAGTTTTTACGAGTAAAACAAGTTTCGTAGGACTGATTTAATTCATTAGTTATTTTTCATACAATTATAGGTACTAGCGACTCGCCCTCGCTTCGCTCGGGCTCTTCCCTAGATTTAGCACAAGCAAAGCTGAGGGATCCGCTAGTTATGCATATAAACCTTCTTCTTGAATCACTCTATGTATTAAAAAACCGCATCAGAATCCGTTGCGTAGTTTTAAAGATTTAAGCATACGTAGGGATATAGGGACAGAGAAAGCGACTTTGTTTTATACTATGTAGTGATGTTTCAAATCATATTATGACTTATTTGCATCATATTAGTTCTGCTAGACATATAATAATAGGTAATTCATAATTTCAACAGTAGTCGTTTTAGTGCGCTTCTGAATATCGACATGTCTATCATGAATATCAAAATACTAGATATAAACTTAGACGACAAAAAATATAAACTTAGAAAGCAATAAAGCTCGTGTCACGCAAAGGATTTATTCACATACCTATACAATGACCTTCAGGAGGTCATGTTTATCTATCCACACTTGTTAGGCAATAAAGTAATTTCTTAATGAATTAGACTGTTTAAAAACCAACATTGGCGTCATGCCAGACCTATCTGTATAAACATTGCGAATTTAAAGAAAATGTCATTACGTAAGCGGACCGATATTACGTCTAATGAATAAAGAAATTCGAAAATATACTAATAAAAATTGCTTGTTAGGGGAAAACGAATTATTTAATCGCAAGTCAATACAAAACTTAATTTGATTTTAAATTAAAAATTAAATCTAATATCCTTTTCAATTTCGACATTAATTATTTGCTTACATATCCATTAGGTACTATTAAAGTTTTAATTTTATAAGTTTAACTTTTGTATGTAATTTCGCAAACTTTTAGCATTTATTTAAGTACCATATTATTTAGTATAAATTACGAAAAACGTAAAAAAATTTTTCTAAGCTTTTGCCTTTTGAGCTGAACCTAAAGTGCACCTGAAATACATATGCCAACAACTTCCACTTTCCAATATTGTTAGCTTAAGGCGGCCTGGCCGACCATTCAAAAGATCTACGTCGTTAACTGGCTAACGATGAAAGACTGCATAGCGTGCCTGCAGTTGCCTATTATATTGAAATTAACGTTTCAAATATTTAGCGCTCTTGCATGTCTCTTTCATTACATATAGGTTAAATCTTTATTTAAATACTAAATATTAGACGTTTTTAAAATATCGATATGAATATTATAATATTAACTAGATTTGACCGTACAACCTTACCCTGTTCAAATTTTATTTGATTGTGATAACTAAGACCGTATTAGTGATATAACGACTATTCGTATATTTTTTGATATTCGCATTCGTATTCGCAAGAATCGATGCTAATATTTCGCGAATATATGTGATAAATTAAAAGAAAATTACGAGTAGGTAATAGGTATGTATGGAATTGATGGATGCTGAACGATAATACTGCGTTTTACTTACCCCTTGAGTATAACTGAGTAAACGGTATATTTGTTTTGTTATACTTTTTAAGTTAAAAAAAAATATTAGTCTCGCTGAGTTTCTTTCGCCAGTTCTTCTCAGGTCAAAGGTTTCTTCCTTCCGAACTGGTGGTAGACTCATGACGTTCAGTAAGAAATTGTAACAATTTTTATGCTGAATAAAATATTTTAATTTGATTTGATTAAAGTAAACGTTTTTTATATGTACGAATATGAACTTTGGAATTTCTCTCATCATCCAAGAAATTATCTGAGCGAAGAACGGTACGTACGGGGGTGTAGATAGAAACTAGGTATAGCTTGATTTATTAATGATTGTTTAATACATATTTATTCCCCTCGATTTATTACAAGTTTTGTCTAATTTATTTGTGGCTAACCTTAATTAGGAAGGTACTTACCGTTATTTGAGAAAATGAAACCAGGAGTGGTAAATTATGTTAGTAGCACATAGACTCCGTTCGTCGACCTTTCGCTAACAAAGAAGCTCTGGAATATTCAGTTACCATTTCTGGAAACACACACAATTCGCTCACTACGCCTACAGGGATATGCTGTTAATCATTACACATTGCTCATGCTGTGACTAACATGTCTGTAAGAATTTGTATACAGTATAATTCGTATTCAGTATACTTAGCCTTTGACGATAGGTTTGGCTCAGTTGGTAGTAACCCTACTGTCTGCGCCAGAGGTCGCGGGTTTGAGTCCCGCTGGCGGCATTCATATTTTGTTGATCACGAATGTTTGTACTCCAGTCATAAGTGTTAATATTTATAATAATATGTATGTATTTAAAATTTATATATGTGTAGTATATCAACTATCTAGTATCCGTAACACAAACATCGTAGCTTACCACGGAACTAGATGGTGCTGTTGTAATAATGTCCCAACATATTAAACCCCATACAATAACCTCTGTAAATACATACATACGTCTCGGAAAAATCATATCTTAGTTTAATCTACACCCTATTCAATTAGTGTTTTTGTATTTTCTTGTGAAGTTGGCCTATACGTCAATGTTAGACATTAAATTTCTAAACTATTAAATACATCAATCACGAATAAATCAAGATAGTGATGCTAGGCACAAAGCTGTGTCGGCTCTCACAAAAGCTGTCATGATATATAAATAGTTTTAGTACATCTCGACGTGGGCTTAGTGCTAGTGTACCTAGTAGAATCGTTATTTTTTATACTTAGTTACTTATTTGTTTAAATAAGGAAGGATGATATGATATATGAAGTTTATTACCTAAATTCAGTTATTTATATATACAAATCCCTGTTTAAATTTAATTTTATTACATTTTAAATATTACATTTATAAATTAAGTTTAACTTGTAACTAGTTTGATATGAAAATAGTTTCTAGTTGTAACGATAATCATTTTGTGGTCATTATTGTGTCGTATTATTATATTGATCGTCGCAAAACCGCCAGAGACAGGTGGCGTCCTGTTGTACATTGACTTTACGGCCTTGGCGTCCACTCGTCTCAATGGCATGCCATACCCGCGTCACTGTTTTTTCTTCAAGGCCGGTTACATTAAACGCTATAGCTCAACATAGTTTTTATACGTACGCATCGTTATACCTACTTTACTTTTCTCATTCTATAATAAATTTAATTCGAGCACGCTCAATGAATTTCATTTGTCTTTTACAAGTAACTAATATGAATAGTTATGCATGCATGAAATAAATTGTTAACTAGTGGTTTCAGCAGTAACGTGACAGCTGAATTTTATTTTGATATATTATGGTTAGTTACATTTGACAAGTGAACGGACCGACTTCAAAACCCGCTGCCCCAATTGGCCTGTTGGTGAGTGACGTCATTCTAGTCTGCGCCCCGTCTACGTCGTTCTACTTAATGGAAACGTAGGCCATATTGCCTTCCTGTCACGCTATCATTATCAGTACATCAGTACATATAAATAAAATTGAAGTGTCTGTTTTTAATTTCAAATAAACAGGTTTTCACTAAATGGCCATGAAAGTATATCGGTACTAACAACAAAAAACTGATTTTAAAAATGTTGTCTGTATGTCTGTTTGTTCCAGCTAATCTCTGAAACGGCTTGACCGATTTTGACGGGACATTCACTCGCATATAGCTAATGTTACAAGGAGTAACTAAGGCTACTTTGGTTTTATTAGAAAGTTGTAAAAACCGTTCATTTTATTTTAACTTACGCCCAGCGAAGCGGGCCGGGTTTGCTAGTCTCTCATATTATGAGCTGTAGGTGATATACATTAAACGTATACTTTAAACGTATGTATCACCCACAACACCCAAACGAGCTGTCACACGAAATGGGTACAAGAGAACTTAATTATATCAACCTAATATAATAGCTCTTTCACACTGACGTCACGGATGCCTGTCACTCGACCGCCATTGTTCCTGACAGCGACTTACTACGAATCTAACTGTGAATATGATGAATGAGTTTCACTCTTTATGTCATTGAACTTTGATCTGGTTTTATTTCATGTGGGTGTCGAAAATGAGTAAAGATATATTTAGTTGCATTATTACATCTGGTCACGATCTGTTAAAATCTTAACAGAGAATATGCGGAACATAATAAAGCGTTCACGATTTAAAGTAAGTGATTTGTTTTCGATGCCTTTATATTACATTCTATAAACAAGTTAATTTCTTCCATGGGTATTAAAGGAAAAGAAATTTGAACGAAATCCGTTCATTGATTTCGTCAATAAGGGCATCTGGACACTTGAGATCTCATTACGAAAAAGAAATTGTTTATCATTAAAAAATTGTTATAAATGGCATATTTATTAGATGCAACAGTTTAACTATTTACTAATCACAGATCTTTTAGATTAGACTATCTTTTCCCGCGGCTCCACTCGCGTTCTAAAGGCTGAAAATCATAATAAATATTTTGCTTACGTTTTTTGCAACATTTTTCATTGATGCTCCGCTCCTATTGGTTGTAGCGTGATGTAACATAGCCTATAGTCTTCACTACATAGTATAAAACAAAGTCGCCTTTTCTGTCCCTATATCCCTATATCCCTATGTGCGCTTAAATCTTTAAAACTACGCAACGGATTTTGATGCGGTTTTTTTTAATAGATAGAGTGATTTAAGAGGAAGGTTTATATGCATAACTAGCAGATCCCGCGGCTTTACCTGTGCTAAATCTAGGGAAGAGCCCGAGCGAAGCGAGGGCGAGTCGCTAGTCCTCCATAAACGGACTATTCAACACAAAAAGAATTTTTCAATTCGGACCAGTAATTCCCGAGATTAGCGCGTTCAACCAAACAAACAAACTCTTCAGCTTTTTAGTATGTATTAGCATAGATTAGCGTCGTCCAATTTCATTTGTATGGGATGAGGCGCCTGTACAAGTAGGTATTGTATTACGTGATTTGTGATATAAGTAACTAGCAGCTCGCCCTCGCTTCGCTCAGTTTCGTCCCTAGTGATAACAAAAACAAATCTATCTTGCTGGAACCTTTTATTTTAGTGGGATAAAAAGATAAAGTAGCCTATGTGCTTTTCCAGATTATAATCTATGTTTTTGCCAAATTTCAACTAGATCATAATATATAATTTACCGTATGTATGTCTTTTTGATAATATAAAGTCTTTTAATTAAATTGACCTACGATTTCCTAGGTTATCAACGTGGCAAGAAATTGTTAATTCTTTAATTGGCTTACAATTCGTAAGGTTCAAAAAATATTACATACTAGCCCAAAGTAAGGACATCATGTCTCAATTTTAATGTTTTTTGTGATATTTGTGATAATACAAAAATTCCCGTTACTTACATTCCAAAAAAAAACCCCTAAAATCTTACCATTTTAACTTTTATATAATATACGAATATTAAGAAATGATAACCTTATAATAAATAAACATTATAAATGATAGCCTTATTATTTCAGCTGTTATTAACTACACTGAGCAGTTTTTCCTTTTTTATATGTACATAGAACCTAGATATGTACTACATAGCACATATATCTAGACTTATAATTCTTTTGCGGTATGATATATTGGTACATATTTCTTTTACTTATTATTTATATGGTAGATGTAATACGATTTTTGTAAAATAATTAATTTTTATTCATGCCTAGAAATACGCCATTCTGGTGATCTTGAAATTTTGCAAACTTTAATCACCGATGTCAGCACAAGAAAAGAAACCATGCGTAAGAACAATTAACTAGTGTTATATCCTTTTTACTGTTTTAAATTTACACCAAAGAGCCCAGCTATAAAATTATATATATTTGAAACTTAAACTATTTAAAAAAAACTAGACCTTCATATAAATAGTTCGAACTTAGTATTCGCAAAATAGTTTTATTCAGGAAACGATGAACCGTTTACCTCACATTACGTTAGCTTATTGTATTTACAGCGTATTGTCCAGTGAGTATGGTTGTGCATTATAATTCACTATGGATGTCAACAATACTCTGGACTTTTTATCATCAGCACCATCAACATTTTAAAATTTTATGTATTAATAAAATATGAGACATAGATCCAATTCCACTAGGATATATAGTGATGTTCTGTATTCCTTACTTATTCTTAAAAGTCGAGGAGCCCATTTCCAGACGTCTCGGATATCGATGTGAGTACTGTCGCACTGCAGATACCTAAGTATAACCTACTCCCCGCGCAACCTATTGGAGAAAGTTTCTCGAGCCTTGTTCTTCTTATTGTATATGAATCATTATATTGATTGAATGTTCTCCAACCAACGTTCATAAACTTTGTTGTAGTTTTCTTTTCTATTGGTAATCTAACGTTGAACCTTAGATAAGACAAAATGATTGTTATAAATTTAAAAAGTAAAAGCTAAACGACAGCCTTAATAGCATTTGATTAGCGTATTACAATATTAATTGAGAGTTGCTCAATCATATATCTAATAAGTTGTCCGGCGGCAATAGCTGTTGTCTTCAATTAACCCAGTTCCTGGTTCGTTTTGTTTAGTCTGCTCGATGTCTGCTTTCTTCCACTGGCTAGCCATGGCTATAAGTAATGCCTGTGCTACAACCGAGCCAGTGATAAGGCATTACGTGAGAGTTGAATACACGTGTTTTGTAAGTAGATATTGCTGCAATCATATTAAAACACACTAATTACGTTATTAAAATATTTTTTTTTAAGTGATGTATTTGACTCAAATTCTTTGCATGTCTCGTGTTTTCAGCTATTTGCCAATTGTTTTAATAATAAACATGTCGCAATTTTGTTTATTTGTGACATTGTTAAAGCGACTTGACAATGCATTTACAACTTAACTATAAAAGATACTATTTTGTATTATGCTATTGTTCAATTCGTATACAAAATATTTTGAAAATTATGTACTTAGTAGTTTATAAATATATCGTTCTTGACAGCGTTATTTTAAAATGTCTACATTTATTTTTATGTACAAAGTATTCTTTACAAAATTACTAAATGCACGTAACTTTTTTGTCTCCTAATATTGTATAGGAGACCTTATATTATTAGATTTATTTACTAGAGTCAACCCATTCCCAGTCAGTTTCAATTTCGTGTATTTACCATCATCGTGTTGTAAACGCTGACTGTGTGCTACTTGGTTTTAGATAATTGGTTAAGCTATGCTTTATTTGATGTAGATTTTTCAAAAATTTATTTAGTGTAATTATTTTATAACTTAAATGACTGGCTAACTTCAAAAAAGACCCTATCATATTAAGTTTTCCCATTTCATTTATCTGTACAGCTACATTGGATCTATTTATATCATACTTTCTTAAATTAAATATTCACACAACGACCTAAAAATTATATTAATTTCATTTCAAATTTTAATTATTTTAGTTTCCCCGTACTCCTACTCTTTGACAGCAGTAACACTACTGACCCAATTGGCACAAGTTTGTGTTTAAAAGAGTACTACTTCCTTTACTTTCCTTGAAAAAATACATATGTAATTATATGTATATTCATACGTAGTATGTGAAGCTATACATTTAATACGGTTTAATTTTTTCATTTAACTTTTTGTACTAATTTATATATTTTATAGTTAATGAGAAGAAGAAGAGTTAATGGAGAATGTATCTTATAGTTTAATTAACAGCTAATCTACAGATTATACAGTGCATAATTTTAATCGATATCTTAGATTTTTTATTAATAAATAATAAATAGATGTTTATGCTAAAATTCATAATCTAAACTTAACCGTCTAATGTCTTATCGAAAAAAGCAACCTATCCAATTATTATCGCTATTGCGTGTTATGTTTATTCCCCAGTTTACCTATTATCTAGTCCACAATTTCTTATTAACTAAATTCATTAATTTTACTGAGTTAACTAAATCAAAAAATATTTTGCAGCTATCAAGTTGAGATGTAAATAGTCTAGTTAATCTTCATTCTTACGTAAAACCGCACTTTAACATATTTATGTACCCACTTCCTATCTACAATAAATGAGGTACATATCAATAGACTCGCACGGAGAAGGCGTCCCTTGCATAAACAATAACAACACGTGATTGGTAAAACTAATACTTAGTGCTACGGCATATCCTATTAAATATTAACGACAGAGCTTTTGTACACGGACAGACAAGTTTTTCTTATAGTCTAGTCAACAAGTTCAAAAACGTGTTAAATAGACATAAAGCTTCTAAAAATATGTGCCATAGCTCATTCGATTCGGAATGACGTCTAGAAAAATGTTTTTTAAGGGTATATTAGCACATAAAAAATTGCGATTGTTATTAACAAAATAAGAAAAAAAAAAAAGGTATTTAGTTTTTCGTTAATAACTTTTAAAATAATGATATTTAAGGAATTTTGAAAAAAGAACCTGAAAGAGGAGATAATTTCCAATGAAAAAGTCCTAACTCCCGGAACTCTATCTATATTATTTATAATTTTTTTTAACACTGAAAATAGGGCTCCGCGAGGGCGTTACGGCATAGGCGCGCCGCCAAAAAAGCCGGTATATCACCTAAAATAATTTTTTTTAAATATTAAATAACAATTTAAAAATTTGAATAAATTATAGTGTAATCTAGACACTTGAACGAAAAAAACCTCGGTGAAAAAAAATTTTTTTGTCGATTTTTCAAAAAGTTACACCATTGTTAATTAACTAATTTTTTTCCAATCTCTGTTTTTATAAATTACGGTATAAAAGTTTAAATAATTGGTCTATAAATTTTTCGCTTCGTGGAGCTCTTTTTGTTTAGGTACTTAATAAAGTTATGCAAAAAAAATTTATTAAAGTTATTTATTTTGTTAATTATAATTTTTTTAAACTAACTAAAAATGAAATTTCTAAAAAATGTTATCTAAAAAATTTTTTTTTGGTAATATATTATTATTGCTGTTTTCGCACCTGATATAGGTATTAATTAACATTGGAAAAAAAATTTTTACGTCATTTGTTAAGAAATTGTTTATAAACAAATAGACTATTTTGGGATTTTTAAAAAATTTTTTTTATTATCTTTTAGCATAGGTGAAATGATGATTTTTTAAAAAAAAATTTTTCTTAAATTAATTTTTTTATTGTTTATAATCGTTTTTTTTATATTTCAACTGTTTAAATAATTAGTTAAGAAATTATTTTATTCTTAAAAATCATCATTTACCCTTTTCAATGGAAAAACAGAGAAATAAATTTTTTTTATAAATAATTTAATTGTTTATTAACTTAACAATTTGTTATAAACAAATAATATTAACCGTTATATTTTTTTTCGAAAACTTCAAAAAATTATAAAAACAACCATATATAACAAAGTTAAGAAAAAAATTTTTTTGTATTTCTTACAAAAAATTTTTTGAAAAAATTTTTTGTAAGAAATACAAAAAAATTATAACGGTTAATATTATTTGTTTATAACAAATTGTTAAGTTAATAAACAATTAAATTATTTATAAAAAAAATTTATTTCTCTGTTTTTCCATTGAAAAGGGTAAATGATGATTTTTAAGAATAAAATAATTTCTTAACTAATTATTTAAACAGTTGAAATATAAAAAAAACGATTATAAACAATAAAAAAATTTATTTAAGAAAAAATTTTTTTTTTAAAAATCATCATTTCACCTATGCTAAAAGATAATAAAAAAAAATTTTTTAAAAATCCCAAAATAGTCTATTTGTTTATAAACAATTTCTTAACAAATGACGTAAAAATTTTTTTTCCAATGTTAATTAATACCTATATCAGGTGCGAAAACAGCAATAATAATATATTACCAAAAAAAAATTTTTTAGATAACATTTTTTAGAAATTTCATTTTTAGTTAGTTTAAAAAAATTATAATTAACAAAATAAATAACTTTAATAAATTTTTTTTGCATAACTTTATTAAGTACCTAAACAAAAAGAGCTCCACGAAGCGAAAAATTTATAGACCAATTATTTAAACTTTTATACCGTAATTTATAAAAACAGAGATTGGAAAAAAATTAGTTAATTAACAATGGTGTAACTTTTTGAAAAATCGACAAAATAATTTTTTTTCACCGAGGTTTTTTTCGTTCAAGTGTCTAGATTACACTATAATTTATTCAAATTTTTAAATTGTTATTTAATATTAAAAAAAAAATATTTTAGGTGATATACCGGCTTTTTTGGCGGCGCGCCTACGCCGTAACGCCCTCGCGGAGCCCTATTTTCAGCGTTAAAAAAAATTATAAATAATATAGATAGAGTTCCGGGAGTTAGGACTTTTTCATTGGAAATTATCTCCTCTTTCAGGTTCTTTTTTCAAAATTCCTTAAATATCATTATTTTAAAAGTTATTAACGAAAAACTAAATACCTTTTTTTTTTCTTATTTTGTTAATAACAATCGCAATTTTTTATGTGCTAATATACCCTTAAAAAACATTTTTCTAGACGTCATTCCGAATCGAATGAGCTATGGCACATATTTTTAGGAGCTTTATGTCTATTTAACACGTTTTTGAACTTGTTGACTAGACTATTAAAGCTAAGCTATACATAGACATAATTTTTATAATACACGCATTCTTATTTCTTAGTATCTTATAAATAGATAAATCTAAACTGGAGTCACGTGGTCACTGCCGTGTTACATGACGTTTCGCAGTTCTACACGCCCATTTGCGTGCACGAGTGAAAAAACTTGGCATTGGTCACCCGCCCGTTTTATCCTATGGCGCTGTATCGGCGGCGTCTTGTCGGCGCTTACTTGTGACGCTGGAACTAATTAACTATTGTACTCCAATGATTACTAATCATTAAATTAATGTTTGAGTTAAATAAATGATATTAAACTTATAGTTGGAAACAATAAAATACTAAAATTTATCACATTAACTATCATAGATAAATTTATAAGCAATTTCTCTGGCAAGCATTATTCAGTAATTTATGTTTAGAAAGCATACATTAATTGTAGAGCCTTCCATATAGGTATATATGTAAGTTGCTACGTACAGATTTTAATTGTGCGCTCTTCATTTTGGCACAGATCAGTGCCTGCGTGTTGTGGCTATTTAAATTATGCTAGTTATATTTGCGGACTAACTACATGATTATACACTTTGCTGTGAGAGCCTTTAAAGGTAGGTTAATATATTTCTAGAAATTCTATAAGATTTCCATATTCCTAGTAACATGGAATGTTTTATGTATTACTACGATATTATTTTAATACGAAAAAATGAAAAAAATTTAGTTTACTTTAAGCGATCGGTTTAGCAGTAGATACCTAATATAGGTAGTAAGATAAATATAATGTGTAGTTATAATTTTATATATTTTTAAACTTTCGAAGTCCCGCATATTATCTCCTTGAATATGTGCATATTCACTATTATTTTCAAATCAGTTTATATCAGAGCTTATTTTGATTTACAACCGCTAACATCCTATCCGCTATATCATTATGCCTAGTAGCGCTATTAAATATTTTGTAGTACCTAATAATATTTTATTAAGCGGATGTAGTTGCATACAATGTAGTGTTTGGTTGAACTACTTTGTGTCTATTTCTAAGTTAGTTCGAGCTCTTTACTTTGGTGATTTGTAACGAAGATAAGGTTAAATGATAAAATCCGCCCCAGAGTAAAGCTTTAAATGTAAGGCTATCTATAGTGCGAACTACAACGAAAACCTCTTGAGACCTATTAGCGAAACTTTAAGGATAAGCTTAGACTACTAAAGTTTTTTTATGGTTTTGTACTAACATATCCATTATACGCCGGGTGTATACTGTATAAGCCAAGTTGAGAATTAACTTTGATCGTTCTGTTTTCTTCTTCAATTTAAAAAAAAGCGCAAGTAATACTTCTTAGCGGTTAAGGACTAAAAATAAGACATTGGAGAAGAATAAATATATTTTTTGCAGAATAGAAATACTGACCAGAAGTCACTATTTTTTTTTATATAGTGTAATTAGCACAGCCTATACTTATGTGTTGTTTTTTGTAAGGTTTGCTTTGTCTGTATTAATATTTGCTACATTCTAGTTAAAACAACGCGCGCTCATATTTTCTTGTGTGACGGAGATTTTTGTATAATATTTAATATTAATGAGGATTTCTCTAATGTTAATAAAAAGTAATAAAAAAGTTTGTTCAACTTAAAATATGACGAGGTATCATTAATGGTGTATCATTAAGTGTGGAGCGAAATAAACGTCAGGTCTATTGATCTTTACATATAAAGCTGTAAATTATTTTTTTACCGTCATAACATTTCAGTAAACACACGATGATATATCCTAAACGTATTCAACTTAGCTTTATTGGTATTAACTTGCCAGACAATTGGATTAGAAATAGACGTCGAATCTAAATATAATAAGTATGTTCTGACACGACACATTCCGCCCTGCGTGGAATCTTATATTAAACACCTATACATATCATATCTATTAATGCAGTGGCTTGTTCATATTTTGTTTACTGAGTCGAGTATCGAACCTGTTTTAGACAGAACCTTGAAACTACTTTTTTAGAAATTTTATATACCTAATTACATATCTTATCTTTTATGCGTAAAACAAATTTTGTTATTACTAGATTTAATCTTTAATCTTTCTCATGATTTTCCTAAAGAAATATAGGTAAAGAATTGTGGACTAAAATGATAATATTATTGATATTTGACAAATACGTTAACCATGTAAATGTATTCATTTCTGTATCATTTCGACTTTTTTGCACGAATGTGTTATAATATTTAATCCGTGCCAATATTTCTTGTTCAAATTAAAAGTCACATTGATATCTGAATAAAAAAATGCTTTGTATTTTTTGCATATTGTTAGGTCACTTTTGAAAACTACTTTTTTTGGTTATATGATTAGTTAAAAATTTAAACATGCAATTTCCTAACACGTTATTGAATTTCTGTTCCGTTTCTTTTTACAATGTTTCGGAAGTTCGTATAAACAGTAAAGGCAAATTAACTGCTTACATATTGCCCAAACTTAGAACTTGCGTGACAAAAGATTACTGGTTGCTTACAATTGCTTCCTCGATTTCATTTCTCTTGCTTAACGTGAATTAAAAAAAATACCTAATATACTTTGCATGTACCAAGTATAATGTAATTGTTATCATCATAATATGTTATGGTCGTATTTTTAGTAGTTAACATGTCTTACTTTGTGTAGGTCGTTGTCGTTTCCTCATCGCTATTAACAGATAATTAAATTACTTAAGAATGTAATTTTAAACGTGATCGTTTAATTAAGAGTTTTTAAGCGCTTTTATCTGCGTAAACAATAGCAAGAAATTTTCCATACCATATTGTAAACATCATAGGATTGTTTCCTATTAGTCTTGGAAAACAACTTTGTTGGCCAAATAGGAGATCTTCTGAGTGAATGTATGTATGTTTATGGAATAAATTAGCTTAAAGAATCCCGTTAACTACGACATAACCGTATCTGAGATAACGCACAAATTTTATTAAGAAAAATATCTGAGTCAACTGGACGATTTGAATTGGAGTGTAGGTTGTTTAAACAACCAATAAATTTAAAACTAGCAGTCGATGAACGAATTTATTTTAAAGCCAATATTTTAATTGACACTACACCTCTGTTATTTACCGTGTCTTTCGCTTATGTATAAGGTTTTTAAAAAATGTTTTATTTTTTCATGATTATTTAAAACAGTTTCCTTATACTATTACTAAATTTAATATTGAAATTATCTTGAACATTGCAAAAATGGGATGTAAGGACAAGAAGTCCATGTACCGCGCTTTGTCTTAACCAGACCGATATTATGATTTATGAATGACTAATTGCACGAATGTAGTGTGCGATCTCCGGCCATAGTGCCACATAAACAGTATGCCAAAACTGACCTACGTTTTATTTTTTGTTCTTTCTTTATAAATTATTGACATACTCTTACGTCGGACTATCCATTTAGGCTTGCATCGAATCGAAAAAATCTACTTTGAATCGTGTCGAAATGTCGTTGGGCGGTATACATAATATGCAGACTTCTCTTGCTGCTCTTGCTGCTCTTGCTTAAATGTTAGAGTAGACCGTAAAAGCAACGCCTTGGTTGTCGTGGGCGTGAAGGTAGAGAACCTGATTAAAAAATTACATCTTATTCAAGAGTAAAGCGAGCCGTAGGAATGCGGCCATAGAGCCTTCCTGTCTACCTCGGTAGGTCAGTTGTCTGAATATCGTTGTTGAGTACTTTATTGTTCCTTTGGCACCCTTAATATCACGGTTCACTCTTCTATCAAACATTATCAGAAGTAACACATTAGTGGTAAACCGTCCACCGCCACTGTACTATAGTGTAACTGTGCGTACGTAGATTATAACAACAAACTTGCGATCTATTTATTCAACCTTGGTCCCTTTACTATCCAAATACGTCCCAGTTCTCCAGATTAGGATGGACGATGCAACTCTCAATTGATTCTATGTTTACCACTACATCCGCCCGTGACACTGGTATCATAATAATAAATGATCACTGCAATTGAGTATCAGTTACCTACCTTGATTTCAGTTCAATTTCGACACGTTTTTTGCTCTGATATTTTCAAGTTTAAATTCCACAGTTGTTTTTTACTGCTTGGCTCGTTCATTTTAGAGGTTTTACAAGTAGTTTATAATGTGAACTTGTCAAAGATAAGATACAATTATACCATTGCAGTATATAAATCATATCAACCAAGATGTAAAAATTAACATTTTGCCAATTTTCGACAAATGAAGATTTTTGTTCTAAAAATAGTCAAATATACGCTATCATAATTAAAATAACGATTCATCCATCAAGTACTGTGCTTGCTATAATTTATTTTCCTTTTTCTGTCAAAAATTTTCGTTGTTCAGTATGACGCATTTATAAGTAATTACTTAGAAGGTCAAAATAACTTGAAGGTTAATTGTGGATGATATAAGTCTTATAACAGCTAATTTAGTTTTTCTTGTAAAATTTTTAAAAGTTAGTTGTTAATTTCATTTCTGGTTTACTTTAGGGTTCTATGTTGGCACATTACCAAAATTAGCAGTAATATGATGTTAAATTTGCTACGCTTTAATAGGGCTTAATACGGAAGGACAGTTCCGTACGTTTTTAATTAAGTTTTCGTACTTTTCTCAGGAGCCTGTTAACCTCTTTTAAGAGAACTGAGAATTCAACTTCCTACCTCTACAATGTTTATAGATTAAGTTTTGCTTTTAATAGTTTTTCTATCTATAATAACGTAAATTTTCACAGAATTACTCGTAGCATTTGTAAGATCATATTAGCTTAACTATATGTTGTACAATATTATTAAGCTTTTTAGTTGCAAACTAAATTGAACATTGAAATTTGCTTTATCTTAAGTCTTTTTTCATCTTTCATCACTAAATGGACAATATAAAAAATATAAACTGTGAAAGGCTTTTTATATCATATATACCTGTGTATGTATGTATGGGCTCAAAGCGTTCGCTTTCTTGCGTTAAGTGTAATTTTATTGCAAATTCACAAGTTTTTCTAAACCATACACTTTGTTCAAATAAGCGTAACTGGCTACGTATAGTATAATAATGAGATTGCTCATTTGCTTTTAGTGAAATATAATACTGGAGTGTTCAGTTGTCTAAAAGGATATTGATTAGTCTAGCTAGGCTGACAGAGATAAGATATTTGTTGAAATGACCACTCGAAAGCGTGCCTTGCCGTCTAGCTTACGTGAGTTGCTATGCGATATTTCATATAGCGATGGTCTTTTTACTTGCATTGCTTCTTACTACATCGAAAATAAGTTTTCTTTTGAAGAAAATATTAAACAATAACATTACTGAAAGTTTTAACTAAACAATGAAGTAACTATATATTTTTACGTTTTAAACTTGAATGTTTCTAATTATTAAAATATATTCAATTGTCAATTATTATTATTATAAATATTGTAGAATCAAAATTCAAAACCAACAGAAATACAAACGCACATAAATAATGTGACATCAGTATAAATATACACAATGTCAATACAACAATGTGTTATATGTACTTAAACACCTCAGAGTTTAGAAAATATCTTATAAGTTTCTATTTACTACGAAACGTTTGACATTTTACTTTATAGTTTATATCATTGTAATAAATAATATACTCTGGTAATTAATATTTTAAAGAAATAAACTGCTGGATAAAATTTTGTTTATATATTTTTTATTTAAATATATATTGTTTAATATTTGTATTAAAAAACTTCATTAACTATAAATTAAATGCAAATACCCTTGATCTTACAGTAAATTCCAACTTTAGCATCTGTACGACCAATGCATTTGAGTTAAATAGACCTAATTAAATCCGTGGATGCTTATATACTACGAGTATATGTAAAAAAAATTAACTTAAAAATATATTTACTCTTACTAATTAATATAAAAGCTTTTAATTGATTTATTTCTTGCCCTTGCCCATTATTATTTACTACACTTAAACGGAGATTGTACCTATTTGGTAGAAAAGAAATAGCTACTTGACAATGTTTATTTTAACTTTGGCACAAATAATATAAGCCCAATAAATACAAAAACACCAGTGTATTAATTACATAATATACCTGTTTAGTTCATTCATTCATTCATTGTTATTTGTTATTCAAACTGTTAATTTTTAACCGACTTCAAAAAAAGGAGGAGGTTCTCAATTCGTCGGGGACTTTTTTTTTTCTATGTATGTTACCTGATTACTCGACGATGGCTGGACCGATTTGGAAAATTCTTTTTTTGTTTGAAAGGGTATAGTTTCCAGTTGGTCCCATTGTCACCAAGTCAGGATCTGATGATGGGATCCCAGGGAAATCGAGGGCAACTCTCAAATTTTATAGGCACCTACTATGTTTTTGATACATTTTCTAAAGATGTTCAAGCATTTGTGTCTGAAAATCATCATCTCATGTGGATGAGCTGATGATGGAAGGTACAATTCCTCAACGGTTCTTTTTATGTTTGTTCATTTATTTCTGCGTCAAATGTTGGCCGATTACAATTTTTTTTTGTTCGGTAGGGTATACTTCCAAGATATTCACACTATCACCAAGTCAGGATATGATGATGGGATCCTAGGGAAATCGAGGGCAACTCTCAAATTTTATAGGCATTTATTACGTTTTTCGTATATTTTATAAAGCTGTTCAAGAATTTGTGATGATGTAAGGTATATCTCCTCAACGGTTAGGAGTTGAAAGAAAATTCTTTTAATATTATACGTACTTATAAACCGATAGTTGTATTCCTTCAGGATATTAGGTTGATCTGATAATAGAAGGTAAATCTTATTAACGTTTAGGAGTTACGTGGAAAAATAGACGTGGACAAATCTCGATTGACTATTGTCTTTCACTCCAAAACTTCGCAGACTTATTGGAGCAGTAGTTTAGTTAGCCTACCAATATTATATTTAAACAAAATATCTAATTTCCACTAAAAAAATAAAAATAAATTATTTTTTGACAAAAATGAAAACCGACTTCAAAACGTTACAAATCGAAACTAAAAAGAAAAAAATAATTTTAATTACTTAGTTATTGTTGGAGTCGGTGCCAGCCAAAGCAAATAAAATCTTAATACAATTTAATTAATGTATCAATTTGTAAATATAATCAAAATATCTGTTCGAAAGTTCATTGCAAAGGCAGAATAAAACTATCCTTCTTGGCTGGCACCGACTCCAACAATAACTAAGTAATTAAAATTATTTTTTTCTTTTTAGTTTCGATTTGTAACGTTTTGAAGTCGGTTTTCATTTTTGTCAAAAAATAATTTTTAAACTTAATTTTTTTTAAATGACAGTCATGTCGCGTTACAAGTTTTCATTTTAAATCGCCAGGAAAAGGATTATGTCTATTGCACGGAATGTCTCCGTCTGGCGCAGGCGACTCATTATAATTTAATTAGGCTCAACTTTTAGGTTTCAGTCTGACATTGATTATAGGGATTTGTGGGAGCCTGAATGACTGCGGTAAATCTATTTAGCCTGACCTTCATAAATAGTTTTGGCTCTAAAACTAAAATGTCCGCTTTTGATTACTTAATAAATGTTAAAAGCAATTTGCAAGGCAAAAGGTTGCTCTATTAAAAATGTAAAAGTTGGAAATCGTACGTTGACGCGGACGTCGCATATTTTCACGTAAAAATTTCAACGTTATCCGTAACGTTGAAAATATTGAAGGGATAGGACAAACTTCATTGGTTTTTTATTCATTTTAAAATTGTAGCTTCATAATTAAAAAAAATTCAGCTGACTTCAAGTAGGAAGAGGTTTTAAATTCGGTTAATATATATTTTTATTTATAAAATTGCTATTTTTTGTGTAAATTACCATAAGTTGTTAGTAAACATTAAAGATAATTTAAAAAAAGCATCATTCAGGATTTAAATAAGACATATTATTTAAATTTCTTTGAATATCAACTTGTAACATATTACCTACGTAGTTTATCTATGAAACGAACCTTTTTACTATTTATACAAATAATAAAATTCTAATTCAGTCGAAACTGCACATGTAATATTATTTGTAAAATCTTATAACTTTGACGAATTATTCATTCATTATTATCTATACAATACCGAATCTATAGTTATTAGAATTATTGTCTAGACAGATAGACATGCGTCCATCCACCTTGTTGAAATTTAGTACGATGATAGCTGGTGAAGGTGATTCAAGTCAACATAAAGGATACTTTTTACTACTGAAAAATATCACATCTCTGAGAAATCGTTATAACGTGCCTAGGAAACGAACCCGAGCGGAGCGAGGTATGGAATAATCTACTTCGCCCAAGTCGTTTTTTTTATAAACCTCTCTATTACCATTAATTTAATTCACATGACTATTCATTTTATCATTGATATGATAATGTCCAACCTTAACAAGGAGAATCTTACTAGCTCATGAATAAATATTATAAATTTGTCTGTAACAAGTACGAAGTACTCGTATATAGACCTCTGTGACGTCAAATGCCTTATTTCGACGTTTCGAATGCTTTACAGCAATCAAGGTATCTCTCCAAGGTGGCTCTCCCATAACCATGATTGCTGAAAAGCATTCTAACCGTCGGGAACCAAAAATCAAAATAAGTCCGCGACAAAATCCGAAAAGATAGTTTCATTTATAACGTCAAATATTCTCGTAAACCTAAGATATATAAAATATGTTTTAAGTACCTATATATCTAATTAATTTGACTATCTTCTCTTATCAAAGAACACAATGACAATGTAAATGTTCCGGAAACTCGCAAGATCCATTCTTAATGGCGATCAACAAAGCCTGAGTACATTAGTACCTACACCATAACAACGCAATATGAAACTAAATAAAATGTGTTACACATGTACAAACTAACCGAACAACCTTGTTTTGTTTGTTACAGGTACTATGACAGTCTGCGACGCACGCTGTGAGTCAAGCTATGTATGACGCTCATTGACGAATACTTGTTGAATCGACTAATAAAAAAATCGATTATTTAAAATTTTATACCATTTGATTTACTTACTACTCTAAAGTAAATTAGGACATCGTACTTTTTGGGTTTGTAACAAAATTCGATCTATAAATTGATTTATCTTTTTCTATCAATTAGATTTAAACACAGATTAAAAATAAAAAAGAATGAATCGATGTCACATTTATTTGATTTGTATTTGTTTTTCGGAGGTTAGCAAACGTCGTTTGACAATTTTTTTCTAATTAAATTAGTACCGATTTGTCACCTTTTGCGATTAATTCCACAGTCGATAAGCACGAATTCGTCAGTAAACGTCGTTTTGCCTTTTTATCGGTTACTTTTTTATATGTGTTTAGTATATTGTGTCGTAATTTATGACTAACAAATGACTCTGAAATCAGTTTTCGACACTTCAAAGACTAAAATGTTAGTATTTCGTTCAATAACTTCAAAACGTAGTTTCTAACATACTTGTTAGTTTGTGCGATTCTTATTAGAATACGTTTTATAACTCTTAGGGAGTTTGTGTTAATTGTTTTTTTATCATAATGTCATTCAAGATTACAACATCTGTTAATGAATTAGTGTAAATTTGAATGGTGTTATGAGTATTTTAGCGATGTTCCCGCCAAGAAGTGTTCGAGAGTGGCAGACTCCTCAGGGTTTGAAGTTCTACATGGTTCATTGGCAAGGCTACCATAATTTTTTTCCATGACATTCATTTCTATCTTCTACTCTTGTTCTCTTATTTGATTTCTAAATTCACGTTCATCTTAATAATAGTTTGTGTGTTTCATTAGCTATTTACTTATATTTTTTTTCGTTTTACAAGTAACAGTTGGTATTTTAAATAACAAACAGCGCCACCTATTGTCGAGTAGCGGTAATACAATAGTATTTTACATAAGTACCGCTAACTCAATTTTAATGTAGATGGCGCTTATTTAAGAAATTACAGAAATGTTAGTAGCAAAATATCTATTTAAAAAGCTTTATACCATAAAAAGTTATAAATAAATTACAATTGTATTAACATTATGTAAATCGTGATATTCAATAGTGTTTTCTCCACAACGTGTAAAGTTTTTAATTTATTATATTATTTTGTCATTCTCTAGTATTTGAAATCTAGGTAATACTAATTCTATTCTAGGTAATACATTACTTTATATGTTATTTATAGTCGCTTACTTTTATTGCGAAGATTCGTATACTGTTACAATTTTATGACTAAGTAGTCATCGGCCCGGATAGCTCAGTCGGTAGAGCATTGGACTTTTAATCCAAGGGTCCAGGGTTCAAGTCCCTGTTCGGGCGGCCTTATTTTTTAGTTTTATTTTGTCAAATATTTATACGTTTTTGTTTGTATATGCATATTTTACTTATTAATCATTAGTTTTCTATTTAATTATTTTTATATTTCTTTCTTGTATTTTATACTGAGTCCTGGACCTATAAAAAATTTATATTTTGTACTACCTATTCTATAAACGTTTTTTAATTTATTGTCTAAAAAGTAATTGGTGGTAAATACTTGGTTTAATTGGTGTACAACGCCATCTATAGCTCATTGCCTTAACCAAAAATACCTAAATGGAAACTTCGTTTCTTTCGCTAGATGGCAGTTGTAAAGCTCTACGAGTTATCTTATTCATTTTGCTCTTTGTTTCCGCTAGATGGCATTAGTATATTCGAAAAGTCATGTAAGAGATACAATAGGAATGATACAACTTTTTATTTTTTTATTTCCGGAAATGATAATTGATTTTGTGAAAGTAATTACTCAAATATATAATTCGCGTCATGTAAAAAGAACGCTGGCTGTCAAGTTGCGCAGAGGCGATTTATAGGCCAATTTGGTGGTAAGACGCGGGGCGCGGGACGGCGAGGCAAGCGCCGCATGCTTTCTGGCTCGCTATTGGTTTGTCAGTTCAAAATACCATCGTGCACATAAAAGTTATTAATTACGAAATATTTTTATATAAAAAGTAGAGAAAAATATTTTTGACGTATATTGTTTTATGAAAAGAGAGTCTGATAATAATGCAGTTAAAATATATATTAACCGAATTAATTTAATTTTTTGTAAGTAGATTAAACATTCTACATTAAATCTGACATATTTTATGAATTAATAGAATTGTATTTAATAACGTACTATCTAATATATTTTTTAATGTACCTAACAATAACCAATATACGTCGCGAGCGAAAGGTTAGTTCGAAAATAAAAGAATAGGCTTAGTAATTTCGTGTGCGAATATACCCATGCGCAAACACACCCCCCACCACTTTCCTCCAGCGTTCTTTTTACGTGACGCGAACTGTACTTTATTATACTTTAATCAGATAGTTAAAATTCTAAAGAACCAGTTATAATCGGGTCTTATATGAATGAAACTGAATTTTATTCAGTTCGGGTAAGGACTTTGAATTGGAGATCACAAGACAAGAATTGCAAATTGTAGTAGGTACCTACATAATGTACCGCAACTCGCAAGTGACGCAAGATACTCAGCAGATTTAACGTTAAGTTAAAAAAATATAGGTACAAAAGGTGTTAGTAAACTTGTTTTGATTTCACACAATAGGTATTTACAATACACTTTTGAACATAAAACATGGTAGGTAGTAGGTACTTCATTAACTTATTATTAAATACAATGAATTGTCGATTTTGAAATACTCGGTAAACTATATTCAATATTTTATTATAAATGAAACTATCTTTTCGGATTTTGTCGCGGATTTATTATGATTTTTGGTTCCCGACGTTTCGAATGCTTTACAGCAATCATGGTTACGGGAGAGACTAAGGTATTAGACGTCTCAGGGGGTTATATACTTGTTATAGACAGTGCCTACCCACAATTTTTTACAAATATTCAAAATGATAGACTATAAAATTATACATTTCAATTCTAAACATTTAAGATTTTAAAATTTTTAAATTATATTATAAATATGGCAATATTATTAACTTATTTTTAAAAATGTTAGAAAATTATAATAATTATAATTATAGTAGTTATAGTATTTTGTTCTTTTTTAATTGTCATACATAGATACTTAAAATTTTTACTTAAGATAATAACTTTCGTGTTCGTAATATAGAGTTTATATGTATGTATACCTTAGTTATAATTCTTGACTGATATTGAAATACTAATATGATTAGCGTAGGAAGGAATTACGCCAGGGTACATATACGCAATGCGTTACGAATGATTTTATTACACTCATTTGGCCGTACAATTTATTCCTAGTTTCACTCTAATATGATAGTAACTTGCAATTTGCTTCATACCTAAAACAGTTAGTTAACTTATTTAACACGCGGCGAGGGCATAAAATAAAGTTATAGATTAAGGAATTTTAAAGTACTTAAGTATGTTATATTTTTTTATATACCAAATAATTACATCAGATTCAAAGCTTGTATTTAAAGATTAAAGTTTAAGAAAAAAATACATATTGCCATATGATGCTAAACAATGTGTTATTAACCACAAGTGATTAAAATAAGGTATAAAAATTAAATAACTTTACTTACCCTATTATCTTATGTCAACAAAATCTTTCACTATCTTAAGAAAAATCTGGGTCACTGTTACCTACTATATCTGCCATGATAAAGGTAATCTGATATTTTTTAGTCCTTTAATAAATCTTAAGTTTTATTGCTTTGTTAAACATTTTTTATTTTTAAAGCTCGAATTTAAGAAAAATAAAGAAAAACAGCAGCGATTTTAAGGATTTTATTCGCTTTTTGCTATAAAAGAAATGTGCTTGCCAAAATTGATCTGGTTATTTATTAAAATAGATATTAATATACTATGTGAATTCCTGTTAAAAAAGAGCTGGGTCTAACATACTCGTAAATAGTATAAAGGATTGATGCCCACTTTCACCAACGACCCATAAGATTTATGGGACCCCTTAGCATATTTAGCGGCCAATTAGGGGATAGTTTCCGTTTCACCATTTTTAAAGGGTCCGTTACCGACTAAACGGTCCCATAAATTTATGAGACGGATTATTGGTCCCATAAACCTTCACATAAGTAAAAGCGACTTCTAGAGGACACGATGGAGCATGATCTATTGGATTTTTTTGATAATTTAGACACGACTGATATTATATTTGATATAAATCGTAGTCGAAGACCTAAAATATATCGAAAACGACCAAATTATTTCGACGATTTCGATGAAATAGATTTTTTACGAAGATATAGGTTATCTAAATCAACAGTAATATATTTGTTGGAAAAAATTGAACATTGTTTGGAATTTCCTGATAATAGGTGAGTTCCTACCTTTTTACATAGGTAATAATCAATTTTATTGTGATTCACTTTACCTAGGTATTTGTTTATATTTTTTACAGGAACAATTCCATACCACCCATAAATCAATTATTAATAGCTTTAAGATATTACGCCACAGGCAATCACCTGCTTGCTGTGGCGGATATGGGTGGTACAAGTTTGGCTACATCCAGCCGGATAGTAAAGAGAGTGTCTCAAGCAATTGTATCTCTACGTCGAGAATTCATCATATTTCCCGATACAAACAGAGACCAAGACCGAGTTAAGATAGACTTCTATGGTATAGCTAGATTCCCTAATGTACTAGGCTGTATTGATTGTACACACGTTAAAATTCAGTCACCAGGTAAATTTCGTATTTTGTGATCTTTCTTTCACTAAAAGTTCCTTTAGATGTCTATTAAGAAATATTGAACTATTATTTAGGTGGAGATGATGCAGAACTATTTAGAAACAGGAAAGGCTACATGTCCATAAATGTTCAAACAATTGCATCAGCAAAGTTGTTGGTGCAGGATATTGTTGCACGCTGGCCAGGCTCTACACATGATTCAGCAATTTACCAAAACAGCAATATTTATAAAAAGTTTGAAAGAGGGGATTATGGAGACAGCTATTTACTTGGGGACAGTGGCTATCCCTTAAAGGTAAAATAAAAAAATACCAGAATAACATCCATTCTGCAAATATTTGCACATGCTAACATTCATCATAGAGCTCAATATATTGTGTAATAAATATTTATTATTTTAATAAGTACCTAATTGACTTGCCCGACTTTGCAAAGTTTTTAAAATGTAGTTAATGTACATGAATCATCCACTTACAGCTGTTTTAATTTAAATGTATAAGTATAGATAGAGTAGGTAAAATTAATAAAAAGATTATGCATAGGTAAAGAATATTTAATTAATTAACAATCACTTTTAGGTATTCCATATATATTTTGAACGTTTAATGCATGACCTGGAATAGAAAAAAAATATTTAACATCATATCGAGCCTTTACCGCCGTTTTAGCGCAACCGACAAAAAACAAATTTTACAGGAGAAGGTTTTTTTTAAATATTTTTAAAAAGAAATGTGCTAGTAAATTGAAATTTTACATACATTAATGATTTTCAGACATTTACATATATAATTGAAAAAAATACATAAATATTTAGTATTTAAGCTGTTTATGTCGCTTAATTTATTTTTGCTGTCATAATCTAAGGTTGTTTTGGCATTTACGATAAAAATATCCATTAATATTACTAATACAATAAACTAATTTTGATAAATAAATAGATATTTTAAAAGGCATTTAAATGAAATAGTTATAAAATATAGAAAATGAAAATTTATTTCTATTAAACAATTGGAGTAATGAGATCGATCAGCATAATTATAAACTTAAACTAGTTATTTAAAATGAAATAAAGTATTTATTCTCGTACGAATGATCTTAGCCCATTTTCACTGAACACCAGGGTGTTCCATCATGGTTTTTATACAAAATATTAATTAAATAATTATATCAATATTTTGGATTAGTGAGATCAATATTGTATTAATATAAAATTAAATTAAATATTTTTAATTCTCCTCATCCTCATCTGTTTCAGCTAAAGCATCACGTACGTTTCCATCATGCTTCATTCTTAAATATTCTTGATGGTATCTGTTTGGAATCACGTTTTTATTACACAGATCCTGTAAATCTTTGTATTTAGCTAATGAAATTTTGAGCTCTTCGACGTATAAAGGTGTAGGTCCCTTTTCGACAATAGCTTTGTTTGCTCTCGATCTGATGATGAAATCCATGTTTATTTCGTAATTGTCACTATCTTCGAAAAAACCGTATTGAAATTTAACAATAGGATTATTTTTATGAAATTGCACCACCCTTAATGAATTAAAATTAATCTTAAATTTTGCCGGTAATAAAGCTTGTGAAAAATTTTTCCAATCCATGAAGTCTCCATAGTTTAAAACATTTATAATGTAGTTTCTAGGCTGATTTCTAGCATTAGTAATCATAGTTGGCCACTCAGAAGGAGCCCATACTGTTTTTCATTCACCATTTTATTTCACGTGATTAACATACTGTAAATACAAAAACGATATATTTTGAAATTCTTGAGGTAAATATACTTTAGTGCTTTTATTGCGACAATAATGGGATGGAACAGCAGGCAACATCTCAATAAATGATTTTAACTGTGCGACTTCTACCTCATCAGATTTATTATGAGGACGACTAGTTCTTCTGCTATCTCGAGTGGTATTCAGAGCTTTATTAGCATTTTCGATGGTGTATCTCATAGACATTTGGGATATGTTTAGGGTCTTAAGCAAAAATTGTTGACATACTGTGTGCTTTCCAATTAATACAAAAAGTGACGCAGTGTAACGCAGTGCTCGATAAAGCGCTTTCCATCAACGACACTGCTGAACACAGCCGTACACTGTTTGACACTCGAAAAAGTGGTGTAATGTCAAAGATTTTATAGTACCGTAAGAACTACTGACTGATGATATTTTATATTATTAATTATAAGCATCCTAGTATTATTGAAATATTTTTTACTTTTGTTTCGACTATAATTTTATTGAAATACGTACAAATTATAATAAAAATATAAGTGAATTACAGTGATTGTTTTATTTTTATAGCCAAAAATTATTTTCAATTTTTGAGTTGGTTTTTTAAACATTATATTTAATTACAACTGAATAGCCAACTTTCTTCATTTTCATAACATTAATTGATGAATTAAAAAAAATATTAAATTATTATAAAATTATTAAACAAAAGTAGTATTATTACAAAACAATTATTTATTTGCCCGCAAATTGTCAAAGTTCTTTAACTTATTGGAATGTTATGTTTATAAATTATTGAGCCAAGACTTTGTCAAGGAACTTGCATTTAGGTATACAACGCCCATAATTTTGCGATATTGATGCGCTCTAGTGTTATTTCGAGACAACTAGCTGTTTCATTTAAACTTTTACACAGTGTTTGGCAGTGTTTCACAATGTAACGCAGAGTCCCTCTGTGTTAAGTAAATGGAAAGCACACTTTAATATTCTGTCCTTTGTAGCTGATGAAATAATCGTATGATATTTTGCGAACATTACTACTGGATCTTTTTCTTCCAATCGGTTTTTCTTTAGCACATGACAGTAGGAAATCTTTTTGTCTTTTATCACAACCTAATCCCCAATAGTTTTCAAAAATATTATTGCGATCATCTTCCGTAAATTTATTTGCACATGAGTTACCACATTTTTTATTCATACAAGGGTTTGGTTGCATAGATTTCCCTACAGCAGCCTTACGATTTTTTTTGGTTAAAAGTCGTTTTGGTAAAGGTTTTATTTTCCTATATCCCCTTTTACCAACACTTGTTTCTTCTTCTATTGTTTGAACTGACTTATCTTCATCCGAATCACTGGACGACGAGGCAGGCTTCCATGAATCTTCGCTATCAATAGAGGCAATGCTGTCGTGGGTCTCCAAATTCTTGGACATATTTTGTTCTTGTTGGTCAAACAGTGAACTGGTGCTCGGCTGTATTAATTGATTAATGAAAGCTGGCATAGTAGGATCATAAGTTGTTAAGTCTTTTATATTCTGGTTATCTAAATCCATTAAAGTGTAAGTATTCTCAGTATCTGATTCTGAATCACTGTATTCGACAAGTTTAGTTTTCGGTAATGGTGTTAATAATGCGTTAGTATTAAGCTCCGAATTTATATCGGTATCACAAATATAATCGATCAACGAAGGTGATGTCGTATCAGTTAATATTGGGTCCATGTCAATATCGTTGTAACTGTCTGTTAGTAAGAATTGATCTAGAGCTGGGGCCTCTGTAGCTTGCTGTATGTTCTCGGGAAAAGCAGTTCCAGGATTACTCTCTTCTGATATGGGAAGTGGTGATATTAACTGCATAATTTTCTTCATTCGTGACTATAAAAAACAAATATTAACTTTAAAAAAATCACATAATCTATACATCTATACATATAAATAAAATTGAAGTGTCTGTTTTTAACTTCAAATTAACAACTTTTTACTAAATGCATATGAAAGTATATGCGATACTAACGTCAAAAAACAAATTTTTAAAATTTTTGTCTGTCTGTCTGTTTGTTCCGGCTAATCTCTGGAACGGCTGGACCGATTTTGACGGGACTTTCACTAGCAGATAGCTAATATTGTAAGGAGTAACTTAGGCTACTTTTATTTTAAATTTTTTGTCTGTGTGTCTGTCTGTATGTCTGTCTGTTTGTTCCGGCCTTCACTCGCAGATAGCTATTGTTATAGGGAGTAACATGCTACTTTTATTTTATAAGAAAATTATAAAAACCGTTTAATTTATTTTAACTTACGCCCAGCGAAGCGGGCCGGGTTTGCTAGTAATAAATAAAGCATTAATGGACAGACGCAGGCAGTGACCTACTACGTTTGCTTATTTTATACCATTGGTGCGCCCTCGCTTTGCTTTGGTTAATAAAGATTTTCCATGGGAATTTCGGGATAAAAATTATCCACATTATCCCTGATGAACCCAGGGATAATGTAGTATTCTAATGGTTAAATGGAAGAATAGTACACAGAAGAATAATACATGGAACAAAATGGTACTGGTATTTAAGTTTTCCCCAATTCAATTACCAAAATTAAAACACAATACATACCTTAGCTGCAGGAGTCGACATTGCTGTTTTATTTGATGTTTTCGAGTTAACTATGTGTAATTTATTTAAAACACAATAAGGAAACAATAACGGAATAATAATAAATACAATTTAAAATGTTATTATGACTGAAACTATTTTTTTAGCTACAATTCAACGAGAACGATGTTTGTCGCATAATTTACTTTCACGAAAATAAACCTGTCACGACAGGTTTGTTTATAGTAAACGCCTCATAGTCTAACACCTCTGTCGGTTGCGATAACAAGTAGTGTCACTTGCGCTACAAAAAATTGATCGCAAGGCGCTTACGATAAAAATGCTTGTTGTCGCTTACGTTATGGCTTTAAAAATATATGTATTTACGATAATTTTAGCACTTGCTATAACTTTATAACGGTTAAATTTTGGCGGGAAATGTCAACATGGATAGTTCCGTTAGGGTTTAAAAAACTACTTACGATAAAAAAAGCATTTTCGACAAAAGTGTCGCTTACGATAATTTGGCGGTAACGGCTCGATATAAATTACATTATAACAATAATACATAGGTACTTAAAAACATTTTTATTTTCAGCCTCATCTCTTGACACCTTATCTCAACCCTACAATAAGTGGAGAACGAAAATATAATGAGGCCCACATTAGAACAAGGAATGTGGTGGAACGGCAATATGGTGTGCTTAAGCGAAGGTTTCCAGTACTTGCAGTTGGAATTCGTTTGGCTTTAAGCAATGCCATTAATGTCATAATAGCTTGCTGTATCTTGCATAATATATGCATATTAAGAAATGACCAACAGCCTGTGAATAATGATGATGTTCCAAACCTGGAAGAGCTAATTACTAGAGGACAAATAAATATGCCATTTTCTGACAGACTATCTTTCACATATGGATTTCGCAGAAATCAAATTACACAATATTTTGATAATTTATAAATATTTAATTTATTATATAAAATACATATTATTGTAATTTCTCCAATGAATAAAACACATACCTTTTAATTGTTTGCATAATTCTGTTTTAATTTCTAATTCCTTTCTGGCCGTTTCTAATTGTAGCTGGTATAACTCTCCTTTAAATTTTATTTCGTCTTCCAACAATTTTATTTTTAAATCTTCCACAATAGCTTTTTTGGAGCTTAAATCTTTAAAACCTCCACATAGTGTGGACACAACTTCGGCTTTATCATTATTTTCTTTAATTATTGGTCTTCGCCTTTTCCATATAGGTGTTGATTTTATAAATTGAGATGATATTGGTGATGTAGCAATGTCATCATTATACCCAACATCTTTAATATCAACAGTCTCCACATTGCTTGTTTTGCACTAAAATTGTAACAAAACAAATTCTAGTATAAAATGACAGTGTAAAGTATAATATAAACATAGAGTGGGTCGACACCTGTACATAATATTAGAGAATTCTATAAACACTTACATTTTCATTTTGAAATATTAAAATTTCCATTGTCTCATCACCAAGCATTGGTAATGAACTGGCTTCAGTACTTTGGTCAGCATCTGAATCCTGGACACCAGTTATGCCTGTACATGCTCGGCCCATCAAGTCACTGACTTGTTCCAGAATTGGGTCTGTCTTAACACATGATGGGCCACCTCCTGTGCCATTGTGACTGCTTTTGCTGAGTGTTTTGTATAGTTTTGCATCAGTCTTCATTTTTTCCCAGACTCTCATAAGAGATTCTTTACTTCTGAAATGTTAGTGGAAGGTTATTAAAAAGCAATTTAGTAGGAACATCATAGTGGATCAAAAGGTTTATATTTATCAAAAACAGTTTATCAATAACTTACCTAGCCGTGTTTCCAGTAGAATTAAATTTTGTGCACAAATTCACCCAAGCTTCATTCTTCGCTTGATTCGTTGTACCGTCCGTCTTTTTATTTAATATAATATTCTTAAAAGTATCCATTAACTTTACCAGTTTATCCTTTTCATCAAACGTGAAATTTTGAGAGCGCTTTCTCTTATTATCGGCCATAATTATAAAATAGAAGATTTTAATGTACTTTGAAGCAAAATAAAAATTTACCAAACGAATACACCACGAAAACGGAAAACTTGCAGAGCCAAATGCCTAACAGTAATTGCACAGATAAAACAGAGTGTCAAATACGGTGACTTGTCAAACATAGATAAAAAATTTGATATTTGTACTAGATTATTGACATAATGAAAATATCTATCAGTCAAAATATGAAAGAATTAATTTCTTCATTAAAATAATATATGAATACGTATTTTTTGTATTAATATAAATCATTTCCGATAAAACCGGTAACTACAACTGGGTATCAAGCACTATCGTCGTAAAAAATCTATCACATAAGAAAGGGTCCGCTAGCTATGGGTCTGTTGCGTTCGTGAAAACAAATTTTAGTTACGGGTTGGTTTATGGGGCCTTTTAGCTTAGCGGTCGTCTAACTATGTGATTGTTTAGGGGATGTTGGTGAAATTGGGCATGAGAGATCTTTAATTTTAGCTTTCTAATAGTAAGATGAAGAGGATTTCTTCAACACTTCATTTGGGTTATTTCAACATTGCTTCCATTCTTAGAAGCTCGTTAATGGGCTTTTGAAGCTCTTTTATGGTGATCTTTGACTGGTTATGTCCAATTTAAGAATTTATTCTAAGGATTAACACAAATTATTAATCACTTTGTTAGTTACGTATTTTCTTTTGTTATTGCTGGCTATATAGTGTTTCTACTACCACAGCAAAAGCTTCGTAATAAACATAGCTTTATAAAATACATATTGACTCTCGAATGACTCTATTTGTTAGATTAATATTAAACACATACACGTTATGAAACTAACTTAAACTAAATACGAGTATACTATAATTAAAAAGAGTTTCGCAACTATCTTTAATAATTTCGCTGTCGTACGCGTTGACCCGTGATATTTTGTCTAAATACTAGGTAGGTATCGTACAACGAAGGCTACCTGCTGTCAATCTGCGCACGCGCCGTCAGTTATTACGAGCGGGATTGCAAAATACGTCCACTTAACATCATAGCTATGCGTCGTTGCGTGTCAAATGTAAATTGCCACTATTATTTTGATTGATAGACTCTAGGAAAACACCCATATTGCACATTGGTTTTGGTGTGTTGGCAAAGTTGCAACGTATTTTCAAGAAAATGCTAGTCAAATATATAATAGTAAATATATAGCTGTAAATCAATAACGACAAAATAAATCATACAGTGCAGTGGTTGCTACGATTAAAAGCTGTCGGTTGTCCTAATAGTTCAGTTTATATACTGATAACTGTACTTATTTCAAGGAGTATAGTATGTAGATTCTAAGACTCAACTGTACAAGAAATTGTATTTTGTTTGTAGAACAAACAACAAAAGAAGTAAACAGACATGGCGAAACTATAAGCGTTTCGTGTTGGCTAAACGTAACCCTAAAAATACTCAAACTTTGGAATTGTAAATATTAATTTATCATTTGTGTGATAGGTTAATAACGTTAATATTTTATTTATCGTCGTAGTAATCTTTACGTTAGTCTCCGCCGTAAGCGAAACGTTCGAGAACATTGTCTACAGAAGCGAAACAAATATACAAATGGTAAAGTTAAACAACCCTAGTACTCTAGTTGAACATTATAATTTCTGTTCTTTGTCGGTGAGCATTGCGCTATATCATAATGCTAGCTATTTAAATACTACACTTAAAGGTACTGCATTTATTGGTCATTGCAAATGTAGAGCATGAGTAATGTGGTAGACAATACTATTGTTGCGTAAACTGGTCGTCCTTCTGCATATAACCTTTGGTTTCATACGTTCACTATCCACAGGGCTTTCGTTAAAGGAATTCAGGGTGAAAAGCTGCTACGTTAGGCACGTTGACTCGGGCCCGCCGCTAGCTGTTTGAGCGCCCTTGTGCAATACCGATTATGCCGCGCAAGTCATCATTGCAGTAATTAAATAAGTTATGGTTTAAAAAGCCGTATATGTCAGTAAACGTTTTTAACTCATCGAATCTGTCCTTTAATTTTTTTAGTTATTTAAAAATATATTAAACATGCAAGATATGAAAATGTTTCGTTTTCGTTGCGATATCTGTTTTTTGCCGCCCCCTTGAAAATGCCGCCCTTGTGCGGTGCCACACTTTGCACCTTAGCACGCGGCGGGCCTGCGTTGACTTTTTACTATCTGTCTTTTATAAAAAACAAGTACTGGCTCTAATTCATCATCATAATATTTCTTTATGTCATTTTCTTATATGTTTTAATTTTATTCTATAGTGATAGATGGTATTTTGTCTAAGTCTCCTTGACTTTTGTACCAGGTATACCACTTGTACCAATACACAGTACCGTTAGTACCTGGCTGTTTTGTACAGTTATGACATTTGTGTCATTTCAATAAAAAATATGACGTAAACTTTGTTTAACGACGGAGAAGTTTATCATTTTAATTTAGTAGTTATATTTTTTTATTTACGAGACTATAACTTTGTATTTTGCAATCGTGATTTCGTACAAACAATGTAGGTAAGTTCTATTCGAAAAAGTCGTCTGATACGATATCGAAAACATCAAAAAATATTAGGATAGTCGTAGTCCGTGACGAAAATATAATTATTAACATTTGATTTTTATTCATTAAACATTGTATACCCTGAACATTCCGTTGTCTATTTGTTAGTTACTATAAACTTAAATTTACCGTAATCTTTAAGTTATTACAATTTAATTGGAATGCGCTCTATCAGGAATAACCATTAACATTTTACAGCATAAATCAACAGAAAGTAGGGAATTGAGACTCGTAAATTTTGTTCATATAATTTTTCCTCATGTTGTTATAGATACTTATGACTAAATGTAATTTCCTCTACTTCATACAATTTATTATTATTTATTAAGTTTTGAAACAATGTAAAATACTAGGGCCTTTCCATGGCTCCGTATGAGTAGTTCAATGTTTTCAGTTTTTTTAAATTATAGAGACTAAAAGTTTCATCAAAATACCTTCAACATTTTTGCGTGTAATCGCTGTAAATACAACTACAGATCTTCAGAAATACCGATTACGCAGACTTCACCTTTTTATCTTGAATTACCTATATTAGATCACCACACTTTATACAAAATAAGCTAATCTTTTAAAGCAAATATTTAGGTACTTTACGATATTTAAAGTTTCAACTAAAGCGATGACGATCGCACATATTTTGCGAATTTCGATCGTTGTAGGTATCATGATTCATCCACAATCAGATGATATTGCAAGTCAGCAAATTGCTTAAATGTATTTCATTTCACATGTCTAATTAAGTAATTGTAATCAAGATTAATGATTTCTTATTTACTAGCGACTCGCCCTCGCTTCGCTCGGGCTCTTCCCTAGATTTAGCACAGGTAAAGCCGCGGGATCTGCTAGTTATGCATATAAACCTTCCTCTTGAATCACTCTATCTATTAAAAAAAACCGCATCAAAATCCGTTGCGTAGTTTTAAAGATTTAAGCGCACATAGGGATATAGGGACAGAAAAGGCGACTTTGTTTTATACTATGTAGTGATGATGTAGTGATTTTTACAATATTAAAAATGAAAATGCTGACCTACACACTGGGACGATTCGTTAGTCATAAATCAATCGCATGATCAAATCTATGGCTCAAATCTATTTGTAGTTATAATGTAAACTTGTAAACATAATCTTATATTATTTGCTGAACATAATTTCGAAATTATTCATGTCATCATACTATGGACTTAAATACCTATATTAAAATACTTAGTAATTAATTATTGCCTGCAATTTGGAAGTATTTAATTATAAAAAAGGAAACTGAAATTTTTTGTGCGTAATTAAATTAGTATGAATGTTTAAATAAGGTAACTATAATTAGTCCAATATTTACAAATCAATGCGAGTATTATGTAGGTATTTAATTTTATTGATTGCGTTATTAAGTCACCATTAATACCAAAACAATAATATTTTGGTTGGTATTATTTGTTTTTAATCTTACTTTGAAATAACAGAATTTATAATGTATGTCTGATGTTGCACCTTTATTCATATTAGTCTAAAAAGATTGAACTGTTCCTACCTAGTTACTCGTACGAGTATAAGAAATTAAAGAGCACAAGGATAAGCTCTAAAATCTCTGATTTTAATATACATACCTAATTCATATATTTCTATTTACATCATCCACTAATTATTTATAGATATCTTATATAAATAACGTAGATACGGAAAAAACATGTCATCTATATCATTTAGGGATTACATAACTTCCTATTAGTGAAGATAATTTAGAAACGCCTTAGTAGTTTCCCGCAAGCCCTAACTAATTAATTGCCTACGTATAAATCTAGGTTATACTATTCTAAGGTTAATAAACAAAATAATAGTGATTCTAGTTATTTTATTCAACAGCTAAAGGTTACTGGCCTGCCCGGATAATATGTGCGCACTGATAACGAATTATAATACTTACATTTTTTTATTGCAGCGGGTTCAGTTATTTATAACGATGATCTCAGCGCAGAGTAAAAAAGAGTGACGTTATTGTATTTGTATATATTCAACTGCGGTAAGTTGAAAATAATACGTGTAAAGTGGTTGTGTTTCTTTAGCATTTTAAGAAGTATGTGCTTACATAATTATGGAAAAAAATATTTATTGTAATGTATGATTTAATACATATGTTTTGTAATTAAAAAAATCAATGCTATGAATTTGCAATTAAATGATATTTCAAACTTCTTATAATAGCACTACCAAATTATTATAATCGAAATTAATGACAATGAAAGCTTTCCTTTTATAGATAACAAGGAAACTATCCTCTAATAAATATATCTTAGCAAGTGCTTCTTGTAAATTTGAACAAGTACTGTTAAAATCATGTACATGCTGTTAAATGAACTTTAAATACAAGTCTCACTCACAAGTCGTATAACAAAGACATACTGCCCGAATGCACGCAAATGACTGTGTTAACGTACAACATTGCCGACGATAATATTGTTACACGAATAGTTGCCGATCCTGAAGATTTACAACTTACAGTTCTCATAAAATAGAAATAAAGCCCGTTCAAATGAAATATGACATTACGTATGATTCATAAATTTTGTTATTATGCTCTAGCACTGTTATGTTATGGTAAATATGCCTCATTTAATAAATTCTAAGTTTGAATTAAAATATAATAATTATTAAAATTGAATCGACGAAATGTTCTCAGTTATTGTCTAAAACATTTTTTTTTCTAATGTAAAAGTTCATACAAAAGTTTTTATAGGGACCGTTATTCTTTTGTAATCTTTTTTCAACTACAATCAAATAAGGCGCCTAATCGAATTCAGGATACGCGAACTTCAATACTAAACAGATTTACAGCTCACTGAGATCATAAAATGAATGTAAAATCCTCTCCATACCGGCCGCAATGCGGAATCGCATAAATAAAGCGTTTAGCGTCGCATTTAGCAACCGCTCGCGAAATGTTCCAGGCACAACAGTTAAGTTGTTTAACTGCCCACTAATAATGTAACATAGATATAAACAACCTGTTGAGACACCGCCACCATTTACACAATTTTCTTAACGTTTTATTCAAGATAATTATCGTGCTTGATTTTCTCCTATATGTCTACTAAATGGACTGTAAACATCACATAAAACAATCACTGCGCAGGTTAAACATGTTGATTAATATCTTTGTTGATACTCAATATAATATGTATAAGTAAATTACAGCCTACATTAACTCACACAAGCTCATACAATATATTGGTCCTTCGTGAATACTAAGTGTACCTATACATAATTTATAAATCGTTTACGTCCGAAACCAAATTTGTTAGTATAAATTTTAATTTTTTAATAATGCAGTAAACAAGAAACTTTATTGTATCCTTTGCAATATTTTCTTTATTCTTTAAAGATTATCCATTTCAAAATACATATCATAATTTATTCTAAGCGCATGCAGCCACTGATTCATCGGCGGATGTATGTAGATAGCGTTGTGGGAAAACTGAGATAAATAATATTGGCGGAAATTATCCATAATGTTATCGGCTGTTTGAATAGCGGCACCACTGTTCCAGAAAGTTTACTACTCAGAAGCTTACCCGCATTATGATTAAGCTTAATACATTTTATTATAAGTGTAATTGTGCTTGTTTAAGATCATAAAATATTATAATATGAAATTGTAAGTTAGCTTTCTTTCTTTCTTAAAATAATCTTTAATTAATTTTATATAAAAAAATATAATATAATAATTATAAAATATTTTCTTTTATATTTATTACAAAAATTATTTATTTATTTATCGAATTTTGTCGCCGTATTTATTTTGATTTTTGGTTCCGGAAATTCGAATGCTTCACAGAAATCATGATTATTGTAACGATAGTTTCATTTATTATATCAAATATTCGCGAAAGTCTAAGAAAGTATTAATTGATTTTATAAGTGAAAAGCACACATAAATTTACCTATATCCTCTTTTCATTTAATGCCGGTGTTAGGGTCCCATTAACTCAACCAAAGAACAGCGTTCAGTGACACGCCATCAATCATCCCCTCTGCACCCGGAAACGACAAGAAAGGTCGATGTACGGCCTTTCCTTCGTGCGACCTTGTAAAATTACGAGGGGTGGTTCTAATTTCATTATATATAGTATGTTATATGTAGAATTTTCTTTATCCCTTGTACAAAACCCAATAGACATTCTACAACAGGTAAAAGAAAGTGGGTCATTTTCATGTATTGTTGTAACATTGAGTGTAACTTATAGCTATTAAATAATACTCTCAGTACTAAGTTTAACCATGATTTTGTAAACAATATACACGATATTTAATGACAGCCAATATCATTAATCAACACTGAGCTAGATCACGTCAAAATGATACAAGGACTACGTTATTGCGGAGCACCTGTGAGGGTGTCAGTGGGCGGAAAATCAGAAACACTAAATAACGTTCCACTGTTAAAGCCGCCATTAAATGTCAAAATCGTGCAAAACAACTTGTTAGTTCAATTGTAGAAACGATGGTGAGCAAAGTAGAACAGTTAGACAACTTTACCAACACGCTGTTGACCCTGACCACTTTGCGCAGATCTCCACAGATCAGTGAAAATGTTGTAATGCCCGGAATTACATCACGAATAACTATTATCACTATCGCTGCTGAGCTATTATATGATCATCTTTAGTATCAACATCTTTGCAGAATTTCAAATTATTTGTCTGAGAGCTATTATTGCCGCACCGATTAGTTTTAATATTATAAATGGCATGAAATTTTCTAGCTGTGATAATAATTGTTCAATGCCTGCCAATGTAAGCCAGTCAGTAAAGTTAATGTTTGAACTAAATTTACATTTGGCTCCCAAATTATGTTTACTTAGGCGTAACGAATTTCGACCTTGATAATCCTATTAAGTCTTAGTTGTGACCGCTCAAGCAGAGTTTAACCGCTTTAGGGAGTCATCAAACTAATCCTTTAAGCTCTATATTGTTGACACTATACACGTTTTAATTCAAATAATGATTTATTTTATGTTTGTGTTTGCCCATGTTTATCAACCTTACGCAACCCTACCCTCTTTGAGGTCGACGACCGTCCTTCACTCGGCGGGGTGTCAATTTACTGATGACATTAGTGACAGCACGCGTTCGATTTTACACACTTTTGTTTGGTATTCAGTATTTACTACCTTCTAACATTTTTATGGCTGATTTTTAATTTTAATACTCAGGCATTTACAAATTTTCTAATATCCTACTTGCTTATTATAATAAGCATCAGCCTATCGCCTCTATCCCGGTCCTGGACTATCTGCGTCCATCTGCTGCCCGCCACTTTCCTTAAGTCATCGGTCTATCGAGCTGCAGGATAATAAGCATATTCAAATATATTTATTTATCTCATAACTAAACAAAAGCGTATTTTTGACATCAAACAGCATCAAAGTCATAATGTTAAATTTATAAAAAGTTGCAGTGAAGATATAAAAAGTTCGTGTTATTCACGGTCGTTCAAAAATGGCTTTGTCGATTCATCAACATAATTTGGTTCGCCGTGTGTGGTATTCCACACTGCATCCTATCAATAACTATATTGTTTGCTTAAGCTTTAATATTATATATAATAGGTAGCTAAAGTAAAAAAAAACCTTTTTAGTTTGTAATATTAATTTAAAGGTATTTTTTTTAAACAGTACGTATCAAACAGTAATTACATATTTTTCAATCAAATTTACAAAACGCATCAGCTTCTCGCAAGCAAGTTGGCTAACTCCGTCTCGGTAAGTTCTTCAAAGGCTACCAAAATCATAAGTTATTCAATAATATTTACAATAAATATTCCATTTTAATAATAATGTATTTTTAATCATCAATAACTGTATGTATTGCGAATTCGAAATATTATTGAAATAATAACGCCTAAGTGTCCCCTGAGAAGAGCATTAAAATGGAGTAAGCCGACATATCTTATCTATCTGTATGTATTGTAAGTAGACAAAAACAAAACAATTCAGTACCTATCTCCACGCTAATTGTTAAACGATTTTCTTTTTTAAGCTTTTGTGTGTTTAATAAGAATATCAAATAAAAAAAATATACAAATTTTATTATTAATTTTTGTTTTGTCCAAATTTTCAATACTGCGTTATGGTAGAATTTCGACCATTTCGCAAACACTAGTTTCTATTAATTGCATTTGTAATTAATAAATTGTCAACACAAATAGTAACATCGTAGTTTCTGATGTAGAAATGTCCTTATATAACGTTGTAAATGAAATTGTATAATCTATAAATCTTTCCGTAAGCCCGATTCGACCGTTTCCGAGTGGAAACTTACATTAAATATCGCCGTCGCAATCAACATTCTAATTTCACGCTACAAAATAATTTATATCATCCACATTGTGCCAAGGATGCTGCTTATGTGGATGCACTTTGTTATTCTTGTTATATATAACTGTATTAATTCTGTTACTTTAAGCTTTACAATGTAGGTTATTATTGTTTTGTCACCGTTTTTATATTTTTTCCTATGAGTGTCCGCGCCAAATTTTAAAAAGATTAAAATAAAATTTGCTGAATTAAACGTGTCACTTGGTTTATTTATAACCAATATTTAGGCCATGATTTAATTTTATAAAGAGTTTAGTAGGTTGTCTTTAAATCGTTGGCACTAAATAAAGTAGACTTAAACGTTTTAAAAATGAAATTAATTCTTAGTCATTTTTGTTAGCTTTCGTCTTTCATTTTTCACTCACAGTGACATATCTGATCATAAAATGAAACATTAGTGCCGAATGAATTCATTAGTGAACCGATCCAACAGTGAATATCCAATATTTTCCTCTGGTAGCTTTCACTCTACTCCGAATGAACGAGAAATGAACGGTCTGAACACTGAGAGAACGTTCGTTCGGATGCAGTCATTTTGTCTCAGTCCTGTAGCTGGCTTGATTCAATGACATGTTGAAAGAAACGAAAAATGAATATTCTTTTCTATATCATTCCCTCTAAGCCGTGTGAACATGGAATGAAAGAAAAATGAAGCATTCACTCGAGTAAATAATCATTCGAGTGAACAGTCTGATATCATCCTTAGTAAATCAACGCAAATTTGTTATTGGTTTTGTATATAAAAAAATATTTATTTTTGTACATATTCAAATATGCTTATTTATTTAAAAAATCGTATAATAAATAGTATTTATTTATAAAATATGTTATTTGGCTTTTTGATGACAGTAAATATTATAAAAGATCTATTGTGACAGTTGTGGTTGTTGTGGGGTTTTTTAAAAAAGAGAGTAGCGTATTTAAATAATACATATTCCATACGGATATTATTTTCCCTTATAACAAGCAAGAAAAAGTTTAATAAAAATAGCTTCATATAAAAATTGCACGCCAGATACCTACTTACCGTCTTCCATAAACCTTATACGTATTGTTGGTACACCATACACATAACTATGAAATATTTGAAATGTCATATTGTGTCGTCCTGTAATTAGAATATTAATACTTTATAAGGGCAGTAAAGGTCACATTTGATTAGTTTATTGTACCGACTGGAATCCTCGGTCAAGGTAAGCTCGGCGCCACCGGCATGATCAAAAATATCGTATCTGGATAACAGTGGCAAAATGAATTGAGCAAATCTGTACCTGTCCGGATGCTGACTCAATCAGAGTTGGCTTGTTTATTATCGAATTTTATATACATTTTATGTATTTAATTAAAATTTAATATCTAATAATACGACTTTTATACCGGTATTAGTATTTCTTGATTAGGTAGCTCTTCGAAATTAAAATTGAAAGTAAAATAATTTGTATTGAGTTTAATGTTTTCTTAATTACTTTACGAAAGTAACTTAAATTATAAGTATATAACATTAATATTTTGATGAGTGTATAACATTTGAATGTTTGTGTTTAAATTGAACTGTGATATTTAATATTTTAGCAAATGAGGAGGTAATCGTTTTTTATTCATTAATTACATGTTATTATCCATTTCTTAATATTTCAAGAGTTCCGTGTTTAAATAGTAAGATGTTATTATAGCTTAACTAGCTTACTGGCTTTCAGATAATTCTACCGTTAAAAATTGTAAAGTACCATCTTTTAAAAATTAATGTACCTATTCCTTACGAATTTTAACTAAATAAAATTCTCACAATTAGGCGGTCTGAAACTAAAAGAGAGCGCCGCGGCCGGGGTCTCTTGAATTATCGTTAAAACGTGCTGAATATGTGTTGTACATAAAGTAATACAAACAAAGAAATGGTATGGATTTAAACCAAAGTTTTCTTTCTATTCAAATGGTGTTAATTCCCATAATTTTTTTTCGGATTAGCCAACAATCTGTATATAATTATTAAATTTATGTTAATATCAGAATCCAAATGTTAAAGCTTGAAAATTAATAATCTTGCTTGTGTAGACAAGAGTTGTTTTACATTAAGAAACTTAAGTTATAATTAAAATACCGTTAAAATATGAATTATAATAAGACTTTAATTAGTTCTTCAGAATTCTGAATATGTTAAATATGTATAAATGTGTGTGTAACCCAAACGTATTATTTAGGTTTTTTGTAAAGGTACTCCTAATAATAATAGTAAACAAGGAAGTAGCTTTTTATTTAGTTTTATGTTTCCACGGATATTTAAATTTTAAATTAATATCTTTTGCTCTTTACTTCTTGTTATTCTATATTTTGACTAAGAAAAAAATTAAAATCCTTATTATGGTAGTAGTTTACCACATAATTTTCAACAAAAAATTATAATTTAATGTTGAATAAAATATTTCGAATCCAAGTTTGAATTCGTAGTCGGTAATTGATATGTACTGCTCATTGTAAGACATTGCCAGTAACCAAGTTTATTTCTTATTTAGTATGTACCTATCAGTATAGTATTTTTGTAAAATGGATACCGATTAGAATTAAGTAAATCTATACTAATATTATAAAGAAGTAAAGTTTGTTTATTTGTTAAATTGTAAGGGGTAATCTCGGGATCTACTGAACCGATTTTAAAAATTCTTTCACCAATAGAAAGCCACATTATTGCTGAGTGTCATAGGTTATATAAAAAACCGAAAAATAAAAAGGCTTTTACGTGGTAGTCCGTTTTGCAAAGTGAATCGGAGAAAAAACGGTCTAATGAAAAGCGTTTCTTACGAACGCTGCCTTAAATATGAAAGATATATTTTTGAGTTCTAGAGAAAAGATGTGGAGCTTGAAAATGCTTACAAAAAAGTCAACTACAGCATATGTCTAACTTAAACACTCTGTACTAAAAAAGGATTATTAAAATTATGCCCAACGAAGTGGGCACGGGTCAGCTAGTAAATAAATATTTTGGTACATACATACAGCACCATCTAGCTCCGTGGTAAGCTACTAGGTGATACCAAAAGGTTTATAATACACTATATATAAATGTAAATACATACATACATATTATACATACAAACACCCATGACTGGACTACAAACATTCGTGCTCAGCGTGAATGCCAAAGCGGGACTCGAAGCCGCGACCGCTATCGCAGAAAGTAGAATCACTACAAACTGCGCCAAACTTGTCATCAAACTAAGTATGGCATAATATATATAATCAGTCTTCGTTATTAAAAAAAAAGAAGAAATAATAATTAAAAGTACTATCAAATAATTAAAGATATTATTTATATATCTTAAACACTTATCTGATATATTTATTATAAGTAACTTCAATTGAAATAACTATATAAGTAGAACTTGATTGTTGTTATGCGCACAAAAACTGTGAATGTCTGTGGTACAACCCACAAAGTGAATCCGTGATAATCTAAACCAGGCTTTTGTGCTTCTGGTGTAATGAGATGACGACGCGACGTAGGCTTTACGACTTCGATATTATTGACTTGTAAGAAAGTCCTACGCGGTTTTTATTAAGCACTGACCGATATGACCTTATGTCAACTGAAAGTATACTTTATTCAATGTAGCTTTAAAATTTATATTTTTCTCATAAATGAGATACTATCCCGCTTCATACTGTTTTCTGTACGTTTACCCGGATAACCAGCCAATATCGTAACAAATTTCAAAAAATTTGGTCCAATAGTTTTTTTTTTTGTGATGCGGTCATAGACGGATAAAAATTTTAAAAACTCTAGATTCGGTCACTGTATCAATAATAATGAATCATTTTATAAGAATTTCCAATTTTATATAAAAAAAATATTTTTATTATAAAATGTTAGATGTTTAATTATATCGTAAAATTCTTTCATCTTAGGTGATGTAAACTTTAAAAATAAATTTATTTGATACAAGCGACTCACTCTCGCTTTGCTCGGGTTCGTCCCTAAGCATTCGCTTTTAGCATCAGCAAAGCCACGAGTTTCAGCTAGTTAAAATAAATAAAATTTTTCTTCAAAAGTGACATCAATCGATTTTTAAGAGTAAACACATTAGTTTTAGTCACTAAGTTGCTCGCTAGCTTAAAGAAATATGTAGGTAATATGTAGAACGTAAACAGTAATAAAATTCACTGCCAACATCAACTATCCAATTAGATACAATCAATTACTCAGGTCTCAAACGACGTAGCTAATTTCACTTTGAATCGGGTAATATCGCCTGATTTGATAATTTGCCAGAATATTCTGGATTCTAATTGAATCCAGTTTTATCAATAGCCTCCACTCGTGGCACTTTTTGGCTTTACAGTAGAGAACGAGAACTGAGAGAACTAAATTTCTTGAATTTTAATTTATTATTATTTTTAACAAAAACTACAATAACAAATTTGAATAATCGATAAATATCGAATATTTTAAATATGGTTAGGTATACAGTTAAATACAGATAGTTCGATCGTTTTTCACAATTTACATGACAGCATTTCTTATACTACCGCAGCTCAGTAACTGTTATAAAGCCATGGAGTTATAAAAAAGGTATTTAAAGTTTAAACCTTTAGTAATAGCTATAAACCATACTCTAAAGTCTAAACTCAATAGCAGTAGCAATAGATGGAAACTTTATGGTGGTTTGGCGTGTCGACACGTAAAGTTGTCGTATGATTCCATGACTCATTTTTAGATATTAAATGCAATACGTGCCGTACTGCAGTACAATAATGGCTTTATCAAGCCATCAATCATCATGACATCGCAGAATACTTTATTGAGCAATTAGTGGCTATTCTGAACCAGTTTTCTGGTTACTTCTATACTTTGCTTACATCTCTGACCTATAAATGGTTGTATTTCAAAGAAGCTACGTCGGACTATCTGTATTTTTCTAAGAAGTAAACTTCACTGAAGTTCTTGTAAACAATAACAAAGTAGGCATCATCGAGCATTCTTAGCTTTAGATTAATATTGTAGAATTTAAAGTTGTATTTGGGGTACTTTAAAAACATACATAGGTACCCCATAACAACAAATTCTAATACTGTAAATATAAAATATACTGTAAATATGGTAAACCCTGATGATATTATCTCTTTATTGTTAATAACAAATATATTATCTGAATTATTATACATTTTTTCAAGTCGTCATTAAATTTTGCATATCATTACCTACGGTTGTATTTATATGTAGCCTTTGGCCGCGACTTCGCCCGCCTTGTAGGGTATATATTTAATTTTAGGGATTGAACATTAAATAACGATTTAACACGTGTTTAATGTGTGTAACACGTGTGATATACATCACATAAAAAATGTTTTGCGTCAAATTTGAAGTTCATCAGACCAAGAAAACGCGTTGTTCCTATCAAACTTTGAAAACCCTTTCGCAACCTCTTTTCACCCTCTTAGTGGTCGGTCGAATTTTCAAAAATCCTTTGTAAGTAAGTAGGCAAGCACTTTGCCTATTTATAGTTCTAGTGGTTTCAGATGTGCATTGATCGATCAGTCAGTCAGTCTTTGCTTTTATATATATAGATGTTGAATGTTGATATTATCAAATCATTTCATGCCCTTCGTCAGTGACCTTGTGATCACAGGAAATCGAAGTTAAATATAGATGAAGTAGAGCACTGCATATTGTGTCATTCATTGTATTTTAGGACGTCTCAATGAGACTTGGCTCACGAAATCAATAGCTTTGATTTGAATTTGATTACAAAAAAGTGTTTAGTCTCTCGTACCAGAATAGAAATTAAGTATTTTGTTAATAATGAATTTAATATATATGCTAAACTTACAACTTCAAAGCTACTTGTCGGTTTTCTCGTTGTCCGTTATACACTCGGGGTTATTGGGGGCATGTGGATTGTACATATTGTATATATTTTTTTAATTTCCTGTTCCTCATGTTAAGAACTGCCTCAATACCATATTTTGTTATTATTATGGAATTACTCGTATTTGCAACGCACAACATATTATATATTCCGGAAAATAAAATCACACTATTAAAAGTAAATTCTTATAATCACAGAGTACAGCGATGTGCCGAAACATACGCCAACATAAATACAGCGTTTCAAAGGTTACTCATACATTGTTTATAAACACATGCTAACTGCTAAGTCCTTCACTGAATTTATAAATAACTCTAGTTATATACTTTGTCGTAATTAAAGCTTTATTTGCATGAACATTGCGAGGTTACGGCACGACACTACATCGGTCACTACGACCCTTATGTCACACGGAAGGTTGAAACATTTCCTATTTTGCACAAGCTGCTTTATGTATGTTCACTGTAAATAATAATGATCTTTGTTATCAATATATCATAGAGCTGCTGTAATTATTTGAAATTCATACAAGTCACTTTGTTTTTTTATTAAACTATTATATAGTATAGTATATTATACTAAGAAATACATACATTTTTTACTATTTCTCTCATTTAAAAATATTGAGATAATGCAATATTAACATGCAGTCATTGTGTGATACATAAATATTATAAGTATATGATATAATATTTACCAGAAACCGAAGACTGGTTCAAATATAGTAAGTACTTTTGTTTGAAGCAAGAAAGCTGAAGCCATTTTTGTATACTCAAGTCACTAAAGGTCAAGTGCCGTACACTTTAACGTTAAAAACATTAAAAATGACATGAATAGTTATATATAATTATTTAATAATTTATTACCCAATTCCAAAGTAAGTTATCTCAATGCAATGTTTACATAAAATTTGCATCGTGCACTTTAAATAACACTAAAAATCAAAGGAAATTGTTTTAATGCCATTTATTTATTTTTTATTACCGATGTCATAAGGTTTTATATGTAAATGGTTTTGACATTTACTAAGGGTTTATGTATATTGAAAAGTTTGCGGAATATGCAATAATATTTATAATTATACTAACAGACACATTTTGAGGTTTACTTTTCGTGCCTTTATTTGTGCGGGTGTTACATATCTTTGTCTTTTGCACTTTATTGTACATTACACGTTGCGATATAAGCTTCCGCCCCAACGTGACCTCAACTTGTGACATCATGTGTACCATTGCATTTGACTAAGAATTTTTAATGACACGGAAATTATCCTTCACAATAACGTCTCGTATAGCGCTATTTTATTATTCGGGCTTATTCGATTATTTATTTAATAACTTAAAACCACTATTATATCCGCGACTTATTTTTTCTTAAATTATATATAGATTTTATCTTTTAACCGAAAGCTTATTCATGTTGAAATTATTAAGGAACAGTATAATTTTATTGCCAAGTATTAATCCCAATAAAACAGAAAGCAATGGTAAGATCCTGGGTATTGCGTTTTGATTATATAAAAGTGAAATCAAAATCTTGTAAACCTAAATGAACATGTTTATTGGATATGTATATGAAAATTATATACATATTTTACGTATACATTTAGAGTGAATTGTGACAGCACCGTTGAAAATCTATTAGTCAGTATATAATGATGAAAAGATATTGGTTGCCATAAATGTTTATCTCAGATCCATTCATACTCTGGCTACTGGTTTTGCGGCTGCGTCTAGCGCGGTGACGTGGACCTCTCCACTAATTGCATGTTCTCGCCCACTTTTGCTGCGTGACGGATTTCTAGACGACTTCCTACCGGCTCTTTATCTACCTCACGCCATGATTGGCATCTGAATGGTGAACACATCATCATTCATTTGGCCCAGCTCTAGGCTAGACTGATTTATATTCTAGTTGCAAACGATTCTCACAGACTGTTTATTATTATTTATTTATTTGCCAGATTTTGTTTCACAATTAGTCAGGGTCGTTAGGTTCATTTTTTTTTTTTGGTTTGCATGATAGGAAAGTCACATATTACACCGATGAAATGATTGCTTGCTTGCGATACCCAACTTAACCGACAACCTCGTTGCCTTGCCACTAACTGAACATCACTGCTTATGTATTTCTTCACCCCGCTGAGAATGATCTGCTTCGCTCGGCTGTACTAGTATAATAACACATTTAACCTGGTTTTTAAAACATCTATAATATGAACTTGGCGGGATATCATTAATTGTGTACTTTAGTTTTAATGTAGCATACTAAACACTGATAAGATTGTTGGGTATAACGTTAACTAGGCTAGTTCAGTGATAGCATATCGATCCTAGTACCATTTTAGCGGCCTTATCTGCTCCAGTATTTCCAAGAGTGATTCAACATAGTGTTAGCGCCATTTTTAACTTAGCACATTCATACTTGCATATTTAGTACTTGTCATAGATATTGGAGCAGGTAAGTTCATACCGTTTGGAGTAGGTCGCTAGGGCTGTGGTGACGTGGTGATGTGTCGGCAGTATCAACGGACTGGCGTTGGCGCTGGGCGGCAGCGGCGCAGGCAGCCCCGCGGCGGACGCCCGCGGCTCGACCGCCACGTCGCGCGCGCCCTCCCCACCGCCCTCCGAACGACAGCAGCATACCAGGTAGCAATGTTAGGATGTTTGGCTTCAATGGTTGTTTCAAGTGAATAGTATTCTAGCTTTATGATTCGTGTTTTATGCAAATCCTTTGTTTTTGTAATTGTTATTGATGTTGCTATAACGCTTTGTAATAAACTTTATTGTAATAATAGCGACTCTATGAAGGTAAAGTCGTAAAATCGCCTATAAAAATTATAAAGGTGGATTTATATCTAACCTAAGGCTATCATTATGATGCAACGATCATTATAGTAATTTGTGTTGCAACAAACGCCTCGACAGACTAAATATATACCTATAGCAATATACTTTGTATAAGTACAGTATAGCAAATGTGTTCGTTACTTTTGATTAATATAAAAGCTAGTATTTCATATTATTATTAAATGTCAAGGTGCTGGTTCTGTTCATTATTTTGTATGGGTCGTGGTCTCTACGATTTTTTGTTACATCTCATGTACTTTGACTTGTGTTATAGTGTTGTTATGTGTAGGTATTGCATGCTGCATGTTCATTGGTGTTTTGAACTTTTTTGTTATGTAACTTTATATAATATGTATCTAGTTTTTCTATATTATATCAATGTTTTTGTAATCCAAAGGTTTTTTTAATACAGGTACGATATTAATATAGGTAATAATAATACAACTAAAACTAAGTTTTAGTAAAAATAATCTTCGTGTTTTAAACTATTCTTATTAACTTAGTAAGACACTTATTACCAGTGTTAATATTAATCTCATGTTCTACTTGCGGTCATGTAGAAATGAAAATTTAAAAACAATGTAATATCATCGTGCGACTTTTTCTTTTTTTAATACTCCTAAACTGTTAAAATATGTTTAGTTACGTTTTTTTTCTTCTATTGTTAAAAATGTGTATGATAAAGATTATTTATTAGAGATACTGTCTTTAACGTAATCACAAAGTAGCAATAAAATTTATGGAAGATAAGTAAAAAAATATAACTTATGATGTCACATGATATGATCTCTTATGAAATAAAATGGACGTTATAGTCGCTTAACACATTTATTTACGTATCACACTCGACTAAAGTTACAACAATCTAACCATACGAGTAGACGTAATGTCAAAAACAATAACATTGTAAAAAGTTTAATTACAAAGATTAAGTTATCGGACATTAATATGTTTATAGGTTTAAGTACTTGACAGATAGTGTTTATAATCTTCAATTACTTTGTTAATCATAATATATATTGACGTATGTACCTAATCAATTTATTAAACAGGAACACATATCCGAGTATGTTTCACAAATAAACTATACTATGTATATAATATTATGCAAGCTTCCGTTGCGTACGCTCCGTAAACGGTTAAAGTTATGCAAAAATTATTAACCTTTAAAAGTTCTAAAAAAAGTTTCTTTTAGAACGCGAGCGAGGTCGCGGGAAAGGCTAGTACATAATATAAGTACTGCTTATAAAAAACTCTTTAAATCTATCGATGAGCTTGACTAACTGACTAGCAACGCATAGCTCAAGCTGAGAAACGGATTGTATTCAATTTTATTATAGACTAGCCTTTCCCGCGGTTCAACTCGCGTTCTAAAGACTGAAAATAAAAAGAAATATTTTTCTGCCGTTTTTGCAACATTTTTCATTGATTATCCGCTCCTATTGGTCGTAGCGTGATGTCATATAGCATATAGCCGTCCTCGATAAACGGACTATCCAACACAAAAATAATTTTTCAATTCGGACCAGTAGTTCCTGAGATTAGCGCGTTCAACCAAACAAACGAACAAACTACAACTTTATAATATTAGTATAGATTTTTTTCATGTAGACAATAGGCATCTGCTAGGAACTTTTGAAAAATCCTCTTTCTAAAGGGGTAAACGAGGTCTTATAAATTAAATATTAGCAATTCGTGCTTTTTAGAAACATTTTCTAAAGGCGATGAAAAGAAGTAGAGACTTTATTTTTTTAATAGCGAAGCCGCGGGTAAAAGCTATTCAAATATAATATTATGTACTATCACAAAACTAAAACGAATAATATAAGTAAGAACATAGTAAGAACAAATAAATCCTATCATACCTTCTTTATTTACTAACTATATTTGTTGATGTTAAAATTAGACAATAATTTACACATGTTTTTGTAAACACAGATACTTGCTAATAGAATTATTTGAACATGGATATGCAAATCATAATATTTGCATAAAACTGGCAAAACCTATAAGCGGCCGAATAAGGGGTCGTCCATAAATCACGTGATGTTTGAATGGGGGGGGAGGGGGTTCGGAAAAAATCACGAAATATCACCAAGAGGGAGGGGGGGTGTAGTGAGTTATCACGTGATTTTTTTTACTCACCGTTGGGATTATCCCGCGCGCCGCGACAATCGCCGAACTTTTATAATAATAAGCCTAGTCACCTCCAAAACTTCTCTGAAAATACCTGTACGGGAACTACTATTGCAAGAAATGGCACTATTAAAAGCTACGCTATGCTTTAAAAAATCGTGTATCATAAATTCTTCATAACAGATGATGAGACCAATAGGATGGGCCAAACATTCGCCCAGACACACGAAGCGTCGCTATTAGTAAGAATGGAAGTGTAATAATGAACCGATTGGTCTTAATTGCTTTGGATTACTTATAAAAAGTATTGACATACTTCCAATAATATCATGTATAAAAATTAAGACATACATAAACTATAAGAAACGTTACATTGTTATAGTAGTAGTTATAAGTTACTGACGGACGAATTATACATTTTTAATGATATTCTCAAAACCTTTTACTATATTTACATATGTGAATATCAGCACTGAAAGTTTAAGAAAAGTGAATACTATTTTGACTTAATTTTAGCACCGGGTGATGTACCCAATGCTCAAAGTTAATTGACCGTCGGCCGAAACTAGAGGGTATGCATACAGTCAAAGACCATACATAAACCACCTAATCCCATTGATTTTGTTAATGAGAAAAAAGAAAATTCTAGCAGGATTTTAGTCGAGTCGTAAGGATTCTGTAGGTGCTAGTGCACAAAAAAACTACGGATAAAAGAGCAGTAGCCAGTAAGTATATTATGCGTCACTCCCAGTCACATAGGCTAGACTCATACTTCCGCATGACTCTTATGGAACCCAACTTGATGGACAAGGAAGGACAACAGATCTTGAAAAAATTTACTTTTAAAAAAGGCTGCAGAAATCCACACAGAAGTGTGAAATAATAAGGTTATCGACAGCCATGACGTCTTAGTAGAGTATGTCGTATGTCGAGTAGAAGGACAGTGCTTTATTCTATGACTTACCTTCTCCGCAGTAGTATAGCGAGCATGTGTGAGAGAGCCAGTATTTGCTTCAGGTACAAAAGTAAAATTTCACGATTATTATTTTGTCATTTATTCTTATTAATTAGAATTTTTACATTTTTATCACGGTGCTTAATTTACTAAAATTATATTAGATTATACCTGTTAACCTTTATTTAAAAATAATACCTATTCAGATTTTTTAAGGTACTTTGTAAAAAAATACACGTGATTTTGAGTGGGGGGGGGGGGGGGTAATCTTAAACCTCACCACGTATCACCATGGGGGAGGGGGGGGTCTAAAAAGTTGCTTAAAAACATCACGTGATTTATGGACGACCCCTAAGCGTTGTTTGTTATATTCGTGCACAATTCGGGAGCAGCTAAGTGCTTATGTCATGCGCCGAGAATAGAAGGCAGCTGTCAATGGGAAGTTATTGCGTTTTTTGTCGGTCTCTCTGCGCGAGGTTGTTGACTCGCGTTTGGATGTCATGGCAAGGATGAGGTGCTCCGCCTTCGTTTGACATGGCTTCATAACTGCTTTAATTATTTTATAATTTTCATAATATTTGATTAGTACTTGTGAATTATACATGCATTATAAAAATATTAAGTACATACTATTTTAAAAGAGTATAATATGTGGCTTTCGTAATAAGGAAAATAAATATTTGAGGTCTTACTGATTGTAAGAGAGAAACTTAACCACTTGGATTTTACCAAATTGTTTTGAATGTAGGTAAAAATAGGCATTAACTTAGTAAAATTTTTTTGTAAAAGGTAGCGCCAAAGATTTTTCTGTTAGGATTCGTATGTATGTGTATGATATATTAACTTTATTAACATTGAAAATAAAATTTAACTTGGTATACTATGATCAAAGATGCTTTGAAATAAAAATAATAATTATCAGACCACTAATTTGAAGTAAGTAGGTGCAGTCGAAACTATTCTATACCTCATAGATCTCACGTACCTACCTATCATAACTTCTATAATAGTTAATATGTATCATTGTATAGATTTTGTTTACATACTTTATTAATCAGTTTCCATATTGATATTATAATCTATAATATATAACATGTGAATCCATAACAACTCGAATTTAAAATTAAGAGAAGAAAAGTAGGTGGTTTAGAAATAATTAAAAATTTCATAGAAATAATAAGTATTCCATTAATAACTCTAAATTACTAAAGTAATTCTGATTCGATGTCAAGTGAAACCACGTTGAGATTTAAACGGTGAAGGGTTATTGCAGAGCCTCTACCAAATGAGTGCTTGGATTAATTTAAAGTACATAGTAATTTAAAAACAAAATCTGTAGGTTCCGTGAAAATTCACCTAAAATTAGTCTTTTCTTTAAATCTTTGCGTGTCTCAGACGCACCTTATTATACATATATAATTTCGAATTAAGTACGCGTATTAACATAAGTATAAATAGATTTCTATTATTATTAATACTCACGATTTACTTAATTATTTATTTATAGACCCAAGTCTAATCGTAAAAATAAATAAGTACCTACAACCCAGTGAACATTTATGTAACTTTTATAAAATGCTTTACAAAACATGTATGTTACGTTTAAGTCAAATATGAATACGTACGTCGTACATATTATTTCATTTCAAATAGATATATGCAGAAAAATAAATGTATAATTGCGTAAGTTATATAAGACTTGTTTGCTCTATTTTATTTATTACAATGACCACCAACCGTAATGCCGTTGCAAAACATATGTAATTCATCATTAAAAACAGAAATGGGCAAATCAAATAAATCCAGTTAATATAATGTTATTTACTCATCACAAGCAGTAGGTTTATTTCAATCATACAGATACTGTAACCTATTCATCATACTATGAATATGCAATTATATTATGTTATAGAAATATAAGCTTTAAGTAGGTTTTACTAGGTATTATTAACAAAAATGCAAATTAATTTTAACGACGATTTGTTATAAGTATAATTATCACTCGTAAATTGCAATTTTGCTGTACCCGAAATTTTCAATAACCCGTTACATGCTGCTTAGCAACACTTGCAAGAGTTCGATGCCCGGTAAAAGCCTCGTTTCAACCTCATAGATTCGCCATTCGCGATTTATCATGTTACTGTTACTGTCAATCAATAGTGAAGGCGGTGTCGAATTTACTCTTTTTTAGGTCAATTCTATGTGGATTTTGCTATAATTTGCTTCATAGCAATATCAGCTTTATTATGTTAGGGCAGAAATCAATATTGAATATTATTTTTCCCGTAATTAAGTCATCAATCAATCCATTTTGACATTTGAAACGCTTAAAACAAGGAATATGAAAATTTTCAGGCAAAAACAATGTAGCGTTCCAATTCACAGCCAATTAAAAATTATATAATATTTTTGCACTCTCACATGCACATTTGGAAAATCAAAATGATTTATAATAATATTGTATCATTATATTTTATAAAGCTTCATTAAATTTCTCGCTCCGATAGAGAGCGCTGGCAGTCACGACCCGGCGATCCGAACAGTGCGGCGTGTTGTGCCGCTCGTGACCGGTAATGACGCCGAAAATGTATTATGGAACAGAATCAATCTGTAATTCTTCCGCCGTGCCTGAAATGGTACAAACCTGTCATTGGAGAAAACACCACGTTGTTATAAAAAAATATAACTCACGAGAAATCTCTAAAAGGGGTTTTAGTTTATGACTTTTCTTAATAGTTGATGAGTTTTGATGTTTTTGTTTTTCTTTACAAAGTCTGGAGGTATTACTATGATTACTCAATACCCTTTAATGTTACGGAATTACAAATTAGCTATTCGTTTTTGTTTCATTTTCTACATAAAAAATATATGACCGATAGTGGATCTCTTACCTCTGATTAACGTTATAAAAAAATATAACTCACGAGAAATCTCTAAAAGGGGTTTTAGTTTATGACTTTTCTTAATAGTTGATGAGTTTTGATGTTTTTGTTTTTCTTTACAAAGTCTGGAGGTATTACTATGATTACTCAATACCCTTTAATGTTACGGAATTACAAATTAGCTATTCGTTTTTGTTTCATTTTCTACATAAAAAATATATGACCGATAGTGGATCTCTTACCTCTGATTAACGTAGAATAAACTTACAGCAATCGATGTTCCTAGCATTTGGCAAAGGACTCAATCTTTTTTTAATTGTAACGTTATATTCATAAAATATGTAGAGTTGTATAAATTTCATGAACTTGACTTTACTCGTCGCTCTCCAACCATTTCAATACATGGTATCTCGTGTAGTGAGTAGTCTCAGATGACACTGAAACTAATCCCTCTTGTCACTATAGCCTTGGGAAGGTTCCACGCGCCGGACCGTGCAAGGCCAGACTTGTTTACGTCATCTACAAGGACGTTACATATACAAATGAAATATAACTTTGTTACACCAGAATAAACCCTTAAATTGAATAACGCTAACATTAATCTAGAATATTCGAACTGTCAACCCGCTTGAGTTAGAAGCCTTCACCAAGTAGGTATGCGCATTAAGCGAAAAGCAATTTAAGTTATAAATTAGACTTCATTATATGTATGTTAATATTATTATGTGTACGGTGGACAGTAAAGCAACCGCAGTTGATGTTTTCAACCGCATAATCCGTCATTACTTTTCTGAACAATGTTGACACGAAAGCAATCTTGAGGATGACATCAGCTCTTATACTACATAATATGTATTACACTATACATGTGTTGCTCATTTTATATATAATATGTATATGTAATGTGTATTACAAACTAAAATTAAACTTTAATGAAATTTATTTTTCGTTTTTCTATTGTTTCATTTAGTAAACGTATTATATTATTCATTGACTACCTACTCTATAATAAGTTTGCAAATTCAATCAATTTCTCTATTTAAAGATTGACCATTTTAAAAAATATGAGCTTTATATTTTGGCATCTTTTAAATAAATTTTTAGGAGACATTTTGTAATAACAAACTAGTTTCTTGGATTGATTTTTATTAATTTTAGGGACACTTTTTTTTCTATTAGTGCAAAGAAATAAGGCCTAACAAACATTAATTATATACTACGTGATGATTTGATATATTTATTAAGTTTTTCAAAACCGTACGAATAAAAAATGAGAGCTGGTTTTATTCTAATTTTATTATTTTTTGTTTTGTTATTCACTTTTGAGAACAGATTCGTATTTTAAATGTTTTGTTTTAGGATTCTAACATCTATGGGTGTTGAAATTTATGTTTGTTGGGAGTCGATTTAAGTGTCTTTTACGCATGTGATTATGCAAATTGAGACACGTTGGCTAAAACGTGACTCTAATAACTCCAATACATAAGAAGCTTCTTAAAAATATTTTTTTTCTGACGCTGTCTTTAATAACCATATTAAAGTGAACAATAATTGCTATATAACTATCTAGTGCTATTAATTAATGAGTATAAAATTAAGATAAATCATTCAAAAATCCTAAAAGAGGCTTTTCCCCAATTTTTAGGGCACGTTTCTCATATTTTCTATAGGTTTTCTATTCCACTTATATGAATTTTTTTTATATTTAATAAAATTAATAAAATTTATTTAATTGTTCGTAAGTAATGTGCTTACCTACAAACAGATTTTTATTTTTATTTTTAAATAGATTAATATATAAATTGATACTTTTGGTAACAACAGTTTACAGCTAATACTAGGATATATATTTAGAAGATCCTAGCAATATTCTACTTACCTTTTATCTTACCTAACCATTTACCATGTATGTACTCGTAATATAATAAAGTAGTCTATACTATTATCTAGCCCATAATCACCCTCTATACAAAGAACCACGTCAATTCGATGCTGCATGAATGAAGGACAAGCCAACAAGTACACTTTCCCATTTATAATATTAATTAAGGAAGTACCTAAGGATTATTAAAGTGAAAATGTCGAGATAATTGTGGTATGTACAATACATTTCATGATTGTGCTTTCACTTGTAAATAAAATTAAGTTTCTAATACATCTCTCAATATTCTATAGTAAAACGATTTAAGTTAACAGTGACTGATTACGCTATAATATATAATTTTGAGGTATACTTTGTGGTTTCTATAATTTTATCATGTTTGGATTTTGTCAGAGAACTAAGTAGTAATGCTTACTAAAGTTTTTAAACCAAAATAGACAAATGATGGAAATCAATATTTTTAATATTTTATAAGGATGTTTATCTAGACTTCATCAACTAAGCTAAACAGCAGTTACTGCGTTATATGACTACTAGATGTACAAATTTAGGCGAACTTCGCTGTTAATAAATTCAATCCTTTAATTCTGGCTCTTTAAATGAAAAATTAAAAAAGTCATTAATGTCAGTCCAGCCGGTTTCGAATGCGGCATGATGAAAGTGACAACCATCCGGTGTATGTAACCCGAATATAATTATTTTTGAAATGAGGCAGTCGTTTAAAATATTAGTGCGTTTCTAAATAAAAAATAAATAAATCTATATATATAAAAATGAATTGCTGTTCGTTAGTCTCGCTAAAACTCGAGAACGGATGGACCGATTTGGCTAATTTTGGTCTAGAATTATTCGTGGAAGTCTAGAGAAGGTTTAAAAGGTTTAAAAAAATATAAAATGCTCGGAATTAAATAAAAACAACAATTTATTTTTCCTTTGATGTGTCCCCCGTCGCTCAGAAATCAAATTGAAAGAATAGTTTAAAATGAATTTGTTTTAAGTTTATTTTATACAAAAATTTAGGTCATTTATTTATCGATTAGGCAGTACGAAGTCTGCCGGGTCAGCTAGTATATGTATATATTTATACATGTAGGTTATATATGTATATTTGGGTAGTGTATCAACTATCTGGTATCCATAGCACGTTCGTACATACCTTACCATAGAACTAGATGGTGCTGTTAGTTACTTTCCCAATTAAAGTTAAATCAAATACCTATGTACATATTTGCTTTATCCACTGTTATAATGATTATAAAATTAATGTGTTTAAGCAACTATGTTAAATTATATGCTATACTTTATGCATATTAATATTACTATTATAAGTAATAGGTACAAGTAATTTTCCGAATCATCCGCCCATATTATTAAAAAAATCTAAAAAGAATAAAAAACTAAGTGTATTTTTATGATATATAAAAGCTTTGTAGTCTATAAAGCTTTTATTCGTGATACGATATGTAATTGACCAATTCTAGTTAATTCTTAGAAGTCTTTCCAACATAATTCATAAGAATATACGACGTGACATGGATAATGAATCGGTGCTTAACAAATAAACGTTAATTTGACCCATTTAATGTTTTATTTCTTGTGGAATAAATGTAATAACTGAGTTGACCTAGAAATAAAAATCTACGAGAACAGCTTTAAAACGTGAAGGACGAGCTAAATCGATTTGTTATCTATGTAAGGGCAACATTTATATTTAGGTTGAACAGTAATAGTTTTTGATATTTTAATACAGCAACACCCTAGACAAGGATAGATATAGCAAATAAGTGTAATGTTAGAATGAGATAGCTTTATGAAGAATACAATACTTCCAAGATGTCGTTGTTTGATTAGCCCACCCTATCATGGCGCTGCGACAAATTAATTAAAAATAAATAGTAAATGTTAACGTTTAAGTGAAAATAAAGTAAAGTTTCGATAGAATATGCAATAAGAAGCAATAATGAAGTAAAATAAATTAAAAAGTAATAATTAAAAACCTGATGTAACCGGATTGTGAAAAGAAAGCATACGTTTCATGCAAAGTAGCACGCAATACGATTAATTGCGAGTACCACGTTCAGGTACTGTCTGCAGGGTTTTTCAGGTACTATTTTCAGGTATTTTTAGACACAAATAAAGTATAATATATAATAATGGAAGCAATAGAAGAAGAAAACTATCAAAATTACACGGTGGCACAATTAAAGGAAGAGTTGGTATTACGATATTTGCCAACAAGTGGCCTTAAGCAAGACTTAATTAAACGAATTATACAAGACAACAAGGCAAAAATAGAGAATGGTACATTGGAAGCGTTAAAAGAAGAAAAGGTTAGAAGAGCATCTCAAGTTTTAGAAATGGAGTCCATGAGACAACAAATTTTAGAGTTACAGGCACGGAGCGTTCCTTTTTCAAACCCAGGTATGTCTAGCAATAGTAACAATGCAACCTTAACCGAAGTTTTGACTCAATTGGCACAAACACAGGAAATAATTGTTAAAAATATGTCTCCTACATTTCAAGTATTCTCAACCAGCGACACAAGCAAAGCTATACCTCTTTTTGGTGGCAATCGTTTTGAAAATGCTTCTGAATGGATAAAACAAGTCGAACGCATCGCTGCTTTAGCTAACTGGTCTGATAATTTGACAATGGTAAATGCATCTATGAGATTGAAAGGTCAAGCTTATAATTGGAACACAGTTTGTGGTAAAAAAATTGAATCTTGGTCAGAATGGAAGCAACAATTAATTGATAGATTTAAAATAAGAATGTCATTTGCTGAATTCATACAATACCAAAGTAAAAGAACACTTCGCTTAACTGAAACCATAACCGAATACATATATGTCAAAAATGCTATGCTTGAAAAATCTCCCAGTATAATTCCAGAGCCAGATAGAGTATCACTTATTTTAGAAGGAATCCAGGATATGCAGTGGTCAACGCCTTTAGCAACTCATTGTTGTAAAAACGTTGAGGACCTTATCACACATGCAACAGCTATGGACAACATCAGGAAGGTACAGCGTAAGATGACCGAGCATTATGAATCAGTAAGTAAACCATTTGACAGACCTAAAAGTAGTTTCATACCAAAATATAACCCAGGCACAGATAAACTTGAAGAAGTAACCTGTTTTCGATGCAAAAAGAAAGGACATGTTTCATATAATTGTGATATGCAAGGTCAACAATCTCATGTACAGAATCCAAAAGATAAAGTAGTCACAAAACCACATACTAACCATTTTAATACCCCAAGCACTTCGGCAAGCACAAAAAATTACCAACAGAAGGAAAAACAAGTTAATTGCATACAATTTAATGAACCAAGTGTAACTTTAATTCCAGTAACCCTTAACAGTGACATAACATTGACAGCTCTCCCAGATTCAGGATCAGTCATTACATTGGTTGATAAAAAGTTGCTCCCAAGTGATTTGCAAGTATATCCATGGCAAAAAGGCTCATATAAGGCAGCAGGCAATATGATAACACCCTTTGGATGGATTACAGCAAGACTTCAGGTGGGAAGAATTGATTATATTATGCCTCAGATAGCAATTTGTGACAACTTACCTGTAGATATGATACTAGGTAAAGACTGGCAACACGCAGTTTATGCAAGAATCATACATGAACCAGATGGCAGGGTATGTATAATTACACCTACACATACAGAGTATTTCACTAATTCAGTACAAGAAGACACTTCGATAGCATGTTGTATGAAAATCCCAGGACCTAATAAACAGGAAATTTCAGTCTCAATGGAAGATCAAGACAAAATTAATGAATTAGTTGATAAATATTCAGATATTTTTAAAAGGGACAGTAATGACATAGGAGAATTTCAAGATGTAGAATTAGAAATCAATTTAAAACACAACATTCCAATAAAATGTAAACCATACAGACTTCCACAGCCAGAACGTGAATTCTTAAGGAAAACAATAGATCAATGGATAGAACAAAAGATATGTAGACATTCAGATTCCCCTTATGCGGCACCAATGTTTGTTGTACAACAGCCATTTCATAGTACAACCCCATTTAGACCTGTTGTAGATTATTCAAAAACAATAAACCCAATTACAGAAGAAAATGTACAACCTATAGACAGAATGGAAGATATAATACTCATAATTTCACAATTTATTTACAAATTTAAACTTGATATTTATCATGCCTACCACAATATTAAAATCAGAGAGGAAGATATTTACAAAACAGCTGTTATCACACAGGATCATCATATAGAATTTATGCGAGTAATGTTTGGCATGGTCGGAGGTCCAGCAATTATGTCGAAAGTCATTAACTTAACATATGGACATTTGTATAATGAAGGAGTGCGATTATATTATGATGACATTTCAGGAGGAGCTAATAGCATTGAGAAATTGTTGATAATTTTAGAACAAGTATTTATTGCCACACGTGAAAAGAAATTAAAACTTAACAAAGAAAAATGTGTATTTATAGCGACAGAACTACCACTTTTTGGAAGAATAGTTGGTTACAATGAAGAAAAACCAGACCCGCAAAGAACAGCTGCAGTTAACAAGTATGACACTTTGAAATCGTTATCAGAAATTAGATCATTTTTAGGATTTGCAAATACTTTTAGGAAATATATTCAAAATTATGCATCTATAGTAAAACCACTGTCTGACATTTTGAAACAAACCTCAAAGATGACCATAGAAAATAAACAGGATCTAAAGAAAAATAAATTGACATTGACAGATAAACAACAAGAAGCTTTTCAAACAGTAAAATCACTTATAACATCTTCACCAATATTAGCATACTTTAAACAGAACGCAGAGGAAACTATTGTTGAAACTGACAGTTCCTATAGCGGAATTGGAGCGTGTTTGTTACAAATACAAAATGGTCAGAAAAAAGTGATAGAATATGCAAGCCGTTCTTTAAAAGACACAGAGACAAGGTATCACATTAATGAACTCGAAGTAACAGCAGTACACTGGGCTATCACACAAAAATTTAGAATATATTTATTAGGCACCAAGTTCACACTTGTCACGGACAGCTATACGACAGCATATGTAATAAATAAATCAAAAATGAACAGAAAATTCGCAAGATATGTAGTAGACTTAGCACCATTTGACTTCACACCAGTGCACAGACCGGGTAAACAAAATTGTATTGCAGATCATTTGTCAAGATATCCTTTAGAAGAACTATGCATGATGATAATATCAAGTAATGAAGAAAAATTAAAACAAGCTCAAAATAAAGACAATTTCATTAAAGTTATATGTACAAAATTAAGTCAAAAACCAACAACAAATCACTTAAAACAAATAAGACAAACATACAAGTTAGAAAATGGTATTTTATTACATATAGACAATCAAGAGCTTTTCAACAACGAGAAAGTTGTAATACCACAAAGTTTAAGATCTTCAATATTAAAATTAGCACACGATGAAAGTGGACATTTGGACATGAAATCAACTTTAGCAAGGATCAAACAAAAGTATTGGTGGAAATCCATGCACAAAGATGTTAAAAATTACACAAAAGCCTGTCTAATATGTGCAAGTACAAATAGAAGAACAAAATTTGCATATGGATTAATGGGAAATAGACCAATACCAAACACACCATTTGAGGTTATATCAGCTGATCATATAGTTGCATTACCACAGACCACTTCAGGAAACCTATACATGTTAGTACATATAGATCATGCGACTAGATATATAATGGCTAAACCTACAAGTTCTTTATCGACAACAGATGTTATAGATACCATAGAAAAGGATATTATATATGTATATGGTCCACCTTTGACATACATTTCAGACAAAGCCCCATGCTTTATGAGTCAAGTAATGCAAAAGTTTTTCACAAAATATGGAATACAACATCTACCGACTACACCATATACTGCTCAGAGCAATGGTTTGATAGAAAGGGCAAATGCTACCATAATTGCAACCTTAACTAAAGTGGCATTAGAAAACAGTACAGAGTGGGATAAGTTATTACCAAATACATTGTTAGCCATCAACACATCAAGACAAAAGACTACAAGTTATTCACCATTCTACTTGTTACATGGATATCACCCCAGAATTCCACCAAATGAAATTCATATTGGAACCATTCAGGAAAACATGGAGCGGACACACCAGTTAGATTTGTTAGAAAAGGCGAGACAAAAGGCTATCATTAGAATACAAGATCAACATAGCAAAAGTAAAGTAAAGTATGACCAAAAAAAATTACAACATAATTTTGAAGAAGGAGAATATGTTTTATATGCATGGCCCCAACCACAAGACCATAAATTGACACCAAAATACAAGGGACCATACAAAATTATTAATAAGATAGGATCAGTTTGTTATGAAATTCAAAATACAAAGAAACCAACACAGAAGAAAGTAGTACATGTTCAATATTTAAAACCTTTATCCCCCCCACCAGTCCTAGATTCTTTTTCAGCTTTTTCAGATATAAACAGTGATGACCAATATGATGACAACGGCAATAATAACAACTCCCTTGGAATACAAATGAAGGAGGAAGATCAGCTCAAGGATATGACACACACACCTGAATATGATGGTACCAGCCAAACAGTACACAAAAGGCAGTATGTTACTAGGAGAGGACGCATCACCGAGAAACCATTCAAGTATGGTATATAACCGGATTTGACTGTATAGATATATGTATCTCTTTTATATTTCATGATAGTATACAATCTATGTACTCCAGAGTCTTAGATATCATTATTTTTTCTTTTTTGCAATCAAAGTTATTAAGTAACATAATATATAATTAATAGCATATTTTTAAACAGTAGTAGTGTTTTCAAACTAAATAGTAATATAGTAACTCAGCATAAAGAATGTAATAAAAAAGAAGTAAAGGATTTAAGTTAAATATACTTGTAGTAGATAAGTTAATATTTTATTTAAAAAAATAAAAAAAAAGCATTAAAATATAACAATAAAAACAAAAAAAAGCATAAAATTTTCAATAAATAACAAAAATATATTAAAATGTATATAAACAAAGGAAGTAAAATTAGCTTGAATAACAATGTAAGTAGATTTTATAGGTAAAGTATATATATTAAAAATATTTTAATTATATAAATTTTAAGCAATGCATGAGCATTTGAGTTAAAGATTAGTTGTAAATATCGCTTATAGTTTAAGAACAGACAAATTAAAGTCTAAATATAGATATTATATTGAGTAAATACATAAGTCAGTTACATAAGTTAGTCATAAGAACATCAGTTGATTTTTTATACATGAAACAGTGACAAATAGAGAAAGTTTATTCATAAAGGACATTGTAAGTTATTAAAGTTAGTAGTTCAGTTTCAGGCCCGCCCAATAGATAAAAAAAATAAATTATAAAGTTGCAAAATTAATTGTTTGTTGTTAAAGTAATTTAATAAAAGTTTGTTAAATTGTTTAAAATTTTTTTTAAATAACGGCATGTAAGGAAGATGTGAAATTAAAATGTAAATTAATAAATATTAATTTAAATTTGAATTTCAAAGGGCATGTAAGGGCAACATTTATATTTAGGTTGAACAGTAATAGTTTTTGATATTTTAATACAGCAACACCCTAGACAAGGATAGATATAGCAAATAAGTGTAATGTTAGAATGAGATAGCTTTATGAAGAATACAATACTTCCAAGATGTCGTTGTTTGATTAGCCCACCCTATCATCTACACACTTAGGATATCAGGACGAGCGTAATGGCGACCTAGAAAATAAATGGAGTGAACCTTTCTTTTATCTCATGGACATAAAAAGTTACCTGAAGTAGTTCTAATAATATATAAGAAGCGCTTACGTAGTTGCTATCTTATATTACAAGCATACACTAAATGGATATATTTAAAAGTAATTATGTCGTTACACTAGGCTTATAATAATATTTTCTAAAACATATTCGAGGTTTGGACTAAATTAGAAATTGATTATTAAATATAATGATCTTCGCTGTATGAACGTTTTTCTATTGTTAAAATCTATCTTTTCTAGACGCTGAAAAGACAAGTGCTTACTTAGACGATTTTTGAAATAATTAAAGGGGATCTCATATAAAGATAACTTCGGTTTCAAGTTATTTCCAGTTTTACCAAAATAGTCAAAATATTAAGTAGTACTTTGAACGTAGTCAAATATATTGCTGAGTACAGCCAAAGTTTCAAAAGCTTACTTCGTTTTCGTTGAAAAATAGCCAAAGAAAACAAACATCAAGACGCTATAGGAACCATAAATAACCATCCAATTAGTGTTTATCTCTATTTCACGCTTGATTCACTCAGCGGTGACTAACTGCACAAACATTGAAAAACTGTGAAATTTCATGTATGCAAATATTTTATCAGGATGACTCACGTAATAAAATATATAATAAAAATTATCGTAAAGCGGAAAACTAACATATGAGGTAAAAAAAATTACAGAATGAAATACGTAGATGTCAAATCAAAATAATCAGCCATTCTAGAAAGTTCTTTGAAGTAATATACAGTATAAGGCGTCAAATACATATTGGCGTAGTATAAATTGCAATCACGACAGAGCATTTCATGGCCTAATTGAGATTGACAAGTCTGGACGCAAGTTGTGAAACTTGTTCTAATTAATACTCGACGACATTGACCCAGTCAACGAATAGAAAATCAATTAAAAATGGTAAAACCTAAGTCTAGGTTATAGTTTTTTTAAACATTAAGGTGTTAGAACATTCCTCTGAAATATAGAGGGAAACTTTAATATGAACGGAGAACTTACGTAATTATTTTTTCATACAATTAATAATAAATAACATTTTTACATGTTGCAATGATCCTATTTTTGATTGCGATTGTTAGATAAATATAGTATGCTGTATGATGGTGATGCGGTTTACCTGAGTGGGCATTTATAACAGCACACGTCAAATTGTAAACTTATTTCTTATATGTACATATTAATACGGTCTCACCTGGTTAGAGTTGTCCCAATTCCTCTCTCCCTGACTATAGGCTGTACTGTAACGCATAAGAAATGATGTCAGTTACCGTTACAATCTGTCAGTAGGTTTTATATCTGATGAACGCTGCCTACTCGTAACGGTTTTCAGCACAATGCCAGTGTATCGCCAAGGGTGATACAGTTAACTTCGACAAGCATCGGGGTAATTTTAAAAACGATTAATTTAAAGGCTATAGATATTATAACTTTGCACATAATATTATATATTAAAAATAAGAATATACTTACTAGATAAATAAAAAACTTAAGACTTCAAACCAAAAGGTACACAGGTGAATTATTGCTAAGAAAGTTTACCTACCAAGAGCATTAATTATTACCAACTACTGCATTATTTGGCACGCAGAAGTGTGAACTACTTGAAGATAAATTTAGTTGTTACTTTACACGTGTAGATTATTTAAATTCCCCGAAAGATATATATTTATTTACACATGTAAATATAATATTCCTTCAGTGGCTTCATGTTTGATTTTACTATCGATTAAATTTGCAACCCTATAAAAGATACAGCTGTGAAAAAATAAATAAATAAGCAGCAGAAATAACAGAAACTTAGCATATTTTGCACATCTTTATAATAAGAAAGACAGAAACTTTAATATAGTTTTTTGAACTTATTTATAATTATGAAGGATTGGTTATTTAGATATGAAACTCGATAACCGCTATAATTGTTTAGTTTTCAGTTTGGCTTGCGATATTTGAAACTGTTTGGTCATTATACGCTTATAATATTTGTACTATTCGCTGCATAATCAATAAAATTGCAATTTGATTCTAATTGTTTACCTTTTTGTTGCAATATGTGTAGTCTGTGTTTACGATACTGCGTCTTTATTTTATTACTGTATTTAATTGAATATGTTACTATGCTTCCACAGTGGAAAATTTTAACATGCAATTGCTACATGTATATGCAGTCTACAAATGAGATTCATTGTCGTTACGCCGAGATCGTTGTTTGCTAGCACGTTTTCAAATATGTACAAGTCCATTATACGGCTATGACAATAATTACTGCATTTATTATGTCATAAGTACCATTGAGATTGACTTTACGCTATAAGCCAATAAATACAAATTATTACAGTTGCAAATTGCAAATAAGAATTAATTTACGTGTAAATGTGAGCTGTAGTTATGCCGGCATGAGTACAAAGTAATTTTTGTATTATTCATAAACTAGCGACTCGCCCTCGCTTCGCTTGGGCTTTTTCCTAGATTTAGCACAGGCAAAGCCGCGGGATCCGCTAGTTATGCATATAAACCTTCCTCTTGAATCACTCTATCTATTAAAAAAACCGCATCAAAATCCGTTGCGTAGTTTTAAAGATTTAAGCATACATATGGATATAGGGACAGAGAAAGCGACTTTGTTTTATACTATGTAGTGATACCTTACCGTGTAGTTCTGCAAAATTGGTATCTAAATACTATACCATTTACAATAGTTTCTTTGATTATTTTTAAAATACATAATACATATAATGTGTATTATGTAGTATTTATCCTTTTATAGTGATTTCTATAAAATTATCCTTTTAGTTTTGTCTTTTCATTAATTCATGTTACTTATATCAGAACGAATTTCATTCAGTATTTTAAAATTAAACAAAGTTTATTTTATTTTTTCAGGTAAGGCAATGTCTTCTATACGGGTGACATCTTTCTCAAGGCGGAGGTACGTGTTAGACATCCATCAAAAAAACTTCAAATATCAATCACTGAGTAGGTCATAGCGGACAACGTGCCACATAATATTTAATCTTAAATCCAAAAATTAACGTTGTGAGTGAGCGTCAAATTTGCCGACGTTGGTCTTTAAGACTCTTTAAATACATGAACCTGCCCTCGCTCTGGACAAACAGAGGCGGTCATCCACCTCGAGTATGGTTACTTAATGTCCAACAAATTAGTCATGAACTAAAGCAAACATTAGTTTAGCGTTTGCCTCATCATTTAATCGCATGATTTTGTTAAAAACCGCAACTGTGCAAATACTTCGTTTTAAACTTGACATTACTCATATTGCTCTTTACGTAGTAACTTATTGCATCATAGATATCGTATGATGTTTTAATATTCTAGAATATGCTATTCTCTTGTAAATTAATGCAAAGTAGTGATTTTGCCTATTTTGTCTTTTACAATTAGTTTTAAACTAATTTAACTATAGGAAGTGACTACATAAATATGATGATTAAATTATCTTCAAGTACCAAAATAGGTTGTTTACGGCACGCGTCGGCACTCTGCCAACCGACACCTGAAGCTGTACTACAATATTTTCGTACATTGTTGATGAATAATAACTTTTCATTTTATCTTTTTATCACTTTTTTAAAATGTTACCGTAAAATCAGGTAATGACTGAGTATAAAGCACTTGCAAAAAATCCAAAAAATCTCCATTATTAATTTTACACAACTACATCTAACGGTTTAATTTTTTGTAACATCTCAATTTTAAGAAGTATAGAACAGTTGCTAAAGTTAAATTGCTATTATAATGATTTGAAAGCAGTATATTTCGCATCTGTACGTTCTTGGAAAATATATATTGCATTAAATTTAAAGATGATACATGTACAAAATTGTAACATGTTTTAAAATATTATTCGACTAAATATGGTACACTATATAAAATATGGTTAACACCATGTTGCAAACACAATAACGTATTTTTAAATTTATTGACGTATCCACATTCTAATGGAGTTCTTCGTCGAGTTAATGACACATGACAATAGTCAATTGTGATTCTATCAAAAGTCACTCTTCATTACCGCTATCTAACATCGCAAAGTGATCTTCATTTGCGATAACGATTATGCGAATTTATGAATCATTTATTGTTTCGGTAATCGTGCTTTGAATGTATCCTTTGACACTGCACGTCCATATCTTAACACATTTCTTCGTAATGAAAAAGTCGATGCCAATTGTGGAGTTACTGAATAATAAAACTAATTTGCACCACGTTACATAGAATAAAATGAGAAATATACAATAAGGCGATGAAAATTGTAATATTAATAATTAAAATTTGTAGCAGGATTCTAGGTAATGCTGTAATAATAAGCTTTTAAGATCTACATTCATTTTTATTAGCGTGAAGTTTCATTCAAATACGTGAAGTAAATACTGTTCTGTAGTTGCAACTTGCATTTAATTCGAAATTAACTCACAAGAGATCAAAGCTGTAACTTGTATCAATAATATTAAAAGTATGGCAATTATGTCACCATCGCGACCATAATATTTTAACAATAATAATGTATGAATAATAATTACTGTATTTGTTGCATTTAAACTAGCTTACGTTTCTTCTCTCGATAAGTTGTAATTCGTAAAGGGGTCACGTCCCAACCGATAAACCTGCGCAGCCATCTTTGTGAATCCAGTTATCAGTGTTATCAGCGTTTGTTTACATTGACATGGCTGCTGTTTGCCGACAGCGATAGCGATGTTTTGCATGTGTTGTCAATAAAAAACTCGTGAAAAAATCTACTGCGTACTTTACTTAAAAGTGACTGTACGCGAAAGCTATTCTTAGAAAAACAAACATATTGTTAAAATAAATAAATTTATTTTTGGATCATAAAATGTATGTTAATAAATAGTAAAAATACTATAATTGGGTTGGTTAATTCAGTTATAGTGATTATGAAAGAAAGCCTTGTAATGTTGTGTATTTTTGTAGTATGATTATTTTATTTTTATACCTCAATGTCAGAAATTGTTACAATTACTATATTTCAATACCAACCACTGATAACGTCTTAGCATTTAGCAAGGTTAAAATTGCTTAATATTTTTCTACAAAAATATCTAGACATAGTTATTATCTATATTTATTTCCACGAAAAAAGCCATTAATATGTAAAATAAGGACAGACAAATATAAAGAAAAAGTATGTATCCATATAAAACGATCATATAATCAAGTGAAAGAAATGATCTTAGACCTGTCTCCCTCGTCGCCATTGACGTCAAGAAATTACTTTCCGATGTCTAAACATCTCGTCATATCTTAATAACGCTCATTAGCGTTACGTAACGTGATCTGAGCTATTTATTTTTGCGATAACATTTAAAAGAGCTGAAGCATGTGTAATTTTAATGTCAGTGTTTAATTTCTCATCAAAATATTTATCTTGCTCCACTATTTAGTATATCATAAACCTACAGCTTAAATCAGAATTGTTTACATCCCAAACGTTCAAACAAGGTTACGTAAAGCTATTGGTTCCTCGATTGGTTCAAATGTATGCTCATTCACAGTTAGATAATTGTCGAAAAGTAGTTCATCAGTTCAAGGATCTTAAAATATTGCTGCCTGCTCTAGATTAGTTTGCTGTTTATACGCCCTTTATTTTGTTGCTAACCAAACTGTTTACGAGCAATCAGAAATTATAACTTACGTAATTCATTATTATCGACTATGTCCTTCACACAAAATAGCACGGTCAAATCTTTCACAAAAATTTATAACTTAGTAAAATAAAGTGAAAGAGCTAACTAAAAATATGTTCCAATTACTTTGTTCTTGTATCGTTTGTTACCGACGCGACACCGATCCAAAAATATATCATTAGGTCATAAAAACTGTACATGACATTACTCATTACTTACATAAAAATATACGTCATAAAATACTTGCTTTTACCTTGAAATCGAAGTTCATTTTTATAAAAAACTTTTCTTTAAACAAAACATAATGTGCAATTGACATTAAAAAGTACCTGTAATAATTGTGTGATTAGAACATATTTATAAAAGTAAGTAAAATAAATTAGTACTTTCCTAATCGCTATCTCTGTGTTTCAAATATCTGTCAGTGAAATAACGTTTTTAGATTAAACAAGTATACTTAACAGAGCAACGGCAGTGTAAATATTAGCCAGAAAAAATCGACTTCATGTATTTAAGAAAAAGACATGAATATAGATTTATTAAATAGAACGATATTAATGGGCCGTGTGATCGTTAACGAACAAAGCTATATTTTTCTTTTTTGAAATTTTAAGTAAATTTTAACTAATTTTATTTATGATTATTATTTATTGAGTATCAGTGATTCTCAAATGAGACGGTATTAAATTTTCTATAAAGTCAAATGTTCGCTTATAAAATAAATGTCTCTTTTTTAATTCTTTCGCTACAATAACATAGTAAAACTTAATGTAATTTTTCAATACCATCCAAATTTATAATGTAATGATGAGTCACAAAAATGTGGCTTCCTGTAAAATACTTAAGTCTGCCGCATTGCGCAACAGGCGTCGACCATCGTCTGTGATTTATGCATTCTGTACCAAAATACGATCGACTGTCTCGTGTTGAAATCTTATGTCGACAAAACATTCACGGTATATCGCAAAAAGATTGTTAAATATTAATATGCATAAATAAACTTAAAATAGTTTTAATTCGCTATAAAAACAGCTGTCGCGATTTATGTAACTGCTCTACAGAAGCGCGTGGGTTCGTGTCATGCTTTTAAACCAGTCCCAGTTTTATCTTTGTATATTTTTTGACCTGCCTACTTATATATTCGTGTTTATTTCAATCTACTGTACTTATAGACTTTGAAGTTGTCATAGCCACAATTAATATTTAACATATTTTTTGTGTACTATTTAGTTTAATGACTTTGTTAGAAACTACATATGTATAGCAAAAAGCAAGTTCATTTGGAGACGTTTCGGAATAGGTATTAAAGCGTACTTAACCTACTTTCAACGTGAGCTTTACTGTAAGGTTTCGATACCTTATAATTTCTTACTCAATTGAACATTTTAAGTAACTTGTTTTCCTTCTTACGTAATCTATACAAGTAATACAATTTTGAGACGAATATACATTAAATATTTTTGGGAAATTCTTATTAAAATAGTCATTATTACCGATAACAGAGGATATGTAAAATTTTGACTCACTCTTTGCATACTCTACGCTTACACACAATTATGAATAGGTATTTATATTTTTTATCTTTATCTCTTCAGAATCTACGTCATCGTCATTTGTTTTAGTTATCGTTTACATCTCACTCCTGTTTCGAATAACAATAAAATCACCACCATCTTACGCCGAAAGTGAACTCTATATTATACACGAATTTGGCGTGTTATGGGTGTGTGCCTGCATTACGGCCCCGAACACAGCAAAGTCTATGTGGCTGGAATATCTTCAATGTCAGATACATTTATAATTGTAATTAGTAATTATCATGTAATACAAATTGCATTTGTTGAAAACTTTAAGTTTACAGCAAAAAGCAATTAATCATTTTCATGATTGATGTGTTTCTCGTGTATGATGGTTTTTATAAAACGATATGATGTCATATTACCATGATATCATCATCCGTAATAATGTCATAGTTCGTCTTTAGTATAATATAATATTTGCATACATTCTAATTTCTAATGTATGTGTAATGTGAACTGACCCTTGGTATTTTGTATCTTTATTAATTTATCTTCTTTGTATATGGTCGCTATGATTATAGTACATTTTAAAAATATATAAATAGAATGTAAACAGAAAAGTAGAGGAAAAAGAACAATGTGCATTTTGCTTCCTCGATTCTTCCATTAGCCGTCTTTGCAGGATTCTTTCTGATCACAAAGCATCAAAAAGAATTTGTACTTCATTATCTTGGATTCGACCATCAAAGCTCATACCGTATAGCTGTCAAAATATTACTCATATATAGCTACTACGTCCTGTATGTCCCATACATTATAATTTTACGGAGGTTGATTTCCTAGCTTTAGCTTTGATTACCTCACATCTGAAGTTTCGAAAGGCAGATGATGTCATTTATTTCGTCACAGTTCCTATATTCAGGATATCTATTTTAATAGTTTCTTATTTCTAAAACATTTTATTTGCCATATTTATTATACTTTCACCAGTCATCGTATATAGCGAAGCTATAATGCTTTTTAGGGTTATTAGTATATGCTAGTTGCCATCCTAACTATCGCAGCTATCACGTCATTTACATGCACTTAAACGATTTCTCTGCATGTGCAACACCAAGCGATTATCTAACTAGGCCTTATAGGATCATATATTTTTAAGGCCTTGTTTATTTGTATTTTGTTTGGTGGCCGTAGGAGTGACTTGTTTTTGTAGGTTATTAGATAAGTTTAAATAAAACATTTTATCATTGCCAAAGTCCGATTGATTGTTGTTTTAAGCTTGGCACCCTTTTGTCTTACGTCAATTCTTCTATATATAGAATTTTATATGTACGTGTAAATATTTTTTACTAATTACTTTTTAATAAAGTGATAATAATATTACAGGTATGTAAAATACAGTTACAATACTAACTTGTACTATGTTAGGTAATAGATTAAGTCATCTGTAACTGTTCTAATAAACAGTATCTTTCATTGTGCTTATAAAACCATTATTTAAACCATACATTGTTTATATAAATCGACAAATGGTGATTATGTATTAAAAGGAACATTATCTATTAACATAAAAATGTTTCATTTGTATTTTATGATCGCTCGAATTACATCATGCTCTACGACTCGCTTATTTTTTATATTCGCATTATGGCGGTGCGCCCGTCTCGTTCTTGCGTGCCGTTTGTACGTTGCTCTGTCTTTGTCTGTCGGTTGCGGCGACAGGCAGTCTGGTCGTTCCGAGCGGCCACCGTCGCAAACAAAACCCTAGGTCACGGGCGCTGGACATGTTTTCCTCCACGAATCATGCCATACTCTCCTTCTATTGGTCCAATTCTGACAGGGGCCTTAAGTGTCTCGTGAATATTATGATCTCGTACGGAATTCCGTTTCCGGGAGCAAACTAATTTGAATGCACTTGTTCAAGCAATGAACTGCAGATGAAAGAGCCATTTTATTTATTAGTACCTGCGTAAAATTATTGTGGGGTTTAATTTCCCACCTGCCCTCAAAGTTTGAAGTCCTCTATTTAATAATTATTGGTCTGGTTATTTTAAAGTATGAAGCTAACTGTAATTTGACAGACCAAAAAATAAAGATATCTGATAGGCTGAACAAGAATAGGCGTGCGTGCCAAGTAATACATTAGCATCTCATTGGTAATAAGTGATGCCAAGATAGAGAACGGATGGCCAACTCTGTTGCAAAAATTACTGACCGTGAATAATAATTAAAATCATTGTTAGATATTTTTAAACATTATCTACTTTTAACTTTATTTATTTCATACATTCCTACTTAATTTAATTTCCTTAAATCACATTTTGGACATCAATACAAATTTCTTCACCATGCGTAAAATTATTCTTGGGGGTACCGAACACCACGTTGTTTCCGAATGCTTAAACTCGATGCGGTGGTCTTTATTGTTTGTTTTGTTGGGTTTACGGTTTCCTTTAAATAACAGGCAACCGCACACAGGTTGCTTTAAATACCTACACTCCACTAACGGCATTTTATAGATATCAATCTATAGAGATACGAGGTCAATATTAGATTATGAATAACCTAGACATATAAGTTTTATTGCAATAATATTCATAATAATTTATTACAAAATCTATGCAAAGAATTATAATTAAATGTTTATTTACATCTATAAATATACTGTAATTATACTTATATACATATTATATATTATATTCTTAAGCTATATTTAGTCATGATCCATCTTAAATAGTAATAAGAATTTCCTAAAACGTACCACGTCTTTACTCGTATGACATAGCGAGTGACTGATGTCTTCCGGCCGATTTTTACGCTAATTTCTCTTAAATGCTCTGTGTTACAATAATTTAAATCTTAACACTGGGTATTAGATGCTATTCGAGTACTTTATACTCAATCTCACTTCGTTAAGTGTTAGCCACCTAAATGTTTAAAATTTATACTAAATCCAAGTGCCAAGGAAGTTCACTATCGATTTTCATTAGTAAGTTTGTTTACTGACTTCAAAATAAGAGAAGTAGGTACACTAAAATCGAAGACACTATAAGTCGTAACGTAACTATACTTTATATACTAACTATACTTTATATACTAACTATACTTTATATATTTTACATATAACCCGGGATTGGTGTTGCTCTTGTTTTGTGTTTTTGCATTAACTACCTAACACCTGCACACCCTCATGAGTAACTGGCACATAATACCAGTCTATATTTAAATGCAAATAAAGCCTTGTAAGCACCATTTGTAAACGTGAACAAAAAGCAATTCATATCACATTAGCGGACCGCTCGCAAAAAATATTGACGTCACCTCTTGTAATAACCAAAATTGTATAATATAAATATCATCTATTTTCATATAATGTTATTTGCAGGGTGTTTTCTTTAAATCTAAAAAATTATACCTATTTGTTGTAAAGCAATTTTTTTTGTATAATTAAACTCGATATCTGTACCATAGTACCGTTATGTAGACGTAAGTACATACATTTTTGACAACGTTCTACACTATTCAATTAACGTTCACATTATTATCATTGATATTCTATTGAACCTAAATCAGTATTTTATTCGGATTTTGCTCACTATAATATAATGCTATAAGAGATTTAAGAGATACACTCCTTAAAGAACATTCCAGAAAGGTGAAGGAACTCGGAATTTCAATACGTTTTCAAGTGGCTGTATGAAGATTGCGTACGTACCAAGTTATTCGGCAATCTTACGCACACACATGTGAAAGTTCATTGCACAGTTTTTGTTGTTTTTTTTTTTTACTTTGTTCGCAATTTCTTTCATGGAACTTGCCCGAAAAAATGATGATCATTTAACAAAGTACGCCTTTATGATTAATGTTCTCAAAGTTTATCTTCTCTTCAACTTATTGTAGAGTGATTATCCCTTCGTGTCTGTCCAAATACTCGTGTGTGAATAATAAATTACTTGTGACAATGACAAGTATCAATCATAAAAAATAAGTATTAAGTTAAAATATAATAAATATTATATTAAAGAAACTAAAACTTGAACGGCAGTAATAAGTATTAAATGAAAATATAATAAATATTATATCAAAAGAAACGAAAACTTTGAACGCTTTTAAAAATGGTTATTTAAAAATCAAAACATCATTTATATGTAGTTTTATTTTGTGACTTACTCTACTTCTAATTGATCGCTCATCGCTCACCAATCGACGTATCGTTTATCACATAGCTTGCAAAATTGATCGCATTAAATACAATCAACCAAAACGTAGCATGTAACTCGAATTCAGTGGCATTGAACTTCAAAATTCACGGCCCACATGTTAGGCGAAACAATATGAGCATTGCGTTGGAAGAGAATACTTTTAAGCCAGCATTCGCTACTCGATCACCCGGCATTCATATGCGACTTATCTCAACCAATATCTATCTAATATTATAAAGCTGAAGAGTTTGTTTGGTTGAACGCGCTAATCTCAGGAACTAATGGTTCGATTTGAAAAATTCTTTTTGTGTTGGATAGTCCGTTTATCCGGGAAGGCTTTAGGTTATATAATATCACGCTACGACCAATAGGAGCGGAGCATCAATTAAAAATGTTGCAAAAACAGGAAGGGCGGGCGTTAGTTCGGCGAGGTCATATCATATCGCGCGACTAAGAAAGAATTTGGTTTCCGGTCTTTAAATCGCGTGTGAAGCCGCTAGAAATGCTAGTACTAAATAAATAAAGATCTATTACAATTTAATACCTGCGCCTGAATTATTGGCAGTCCTTTTCAGGCTTCTTAGCTTTCTTCATTTCCACATTCTTAAATATTTACTATCCATAAGTCTTATTGCGGTCGGTCGTGCAACTATCCGCGGGAATATTCTGTACGTGAATCGCAATTTTAACATTCTCATTCAACTATAATCGATAACACATCTTTCACTCGAGCATGACAACAATGCCCGTGTAACTACTAACTATGGCGATGATGTCAGATCTCCTTTAATGATGCTCTGACCGCCTCGAGCGTTTCATTCGCAAATGTGTTCTTATTTTTCACATAATAATTTTAGCTAATGTTGATGGACGTCAGAAAGGCTGCCTAATATAACTTGTTATTGTTTTTTGAAAAAGCTGATTAGTATTTGTAGTATTGATACGTGTATATAATGAGGTAACGTGGTAGCAGACTGACATTACACAATTATTAATTTAATTCTAAAATTATAATATATAGTGATAGCAAATTTTCAAAAAAGAAGGTATGGTTAGTTTAAAGCTTTTTTTAATTTTATACCTCACATAAGAGAGAGAGAGAGAAAGAGGAAAATACATTTAAAGCTGTGTAGGTATATAATATGAAAAATTGATTCGCTCGTTTCTCAAATAACTAATTCTGTTTGAGCCTATGTAATTAAATTATTATATTTAAGTACGCTTGTTACAAGTGATTACGAATTTAATTTGTACTGTGGCTTTAGCGTAAAATTTATAATGTTCCTTAATAATTAAGTATTAAATAACCAACTTTTCACTTTCCTATCACCTATTTTATCATAACAAAAATAAGCAAGTAAGTTCTATAGTAGTTGTTGTTGATGTAGTTTGTAGCGAGTTGTACTTAGCCTATAATTAACAGTATAATTTGGGTCATAAATTAGAAATTCTAATGAAAAAGTGGAATTGGGGTTTTATAAATGACTCATATTGCTTGATGTTCTTAATACTGTTATAATATTAATTTTTAAAGATACTTACGTTACGTAACGTTAAAATTATCGTGGTAACTATCATTCTAAGCAACAGTTTGTAATACGAGTATATTCCAATTAGCCTTCACAGTTTTGTAACTGCATTGTGAAGTTTACTCTCAGTTTGCTTTTTAAGTACTCGTTCGTCTTTCAAATATGTAATATAATATTGTAATTTTTTATTATTATTTTCTTTTTAAATTATGTCAAGAAAATTAAACTATCTATAAAAGTTTGTATATATAAATTAGTACTTTTAATAGATAGAAAATTATTTCCAAACTTAATTTTTAGTTAAACCCTGTATTTTATAATTATCCTCTTAAAACATATCTTTCTCAATTTTTAACACGGTAATAGTTAAACTGTCGTTGTCGATAAGTATAAAAGTAACCTTGTTATTAATTCGATTTCGAATGTTATAGTTTCATTGCGTGTCCTTTACAAATTATAATTACACTATAACACCCCTCTACATCATTTGCGGTACTCGGAAATCTTGATGAACGGATTCGGAAAAAAACTAACTAGGTTATTGTATTTTATATAAATTTTTCCTTATTTTTAATATTATAAATAACAAATATTGTTTTTATTTTTAATATTTTGTATAAACATTCATGTTTTATTCATTAGTAATTTTATATAAAGCATTAGTATTAAGAATTAAATGGCCGATTCACAGTCCTAGAAAAAAAATTATCCATCTGAAATCTACGACTCACAACTATAGCAAACCGTGAAATGTGAATATCTATCTCTTTGTCATTTAAAGAAATACTCAAGACAGGTAACACAAAATAAATCTCCACAGCTTTCCCTTTTATCTATTAAGAACATGATATTCAGTGACATGTTACAACCCGCTTACGTCTGACAAAGTTAAGGAAATTATTAATTAAATTCATTACCGTCAGGTTTATTTTAATCGCAGCTTCCCCTACTTAGGTTACGGTCGTCAGATTTTGACACGTCTCTGTATTCTTAGAAATTCGCGCGTTGTGTTAATAACCTCTGCTACTCTACACGTTGGGAGCCAACGCGACCAATATGTATTCACCAACGTGTTTTAATATGTTCCGTGCTATTATTCGTCTTTTTGTTGTTTGTTCTATTTGGTCCAAAATGATAATTTTAGAGATGTAAAAGGAGCTCATGTAAAACGCGCACTGATCAAAGAGTTCCTGCGGTTACTACTCAGTAACTGACAGGTTACTAATATGTCGGATTACAGGGTTTCCTTTTGTGACGCATTTGTCGCTAAGGGTAACGTTTTCAATCCAGCCATGTACGATAATATATGTATTAACAATATCTTAATTAACATAATTTTTTCGGCTAATTTAGACGTTGTAAAATCCACACGAGATACCCGTATTATTAAATTTTCATATTTTTAAGAATGTAAAGTCTTTGCTTTCTTTTGATGTAATTTTTACAGATAGTTTATGACTCGGAAGATGATTAGGTACAATTGTATGTTCCCACGGAACACTGTTTAGTTATTATATTGCAAAGAGTATTAGAGGTAATCCATTATTTAAAATACGGTTTAACTATTTTTTCCTTGTATTCTTTTAAATTCCCGATGACTAGTTTAAACAACGACCATCCCCGAAACTGTGTGGTAGTTTCCAGAAAGTAATTAACGTAGTTTTCCTTTTGGCCGAGTTATTGTATTGCGCTCAGTTGCCATTATAAATGATGCCAATCGAACTTCGAAATGTTCTTCAGATGTTTCATATAAATTGCCAAGTAACTTTGTAGATATATAGATGTATCACGTTTGTGTTGTTTTGAGTATTTTATAAAAGTTAATGAGTCATAGATTTAGACATTGGGTAAAATTTAACATTTCTGTGGATAATATATTTAATCTTATTCTTGTTAAACTTTCATCGTTTTTGCTAGTATTATTTTGAGTTGCATGAAATAAACGGTCATGACATATTAAATTACAAACACATATCCCACGAACGCTTCTGACTAACAATGTCTAGTACAGTTGTAGTCACAACTTAATCTTTAAATTAGTGTTTCAAGCGACTGTATTCATTCCTTATAAATATAAAACAAATTATAGCTTCAGTAATTTTTATTTAATATTGACCCCTTATATCTTTAAGGACAAATCAACAAAGACATATTATTATGTGATATATTACTTGCAAAAAATATTATCATATCGCAATTACTGTACAAGTATGAGTTGCTAATAACAGTTGTAAATTTAATTGTGCAACTTTGAAAAAAAATATTAAAATATTTGTTGCATTTTGTAATGATTGTTTAATAATTATATTAATACTTTTTTAAACATAATCGAGCTTTTAGAATTAAAAAGCTTGAAAGTCTATAAATTTATTTGTAATATATGACCATGTCCTGTTTAGAACTGTCAGCAATTGTATAATTGACATTGTTTCAATCAATATGCTAATTTATTCTTTGTTTCCGTGCCTTACCTACATAAAGAAAAACAAAGTTAAATTTGGACGTAATATATTTTGACTTCTAGGAAGACATTTTATAGTACATACCGTGTTTCATTTAGTTATATAAAATGCCGGTAGTAATTCTCGACTGTGTCATTGTGTTTATATCCTGCTGAGACGTTGCAATCGAGACTTAACTTGAAGTGGTATTCTGACGAATGGTTTTTAAAATAACTTAATGAGGCCATTTAACTGGACAAAGAAGACATTGACCTAATTCCGTTTAAAGTCACTTTTGTTAATATTTTTCGTTTTCATTTCGTATTGTGAAATGCCTTAATGACACAAACATGTTAAATTTTATAAATTATCCTTGGTAGTCCAATTTGTTTTATAACAGTATGAAAAATGTTCGTTTCTTTTAAGATCTCATCAGTATTATACCAATATCTATAGGAAATATTATGAAAATATACTGTATACATACCATCATATAATATAATAAAAGCTAATAAGATTGTTACCTGATAAACTTACAAAATTATTGTAACCTGCCCAAAATAGAACAGTACCTATCACACGTTCTCTTGATGGATTTACCAGATACAACTTCTCAGAACGGTTTTTACATTTACGTTTTAAGTACTAAGAACGCCGACTCATTGCATTATTTTAATTGTTGTCGAAAGATAAACGGTGGCGTGAGAATATCGCCCACGGTCGATAGGCCGGTTCTCATGGGCATTCCCTGCGCTACTTGCAAGTATGATAACGCGTGAAATTACAAACAAAGGCAAACGGTTATGTTTGTAAGATGTCTGCGATTATATACGACTTTGAAATGAAGGAGTTATGTCCAGTATACATACGTTACCGGCAGATACCGATGTTTAACATTGATATTAAAGGTATTTAATTTAATAGAAATTTCTAATAGAAATATGTATAGATGAGACAATGCTAGAGCATATCGCTGGTAATAATACATTATGTATGTAGGCAATGTAATTGTTAATAATATATATTACTACAAATAATATAGTATAAATATCTTTGTGTATTATAATATTTTTGAAATATAAATGACGAAATTAAACATTACAAAATCCGGGACACTCAAAAGGTTTCAGTTGGGGACGTGAAGTATCTTAAAGTCATGTTTGTCTACCTATGTCGTCACTCCACACCTGAAGTATCTTCACACAATGATCTTAAGGGCGCGCACTTGAAATGCTTGTGCCTTATACAGATACTGCTATTTTAGGACGCCATAACTTACCAGAATACTAAAATATTTTAACATAATAATGAAATAACATTTACCAAGAAAACATTTATAAAATAAATCATGACAACTAAAGTCTAAATAACTCTTATCGATAATCTTCATCCAACGTGGTTTGTATACATATAATCCGAGTGTTTGGTATCAGTAATCAGATCCAAGCGGCAATCTTATGATAACATGTCAAACAGTTTATCGCATTCTTTCCCGACATTTACTTACGTTGCACATAAAATCTATGCTACCAGAAGTAATTCTATCCACAATGAAACTGCGTGCAAACTAAAATCCGTTGCACTAACTTTAGTTTATGCACTACAGCTTAATCGAATATACCTGCTCCCGGAATAGATTTGAATGACGGAGCACGTGGACCAATCCAATCGCTGCTCATTGAGAATTATTTAATAATAAAATTCAATTCGCGTTGGAGGAAGGCTATTACAATTAATTTAGTTCCAGGAACTGGCATTTCTGTTTTGACTTATCAACAAGGAAACACTCTGAGAGAAAAGAGTTTATAATGGAGAACAAACATCATAAAGTCAATGTTATTACAATTATTTTTTCATTCCGTTAAGTGAAAGGGAAAAGATTTTACATGTTCACTCAAAAACTTTACCGAAACTGGTGACAAAATTGTCATATAAACATTTATCATAAAACTGTCAAACCACGGTTGCAAACAGTCACTTAATGGGAATAATGATGGAAGGTTGCGCCATAGATCAGGCTGCGCGTGCGCAGCTTGCCGATAGCGAGAAATTGCCGACACTTGCGTAAATACGGTAGCCTACGCTGCGGGCGTTAAAATTAAACGCTCGAGATAAACCCGAGCCAAATAAGCTTTCTTGATCTCTATCTGTTGATATCATAATACTACTCCGTGCTGAATATGCAATGACGCGTTCTTGCTTCGACGATACTGGATAACATTTAATTATCTTATAATCTCAGTTCGTGTTCTATTTAAAATGTTTTGATTGATCTTTTATGGATATTTATAAGAATTTTTGAGGTTTTGAAAAAAAACCATTACAAAGCAGAAGTTACACAAATAATTACAAAGAAGTTGAAAATAATAATAGGAATTGAATCCTATTAATGAAAAAATATTATGTAGACACGCCTACAGTTTTAAAACCGTAGGCGTGTCTACATAATATTTCCTTTAATCCGTAAAGTCGCGCTGTCTAGTTGAAAGCCGAACGATTTCATAGAAATATAAGTAGGTCATATTGCATCAGTGCGGTGCATATCGTCTTAGACACCATGCTGTTGATTTCAAATGAAGCTTATTAATTTATTACACATACAATACCTATAACTAAAATCATGTAATACTTTCTACGTTTTGACTTGAATGTATTTTTAATGTTTTCGCAATATATCATGGAAATTCCTCCATCAGGACAACTCATAGTGAGTAATTTATTTGGCCGTGTAATGTAACCAAGGTCTTACTTTTTACTTTATGAATCGTCTTTTGTGGTTACAGAGACGTAATTTGTTGTGGTTATGATCGGGGAAAAATTAAGAATGATATCTAAGGAAAAGTTTTACTTTTTAAGTAAATTGAATAAAATGTATTACGTGGGACCGAACTACATATTACGTAATTTGTGGTGATAATGTTTTTATTGTTTATAAGAATTTTCTAAAATAAATACTATGGATGAAATAGGTAAAATTAAAAAAAATGAACCTGTACCTATATTAACTTACAAACAGAGAAAGGAATTCAATATGCTAGCACAATCATTAGGTTTACAATAAACAATACGTTGAAGATCGATACGATACTTCTAAATTACCTACCGTTATCTAATTTTCACTTGACTATAAGCACTTCGTTCAATAGATGTACATCTGATCAGTGAGTAATGCAGCTGCATCTGTCGTTCTTGGAAACCTCCCAGGACATTGTCGAGGGCCGGGAACAATCTTCTGAGAACTTAGTCGCCTTGTTGCCCTTCTTCACGGCTTATTGTTTAACGTTGTCAAACGTCCTGACACTTGTCGAGTTGATTTCACTTGGACTTCCTCGTTGTCTTCTAGTTGTATGGCTATATGTACGAGTAGTTGTCTGATGTTGGGTCGATATTCAGATTATCTTACAGAATTTGATCTTACTAGCATTGTATATTTTTAAGAATAGTTACCTTAATATCAGGAAATTTAAGTTTTAATAACTATTTTTAAGAAAATTTTCCTTGCTAAATTTACTCATTTTAATAGTATAAACAATACATAATATGTGATACTATTAAAATTAGTATAAACGTACATGTAAGTAAAATATTTATGTTTTATTTTGTATTTGCAAAGTAATATACTTTAAAATACTTTAAGATATTGAAGTATATGTTCACGGTTCTAGAAGGATACGGGTGATTGGAGATCATTAGACAAATTCCGAGCACTACTTACTGCCGTAGCAAAAACTAATGTGCGTCATTTCACTGCGGCTCCATTGGATGAAGTGTTTTTTCGTGATCACTTGTTGGAACGTCAGACCGCCGGTCTAGGGTACGTTGACCGTGATTCTACTTTAGGGGATTGAATACTGCGGACACGTGACTGAAAGTTCTTCCAAATCGTACGCATCATTTTTGTTACGTTGTTACCAACAAGAAAAATTGTAACCTAGTTTACAACTGGTTTACAATTTGATCGATGCACATATATTATGTTTCATTTTGTCCCATCTTTTTGTATATCCTTTTGTTATAATTATGTAATACTATGCTCGCGCTGAAACAAAGGTAAACCCTTTTTTAATGATCCACATGGAATAAAAATTATTATACATTTAAATAACAATACTTAATAAATGAATTATGAATTATTTATTTTAACAATAAAAGGCTCGTTTCTTATATAATATCAAAATTTATCAGCTTTTGTAGATTCGAATTTGGTGTTTTAATTAATGACTATCTTTTGTTAACCACCAAGAAAGGTTGGGCGAATATTTTTACGATATTGAAGTTATAGCATCTCCTGCATGTAAATCAAGGTGTACGTTCATCGTATGTACTACGCTATAATGTATAGGTATAGATATCTTGGTGAGCGGATATCGGGTGCGCGCTGAGCACGCGGTTCGAGCGCGTCCAGTCAGAGTGCCGCCGCGCTGCCAAACAGACGCACGCGCTACCTGCACGTGCAACCAAATCTCGTACACAACCGGTTCATCACTGAAACCAAACTGGAGACTTGTTATTTAACGTTGCCAAATATATGAACGATGTCCATTTGCATGTACCTATTCTGCCCGTGGTTCTTTCTTGTGATTTACCTAGCGTTTCTTATGCTGGACGTGTGAGACGCGAAAGGCGCGAGTCGAGGGTAGCGAACGGTATAGCGCAGGCGCGTAGCGACGATCGATACTCTGCGCTAGTCCGGGCTGCCACGACACGGAGGTATCAGGCGCGTGTGGCGGGCACGCAGGGAAGCCGCGGCTGGTCCCGCCGGTGTGTTATGCGGGGCGGTTGACCAAGGTGGGCGTCATGAGTGCGGCCTCGCCGGAGGTACGCGGCCCTCCGGCCGACGCCGCCTCGCCGCCTGTCGCACTGCCAAGGATCAAACCCGAACTAGGACTGAATGATGCCACGCTATTTGCAGTGTACTGCTTCATTAAGAATTTCATCGGGTAAGTCTTTTTCTTATCGAATGGTTTATTGGTTGTTCGGCACTTCGTTATGGTAATGCCGTCCTTGCTTAGATTTTAGATCAATAAACCGACGAGGTTATGTGTCAGTCGGTAATATGGTCGTTGGACTCTCCTAAAACTAAACAAGAGCACCTTTGATGGCATTCATATTAGAAATGTAGTATTTTTTCCTGTGTTATTACTTTATAATTTACTTCAAAAAACTGCACAAGACACAATATAGTGGACACATAACATGGACGTTCTTTAATCAATAATGAAGCTAGACTTCATTATTTCTAGTTTTTCACTTACTAAAAGTTTACAATATACATACACTACTTTTATGTACTTATCATTTTAATTTCATATGTACATACATAATATGTGTAGTTATATATTTTAAAAATCTTTATTTGTTGATAAATTATTTATTTAAATTTTATGCTGCTCAAAAAGGGTACCTACTCTTTCATCATTATCATAACAATAAATAAACGTGACATAATAAGTAATATGTAATATACCTACTATAAACAAATTAAACAATAACACCGCAAGGTCGTTGAATGATTTATTATTAATATATTTTTATGACAAGTGTTTTGAAGTTGTAGTGGATTAAGAAATTTCATTATATTATTATCGGTCAAGGCGGATGTCGCAATTAAAGCATTTATTTTAAGAATAAGAACAGATATATGCGACAAATAAAAAACTTAATATAACTAGACCTTTTATGTCTTTACACACCTGTGTATTTTCATTTAGGTGGCTGCCACTAGATACGTGTGTAATTATTTATGTTTAGTACATAACTACTACTGGCATACATATAACTTTGACTATTACTTACATGTCTATACTATAGTAAAAATAGCGGTTTATTTGGTCAACCTGACACAAAATTTCCGAATCAATTTTTTTTTGTAAAGCTTAGGATCACGTACTGAGCATAAAATCACAAAATGCTGACAGATCCAGGTGGAGCTTCAAACGCATTCTTGAAACAATGTTTTGGGATTATATCTCAGAAACACTGATGTGCACTTCAGAGTAAAAGTTATTGAAACTATTGTTGTAGAAATTGAATTGTCGCATCTTTTATTTTCTATAAACTTTTTTGTAAAAGTTACCGTTGACGCGACAGTAAAACCTTTAACAGTTCATTAATGGACCAAAAATCGTTTAAAACAATAAATTTTACAAAAAAGTTTACAGGAAATAAAAGAAGCGAAATTTTATCCTCTACAATAATGGTTTCAATAACTTTTGCGCTAAATTGCATATTTTCCGAAATATCGACTAAAAATTTTTTTTAAACTGCGTAAGTAAAAAAAAAATGGATCGGAAATTTAGTGCGAGGTTAAATTGTATTTTGACTGGTCTACTAACTATATATCTTAACCTAAACACATTTCAATTCTGTATACAAATTCGATATTTACTTTAGTTTATATAACATAAACTGAGCAAATCGTTTATCTAACATGTAAATTATTATTTATTGCTTGCAGTTAACCTTGAATGCACTTGAACATTGCAATAAAAACATACGTAATATGTAGTTATCAAATTTTCAGTAGGTACATACGATAAGCCTGCGCTGAAGTATCGAAAATCAATTCTTCACTGACCATTTACGATTTAGATGCGAAAAACGTTTTCTTCATTATTTTTCTAATGTCTGGTGTAACAGATAAGAGCGACTGATACATGTTCAACCTTGAGTGGAATATTAACTGCCCACGCCTGTATTTGTTAACCTTTATAAGGTGATAGCAGTTTTAAAACGCTGTTTATTTTATTCATATTGCTAGACTTTTGTGTTATTAGTAGATTTATGGTATTTACATAGCGATCAACTTTATTTCTGATTAAAAAAATACGACATTTCAATTTTTTGATATCCTTCACTAAATTTTAACGAAAACGTAGTATTAAAATAACTTTTTATATAAAATATTGTTATGTATAAAATATTGTTATATAATTATTTAAATTTGTTAATGTAAGAGTAGGTACTAATATGTATTAATTCTGTTAGTAAAAACGTTGCTGGATTTACGTTAAACAGGAAATGAAATATGATTTTCTTACTTGCAAACTTTATTAATATTATTTTTACCGTTCAGTTTTTGCAATATTACAGTAACTATCGCTATGTAATATAAAACAATGCTCAAACGTCGTCGTCCTTGCGGAAAAAAATATTATAATCTCTAACGTGGATACAATAGACAAATTAAGATAGATGAATGTGTTCCTCTGAACTCTTTCCACTAGCCGATTGCATTGACCGACTTGGCAGTTACTCGACCGTTTCTTGTACTTCACAAATGCAATCGTAATTAACGCACTGGCTTTTCATTTAACATAGCTAAATAGAATGTCGTCCTATTTACCTTGTGTCAGCTTGTTTGATTTAATATCTGCGAGTGAATATTTTTACTAATTGCCTAACCTTGTATCTAGATGCTAATGTGTAGTACTTAGGTACCTTTTATAATTTACGTACATCTTACAATAACATGTGAAAATCATTGTTAAATCGGCAATCCACCTAGAAAGAGGATTATGCATAGACTTTCTAACTTAACAGCCTACACAATCTCCCAATCACTAACATCAAGTAAACTTGGATAGCTGATAATACAAAAATTTTTTTGATTAAGCATTCACTAAACTTTTGTATATTGAACAGATATCCCTAGAAAACTATTAGAGTAGTATAGAATTACACGACGCAATTGAAACGCATTTGATTAGTGGTTGAACTTAGGATGCAAACCATTGCTTTGTTCTATTAGCTATCATCACTTTCACAATAACAAAAGGGAAAGTCGGTGGCGCCCGCTCCCTTGCGGTCAGATTAGCTCGAGCTATTGCCCAGCTAATTCCTCTTGTTTATTTCATTTCACACTAATGACTGCCCACTAATAATCCCCTGATTTCACTGTGAAAACACTTGTGTTGCGTATTTTCCCCTCTAAAATTAGTTATTATTAATGTTAATTTTCAACCCGATCAAATGAAGTTTAGTAGCGATTAAAAAAATGAACACGGGCGAAGCCGCGAATTGCTAGTTAGTTATATTTTCGTAAGTTTTTATTGTTTTTATTGTCACATTTATATCTATAATGTTTTTATAATATTTTTATATATGTATTATGTAAACTAATGCATAAGATATTATATTACATAAGGTCAAAAGATAGCATCGACAGCACGTATTTTGATTTTATCAATCGAAATCGTAAATTCTTTCAGCGAAACCATATTTGTCATGTGCTATCTACCGAGTCGTTTTGTCACGTTGTGTCATTAAAGGAAATTTATAATTACCAAGAAAATTCAAGCTATAGAAGATGTCCTCCAAGCACATTTACACGAATATCGATGCCCTCATTAGTTTTTCCTGTGTCTGTATCCCGAGTCGTCTCTTTGCATCTTAAAATTTGTTTTGTCGCCTTAGACATAAATAGTTTCACAGCTCATTATGCTTATTTGGTGATCGTTAATCTCTTTCAATAATTATTATTTCCGCTTTTGTCTACAATATACGTGGCTTATAAGATACTATCGACTCAACCTTCAGATTCTGTTTTGATATAATAATGACTATTTAATAAGATTTTAAATAAAATCTTTAGTGAACTGATTTGACTCTATTAGAATAATATAAAATGTAAATATATACATTAGGTACCTATTGATATCAACAATGTCTTCTGGTCGGCAACGCATTTCATATGTTGTAGATAGTACGATGTTTTAAAATATGTCTATGAGTAACTTCATCATTCAGCATTACTATCTCTTGGAAAGAGCGCTCGTTTACCCTCTTTTTAAAAAATATTCGCTTGGCCCCTAACATGCGACACCTGGCGTAGAGACAATTACTATTACTGTAGCTACTATATATTAGAATAGAAAGGGTTGTTAGATCGTGTGGATAGGTTACGAACATTAACAATAGTAGTACTCGTCAGGTCTAGCTTACACTGCCTATCAGCTGTCGGCTCTCGCAACGATGCGTTTCGATATGATGGGAGATAGTGCGTGTCATTTACAACTGCACGTAACGAATATTGCATAACTTGCGTTAACACAGTTCGCATTCGAATACTGTTATATCACTTTATTAGTATCATTAGATCCTATCAGCCGAATTTAGTTACTAAATCCATAATATTGTCTACAACATTTGTTATACAAGAAAAGTTTTTAGTTAACTCTTGACCGTCACTCTAGATTATTACTCATTTGTTACACTAATCTCATTTCCTTAATTTCAAGTTAGTTATTCATTATTATATAATCATAAATTTCGGCATATTTTTTTACTAAAAGTATAAAAAACTTCGTCATAATTAAGACATATTCTAGTTTAATTATCAAAATATGTTAAATTTTTAAATACATTATTAAAATATAAACTACTTTTTTTTATATGTTTTCAGTATAGGTTGGTTGATATAGGTTTTTTAATAGTAAAACACGCAACATAAGAGTTCATACATTTGTTTTTATTATTGTTAGCTTTTCCCCATTCATAATACAGACATATCATCGATGTTATTTGTACTGTGACGTTTTAGCCGTTTGTACAATTACGTATTTTATTTATTAAGCTACTAGAAATTCCTTATATTATATACATTAGTTGACTAAACTAGACGTCAAAGAGCAAGTCTGGTTTTATTATTTACTAAAACATAAATAGTACACGCATTAAACTTTGAATGTAAGTCGTATAAAAAATAATCGTATTTATAACCTAATGCTCAAATATATATAAATTTTAAGACAATAGTTTCATTTATATTAAAACCTGTTTAAAGTCAAAAGAACCGTTTTTTAATCCATTACATAAAATTTATAAATAAGAATTACAAGTAAGTAAAAATTATTTCAAGTATAACGTGGTAAATTTGAATTTACCTGTAATTTAGTTCATATTTGTATATCTTGACCTTGTTTTTAAGGATGATTATTATTAAAAATATATGTAAAACTTGTACATTTTTTTTGTTCTGAAAACTTGTTTAAGATATTTATGTTATAAATTTTTTTCATTATTTATTACTCAAATGGTGATATACCTATATGAATTTCAATTACATTTTCTGTATTTTACTATAATTATGGAGAAAATCAAAAACCTTACTTTTTATAATAGGTAGAGTAGACCCAAATATAAAATTTCAGTTATTTCAGTTCTGAGCCTCTTGTATAAAAACGGGGTCATTTTATTGATTGTACTCGATGTGCCCAGAAAAAGTTGCCGGCAGTTGCTAGTTCAAAAATCACGAAATCTTTAATCTATAGACTAATGTCGCAAACGTTATATAGTATGATTAAATAAAAATCGCCTTGCGTAGTGTTGTGTAACAGCGTTGCATCTGCACTTTGCTCTGATGCATACTTAAAACCTGTTGCGTATGTTTGCGTTCACTTTTATAAGCTGTATTATTACAATTTCTTCCTAATCCATAAATATTGTCTTAATATTTCTTCTTCTTATCGCTGGGTGTAAACCGGATCTTGTTTGTGTAGAGCCTCAATAATAATATATTTTGTATCAAATTGCTTAAGAAAAGAGAATCAAAAACAAATAATACCACAAATAATTAAATATCACTTTTATTTGTTTACTGAAAAAATATTTACTGGAGTATTTTGGTTTAATAATGTTTAATATTTTTTGGTTGGCTAAAGGTGGAAACTTAAAAAGGCAAAGTATTAGCGAGTAATTTTGCGTATAACGCGTACTTTTAGATGATTAGCTAGACATCTCATCTCATATATTGATTGACGTCGCCCGAGCTATGGCGCCACCCTTCCATACCGCCCCATTCACGCAAGGACGCTGGGAATAGGGACGCGCGCATTCAGTGTGTACACGAATCCCGTGAAAGGAAGACGTATTTCACATAATTTTAACATAACAAATACCGCGAAAGTGATCAAAGGTGTTATCTTAATTGAAACCAATCGTCAGGTGCGCTGGAGGACCGTTTGAAATATCATTTGTAAGTTATTCACTTATCAAACTATCAGCTTTTGAAACGTTTAACTAGGTCACGCTTCCGCGTCCTCAACCCGAATACTTTTTATCCACGTATAACATGTTCTGTTGTTCTACCGTTATATTACCACTGTTCATTGAAATATCCACAATTTGGTCTAAGGTATATCATAATTTTCTAATTACAAACTCGATTACTTTTATTCTCTGTTCCTGTTCCTATATAATTAGTTATTTATACAATCGTCAAGACATAAATTTCACGTTATTGTTTTTGTGCAATATTGTTTTTAAAAGGGAAGTTTGTAATCGATGAGAAAATTCAATATTTTAAATATTAATAAGCGTTTAGTGTATCGAACAAAGTAATTTAGTTAAGACTAGAGCTATCTATAAACGATTTTAGATTAATTCTGCCTGTTGATCGTGATGTACGTGAATGGTAGATTTGTTGCAAGTCTTAGATGTATTTGCAAGAGTCCCGGAAATTAAACAGACTTCCTCCGAACATTGTATTATGGTAGGAAGCATTAGCCTCTACGCCTGTAGATTACGCTCCGATAATCTTGATATTCTCATTCTTCGATAGGAGAAAGTTCTATAACGTACATATAATAATGTTCTTGTTCATTTAAAACCCAGTAAATAAGTACTTGTTAATCCATGGAAACATTGTTTCTCAATTACACAACGTGGCATTTGTTATAGCTTGTATAATAAGTTAAACATTCTTAATTCATAATACGTAACCTTATGCGCTTGTTAGTTTCTGTCGGGAGTGTGCTAGTCCACTGCGCTTCTGCTACTTTTGTAATGCAATCCTTTACTATAAATTAGTTCGAATCTATAAATTATTTAATCTATCTTATAGGTACTATTACAACTTAATTATATACAATAAATCAAACCTTTGTAACTATGAGTTAGTAAAATAATTGCGGTTTACGTATGACACATTAAATGGCGGACTTTGTCCCCCTTCAGGAAATAAAATACTACGTTGTTGTGTAATCGGAAAAATCCATAGTAAATAGTAGGTAACTACTATTATATTTTTATTTATTAAATGTTGTTAGTTTTTATTTTGGAAAAACTACTTCATCCCAGTTTATTATTGTCGACGTTGCCACCGTGCGCTCGCTCGTCCACACTTCCTGTAGCGTCAGGTGGTGCTATTTCTACCTCTCCGTGAACCGGCCCGTCGCACGATTCACGTTCAAAGTCGGTTATTTTAACTTTAAAAACAACTAGTGCTTCTTTTTTTCTTATATTTAACCACATCTTCTGACTGTTCTTTCTAATATGCGTTAATTTAATCCTTTAGAGCAATTGGGGCTCTTTTATACCTTCATAATATTTTTATACAATATAAACTACTTAATTAATATGAATTATTAGTATCTTTGACACAAATGAAAACTATACAAGGCTGCCTAAGTGCTTGCATCATTAGTTAATTCATAGCAAAAGTGAAGTAATAATTTACTCGAAATAATATCAGACGTCTGCAAACGTGTTCCCGCCTAAATATAAACGAAATATTTGTTACACTCTCTACTTTACGCACTCATCGGACACTTATAAAAAGCACGAGGTCAGAGTCGAGTTCGGACGCACAGTGCGGTACTCGCACGCGACCCGTATACACGCCTGTGTCGATATCGATGCTTCATTATCCATCACGTGCAACATCGGTGACGTCAGGTAGCAATGCAACTACCGCGCCAATGCTTCTTGGCAAGACAATTGATTGAGGGATCTTTAACACTAGTGTGCGTATCGCGGTGGTGATAAGTCGTGTCCGCATGGTGCAAACTTTGATGGCGGAATTGCGGGTGCTGATAGGGAAGAGGGCCCCGCCCGGAGGCCCTCCCCCTACGCCCCCGCCCGCCCCATACACGAGGAGAGATCTAAAGACAAATCTACATAGACACATGAGCATTGTGCTTGACAGGTCAGTAACTGATAACACATAGTTTACCGTTACGTATATACATAGCTGTATTTGTTCCTATGTCGCCAAGACAATCATAGTAAATACAGTGAAAATTTATTTTCGCCTAGTAGTACTAAATCTTGATGTTAAACACTGAAAGTCCCTGTTGCGATACGAAGCGTTTATATTTCGTAACCCTAACTACAGTGGTTAAAAGAAAGGCCGTTATAACAATCGTGTCTCAAGGTAACGTTGAAGCACCTATCACCAACACGCCCTCGTGGTACGCTTTAATTTACTTTAATTAAACTTTAATAAACAAGACACTTGTACACCGTCAATTGATTGAAGCTAGGTTTTCAATAGCACACGAGGAGGTGATTGGCTCACTCTCGAACAATGTACTTTGTAAACTTGTGAGATTCTTCTAGATCTTTTCTTTAACTTGTGAATTAATATATTGTAGTGAATGAATATTATCATAGTGTAAACCACATATTTATTGTTTACAGTGTGACCTTCATATTTTACAGCTAGTCAAATAAACAAAGCTCCTTTTTCCTCTATAAATAATAATTAATTTGATAAACAATCGTGTATATTTAGGCTGTGTATCGCAAGATTATAGGATAAAAGATAAAAAATATCGAAAAAGAATATCAAAAAGATACAATTATAACACAAATATGATAATATACCTATACTATGATAACAGAACAATTAAGTAGGTACGAGTATATTTGTTCTAATTTTATACTTGTATAGTCTATAGATGTTATTTTCTTTAATATATCAGTAAATATATCCTTACGTACGTCGTCATAGACTATTGACTATAGCACTGCCCAAGTAAAAGTTAGTGAGATTGAAAACTAATAATAAAATTCTAAAAACTAAAAATAAATTCTAGTTTTTCCATTGTATACCCAAACAAAAATGTTTGGTAGTTCTTAGGATTCAACAAATGCATACCTAGCATATAAATTGCCAATATTTAAGAGGCGTGCCGAACGCGTCGCCAATGTTTTGTTGTCGGCCATGCCACATGCCTCGATCATGTTGGCATCTGGCTTGATTTATGTAATCATGTAAATATCTCAAGGAGTGTAACATCACTGACTGAATATTTAATTATTTTTATTTATCCTAAGTTACACTACCTTCTCAAAACATACTAAACGATATATCATACATAAATTAAATTAAAATAGTTATTGTATATTATAACTTTCCAAAAGTCTTTTTTTTTTACTTTTACTTTCTATTATGCCGTCAAATTATTGTTATGGTTGCAAAGATTAACGCGTAGCTCCAAAGGTAGAGACGACTTTTAGGATCGTGGTTTCAAGACATTTGCATATTATGAATTACCAAAAAAACTTGTGAAGTGGCAATTATTTAAACGGCGCTGAGATTAAAATTACTATGAAAATATTATATAAGTATGCGTAAATTTTAAATATAGACGTTTTAATTTTTATTAACTCCGTTATCGATTGTGTAAGAATACATTTAATTTAATTACGATGATAAGATTGAATAATAATAATATACCACCGCTGGTTGATGGTATTGTTGTTTAATTTTAATACAATTTATCTCTATGCTTTTATTATTCCAACTGTGAATATATTTTTATTCCTTCTTAGAAATCTTCGCAAGTGTTTAATTATCAATTTTATGAACGTCACAATCCTGTATTAAATCTTATAAATAAACTTTCCAATACCTCAATAATCCAACTGTTATCGTTCATATACCATTCATTTTCCTGTACGATTATCACCTCATTGGATTAAGATAATCTTAGACATAAGAAACGCCAAATGAAATCATATTTTATAAAAGATACCTGGATGGAATCCAACGGAATGTGGCCGAGATGGTACAGTCGAGTCGTACCTTCGACACTCCTACGATAGTAGTCACTCGGCGCTTGTCATTCACCGCAAATATCGATATCATCGCACACGTTCGGATTACGACGGGCGGCGGGGGTGCTTTGTAGTGTTGACCGCAGTTGCTTGCACCGAGACGCTCGCGCATGTCTGCCCGCCGAGGTCGCCCTGAAGCCGTGTTTATGCCTTACCAATTAGGTCAATACACTTATTCGCGTGTTCACCTTATCGCGCTCCTATTATCGCATTAAGCCTATTTTTTTTGGTGGCGATCGATTCTGTCGGCGGGCAAGAGCGCAGACTTTAATTTTATGAGTAGTGAGTGGAAGCGGCGGTGCGCGTGTCGCTCGTCGGATGACATCAGTTAAGCTACCACGTCCGCTAGAAAACAATACGCGCTCAGTGCAAGCGGCGTGCCCGAGTCGGACACACGAGGCCCTTTATGGACGAGAGACGGTGTGCGACTTGCGATGCCCTGGGGCGGCGCAGCCTCTCCAGCAAACTGCTCCAGGTGGCAACGGCGCAGGCGCATATGCGGACCTGCTCTCATCTAACCTCGTCCGCCGAACATGCGCAGCCGTCAGACCTCGCATCTCGCGCCCTAGCTGCCAAACGACGCAAGTCCATAGCGGGCCTTAAGTTAAGTCTTCAGCAAGATACTAACCCAAAAACAACACCTACCGAACAACCCCGAAGCAATAGTACACGCAGAAACACTTGGTGTTCGTAAGTATGACATGTGTCATTAATTATATGTCGACAATTCAATATTATAATCGTGCCATTTTAAATACTACCAATCCATTCTGTGTTATTCGCAAAACTTACTTTCTTATCGCCGCTATCATTATTCATTAATCCTATCTTATTGTTTATCGTTATCTATTGCGTGTTTTGTATTGTGATTGATACGTGATTGTTGCTGGTTTGTACCGGCTGCTTCTAACACAATAATATTTCATGTTTTAAATATCATAAAAATCACACTTTTCATAGCATAGTAAGTATTGCAATAATCCTTATCACTTTGTCGATATAAAGATAACCTTGAATACAACAGGGCAAGTCATTCAAAATCAGCTCTAAATAAAAAGTAAACGTTTTATGGATTTTTTTATTGAATAAGATAACTCTATTATAGAATTACCTATCTTTCTTTATTGTTTTATATTTTTATTTATTTTACTAAAGAATTTAAGTGATAAATGAAATACTTATTGTATTGTACAATCCAGGCAGTGTTGATTCTATTATTATTTAATACCACATATTACATACATTATGTCTTAACAATGTACGCTATTCTTACGATTGCCTCATGAGGCGGTTCTACATTACATGCATATTTATTATTTATACAACTTTTATAACTAACGTTACTTTTGCAACGCAATTTCTAAACTGAATTACCTATTATTGTACCTAATTGTAGATGCAGACAGGCGGTACCTATATAGTAAGATTATCGTTCAGTAACCCGAAACTAACGGAAACATCAATTTATTCAACTTAGTCCTATTGCTTCAATAAGGATATGACCAGGTTCCAGTCACTTGAGGGATCTCTTTAACGTTTTATCTTTTACAAAAGAACTTTCGTAATTCATGAGATACATAGAGTCATGTAAAATAAACACTAATCTACAGTGTCGACACGCCAAGGTGTTATTACAGTAAATAATTTTAGAAAATCGTTTCACCTATATTCCGTAGTAATTTTATTATATCCGCTTGCGTAAATGTTGCAAGTGAACATGATTTAAATCGATTTTCAAATTATATTTACCTTAAATTATTCACTCTATCCATACAAAATATGAATAGTTTTTTTTTACTATAATAACTATTTTTCTAAATGCCATCATAATATTGAAAATTCTCAAAACTACACATATAATCAACATCATAAGTACGTCAATTACCTGTCATTTCAGGCCGACAGCAACTCCTGAGTACGCAAGAAGATAACAATGATGATAATTCTTATATAATTGCACTTGTGAAGAGTATAAAAACTATACTTTTTACAAATAGTAGGTATATAATTGATTCGCTGTCGCTTTTTTATATCCATTTGAAGGTCTCTTTTTCATTGTTGCGTTCTCTTATGAGTTTAATTATAATACAAATTATTTTAATAAAAGGTAATTTAAAACGAATTTATTTCTGTTATATTCTAGATATTACTCAGTTATATATTCAAAAGGTTAATTGTTACAAATAATACGAAGTGTAATCAAGTCCCAATCCCTTTCCAGATACTTAGTACTAGATTTTACGTAACTTCTATCGCATGTTACACGTTATAAACACAAAATGCATTAGCCTTAGACTAACCGTTAGTTTAAACGTTTCGATATCCCAACCGTGAAGAAAACCTAAAGCATGAATGCTTACTGAATTTAACACTTTAAAAACGTACGAGTATTAATAGAGATTAAGTCATTACAGTCTTAAAATGCTCAAAGAAGAAAAACCAAATAATTTACATATTTATGAATTTGATATATTTAAGTTGTTAATATTTATCTTTTATACATACATATGAGCGTATCATTATATGTGCGCGTTGAAATATTACAGTAATCAAAACAATGCTATTTTTTTAATTCATATCTATCTATCATTTTGATATCGTAAGTTACAGAACTGCTTGACTAATAAAACTTTTTTGTTAAGCATTTGCTGCAAGGTTTTAAGGATACAGACTCTAGCTCTACGTGATATTTTTATGTAAAACCAAAAGGTTTCAGAGCTTTTAGACCAGTTAATAATAATCAAATATACACATATATACATACCAACAGTACACACTGTCTACTTACCTTAATGTTTTTTTTTTAATTTATTTGGGTCAGCAAACAGTGATCACAATAAAACATTACTTATTAACTAACGTAATTTATACATTTCTAATTATGACACCAGCATCGTTGACCACAGATTTATAAATGGTGTTGAGAAGTAGTAGTATATCTAAACATCTATACATATTAATGAAATTGAAGTCTGATTTTAATTTCAAATTAACAGCTTTTTACTAAATGCATAATATAAAATATGAGGTACTACATCTAGACATATGAATAAAATTGAAGTACTTATGTTTATAATTTCAAATTAACAGCTTTTTACTAAATCCATATTATAATATATATAAGGTGCTTACATAAAAGATAAAAAACAATTTTTAAATTTTTGTCTGTCTGTCTGTTTGTTCCGGCAAATTTGGAAATACATATTAAGGTAAAATGTAACAATTAATAATAAAAGTTTTTCATGTAGTCACTGCCAATATTGCGTCATAGAAAATTAAAATTAAAAGCTTTAATAGCAAAACCGGTTGAAAATGCCATTGTAACGAATTCCTTAACAAAAATGACTTGCATTTTATACCTTAAGTAGGTTGTTGTTGAAACGTATTTTTATTACAACTATAGTAGGTATTTTAAGAATTCGTGTCTTGAAAAATATATTCGGTAAATTTAAATTTTATATTTAAAGTCCTACATTTTCATAGGATTTTAGCTTTTCACTAAACCAAATCATTCTGCTATTGTGTAGGACAATAGCAAACATAGACAAATATATTATGCATGGTTTAATTAAAACAAACAGCTACTTAGTATTTGCGTTAGGTTTTAATCACAAACCAAGGTCGACAAGTATTACGATAGTACCATAGTGCAGTAAACAATAAACGTTCTAGTTAGCAACGCATTGCATATAAAATACTTTTAACGTCGTCTTATGTATGTACATACATATTCATCAAATGACACTTGTCTAACAACTGGGACTCTGTTTACATCATTGGCCCTGACTTTGTACAGATTAGTAGCATGGTAGTAACATGGTAAAATTTACTTGACTTCATGAACAATCAAATAAAATATTTCTATTCTATTCAATGTTAATGCCTAATATAATTTCTTCATCCCAAACTTTATTATTACAGAGTACAATGGGTCATTTTACATTATATTTTTAATCTTTTAAAAGTTACACACATAATCCATTAAACTACAAAGGAAACATTAAAAAAGCTTTAATGGAATACGGTTGCTTAACTAATAGAACCTTCAAAATAAATATAAGAGAATTGTTTCTCAAAAATATGTCTTACGAACTGGCTGCTGGGCTATAAATAAGTACGCAGTTTTAAGTTAGATCGTTATGATATATAGGTATGTAACATATTTAGATTGTGCTATAAAATTAACAAAGCTGATGCTAAGACGTTTTATGGAAAAGGAAAGTATACTGCAACGTAAATGTCTTATTTGATGGTTGCTTACACCCCATATTATGTAACACTTAGCTACTGTCAAAGTTAGTGAATCAATTTGTTTATCTGCAGCAATGCAAGTATTAATATCAATGAACGTGAAAAATAGTTTCTGTTTACCTACAACGCTCTGTTGGTTGCAAAATTCTGGCGATGCAAAATTTACGTGCACGTTCGCGGCCGCAAAAATTAAATTTATTCACGCTATTTCCATAAGCGCATTAGTTGCGAAAATAACTCATTACATTACCAACCGACTAGTAATCATTTCAAAATATGTGTATTTTGTAAGATGCGTCGTTGTCTTCTTACCACAGTAGGAGAGTTATCTCCCGTGATGTATTTGTTTGTTTGCGTATCGATATTTGTTTATTCGACTTGAATAGACGCCAAGTAATTAGTAGCGCTTCTGGTTCAATTCCTAGTGGTCTGTTTTGTGTTAGAAAACTGATTATAAGCTGGCTTCAATATTTACGATACTGTTTTTTTTAATGTATGTATATGTGATAGGTTGAGAAAAATTGCGATAGATTTATACTTTGAAATAAACTGTACGTACTGTTTATATTACGAAAAAAATTGTTTTCCTCACCACTGTTTTGTTATTCCAGAATTTTCACAGTGAGTTGTTTATTCTCTATTGTTTTCTTCTTTAACTATACCATCACATTATAGTAGCTTTATATTTTTATTCCTACAGTAATAGATTGTAATTATTATTAGCATACTTTTATATAATATTTATTTAATAATTAGACGTAGTAACATTTAACTTTGGTAGTAGTAGTAACTCGAAAATTCAATGTGCATCTAGTATTGCGTTTTATTAAATGCTTAGATTATTTTCAATTCTCGCTTTTGAGAACAATGTGCGGAAGTCTTTGCGTAATTACTGCGATAATAGTTTGATGCACTCTAACCAGCTTAGCTATTAGTAAATATTAAATTTACAACATATTAATTATTCTATTTATGTAATATTTTGCTTTAAATGTATAACAAATTTTACCGATTATTCTAATTAACGTTTAATGTGCACAAATTAACAGCCCAATGGTAACGCGCTCGTTTGGAAAACCGAGTGATGCGGGTTCAAATCCGGGTCTCGCACCTCTGATATTTTTATGTGCAAATCATTTCTAAAATGATACCACTGGTTTTACGATGAAAGAAAACATTGTAGGGAAACCTGCAAGTCCGAAACCTAGCAAGTTCGAAAGACACGTGAATACCGCCAACCCACACTAAGTGCGGTAAACTATGGCCTGATCCTCCTCGTATTGAAGGGAAACCCGTGCCTAGCAGTGCAACGTTAGGAAGGGCTGAATACTTACTTTCTTTCTTTTTGAAATTACTCTATCATTCAGTCAGTTAGAGGTCTATCAGTTTACATAGTACTTTCTTAGGTTTACGCGAATATTTGACATTATAAATGAAACTATCTTTTCGGATTTTGTCGCGGATTTATTATGATTCTATCCCGTGACCATGATTGCTGTAAAGCATTCCAAACGTCGGGAACTAAAAATCATAATAAATCCACGACAAAATCCGAAAAGATAGTTTCATTTATAATGTCTATGAGTTTAATTCTTTGAAATGATATACGGAAGTAATCTAGTGTTATAAATGCGGCAACAGTTTTACGACAATTTAACCGACTGGCTAATATTAAGTACAACAGTCACAATGCTTAAATTAGTTTTTATTGTTATGGTTAACATTATATTGTTTTGTTTTATTGCTATAGTACTGTATGTACAATTGTACACAAGTCATAAAAATTTATTCTTGTCAATGTAGAGCTATAAATTGATCAATTTTCTCTCTATTGTTATTTTAAAGCTCTTCAGACCCTTAATGATTTCAAAATCCTCTATAGTTATTTATCAAAGAAACTATTAGTGTATAGACTTATTTATATTGTTATTGACTTTTTCGGCGGCTTCACTAGCTTAAGTTACACATTTACATATGAAATTAGTTTACTCCACTTTGTAGTGTCGTAGCGTGATGTTCGATTGTTTAGGAACTATTATATAACTAGATTACTTGTACATATTTAGAAAGGGTTACCCTAAAATTGAAACAAAATATATTATAAGTTTAAAATTTCAACCCCGTATAAGTTGTTTTTTACAGTTTATCCTCTTAAAAACAAGTTAAAATTTAGCTCTCGATACTTAATCACCTGTCTTCTTTGTTTTATTTCTGTCCTGCTTTAAACATTTACAAAAACTGCCCAAATCTGACCCGATTGCCTTGAACCTAAATGAATAATATTATTCAAAACGAACATTAAATGCAAGATACGGCAGTTATGGATTCATTCTCGTTTTAAAGTGCGGCCGGCGGAGCGGGTGTGTCGCAAAAGCGTTGCCTAGGTGTTTGGAGGCGCCATCGTAGCCCGTAGTAGGTAGAGCCGTGCGCGCGCCGTTCGCCGGCCCCCTCCCGCGCGCCGCCCTCTCGCCCTGCTCCCAGTTTGCCGCAGAGCGTCGCTCAGCTCGCCCGCGTCACACCACCCACAACCTTACAGCGCTACCTCATCACGCACAACGTTCACAAAATATAACGCAAACACGGCTCCGCTACAGCCGAAGGCCGGGACGCGACAGTCCCGCATAATACACTCGCTCGGCGAAACGGGAGCCATGCAAACTAAACTCATAAGTGCAAACTACTCGTCAATCATGAACAAACAGGATTTGCTCAGAGAAGTCGTCGTCAAGTACATCGACTACTTCTACCCTGTGTGAGTATCTATACTGTTATATTCGGATACCGATCGAGTGTGGCGCACTGCGTCTTTTCATTATGTCAGCGGCGATCGGGTGGCGCAGCAAAGGATGTGGCGAAGTTTAGCTGTTTAGCGAACCGGTAAGTCGGTGAAGGTTCCACGGCAATGACTCTTGCAGCTGGATGATGCCTGCGATTGGCTGACGTCAGCGCCGCCTATTGAACCTAACCGTCTTTACCGTCTCTGCTGCTGTATCGATCCGCTGCATTGAACACCAAATCGTTTTAACACTATGTTGTATACATCTAATATATGTATTACACTCGATGTTGACCTCGCAAGCTTAAACACTGGCATTGATCTTTTCGACACGAGCCTTCAGTTTGTTAGTACGTAGTCTATACGTACCTATGTATTTACTGTTGGTCAATTTGCGAATTCATTTTTTACCATCGTTAGCACACTCTATTGTAGAGCAGACAGACTGATAGCAATATATTTCGTTTTCTGCATTGTACTTACTCATGCATAGATGGATTATACATTATCTGTTCAATTTGACCAGACTGCCGTATCTGACTTTGCAAACGGATGCTATAACGTTAGGTTATGAAAAAAAGAAGGGATGAATGATAAAAAGAATAAATTTTTATAATTCATGATGAAGTCATTCATAATGGAAACACGGCATTTTGTCGTAAAAACCAAAGCAAAGCATTATTGCGTGACCTTTTTGCGTGACTATCACTGACCGATCATATACCCTCTGTGTTCCACTTTGGCCTCTGTGTCCAATTCATTTTAGTTTTAACACTTCGTGAGTTAAACTATACATTAAATACTTTTAGAGAAATAAAACTGTTCTTGTAACCTAGTTTAAACCAGCAACAATTTGCTATAATTGTTTTAACATACATAGATATTATGTGATTTTAAAACACTCAAATATGTAAATTTCAAAACCTCAAAATTAATTATTTTATCCACATAAGTCGCATATTAATATAATAAATATGAAACTTTTGAGGCATAACGGTTTTCGATCGTCAAAAACTGGTAACAGTAGTGACGAAATCGTCCCGTCGATTTCCCTTCAACGACCTTGGAAGTGGCGCATGCCACTCACCGCGATAACATACTGCACTGCACCACGATTATCTGTTAAGACTAACGACGTTTATGAAGCCATACAAGTAATACTATAATAGAATACTACAATATGTAAACTTCTTATGTAATAATTGTATACCATAAACTTTATGTAATATATCACTATGACAACCTAACCAGTATCGGTGTTTTTTTAAGTTACTTATATTATATCCTGTTTGTCTTTATGAATATATTATATAGAAATATATTAATTAAATTCTTCTTCACTCAATGTATTTTTTACGCCACATGTGACATATGACTAATGAGTAATGAAGGAAATGTTGAATTTTCATGAGACTTGCATATTTATTTCTTAACCTTTGTCATCTATGCTGTATTGTTATAGCTGTGATTCACTAAAATAAAAGTGTACAATTTCATTGTTTTGTTTGTTTTGACAACTTTGGTAATAAATACCTGTAGGTATATCGCCAAATTTAAATCAGAAGAGTTATGTAGATAAACATACATAATATATACATTGAGATATTTGAAAAATCTACTTTTAATTTAAATTTTACAATAATGGGATTATTGTCCTATCAAATTGGCTATTTTTTATTTTGCTGAAAATTATAAGCGTCTGTAGATGTTAAATTTTTGATCAAGCAATAAATAAGAAGAATATATAATACATATGTAATATTATAAACAAAGCAGCACATACACATATTTTATGACTATGATAGATATTTTTCAAGCACTAAAGCCTTTGTTAAAGTTCTATTCACGTTGCTATAAAGTGAAGGGCTAAGAAAACACGCACGTGCGTGATGACAAAGCTCTTATCATTCTTTGTTCACTTGCAGTCCATATCACAATACCTTAAACAATATTTTACCGCTCTCGAGTTGAAGCTCACACATAATGTGCGTTTACTGATAAAATAATATGCTGCATCTAATAAACATATAACTTATAACTTACTGTTAAATAAAATTCTACCGTCATCATTGTAAACTGTATTAAGTTTCCTCTGTTTATTTAATTTTCACATGTCACCGAAGTTGGTAAATGTTTTCTCTATTTTTTTGTCTTGGTCTTTACTCATTCATATGTCCATTACTATGTGCAATTTTGTCACCATATACTAGTGTCCGACCGAATGTTCGGTTTCGGTTTCGGTTTCGGTCGAGTTTCGGCAAAAAAACGAGTTTCGGTTATGTTTCGGTTTCGGCAGCAAACCTGCCGAAACTACGACCGAAACCGAAACTGCATTCGGGAGTTTCCGCGCTGTGCTCGGGTGTGTTCGGCGCGGTAAATGACATCCAAGCGACGATGACATTTGGCCGCGTCCACGTGCGTAATCATGTCGAAACATTTTCGTGTGATATGTTTTGAATTCGTTAAGTTTTATCATATGATATAATATAAGAGTACCTCGAAAAGAAATTTAATATAACAAAGGAGTACCTAGATTATAGTAGAATCAAGTTTACCATAAAAAATTAAAATCTAATTTGTGGTTAATTCATTGACGTAATAATACTAATTTAACTCTTTCGCTAATGCTATATGTAAACAAACATTAGTTAGGTACATGGTATTTACTATAGTGCATTAGTGGTGATAATATTAAGGATTTAGTTTCGCGTTCAATTTAATAATTATTAAGTAGGTACCAATATAATAATTGTTTTTTTTCACAAATTAACACTTATAATCAAACGAGTAGATACCTACCTGGTTAGAGGCCATTCATTTATTACGTAAGACTATTTTCGCAAGTTTTGACCCCCTTCCCCCCTATTATAAGAATAAATAAGAATAGGCCGACCCCCTCCCCCCCTGTTTAATATTTATTACGTAAGAGTCTAAAAGAAAAAATGAATACACGTCTGGTTTATTTTGATGTTTATTTTTCAAAGTAACAATTTTTTGAAATGTTTATTTGTCATTTTAAACGTACAGTACCTTACGCTCGGTTGCCCGCGCTTTTTGAATTTGAATTTTAACTTTGCGCATTTTTTGATCTTACGTAAGAACTATCGAGACTCCCTCCCACCCCCTTGTAAAACATAAGACATGGTCGACCCCCCTCCCTAAATTGTCTTACGTAATAAATGAATGGCCCCTTATCCGTACAAAATTAACACATATTTATTTTACTAATTAAAACTGACTGATTATAATACATTTTCTTTATTTTTCTGAAAACATGATCCTTATAAGAAAGTTTCGGTTTCGGTTTCGGTTTCGGCCGAAACTGAGACCGTTGCCGAAATTCGGTTTCGGTTTCGGTTTCGGTCGTAAAAACCAGTTTCGGTCGGACACTACCATATACTTACATAATCTGTCACGGACATGAAAACTTGTCTCACCACAGTCAGCCAAGAGAAAGCATGTCTTATCTCCATTTTTCTGTCACTATGATTTCAGTTTGGCTATCGAATGCATTGACAATGATTAATCATAATCAATAGTTTTTACGGTTCTTCACATAAGAACATTGATTATGGACGTCACCGGCGGTCATGCGGTTTACGAGCGTTATTTAATACTTAAGTTCAGTAACTGACTGGTCGAAATCGATACGCAATCGTCGCCGCTGTTGTTCTGAATGCTTCAGTGGGCTCAACTTAAGCGTTGTGCTGTTCACCTCATTGACGCGGCACGGAATCCGAAGCGGGAGAAAGTCAAGTACATACCCGTGCAACGTGCCACATACTAGCTACCGGATGATTACACTATGAGATTGGATCAAAATGGATAAGTCCGACAATGAGCAACTTAATGATGGCAGTAGATGCTAGCAATTAGAGTGTGTCGGCATAATAGTCGTATTCCGCGCACACGTTTTAATTCCTTTATTCTTATGAAATGCTGTATAGGTACATGATTGCAATATTATAAAAAATGTATGAAGAAATATTTTAAAGTGCCGAAGCCTTCAGCAGCAGTACCTATAGTTTTTTTTTTATTTTACACTAAATATTTAATTTAAATAGATTTTTGATAGATAAATAAAAACAAGTTAACATAGAAAATTTAAGGAAAAGCAACACGTTGTTATCGGTTTGCTTTCATCGACAAATTAGAGGGTATAGGTCTACAAGTATAACTAACTAGTCTGTTGTTCGTCTATTGTTCTCTTTGTTGCCACATAAAACGGCTGTGGGTCACTGCTCTTGCGTTATTTATCCACAACACTCTACGCTAATGTAATCATCCGTAAACTAACTTGTGCAAGCGGATCTTCTTCTCAAAATTACCTCTTTTTTGCTATTATAAGCAACTTAATTGTACAATCTAGCGCTGCAGTAATTATTATATTCCTTTCTAACGTCCTTGGACAACCTCCGAATGAGAAATATCGATGTCTAGCACACACGAATGTGACTGATAAGCGCTTTATGCGCGCATGCCTAAACGATAGCGGGCAAAACAAATAATAAAATTGCAATTTACGAGATCATATCAAGAAAGTATTTTTTATTTTTACTAATACTAAATCGATAAAGTAAGTTTTATATTTGGGAATTGTGTTCACGCGAACGTAACTTACGGTGAATTTCGTATGTACAACAACAGGACACGCCTACATCCGTCCGTGGATATTATAATACGTACATATTTGTAATTTTTATATTCTTGCCGTTGCTGATATAAACAAATATGTAGTCATACAACTATACAACAACTATTGTTGTATTGAATTTTTTAATATATTTTTTTAGCTTTAAAATGCAGAAACTACTCGTATGCTTAAATCATGTAAAGTTTTATTTGTAATAAATATAAGGATGCTTGCATAATAAATGTAATCTAACTTTACTATCTTTGTTACAGCGCATCAGGCACAAGCGCCGTGGCCATCGACAACAAGATCGAGCAAGCTATGGTGAGTAAATACTTGATTGACATATTTTGACAAATGTTTAGACAGGCAGTTAAATAGTAATTGAGAAAACTGAGAATCGTTCAGTTAAATTATACCGAAAGCAATTTGCATTGATAAACGATGCCGACGTGACGATTGGTAAAAGTTAACCTTTCCTTACTATGGAAAAGCAAGTTTTACGAGATATTCGAGTTGTAGTGAAGCCTCTACATTTTCCCTTACAAAAACCTTTCAATGGTAGAAGGTTAATTTAAAAGCTGAATAATTATATGCTTATAATATGTATGTATTTTAAGTTATATATTATTTGTAGTGTAGAAACTATCTGGTAACCATATAATACAAGACTCATGTGTTAATATCCCGACAAATTTAGATATTATTATTATAATTAATTAATTACATTAATCGTTATGATAAATATAAGATAATCTACATATCAAATTAAATTAAAATTATCAAATACTAGAATTTTCAATTAGCAACAAAATGAAGTTATTATTCACTGCATGTGTGAAAGATAACACGGATACCATATAACAGGCGAACGAAACCACATATCATATTAGACACGTGCACTCCACGACTAGTTAATGCATAACGTGAGAGTTAATGCCTAATTCACATTATAAACTTAATTGCTTTGTGACGTAAATATATGCTTTAAATGCATTTTATATGACGTTAAACGTAATAGAGCTCAGAGAAAAGTTGCAAAAAAATCTTTTGCGTGGCCTATAATCACTGTAGAGCACTGTAGTGCGCAACTCTAGACACAAGGAGTCAAAAACTTAACAAAGCGAAAAAAAATAATAAAGATAGATTTTATTTAGGCAGGTATTTCAGGATATAATCGAGATGCAATTATTTTTTATTGTGTTTTGACCCGTGGTCTTCTCACAAACCCCGTAAGGGGAGTGGGGTGACGGCTTCAGGGCATAGCCCTCTGGCCGTGGGCTCTTCCGCCGCCCACTAATATGGGCGCGTCCCTGGGGGGTCCAGCCGGGACCCTTTAGGCGTCGGAGTAGAGGAGTTGCCGCACGGGCGATCAGCCCAGCCAGGTGAGACCCTCAGTTACCCTGAGGGAGGCCATTGTGTTTTGAGTCAAACGTCTGCCATATTTAATACTTTCTTAGGTTTACGCGAATATTTGACACTATAAATGAAACTATCTTTTCGGATTTTGTCGCGGATTTATTATGATATTTGGTTCCCGACTTTTCGAATGCTTTATAGCAATCATGGTCACGGGAGAGACTCGTCGGGACTCGGGAACCAAAAATCATACAAAATCCGCGACAAAATCCGAAAAGATAGTTTCATTTATAACTTCTGCGATATTTATTAATTTACTTTTGCAATTGGCCCTACTTGTCGGGTTATTTGTTACTCTATACTTATAATTTATAACTATATTCGTAGCTTATTTAAATATTATTTTGGTTTTAACTAAATAAATTAAATAACTTTATTTTAAATTAGTTTAATATATTTAAATATGTTTAAATTTTATTAATATATGAGATATGATAATATCGTATATAATAATTATGCTTTTATCAATGTGTACAACGGACTATTTATCGATCGATGCTTCTACCGATAGGCAAGAAATACTATCTAATTAAGTTCATAATTAAATGCTGTTTGAACCTTCGCTGAAGAGGCTAACAACAATAACACTATAGCAACCCGTAAACACAGAACAATAATTATAGTAAATGCCCATAGATTATACACTTGTAAATGCCCGTCCGTAAAAGTCAATCGGTATGCGTGTCAATCCACAACACGCCTTACACTTAGTCAGCGACTTGCAATTATCTCAACAATTAGGGCTAATTGACTTGATTACTCTCACACTTCTACCAGAAATTCAGTTCCAAAGAAAGTTATTTAAGCATCAAAAGTACGCAATGACTCGAATATTCACTCACTTAAAATTTAATGGTTAACTAACAGAGATAAAAATTAATGGTGTTTTATGTAACATCAAAAGTTTCCAGTTTCTAATTGTAATATTTAATTTATTCACATTAGATTTAGATAAAGGTCGTTGAATTTTAAAAGATTAAAAGGCAAAAGTCTGAATACATTACAATATGCAATTGACTCGAAAGTGCAAAGTACAATAGAAATTTAGTCAAATTTACTGGCTACTACTCACAATGCAGTTTTGCAATAGCATCTGAGATTCAATGTAGAGACGGTACTGTGCTATCTAACGACGCGGCTATGTCAGTGTGTCGCTAAGTTCCGTGTGAAGCTGAACTCAATACAACATTCTAGGAAACTATATGCTCTTCACTAAGATAACGATAGTATTAAAGTTTTTGTGTTACTTTATATAACGTTACTTTATTGTGAGTTATAATGTAATTTGTTTAATGACGACATATGCACACAATTGAGGGTATTTATCTATGCAAAAGAACACACTAGTATTTTATTGTATTGTAAATTGTATGTAACTAGGTATCTCCGGGTGTGTGCTTTGATTTTATTTCATAATGACACAGTTTCATAATGTATTTTAGAGTTCCTGCACTTGGTTACTATTCGAAACTAGAGCTTGTAAAATAACACTAATTTCTTAACACCGGATTATTGAACAATATAAATATATTAGTTCAAACGTTAAAGTTATAAGACTTAAATAATCCTGTGGCTGACGCTTACATCTTTATGGTACTTGTATACAAATCAATCTATAATATGACTAGAAATACGTACTACATAATGTATAATCTACATAAAAGAATATATAACAAGTCGATTTAAAAATAAAGATATGTATAATATGTAATTATAATACATAAAATAACTTAATAAATAATCTCTGTATCAGCAAAATAATAAACTATTAACATTATTTTTATACATGTATGAATATTCTATTTACTCCCTATTTGTAAATCGACCTCTAGTTATCAAAAGTTTCACTACCACCAATACAAATGCATTGTTCTACCATCGTACGATTTGAAATAACGCTTCAGCACTTCCTTGACACAGTGTATTTACAATTCAAATCAACCTATTATTAGTATACCTAATCGTCTTCCTAAATACTCGCCAGTTGCTTAGTCGCGAAACAACTCTATTTTGTTCCTCTATTGATAAAGTTACACAACATAATTCTATAAATTGTTGTGATGTTTATCTTTTGTTTGATAATACTGCCTTTCTATAATTTTTATTTTTGAAGGAATTATGTAAACTAACTATTTGCAATCGCTTCGCTTGGGTTTATCCCTAGGTATAATTGTTATGACACTTATTATAGATACACAGGAACAGGATTTTTCGGGATAAAACATTACCTAAATGCTATACCCGTGTATAACCTCCCTCTGTGCTAAATTTTATAAGATCTGTTCACCCGTTGTGGTGTGATTGAGTAACAAACATCCATCGAAACTTTCGCATTTATAATATTTATTATAGGATACTAACGTATCTTTCCACTCTAGACAATTTAATACATTTTAGCGATTGCAATGGAGATACATAGATGTGCGTTATTGAAGTCGACGCGCATCGTCTATAATTAGCTGCCACAGATGGCCTCAAACGATTGACCCCAATCCAGCCCTAATGCCCACTAACATCAGAACGTATTTTTACCACTCCATGTCCAGTACGCTTTTCCAATCCTTTTTGCTCTAGTAACGCAGCGACTTTGTTGTTTACTGGCTTGGCTTATTATAAATTAATCGTATCGCTTGTTTATAAATTAATCGTATCGCATGTATCGTTCATCGGGATCGTTTTTAATGCCTTTAATCTTATTTACTCCATTATAACGTATATACTAACGTTATCTTTATATATGTTACGTGTTATCTATCTACTAATTGCTAATTTAATATTTGATATATTATGTACATTTATTAAGTCAAACTTTGAAATAACTTGTATATCCTTAATAACATAAGCATGCTCTTTGCTATAAATATTGCTTTTATTCCAGTTTTTTTTTAATTTCCCTATCGCAACCATTTAACATGCATAAAATAGTAATAAAATATATTTTTTTCTTTCTATGTGAGCATGACGATTCAAAAATAGTCACATGATCAGTGGTTTGCCTTGGAACTCCATCGAATGTATCTTAGCAGTAAACGTGGCGTAGCGCTTTGTACTATTGTCGTTTCGTAAGATCTCACGGCTTCCATTGCATGTTACGTAACTTTAGTTATGTTTACTCAAGATTCTCGCCCAATTGGTGTTTGGTAGCCATAGATCACACTACTGACCCGGATTCCGCCAGATGTACTACGCTTGGATTAGACGGCTATTTCGTTTTTCCTTTGATCAGTTGTCATTCTATCGCAATGTAAAATGTACACTTTTTTATTTTATGCCGCATAAAAACGCTATTTTCAAAGTTTTTCAAATGTACATATTATATTCTTACACGACATATTCATTGAGCACATTCGGTCTAAGAAACACGATTGATATAAATCAGAATAAGTAAAGCAGAATAAAAAATATTTGTCCTTGTAACAATATGAATTTCAAACATACAAAGTGTACATTTAGAAACCTCTGAAACACTTTAATTTCAACGTAAATTACGAGTAAAATATACGTACGTAAAGACAGATTTTGTAGTTGTTAAAATCTGAAAAATAAAATAATCTAAAAAAAAAAGCAAACGTGCTTTGGCTCACACAACATCCTTGATAAACGAAAACTATTCTTACGTACCGCTTCCTTCATTAAAGACGATAAAATTGTTATTGTAGTAAAGTTTTGTTTGGTTTTAACACCGCCGTATGCTAATTCGCTTTGTGTACGTGATTTGCTTGAAGCCGCCATGACCCGTCTGGACTAAGAATAGACACGGAAGGAAAGCTAGCCCCTTTGTGCCGTTAAGAGACACGTGCTTAAATGATCACACCGTCGACTGTTGCTGGAGCATAACATAAAGATTAGCCGACGACTGCGGGTCACGCCACGGTGCAACGCTGTATCCAGATCGAAAGACAAAGCAATTTGTGAACTCGCTCCTTTGTTTTCTATAGGGTGCTCTACTTGAGACGTAAAGTGTATTATATTAGATATATGTTGGCTAATTTGGAACAGTACAACATTTCTTTTGTTATTGTGATCTTTAATTACTTTAATTTAGGTAATTCTGATTATTTGCTTTTTTATATTTTTAAATGTTCAATCTCTTTATCAAAAAATAATTATTATCTCAGTTTTATAATTTCAATAAACCTTTATTACACACTTTATAATTTACATACAAAAGTTGACATTAATATATTATATCAATACCTCTTATCGTTTAGTGGCTACAGCCAATCATTAAATCCATCTGAAAATAAACACAAATTGTTGAACCGAATTCAATTATTGGTAGATCTGTATCATATCTGCTGCAGGTCGACAAATCGTTTGAATTGTAAACATGTTATTTTGCAAACCGATATAAAAAACAACTTTCACATATATTATGTATAAGCTGACGTCAATTGATCCGTTGTAACCAACCATAATTGACATTTATCCCGATTGAAATTTAAATTAGATCTCTCATAGGTATCTCGATAATGAATGACAAAAACAAATCACTGGGTATATTAAATGCTTTTTCTTTAAAATGTTAATTCGTTTATAAACAAATCTGTTAACAATCAACTATAGTTGGTAAGCACCAAAGTATTTTCATCATCAACCTTCTTTACAAATCAGGATGTAATTACTGCCTGTAGTTATGTAAAATCTATGGCATACAGTCATAATCAAGTTAGACCTTTAAGTAAATTAAATAATATAAACAAATATAAAATAAAGTTCCATGATATGTTACGAGGCTTCTGTTATGAATACATATGTTAACTTTCAAATAGATACCTACCTAATAAAAATTACAATTTAAATAAACGCCCCATGGCTGACTAAATATTTTAAAAATTACGCAGTAGTAATACTTTGGGTTTTAAACCTATTTCAAATTTCATCATGAAATACCTTTGTAATATTTTATACAGCGGATGAAATAATTTAACTAGAAGTTAAGAAAAAGAGACTAGAATTTATCTCCCAAAAAGTTACCGCTACAAACTCATTTTTTACTTTTAGTGACAATTAATTATATTGAAAACTATAAAAATTATAATTTATTTAAGTGTTTTAATAATATACATAAACAAAAGATGAAAATTTTAAATTACGAAGAATACTGAATGGTACTTTCCAAGTGCACATTTATCTGTTTTTAATCTTAATTTATTATTCACGTATCCTTGTTTTTGAGGCTGTCGAACCTCTATATCTTCATAAAATACCTTTAACGATGTTTTCATCACCGAGTTCAATACTTCTCGAGATAACAGGATTGGCAGAATAAGTCACGGCTAGTCACTTTGGGTCAAGTGTCGAGATTCTCTAATATAATGACCCCACTTTGTTTTTATTTGCTTTGTACAAAGCAAGAGAAATAAAACTCTTATCACGTGTGATAATTAGCAGACGTCAATATTTGTTTACTTTGTCTTTTTACCGGATCGGATTGAAGGTATTTTATTATGAGGAGGAAATTGATAACTAGCTGCCTTAGGTCATGTTCAAAAATTAATTTATATTTATATATTATACTATACATATATTATACACATTACACCTACTAACACATCTTACAAAGAAAATACTATAAATATTTTTTCCTTCTCGTAATTTATTATTATTTTTGTTTAACTCATTACTCTGAAAACAAAGTAATTAAAATGTCGTAAAAATATTATACATAATTATATATAGCACATTGTTTTCAGCTGTTCAAATATCGTATATAAAACAATAACTAAATGTTATCACAAAGTTGTTTGAACATATGGTTCTCAAATACCGCGCGGCCGCATTAGCCTTGTGCAAATTTTCTATTACTGTGACTGGGAACAATGTTAAATATTTCACTATAATACTGTATTTTAATAATTTTACGATGCTGCCATTGTTATAATTTTCGTGTTTATTTATACAATACTAATTTTATTTAACAAAAAGACAGAATGTAGAAATGCTATCTATTTATTCATTTTAAAAAAATCTTAATCCAATTTTTACATTAAATTTTGTTTTGGAAAATCTTATTGAAATAGTCATTATTATCGATATAGCATCCGGATCTTTAGTTTTTAAGAATTTGTGTCTGTCTGTGACCTGTTAACAAATAGATAGTTTTTACGCCGAGAAATTGATAGTATGTAATATATAATGATTATATTATAATTACCAAGTAGAAAAGAGTAACATTCTGTCACTTTTGTTTTCACAAAATAATCAACAAGAGCTTAATTGTACAATAAAATTGTAAACAAAAGAATTTGCGTGTTAATTGTGTCATTAGTATCACGCCAGTGCTTCGTCGTGTTATTTTTATATTCGATTGTAAAGCATCGCGCCGCTTATTGTGGCGATGATGTCACCCAAGCATAAAGTTTACGGGCGTTTGTAGAGTACTCGTACAGTTGTTTGTTTATTCTACCAGCGAAACCTGTTGTTCAAATCTCATGATTTGAATCTCTAATCGATTTTATAGGTTATGAATATTGAAAACGTCAAGTTTATTACGCATTGTCTCTATCCGGATATTTATTTACATTGTAGGCTTACAGTTATTTATCTTGTTGATACGATATTGATTTCAACGATAATCTTTTATTGTTTATATGATAACGACTTTATCAATTTATTTTTATAATGCATGTGCGTAAATATAATTTTTTCTGTCGAATGTATGCTCATATGATATTACGTCATACCATATTAAGATATTTGTGATTTCGCAAAATATTTTTGCAAAATCCCTAGACCGCCCATTGTTCCTGTCGGTACGATCACCGTTTAATACAACCGGACTGGTTTTTACCTTCTGCCCTTGTTCATTATATCATCGCATTCTGTATTTTTGTACGTGACTGCGAAAAAGTTCACTGCACTCGCGATGGGGACATTGCACTGATTCCGATATTCTACACCTAACTGTTGGTATTCTGTTTCAATATCAATAAAGCCTCGATCATCTTATCATGGCCTCCTAACACATTTCTCGTGTGTTATATTCTTATCTAATTTACCTAGTAACGTGTTGGCATATGATAATTAGCTGTTTAAATTATAATGTGTGCTATGACTGAGTCTTCTAATCGCATACTTCCTCCTCACGATACAATTAAACTAGCTGACTCTAAGCCAGTAAGAAAAACGCAGGCTCGTATTGATGAATTGATTGTTGTTAATGTCCCAATTCGTTTAAATGGACCGATTGGCGCCCTGCAAACGCTGACGCAGTTTAACCAAATCAAACCAGCCAAATTCAGCTGACCACTTCCATTCCTCTAATTGAAGGTTAAAGCAGCCCACGTTAATGCGAGATCTCATCACTTCGTTTATTTTTAATCACCTCTAATAATAGTCACTGAAAATTTAGCTCAGACCACTCTTAGTGTCATACTGATTAGCACCTAAGTGTACCTTGACTCGCATGCAGGAAAATATAGCTTTTACGTAGGTTGAGGCATATGACTATATGAATGAGAAGACATTTTTCAAATTACCTTCATTGTTACTAATGCCAACAACGAGAATAAATTAACATGGATATTTATTATAAATCTGGTCTTACAAATGATGTCCGCATTCTTCAGAGTGCAATTTGCAACGAATGGCAGCTTATTACGTTAATATGTATTAGTAATACATACACAGGAGATATTACATCGTCTTATACATTGCTTGCTAGTTGATGAATTAATCTTTATATTATTGTGTTTATTATTGTTCACAGTTTTTATTTTCTTTATGTAATACGAAAATAGATCTGATCAAGTTTTATTGGTGCGAGCGTTCATTTGCTCTTGGCAATTTATATTAATAATCTGCTGTAAGTTCTCGAATAGGAATGATTACATAATTGTCGGTTTTCCTCATAAAATTTACTACGTATATTTCTTAAACTATAACTCGTAATGCCAAATTTGATTAACCTACCACACAAATAAAATATACACAGAAATTATATTATTTACATTGTAACTTTGATTAAGTTATTAGATCATTGGGTATTATTAGTTTTTGTTAGAATTTGCTTACAATATACATAAGTCATGTGTTGCTCATTTAAGTTTTATAGGTCTAGCAAATATTATTACTTGTATCACGATCACTAGCTTTGATAAAGTTAGGTATTTTTGTTTTATTAAATTTTCTTTAAAAATACAGACATGAATCTGTTTCTAAAATACAATCACATCAAATAAATCAAGAATAAATATGTTTATAATTTAATTACAATTATGTAGTATTTGTTTGATGTAGTGTTAAATTATTTATTACACTACGGCTTGTTTATTGCAAATAACTCTACTTTATCTGAAAATAAGGGCTTTATTGATATCATTGCAGCTAGTGTAGAGTACAAGGGCTCACACGCGGCTCGCGTGGCGATGACGTGTTCGCCGCCATTTTAAATAGGGCATGCGCGCGCGCAGACCATCAGTCGCCCGGTAGGACGCAACGCGATCACGCCACTCGCACTGTCCCCAGTGACTCTAACTTAGTCTCGCTCTACTCGCCGTCGGTGCATAACGCGCATTTAGTACCCCGTAACGCTAAAACATGATTGACGTTATTAAACCTCGCGATGGTTGCCTCTACGAAATCAGACAGAAGGGACAAAAGGATCCCTGTTACGTGGTCGTGCCTAATACAAAAGTACGTTGTCTTTTTTTGTTCTTTCGTTAAATAAGGTCATTGAAAATCAACGTGTCAATGTTTAGTAATCGACACGATGTGTGCGACGGGCTACGGAATAATTTTTCGTTTCGTTTGTGAACGTGAACGTTTTATCACTTTTTTAAATATTTCTTTACGAATATTTTTATCGTGTGTTAATATAGATAATGAACTGACGAAGTCACTAAATGAAATCTGATGCCTCTATTTTTAATAGGTATATGTATAAGTTATTTTATTTCGAATTATACTTACAATATGTTTTTATTGTTTCAGGATCTGGTTAAGAGCCACTTGATGTTCGCAGTTCGCGAGGAGGTGGAAGTTCTAAAGGAACGCATCGCAGAACTCATGGAGAGAATTAACCAACTTGAAGTGGAGAACAGTTACTTGCGGGCGCATGCCAGCCAAGACACGTTGGCGCAGCTGCCGGCCGTGGGGGTCAAGCCTCCGCCGCAGCCGCAGGGCCCACAGCCGCCCGTGTCGTAGGCCTCCGCCCCAGGCCCCACACACCGCCCGCCGGCCACCGGCTCGGCACATCCGGCCTTCGCCCTCGGCGCGCACTCCACGCGGGACTTAGGGAGAATTTATGGCTGTGCTAGTTTGTTTCGTATGTTCGCGAGAAACGCGTTCGAGCGCCGAGGGACTCAGAGGCGACGCGCTGACACCAGTGTCGGCGTGGACAGTGTCCAGTGTCCGTAGTGTCTGCAGTGTCGCAGAGTCGACTAGACAAAACTACCGGGAGACGTCGCGTTTCCCTTATATGCTTGGATCTATAGATATATTTTTTGTTATTTAATATTTAGGGTGCAGAATTTCGTGCTAACTGCCATGCTTTTTGCTACGCGTCTCGGCAACGAGCCCGTCTAGTGTAACGATGTATGACTATAATTTGTTCAGTTCAACATCTAGGCATCGCCATCCGTAATGTATTCCATATAAGTAACTAATAAGTCGCTTGTAATTATAATAAAATACTTGAATATTTCTACGCATTGTACGATGACTGTTTATTTATTTTCTGTAATTTTGTAGGTGTCGTAATTTAAGTTATTTATCGAGTTAACGTATTACACTTGAAATGACATTGTTGTATTTTTGTGAATTCATTCTGCAACTAATAATGTGTAATACATATGTGGCCGCGACGCGGCACGCGTGCGAGTGTCTCGGGATTTAGCTGAAAAGCTATTATGAAATTCCTTAGCTTAATTCAATAGTTAGCTGCTTTGGTTGGTTTGATATAGAGATTTTTAAAACCCCATATCCTTCACCATCATCACAAGTGGCAAATCGTCGACAGTCAAACTGTTTTGCCATAGAAAGCAGCACTTCATATTACTCGTATATTCAAGAGTATAAGTTATCGAACCATATCCTTCACTAGTAATAAAACGAAACTGTAATCTAGTGTAATAGGTATAAATAATTGAAAATACGTTTAATGATAAATAAAAAGGTACTATGAGATAAAATCTCGCCATTAACACATACAGAACCCCAAAGTCAGACGTTTTCTCAGGAGGCACCTCAGTATGATTTCATTCAGTATTTTTTCCATATAAATCGCACGTTCCTTGCCATCCTCAAGAATAATGGTCTAATGTCTTTGAATGTGTGAGATTCCCTTTAGTTGTACTTTTATTGATACAAATAATAAAAAGTTTGAATGTATTCATTAATCGATGTTAGTTAGTCGTATAGATATAGTCGTTGCGGGGGTGTAGCCTCGTTACCGCTGGCTTTAGTGAATTTTGCACGCTGAAACTATAAAAAAAACAACTATTTTTATTCCAACCATATAAGTATACTTATATGAATAATAGAAGTTATAGCGATTAAACATTGTATTTTTTTAAAGATTAAAATTGTTTGTATATAGTACAAGTTGTAATAGAATCGTGAGTCGGAATGTAAATAAGAATGGTCGAAGGCAGTCTTAAAGAGTGTAGAGACGCTTTCCGAAACTGTATGGATAAGTTAAATATGCTGTATTTAAACTCGCTTTACTGTTAATCGATTATTCGAACAAAGTGGCTGGGAGAGTTTGTGTATCGTATATAATGAAGAACGTAGGTTCGAGTCAGGAAAGCCCAGCGACTGATTTAGAGTAGTATTTTGTACAAGGCTACGTACCTATGTGTATAGATGTTCTATGAGGTCTTCTTAATTATTGTGAATATGCAGTAATTTACTCCATTATTAGATATGAACTATTATGATAAATGATTCTGATATTGTAAATATATTATAAAAGAATGTCCGATGTAGCTTATGTTGACCAGAAGGTTCCTCGTACCCAATAAAGCAAAATTACTCTAACTTTATTCTTTCATTTATCCTTCTACCTTTCATAAGTTAAACCAAATTTTTTATTGCTTCCAGGATATTACTTACAATTAAAATGTTATGGCGTAATTAAAAAGAAAAAATATAATAAACGTTTAACATTGTTTTGATTAAAATCATTTAATACTCTTGTTATGGTCATAAAATGTAAAATTAAAACGAGTAAACAATTGATTACAGCTTTTTAATACAAAAATAAGATCTTACCTCGAATAAGTAATTAAAATATAAAAATGAAACTTTCATTGCTTTCAATAGTCATAAATATAATATACTTATCTATTCAGAGAAAGTACCTATAATAAATATACATTGTAAGATCAAATCGTCAACAAAAGAAACAGGTACTAGTTGAAACTAAGCAGTTAATCCTTTCTTTAGAAATTCTTATTTCTTTTTATGTATTAAAAATTCAATGTGAGATATCAATGCGATATGATTGTTGTTATTTAAATTTATCCCCAATAGGGAAAGGCAAAGGACTATAGTCCATACAGCCTAGTCTAAATTCAATGCGATATGAGTTGCTTTAAATTTTAAAACCGGATGTCATTTATTTACAATCTAGTATGTTTTTCTGCCAAGTAGTAGGTAATGACTTAAAACATTATGCTAAGTATCTTGACCTGTATCTTCGTTAATAATTTACAGTAAATATTGTATAAATTAACAAAATAATTATAAATATTTCAAGAAATAATTTAACCAGAAGATTTGAAATACAGCTTTAGACTGAGTACGCATAATAGTCTAGAATCCTGGTCTTTGTGTGGACCCCGCAATCAAGACGAAGTACAAAATATATTATTTTGAAGGATAAGAGCAATGAACTATTTCAATTTACCTTTTGGATGTTAAGTAATGTATTCGAAAAAGGTGGCATTTTCTTCCAAGTTGTTTGATTTGGTCTGAGACTAAGATATTATGATAGAAAATAATCTTGTAACTTTTTAAAAAAATTAGCATTGAGCAAATCTTGATTTAAATTTATTTTAAGAAACAAGCAATATATAATTGTAAAGAATAGTGAAATTGTATTTTATAAATAAACCTCTAAATATATTGATACATATCACGCAATGAATAATATTGAAAAAAGTTAACAGCGACATCTATATTAAATTTATAATAATTATATAGTTATTTTATACATACAAGATGGCATTAAAACTGAGCTTCCTTTCAAAATTGTTTATTAATTATTCAATAGAAGGCGCTGATCTATAACATAGTTAGAGACATTTATTTATTAGAACTCTGACAATAGATGGCTCTATACTTAAGGATAAAAAAAATTTTTTTTCACAGAAAAAATTAGTTAACGATCGTCACCTTGTATGTGCTGGTATTTGTAATCATCTAAATTGTAACACAAAAAATAACACTGAAGAGATTTCCCGTGCATTTAAAATACTAGTAATGGCATCGCCTAATCACAACATAAATGTTATTGTTTGGTATACGGAAATTAAAAAGGTTTTCTTTTGAAAACGAGTTTATCACTTTTAAGTTATTGATAACATTTATGTGCCTATTATTTAGTTTAACTGAAGGTATTAAAAAATAGACCCTTAAATACGTCTAAGAAACGTAACCCTCAAGAGAAACTGAAATTATTTCTAAATCAAATTTTCGTAATAAATTTCCATTAAATTTGTATCAACCAGATTATAAAAGCAGGCAATACGCAATAAATTATTATTTAAATATATATTTGTAGATGGCGCTTTGTGATGCTGTCTACTCACCACTAGATGGCAGTGTGTAACTGATAATTAACATTAAATTGAAAGAAACTTTGCTTAAAAATTGCTAACGAATAAACATATTGTTAATTAATATAAAGAGTTATCAAGTGAAGTTATCAATTTATTTGCTTACTTGCCTACATTACAATATAATGGACATAGACGTATTAACTAAGGACGAGACACATAAGCTGACGTACCTTTACCGGCCTTGACAGTAATCAGGATATTTTAGGCCTGGCCGTTTGATTTTACGTCAGTCTCAAGCACTTACTTGTCAACAAAACATCTCCCAAAAATGACTAAATGTTCTATTAGATGGTGTAAAAACTATAGCAGCGGAAGCAGCACTATTTCTTTTCACTTGTAAGTAATATTTTTTATTACATTTAATGTTATTTATCACAAAATTTGAGAAAATGTAAAATAAAATTTCGTATTATTCAACTATGTTAAATATAGTCGATATATCTATGTATTGTTGACATCTGACAACCATCATAAAATGGCTGGATTATACCGTTCAAAACAAATGACAGAACCGTCGAGTAAGTCCATTTGACATCGACTAGTGCTTGACAATGTCGAAAAATATATCGATATTTGACGAAATAACTAAGCGAATAATGGATGTTATTTGTACAGTACAATAACATAAAATACTTTTATCGCAGTATCCTACAATCTGATGACAATAAATTTATAATAATATTTTTATAATTAAATAAAAACATTATAAATGCAAAAATTATAATTAGTATGTGTACTTAATTTTTATTTTATTTTAACACATAAATTACACAAAATTTTAGATTTCCTAGGGATCCTTCTCGAAAGAGAAAAGAAATTCTTAACAAAAAATTTGAAGTCCATAATAACTATAATTGAGTAAAAAGTTCATAACAATGTCCTGCTTATTTTAGTATAATTAAAATATAAATACCGGAAGCTTACCCCACCTTTATTCTCCCTTTATTTTCTTTGCCTTACAGCTTATTTATGATACGCCTTTTCTTTCCCATTCGAACGTTCTGGGTTTGATTGTCGGCGAAAAATCAAACAATATTTATTATTAATATTTAAAATGTCATTGATGTATGTATTTTATCGACTACGTTCAAGCACTAGCATTAGAGTGAATTTTGATGTATTGTGTCAATTCTTTGTGTGCGTTATACTTCAAATGGTTGAAAGTGTTTTCATGCATTTGTATTTTTTGACTGGTCCTTAGGTAATACGTCCATGTGGATTACTATAAAAATTTTAATAATAGGTCTAGCAACATATTATAATAGCTGTCAAAAAAAAATATTGACACTTGTTTGACAGTGACATTTGACGTCACCTTTTCCGTGTTGTGTTGTTTATAGGAACTGCTAATAGCAATGAAAATAATTTTTAAATAATAATGGATAATATGACTCTAAAAGAGATTCAAAATAGGCTATTATTATGGGAAGCTGCCGAAAATCCTTTGGCGCCGCTAACTTCCAGCCAACGTGAAGCTATCTTAGATTTGGAAACTCTTGTGCTAGGAGTATCTACAGAAGTTAAAGATGTAAATTCCTTTTTTTTAAAGTACAAGTAAACAGTAGAGTAAAATAAATAAAGAGTGTGTAAAGTTGCTTCAATGTTTAGTTTTGATATGTCTTTTTTTGGTAATAATTTGGAACTAAATTTTTCTAGGAAAAACAAACACAACCAGGTTCAGGTGACATACCTCCCATTGAAACTACATTCGAATTTTTAGATTGGTATGAAAGATTGAATGAGCAAAATATTAAGAAATATGATGAGCCTTATGAAGCATATTATAAGCAACTGGAAGACAGAAGAAATGAATGTGTTTCTTTAACTGACCAGGTATTAATTTTAAATTATTAATTATATACCCATATCTACTGCCACTCATCCTTCCTTTGCTCAATTAAAAACCCAAAGTTAGGTTTTAATGGTTAGTATGCAATAGAAAAACTATATTGTATGAAAAGGTATAGAAAAGTTACTAATATTATAACAAATGATAAAGGAAAAGCTTTTTTTATAGTTGATGAATATAGGTACTACATAAACTTTCAGTAACTATGTAAAGTTAAAAGATTTTTCTTGATGTGTTTCAGATAACAGAAACAATGTCAGATCTAAACAAACTTACAGAAGAATACAATCTTGTGTCTAATAAAACAAATGCATTACATACTATGAGTGAACAATTGTTGGCAGATCAGAATAAACTCTCTGCCATAGGTATTATATGTATTTTTATTTTTAAATTAGTCACATTATAATTGTTATTTTATTTAATTAAATAAATTATTGTAAATTTTTATAAATGTTATATGTACATAAATTATAAAATTGCTGTTATATTAATATAATAAATAATTAATAATTTAATACATGATATTAATAATGTCCTTGGTTAATAATGGTGTCTAATATTATTTTATAGGTGATGACATAAAAAATAAATTGCACTATTTTAATCAAGTGGAGCATTTAGCTCAAAGATTGAACAGCACAACTATGTCAGTGAATAGTGAGGCTTTCTTTAATCTTCTTGCAAAGATAGATGAGTGCTTAGAGTATGTGCGGGCAAATGTAAGTAACTTCTTATCAAATCAAATTTGTGTATGTTTTTATGAACATACATAACATTTTTGTACATGTACTGAGAAGCAACAGTCAATATTTTTATTTCTTTAAACTTAGCTCTTAATGATACTCTAGGGCCTAAACTATAAATTGCACTAATAGCTCTTTTCTGCAGGACAAAACAAAAATGGTATGGTTTTAACGGTAGCTGCATTTCCCCATAATAAGAATCCACAGGACACAATATACTATATGAGCTGTATCTACTGTAATAAATCTAATTTTGTTAACCGCCACGAACACTGCAGAGCTGAGCATATTCGCTAGCCCCGCAATATGGAGACTTTATCGTTTTTAACACCATAATCAGCAAGTTTAACATTAGGTGTCGTTAATTTAAAATTTAATAGTTTATTTAAAAATAAATGCTTCTGTAAATTTTATATTTTGTTTCAAGTTGTTCTAGTCTGAGAATTTCTTATCATTCAGGTAGAATTTATAAAAAAATAAAAATCTTTTTATCTCAATTATAAAAAAACATATCTCAATAATAAATACTAGATTACACTTATGTATGTTAAAATAAAGATATTGTAATAATAAACAATTACCTTGTTTTTATCATTAATTTCAGAGCAAGTTCAAAGAGTCTCACACATATTTAGTCAAGTACCGCCATTTGCAAAACAGAGCCATATCACAAATAAGAGGCTATGTAACTCATATATTGAATCATGCCACCGAGCAAGTGCTAACTCCAGATGAACCAAGTGACAGTGAAACTATAGATACAGCATATGCTGTGTACTTTGGAAAGTTTCAAGCTGCAGCACCTAAGCTTAAGATGGTTATAACTGAAATTGAAAAAAGAGCAGAGACTAATGAGGAGTGAGTATTATTTTAATTTAATGTAATTAATAACAAAGTATTAAAATAAATTGTTTTAATTGGATAAGTGAATGAAAGGAAATCAAATCAAATAATAAAATTGATAAGTGAGAATATTACTATGAGTTTAGAATAATTATCATTTTTTTTATTATATAGTTCTAATAAAACTGTCTTGATACTGCCTAGTGCAATAAACCCTTAAGGCGCAGATAAACGACCCCTAATGATTTTATATTGAACATCACGTCTAAACTTCTAGTCTTATTTCTTTGAAAAAAATATATGTTATACTAGACAATTTTATTCATAATTTGATATGTGAAAATATGAAATTATATTTTAATAACATAGTGTAATTAATTTGTAAAGTAATGTCTAACGCGGACAAAAAAACGATAATCACGCAAAAGCTATGGGGCGTATTTACATGAAACCTTAATCATATAAAAGACAATTTAATGACCCATATTTTAGTATACGGTTTTTATTTGTATTGTGTTTGATAAATCAAGGTGGGTTGGTTTTTTCGAATAATCTTGGTGGGCGTTGAAGCGCGACGCAATCTCCTCCCACTCGCTCAAGGGTGCGGGCAGTTAATGTTGCCTTAACCGTTAAGGTCCGCGCGCACAAGGCGTGGCAAACTGCACTACAGCGGAGCGATGCGACACTGCACTGCACTGCAAAATAGTGCGCTGTCTCATACAATTTCTATTTATTTTTTATTTATTATTTATTTAGGTAAAAACAGTCGTATACAAAGACCTATCAATAGGTAGCACATACAAATAATAGTAATTTATTAATGAGGTGTATTAAATTAAATCTTTATTAAGTTTTTGAATTATATATTATTCGTAAGTAGAATATTTTGATACACGATTTAAAGGAATTTAAATGGAAACAATTGAAAATCCGGAGATATTTCATTAATTCGCGAATTATTCGATTTTTTTAGAATTATTCTTAACTAGCGACTCGCTTTCGCTTCGCTTGGGCTTTTTCCTAGATTTAGCACAGGCAAAGCCGCGGTATCCGCTAGTTATGCATATAAACCTTCCTCTTGAATCACTCTAGTATCTATTAAAAAAACCGCATCAAAATCCGTTGCGTAGTTTTAAAGATTTAAGCGTACAAAGGGATATAGGGACAGAGAAAGCGACTTTGTTTTATACTTTTGTAGTAATTCGAATCGAAATTTGAATCGAATATTATTATTCGATTCGTTTCGATTCGAACGATATTCGCACACCCCTATTATTTATTTAAATGCTTCTCACCGGCAGCTACGCGTCGCTGCTGTCGGACACGCAGCGCGAGTACGCGTCGCGTCGCGCGCACGTCGCAGGCGGTGCGACGTCCCGCGCGCTGCAAGCGGCTGCGAGGCGACACGCGCGCGACCACTGCGCGTTGCTGCGCGCCGCGTGCTCGCTGCTCGCGCTCGCGGTGCGCGACGAGTGCGCGTTGTATGCGCACTTCTTTGATAAGCAGTCGCAGGCTTTGGAGTGAGTTGGTTTTTTTTTATTTATATGGTAAATGAAATGATAGAAGTGATTCGCACATGAAAATATCAGAGGTGCGAGACCCCGATTTGAACCCGCATCACTCGGGTTATCCAAGCAAGCGCGTTACCGCTCATGATTACCACTTGTCTTTCGGTGAAGGAAAACATCGTGAGGAAACCTGCATGTCTGAGACAACCTAGCAAGTTTTCGAAAGACATGTGAAGTCAACACGCACTAGGCCAGCGCGGTGGACTAGGGCCTGATCCCCGTCATAGTGAGGGAAGCCCGTGCCCAGCAGTGGGACGTTAAAAAAAGTGCTGATGAGGATACTTCTTTTGACGCGTTAGGAAAAAATGATGAGAGTAAATTTTTACGATGCGCGAGCATACCGACACGAAAAACTGACAGTATGAAGTTAGCTAGTCAACAGTTTAGAATTTGTGTAACACTGGTCTACTCTATGCCATAGACTATGGGCTATTCGGTGATGCAGTATGTATGCACTACTATGAGAAACACTCGCCGGCTTTGGAGTTTTGGAGTGAGTGAGGAGTTTATTTTTTTTTGTAATTTTGTGTGGCAATAAATAGTCTATTGCCTATTGGTTTTTCCGTGATGCTGTATGTGCACTACTGTGAGAAAATCTTGCCGGCTTTGGAGTGAGTGTTTTTTTTTTATGTGGCAATGGTTTATTCAGTAATGAAGTATGCTTGCATGACTTTGAGAAACATTGTTTTATTTTAATTTTGTAACGTTGGTGTATGGACTATTCGGTAATGCATTTGTATAAGAAACTTGTGTATAAGAAACTCGCCGGTTGTTAGTTGAGTGAGTGAGTGGTTTTTTGTGGCACTGATCTTATGGATTACCTTTTCATAGATAGTCTTTGATATCAAGGCAAGAAAGGAAGTTTTTTCGGCAAAGTAAAAAAGAGGTTCCTTCAGACTCTGCTTCACTACTGGCCAGTGACCAAGTGGTTTGTGAGATGCGCAAAAATGCATTTGCGTACGTTTGGCCGAAGAATTCTAGGCCTTAAATTTTGTTGTCTTCTTTATTATGCCAATATTATACTCGATTATACATCCTACTAATGTTCGCAACTACAAAGAGAATATTTATTATTTTAATTTATTTTTTATTATCTTACTTCTTTTATCAATCGTTTGGCGCAGTTTGTAGTGACCCTACTCTTGCACCAACAGTCGCGGGTTCGAGTCCCGCTGGGGGCATTCATTTGTTAAACTCGGGATGTTTGTACTCCAATCATGGGTGTTTATATTTATAATATGTATGTATTTAAACTTATATATGTAGTATATCAACTATATGGTATCCGTAACACAAGCTTCCTTCGTAGCTAACCACGGAACTAGATGGCGCTGTGTGTAATAATAAAAAAATCCTTATTACAATATCACTTTCATTCATGTCCTATCAATACATTGTAGAGACTACCTGCAGTCGCTCTGCAACGGCCTGTACGATACGCTGCGGCCCCACGTCATACACATCAACCACTTGGAGACGCTAGCGGAGTTGTGCGTCATACTACGCGTCGAGGTCATCGAGGAACAAGTCAATGAAGATCGTGAGTTGATATCTTTGCTCCCAAATGATTATGATATTTGACTTTGTCTTTTGAATCTATACTAATATTATAAAGCTAAAGAGTTCGTTTGTTTGTTTGGTTGAACGCGCTAATCTCAGGAGCGACTGGTCTGAATTGAAAAAATCTTTTTGTGTTGGATAGTTCATTTATCGAGGAAGGCTATAGGCTATTTTACATAACGCTACGACCCATAGCGGAGCATTAATGAAAAATGTTGCAAAAACGGAAAGGGCGGGCGTTAGTTCTACGAAGTATCATACAGCGCGACTCAAAAAGGTCCGGTTTCCGGTCTTTAAGACGCGTGCGAAACCATGGGAAATGCTAGTGGCTTAGAAACGTGTATCATGAGTCAGGAACTTTCGCAGATGTTTGTAGAATGATTCACAAGAGTTTCATCACTATAGGATCAATAATTAATTTAAGAACGTATGTTTGTTTATCTTCAATTAGATTTGACTCAGACTTTTTGATTTGTATTTGCTTAATTAATAAGGTGCTATATTGTCGTACAGTATTGTTGTATAGTTTCAGTAAGATTTGCCGTCTTAGCCTTAAAAGATATTTTCAAATCGAACAAACAAACACACGTCATCATTACATAATATACATAAGTATACATTTTAAATAATACTAATAAATTAAGTGTCCACATAAGTAAACATTTTAAATATTACGTATACTAACAAAGTGTCCCCGTGTATGTGTGTGTGTGTATGTGTGTGTGTGTGTGTGTGTGTGTGTGTGTGTGTGTGCAGCGTCGCTGTCCGCGCTGGGCGGGGCGGCGCGCGCGCTGCTGCAGGACGCGCAGGAGCGGCTGGTGTTCCGCGCGCACGTGCAGCTGCGCGCCGACGTGCTGCACTACCGCGCCGCGCCCGGCGACCTCGCCTACCCCGACAAGCTGCTCATGATGGAGGTACTGTACCACCACACTACACTACTACACTATACTATGCTACCACCACAATACACTACTGCACTATACTACGACACTATACAATTACACTACACTATGCTACCACTACACTATACTACAATATTACACTATGCTAATATACTACAACTACACTATACTACAATAGTACACTATATTATCACACTACACTACACTATGCTTGGATGGGTGACCGCCTGGGAACACCGCGTGACGTTAGCTTTTTTGTACTTTATTTTCAAATAAAAATTTATATCCTTATTAGCCTTACTTTTTTCGGACGTGTTACACTATACTAGTATACTACACTATACTATCTCACTACACTATACAACCACACTACAGTACAACACTGATGGTATTGGGTGGTACCCTATACCATCACTTCTCTTTTATAGTGTGCTATATTTCCTATCACTTTTCTGTATTAATTATTTATTTATTATTATCAACACAGCATAACATAAACTATTAAATATGCGATAGCTTAACGGAAATATCGTTAAATTCAAGGGTTATAATCAAAAATACAAAAATCATGGCGTCTTTCCCATGTCTCGCCCAACCTATATACATACATGAAAATAAAACAATAACTTATATTATTATATCATTTTCATTATTAATTTAAGAACAATAATCAATGTAAATACAATTAATTTTACAGCAAATCGCTCTTTCGATACAAGAGCAAACTCTGAAACGTAGTGATTCTCGCAACTCTATGGTGTCAGACATATCGGCTACTTCGCAAGAAGTCGCGAACATCAACATTGAAGCCCAGAGGAGGCCCCAAGCTTCACCAGCTGACCTTCATGGAATGTGGTATCCAGGAGTTAGAAGAACTTTGGCAGCTCTATCTAGACTCTACAGGTAATAACTGATACTTTCTTAGATTTATATAAGCACATATTATTAATTATAGTAAAATGTTAACTTGCCGAATCTACATTCTATTATTTTTTGGAAAATCTTATTGAAATAGTCATTATTATCAATAAATTTTTATGAAATTTTGTATGATGATAGACAGTTATTCGGTTCAATATGGTGAGGTGAGTACCCATTCATGAGGAGAATCAACCAAATGGAGAATCTACACTATTTTAAAAAACTAGGGACGAATGGAGTCTCTCGTTTTAATTTTGTATCTTTCCGAAATTTTTCGCAGTTATATTTCAATTTTTTTCCCAATGTAGCAAACATTTCTGATTACATGTGAGACTAAACTAAAAGTTTAGACGTCTTAAAGACATTATATAGTTATTACAAATAGTGTCTATACATAAAAATAATAAATGTCTTCGTTCCACAGGTGTTTAGAAAAACGAGTCTTCCAAGGTCTTGCCCAAGAAGCGATATCTCTATGCGTACAAAGTGTAGACTCCGCAGCCAAACAAATATCTGCAACTAAAACCAATATTGACGGAGAGCTGTTCCAAATCAAACATTTACTTATATTAAGAGAGCAAATAGCACCTTTCCAAGTAGACTTCATTGTGAAGGAAACCACATTAGATTTCTCTAATGTTAGGAATGCAGCTTACGGTTTAATACAAAAGCCAAGGCAGATTTTTTCGTTGAATAGTAATAATGCCTTGCTAGAATTTTTGTTAGAAGGCACTCCGATGGTCAGAGAGCATTTGTTGGATTCGAGGAAGGAAGTGGACAGACAGCTGAAGAGTTGCTGTGAAGTCTTCATTAAGTGTTCTACTGAGATCCTGGTCGGGCCGTTGATTGAGTTCATCGATAAGGTTAGATGTCTTGTAGAATGTTTGAATATGCTAAATATAGTATAATAATATTTTAACTAAATTAAATCTGTTCATTATTTTTTGGACTTTTTGTATTGATTTAGTCATTGTTATCTATAATAATTTATTAATATAATTATCACGATCGCTGTTGAAATCAAATACAAATTGGCTTACATTGGCGAAAGCGAAGATATCTTAGAGTAGTGATAGTCTTAAAGAAAGGTATATACATTGTACACTCATATTGAGAATTTCCATTTTTTACCGATTTTATATCTACAGTTAATTCATATATTATGTATATTATATATAAATGTACGTTTGTTACTACTTCATGCTAAATTGAATGAACTAATTTGGTTGAAAAGTTTCAGTTAGACTTTGATTATAGTAGTACACTGTACAGTATATAAATGCTATACTTAATACTACCAATATAACATTATAATAATACTATCGACTCACCCTCAATCGAATAGGTATTCTATTTTATATATAAATAAACTAGCCTTTCCCACGGCTTCGCTCGCGTTGTAAAGGCTGAAAATCAAAAGAAATATTTTTCTCCCGCTCCGCTCCTATTAGCCGTAGCGTGATGTAATATAGTCTATAGCTTTCCTCGATAAACAGACTATCCAACACAAAAAGAATTTTTCAATTCCGACCGTAGTTCTTGATTGACAAACAAACAAACTCTTCAGCTTAGTAAATAAATATATTGAAATTTCGTCTTATTTGTAGGCACAAGCCTTTACTCCAGTGGAACAGCTAAAATCTCAGCTGTGGGCGAGTCCAGGGAAGATAGCGGTCGCAGTGAAGGAAGCACAGAAACGTATCAAAACTCATCTAGCACCGTTGCAGCGATCCATGCAACTGTACCTCGCTAATAAGGAGACAGAGTTCATATTGTTTAGACCTATACGGGTGTGTATTACTAATATTATATTAATAATAAAAATGTTCTCCGACCGATTCCGGCCATGGCGGCCAATCTCATTGAGACTAGCCAACTGCGCAGGAGATATTATAATGCAGCGAGTGTACGCGCAGAAACAAGTGCACTCTCTATTCCTATCACTCTCATACTCCGGTGGGACGACTGTTTGACACGATCAGTGATAGTTAAGGCGCAGGACCGACGGCTTTACGTGCTCTCCGAGGCACGGAGGTGACTCACCGCCAACTTCACAACTCCGGGCTGTTACTAAGGCTCACTAAACAGAAAGACTCAATAACTAAACTTGGTCCGACCCGGGATTCGAACCCAGGATCTCTAGATGTACATGATAGCCACTACACCACCGAGGCAGTTACCTGCAGCAGGCAGCATTGTATATGTATACATATTATAATAAAATTCTTACTTAGTTATTTCTCTACATTGAATATTTTTTGAAAAATCTAATTGATATAGACATTATTAACGACAACAAAGGCTGAATCTATAGTTTATAGTATTTTTGTCTGTCTGATACCGCACTAGGACAAAATCACTATACAAATTGTGATGACAATTGGTACAGTTCTCGAGGCATTAGCTCAGCTTTGCATTTGTGTGAGTGCAGTGTACGGATAGGCACGACCGAAGGCGTAGCGCGTTGCGAGTGGTTTAAACCTGTTTTAACTGGTTTTTGATGCGCGGCTATTGGCTATTAGCTATCACTCACACAAATGCAAAGCTGAGCTTACGCCTCGAGAACTGTAGTTGGTTATACAGGCTAACATGTTCAATTTTTTGAATGCAGAAAATATCTCATTTCTAAAACATTTACTCTAGTTATGGAATAAAACTAAGTTTTTCCTTAACAATAATTACATTGAAAGGTTTTACTTCATTTACTTTACTATTAACATGTATTTTGCACAATAGTATAAATGAACAGTTACATAATAATCATACATAATGTTATAAGGAAATGTTTATTATGTCTAGAAACAAACAATCTTGGACTCTAATGGGTTATTAATTTTGAGTTACTAGGTCACTATAGTGTATTGGTCTACAGATAGGCTTTTTAGTAATATTTTTATATAATACTATTAGAAAAAAAATTAACTATTTATTTTATGTTTTCAGAACAATGTGGTGGGATACTTTGTGCAATTAGAACAAGTTTTAACAAATTCTGGCTATTCCTATGAAGACACATTGATAGTTGCCTGTCCGACTCCAGAACAGGTCTCAGTGTTTATATCTTCAGCCAGTCTTATAAGCCATTCTGAACCTGTGTTGCCATATGGAAAAAAGAAGCCAACAAACATTGTTAAAAGACCTAGTGTTACCAGTGTACCCGAAACTGTTGAGGATAAAAGTAGTAATAATCCAGAAAGCACAGGATCTTAAAATAACTTTATTCGTTATTTATTATAATTTAAATATTATATTTATTAATTTTGCATAATTATATTGAAATGAAAACAGTATGTAGTTTTAATTGTTTATTTACATATTTTAATTCTTATGTTACTATAATAAATACATACACCAAAGACAGTGTTTTATTGCAATAAAACAAAAGACGTTTGGGTTAGAGGTTTAATGACATTCTTCATTGATTTTTCATTAACTAATTTACAAATAAACTATGAATTTAAACTCTGAGCCAGTACATGCCAGCACGAAGTCTGGTGTAGTCTGCAAGTGCTTCAGTGGGACCAACGGCAGCTACTGCTGGACAACGGTCAAAGATATACTTGTAGCATACATCACGAACATTTTGTACTGACACTGAGTTAATGCGAGCATCAAGCTCGTGAATAGGGATGCGGCGGTTGTAACAAAGGATTTGACGTCCAATATCCTCACACACTGGTGTAGTTCCATCTAACTGCAGGAGCATGTTGGTTTTCAGAAGGTTCTTTGCCCTTTCTACTTCTCCTTCAGTTACAGATACACATAGTTTCATCCATTCCTTTTGAATGTTGTATACAAAGTCGTCTATTTGCATGGGTTCTGCTACAAAGTAAATACCCCACAGCCCTGTGTCCTTGTAGCAAGTGTTAAAAGACTGGAAACTATGGCAGAGGTTCTCAACAGATGCAGCCCTAGCAAGGTAGGATGCATTGTTCATTCCTCCTCCTTGAGACCTATCCCAAGCTCCAATCAGTGTGTTGGCTACCATGAGAGGAATATTGTCCGCATCAGTCCAACCAGCACCCTCTACAGCAATGGCAATGTGAGCCAAAGGCATAGAGTCATCTCTGACACGTATTTCAGAACCAGTGTACCGGCATGGAGCTAATTCAGGTACATCCAAGTGAGTATTTTTTAAACCACCCAAGTGCTTCTGAGCCAAGTCTACAAGCTTACCATGTTCAATGCCACCAGCTCCTGAGAGCACTATACGGCTCGGTTGGTAGTGAGTTTTGATGTATTGTTGAAGATCAGCTTTAGAGATCTTTTTGATGTTTTTAGTAGGTCCAAGAATGGTTTGTCCTAATGGGGTACCTTGGAATGCTGTGGCATGTAGGTGGTCGAATACAACCTCTTGTAAGTTACTTTCAACATCTTGCATTTCACGCAGAATAACTCCACGTTCTCGTTCGATTTCGGGTTCAGCGAGCGATGAGTTTTGAATGATGTCAGCGAGGATTTCGACAGCGACAGGTATGTCATTAGCGAGACACTTAGCGTAGAATACTGTTTGCTCCCGTGATGTGTATGCGTTTAAGTGAGCACCCATGTTTTCAACGAGCAATTCTAAGTCAGTCTGTGACCTTTTGCTGGTTCCTTTAAAAGCCATGTGTTCTAAGAAATGAGCGACACCATTGTTTTTGGAAGTTTCATACCTCGAACCAGCATCGATCCAGAGGCCCACTGTAGCAGTAGCGGCACCAGAATCTTCAGATGCAACGCGGATACCATTATCCAGTACTGTGAGTTGAGTAGGAGGAATGTTGACTAGGGCGTGCTTGTAGCCTGCCGCTGTTGCCAGGGCCCGGACATTATTACTTTGCTGTGATATAAGTCTCGCTACCTTCAACATTTTTCTTTTTATCCTGGCACTGTATGAAACTCTGCTCGCTGATTTACGTAATGTGCAATATTCTTGCTAAATGTCAAAAAATATTACAGAACAAGTAAAAAAGATGTTAGATGTCATGTTGAACCATAGGTTATATTTATTATAGTAATTTTGTTACCGTATAACGAAACGTATATTTTTGTAATTTAAAAAATTATAATCATAGTTTTATATCTACTGCTATTGAATATAACAATAATTATTTTATACCATTTACTGCTTAAAATTATGTAATGGTAAATATAGTTTTTTTTAATTCAAAATTCGTATTAGTGTAGTAATCCTTCACTACATATTATAGTTTCGACATGTCATGTTAGCCCAGTTGCAACGTGCTTGTTTGGATAACCGAGTGATACGGGTTCAAATTCGAGTCTCGCACCTCTATATTTTCATGCGTGAATATAATATATTAACATGATTACGACGTGTCTTACGGTAAATTGCTTCCAAGCTCTCTATAAAAAAAATATCGTACAGACACCGGTCTGAGATAACTCTGCAAGTTTTCGAAATCTGATAACACGCACTTAGCCAGCGTGGTTGATCTGGATCCCCCTTCCTATTGAAGGTAGTCCAGTTCCCAGCAGTGGAACATTAAAAAAAGTTCTGAATACATTGCAATAGTATCGACGCCAAAGTGGACGTATGCTTTCAAATTAAAGCTTATCATTCGTGATGAAATCCAACACCAAAATTATAGGTTTTGATATAAACATAGACTTAGAGAATGGACTGAGCGTTCCCTTACCAACTGTAAAGTAAATACGGTCAGGAAAGTGTAAGACAGATTAAAACGAGCGCGCGGCCAGTAGTTATCTTTGTTTAGAGTTTTCATTGGTCCACGTACATGTGGGGCACCTTTTATAACTACATACCATGGTCGAGTAAAACAGATCTAGCAAAAAGCTCAATTTTAGTAAATAAAAAATAAATTCAAGTAATGCGATGAGGGCTTAGTACGCTTGCATTACGTAGAATAATTTTCTATCTTAGTTGCACAGAACCCCAGTCTATCATCACGCCACGGCCTTAAATTGAAATTGTCAAGATAAGCCAACGTATCCCCATTACTTTTGTCTCCAGAGTGAATTGACATTCAGTGGATGCCCAATGAATTTCATGTAGAAATTAGAATAAGAGACGTCAGTCGTCAATCTTTAACAATAGCTGGACTCGTGTGTGCTGGCTATAATGAATAATACAATAATATTACGAAATTAATTAATAATATAACCACTATATTGAAAAGTACTTCTTGAACTTCAATTTAGTTTAGTTACTTACAAAAAGATTTTTATATGAAAAATTCAGATCACTTTATGTATATATAGTCTATGATATAACATGCTTTAATTTCACGTTAATTAACCGTTACGTGTAAAGGAACGATTAAAAGAATTACATGAAAGAAATCATGTGGAAATCATTTCTTTCACACCTATTCCGTTTTGTAGGAATATTACGAAAGCAATGATGTGCAGTGAAGATTTTTGTTTAGTAAATTTAGTTAAAGTTACCATAAGGGAAAGTGTGCGGCAGGCATAGTCATAATTACAGTTCCTACAAAATGTTATACTTGTGATTTATTACGTTCATCATGACTACAATGAAGAATCCTAATTCGTCGTCTTCTAAACTAGCACTTCTTAATCATATCAAATACGAGCACTTGGTAGCTGGGATATCAGGTGGCGTCACATCCACATTAATTTTGCACCCTTTGGATCTCATAAAAATCCGTTTCGCAGGTATGTTTGGAAATCTATTTTTTTAACCACAAATTATCTATATTCTTTGTTATTATACAGTACTTTCACGCTTATAAGGAATTTATATGATTGTTCCTGTAGTTCGACAGATGCCTTGAAGTTGTTAGCAATTACCATCGTGATATTTTGTACCTTAAATTAGAAATCAATTTCGCGCTGTTATATGACCTTGAACTTGGTGTAGCATCAGTGAAAGTAGGCCCGTAGAAGAAGCTCGAAACAGCTGATGAAATATCGAACTAAAATTGCTAATTTACTTGCTGTTATCTTCATCATGCATTTTGAGTTTGTTGCTTTATAAAACTCATCTCTATCATTAAAAGATTTTTGTTTACTATAAGTTTATATAATGTGATAGTGTTATATCTTAACTGTTTTAAATTGAAATGTAGCAACTGAAATTGATAGAACAATAATATATAATAAAAAATATATAAGATGATGAGTGCATCTGTATATAATATGAAATATATTACTTATATTTCCTTTGTAACTCAGTTGCAGTTGCTTTAAGGTTTTGACTGAAACTGACTTATATCAATTAACAATTTATGAATCAGTCAATTCTCAAATTGAGTTAAAGTTAATAATTTTGAATCTTGAGGAATTAAAATAAAATTTATAGTAAAATTTATTATTATAGGGATAAAAGTAATAATTGATTTTGCTACTGTACCAATCAAACATGATGTACATTTAATATGCTCTTTGTGTTATTAACACCAGTCATTTGCAGGATGAAGTTAATTAGTTTTTGCATTCGTTGTTACATCACTACATAGTATAAAACAAAGTCGCCTTTTCTGTCCCTATATCCCTATGTGCGCTTAAATCTTTAAAACTACGCAACGGATTTTGATGCGGTTTTTTTTAATAGATAGAGTGATTCAAGAGGAAGGTTTATATGCATAACTAGCAGATCCCGCGGCTTTACCTGTGCTAAATCTAGGGAAGAGCCCGAGCGAAGCGAGGGCGAGTCGCTATATTTTAATAAATGACTTCCTATAAAGTTTAAATAGGCTTACCTAAATGATGTTTTAGGTTAAAAAAATTTGAAATGATTTTATTTACAATTTGTTTGTCACTAAGGAAAACTAAATGTATTATAAACTAGTGAATAACTTATCCTCATTTGGGTCCTTCGCTAGGTACATTTTAATGGTTAATAGACTTGTTGGATAATCGCTAATCAGCTATCATCAACTAATCAAAACTTCAACATAAACTGACTAGTAGTTTTCTTGTGCATTTTCATTTAGTACAGTGTAGTAGTACACATAATTTCTTTAAACAACAGAATTGGCTTCTGTATCAATAATAACTAATTTAAAAAGGTTTTATACATTTTTTTATCTAGATTATAAAAATATAATTTGTATAAAAAAAGTGTAATATGTAATGTAAGTGTAAATTTGAATCTTCACTTAATTGGCATATTTAAATTTAATATATTATGTTACATAATAAAGTTTTTCTTTGCACAGTGAATGATGGGAGATCAGCAACAGTTCCCCGTTACGATGGCCTGGGTAGTGCATTTGTAACAATTGTAAAAAAGGAGGGTTTCCGTGGACTCTACCGTGGTGTCACACCTAATGTTTGGGGCTCAGGATCTGCTTGGGGCTTCTACTTCTTATTGTAAGTATTAAATAAAATGTGAATCCAAAAATAACAGAAATTATGTATGAATTTCAAATATGATATAAAAAGAATGTTTTATTTGTTTCAAAATGACTTGTTGTGCAATATTGTACATTGGAAAAAAGGTAATCCGTTGTTATATTTTAATCCTCTGATAATTTATTAGCTATCAACATTGAGTGTAAAGTTTCTATTTATTATATAAAGATAACATTCTATAAGTTAAATCATAACATCAAGCCACTACATAATTTTTATTGTTGTTATTACAATGATTGTTTTGATATCAGGTAACATTATTAAAACTGGTTAATGTGAAGTACCTAATAAATATTTGTGTTAAAGTATGTAGTACCATACCAATGAGTATTTTGGGAAGTATAGGGTTTTTATTGAAGTGAAACTTCTTTAGAATCGATGTGATTTCAAACTCGATGAAACGAAAAAATAAGTCCATAGTACCAGGCGCTCAGAGATGGGGAAGAGTTAGCCTTATTTTAAATTAAAGTTTTACTTCTGACATGTGTACTTTGTACACACGCACTTTTTTTTTAAAACATTTATGTTACATATTGAAACGGTAACTAATAATATGTAAACATGTTATATTGTTATGTTCTATGTAATTCTTACCATATTTCAGCTACAATGCAATAAAGACATGGATCCAAGGGGGGAATGCTCGCACTCCCCTCGGTCCGGGTCTGCACATGCTAGCCGCTGCCCAGGCAGGCATACTGTCCCTCGTGATGACCAATCCCATATGGGTGGTGAAGACCAGGCTCTGCCTTCAGTATAGTGAAGAGAATACTATCGCTGAGCACAAACGTTACAGAGGCATGGTTGATGGCCTCTCAAAGATCTATCGGACGGAAGGCATCAGAGGGTTATATAGGGTGAGTTTGTTTTAAATTATTATTATATTTATTACTAGCATTTACCGCGGCTTCGCTCGCGTTCTAAGGACCGGAAACCAAATTTTTTTTCAATTTCGGAACTAACGCCGGCCTATCCGTTTTTTGCAGCATTTTTCACTCATGCTCCGCTCCTATTGGTCGTAGCGTGATGTAATATAGCCTATAACCTTCCTCGATAAACGGACTACCCAAAACAAAAAGAATTTTTCAATTCGGACCAGTACTTTCTAAAATTAGCGCGTTAAACCAAACAAACAAACAAAGTCTTCAGCTTTATAATATAAGTATAGATTTATTATTACAATAGATGGGTTACATTTAGATGCTTGATTTGAATTCAATTATCAATACTATTTATTTTGCCTTCAATTTAATTCTTCGGTTTGTTGGCTTCAATGCGTGCCAGTTGAGCACAAATTATTTCGCCAATTTCACATTGTATAGAGGAGTCAAGTTCGAGAATGGCCAGTGATATTTTAATTTTTTCCACAAAATGACTGGATTAACATTTAACAGTATTAAATAGAAGGATTTTATTTTCACATTTTTACCTCAACTAAAGCGATAAAAATGTCGACAGTATGTTTAAAGGTGTCGTGAAGGCCAAAGGCTGGTAGCATATAAATTAAATAAAATCTACTCATCTCCTAAAACTGAACCATTTTGTAGTTAAAAGTAATTATTCTATTACCTTTTACTAGGTGTGTTTAAAATGTTGTACCTAATAGTAATGGTGTATTCTAGTTTTCTGTATACAGATTGCATTTATGTTATTTCAATTATCTTAAAAATTTGAAACCAGTTAAAACCTGTAGGGCAAATTGCAAAGGTTATCATTTGTTAATGATTCATTATGTCTATACTCTACAGCTATACTATCCAAGTTATTTAGCGCTTATGTAATAATTTTGTTAATTGATCTATCTGTCGACGAAAATAGAGAAATATTATATTTAAACTAGCATTTCCCGCGGCTTCGCACGCGTTTTAAAGACCGGAAACCAAATTCGTTCTGAGTGGCGCGGTAAGGCACCTCGCAGAACAAACGCCCGCCCTTCCCGTTTTTGCAACATTTTTCATTAATGCTCCGCTCCTATTGGTCATAGCGTGATGTAATATAGTCTTACTGCCAGTTACAATAACTCTATCTACCGATAGACTATGTAGACTACTAGATAGTTGTAACTTTTAATGTGTCAAAATAGTATGAAAGTAACTACCAGTCATCGGTAGATAGAGTTATTGAAACTGGCAGTAAGTCTTGCACGTGACCAGGATTGCTTTATACCATTCTAAAAATAAAAACGCGATAAAATTATTACATGATGCAAATTTTGATTTACTCAATTATACTAATATTATAAAGCTGAAGAGATTGTTTATTTGTTTGTTTGGTTGAACGCGCTAATCTCAGGAACTGCTGGTCCGAATTGAAAAAATCTTTTTGTGTTGGATAGTCCGTTTATCGAGGAAGGCTATAGTACATCACGCTACGACCAATAGGAGCGGAGCATTAATGAAAAAATGTTGCAAAAACGGGAAATTGTGTAATCGCGCGCGACTCATAAAAAATTTGGTTTCCGGTCTTTAGAACGAGTGCGGGAAATGCTAGTATAATATATAAAAAGTGCATCTACATATACCCAATACTGCACATTATGTACATAGCAAATATTGGGACTACGCGGTATTTAGGGACTAATTTCGCTTTTCGAGAAAGATTATTTCTCTATTATGCTATATTGAGCCTTTGTAACTTTTTTTGTTGAAGTGAAACTTCTTTAGAATCGATGTGATTTCAAACTCGATGAAACGAAAAAATAAGTCCATAGTACCAGGCACTCAGAAACGGGGAAGAGTTAGCCTTAATTTAAATTCAAGTTTTACTTCTGACATGTGTAGGTACTTTGTACACACGCACTTTTTTTTTATAAGATTTTATCAGATTGTTTTGAAAAGGTTGACACAAATATGCAATTTGCATTGAACTTTGCAATCGGAGTCGCGTAAAAACATTGAATAAAAACAAAACACTCGATTATATATGTGAATTACCTATTTATCTTACTTCTTGTATACATCTATATAAATGCGAAAGTTTGGATGGGTGGATGCTTATTAAGCAAAGACGCCACTTCAGCTGAACTGATCTGGATGAAAGGCATAGAGATAGATTATAGGCTGGAATAGCACATTTTATTTTGTAAAAATGTGCGGTTTCCGAATATGGTATAGATTTGTTGTTATTTTTTTGCTAGAGACGGACCTCAGTGAAGGAAAGATGAATATAGCTGGTACGTAGTACATTTAATTACTGTAAATGTAGACAATAATGTATACGTTCAACATAAGAAATATGCTAGCATTTCCAAGTATATCTTTCTTAATATATAAGGGTCAAAATCAGAGAGGTGAGCATTTTAGGTTTTCAAATATCTGTAAAATTATGTTTCCTTTTGAAGCAAAATAACATGACAAGTCTGTTGTGTCATTTGTCATGAAGCTTTTCTGTGAATAGGCACGCACAAAAATACATATTTTCGAAATTCTACCTGTTTATAAAAATAATGCCAGAGTCGTGAGTCACTTCGGGAACACTTTTAAATAATATTTATAATAATGCTTGTTTAATCTATTTAAGAATAACTTTCAATAAATTGTAATAAATCTGTTGCTAAATTGAGAAATGTTGGTATTTTGAATATTTTTTAAAATAAAAACGATTATTTTTATATTACTGTACGAAAATTTTCAATCGTCGTAATTTCTGCATCGATACTTCAAGATAATATAAATATTCTTGCAATTAATATAATATTAATAATATAAATGCCAAGGTTCAAATGTCATTTCATCTATATGTGTAGGATTTAACTCCAACATTACTTATTAAGTGATTTATTTGCCGTTTTTGTGATGTTCCCGGAAATGATGAGTGTTCCCAGAATGACGACGACGTTTTCTGAAAGCACATAATATACGGTTTTTGACATACATTATGCATGAAAATAATATACATTTACAGTATTATACCTTTATTTATTATAAGGAATATGAGTTTTAAAATTTTAACTTACAATCTAATAACAATAAAATTTAAAGTTTCAAGAAACATTAGATATTAGGAACAATTTTTAATTGCACGCTATTATTAAGGTTTATTGAAAAGCAATGCTTAAAATCAAAATTTAAACTTTTGTTTCTAGGCTAAACAAATAATAGGAATTAAAATACCATCAAAACATGCAAAATCACATAACAAGAATCAAAAAGTATTTTGAGTATCATATATATCAAAGTTCGAAAAGTCTAACAATTACTTTTCGAATAACAATATTTTCATCAAAATAAGAAAAACTAAGACCGTTTTTCTGTGGATTTCGGTGTACATAAAATTTTAACAATTTGTTCGTAGGAGTTCTCTTGAATTTCGTTTCCTTTATCTTGGTTTGAAAATCCTAATAGTTTAATTTCTCGCAACAATTATGAAAATTGATTGGTACGGAGACATCAGAAGCTTTCTGCTATACAATCTTCGTAATGGTCTAAGAGCCGGTGGAAGATCGACCTTCACCGATCTGATAACCATATGAGACATATTTTTTATCAAATATAATTTATAAACAAATATGCCTATAATGACTTGCCTATCTGAAAGTGCTCATGGCTATTTTTAATTAAATTAACTTTAATCGATTTTTTTTTCATCACTTTCATTCTTTTGATAACCAAATGAATTTTATTTCACTGTTAGTTTTTATCACACAGAATATGCCTCAGTAGGCTTCCTACTCATTTTTGTGTTTCACCTGGCAAGCCGATGTGAACAGGTAAGTCAATATAGGTGACTCCATCGTTCTGCTAACTTATCGAAAGTTATATCAAATTTTAGATCATTTTATTTCAAAATCAGTCATATAGAATTGCCTGCAAAAAATCATACTTAAAGCACTGTTGCCTAGCTAAAAATAGCCATGAGCACTTTCAGATAGGCAAGTAATTATAGGCATATTTGTTTATAAATTATATTCGATAAAAAATATGTCTCATCTGGTTATCAGATCGGTGAAGGTCGATCTTCCACGTCTCCTCTACTATAAGTAATATTCATTCTGGGCATCGCATCTATCTATCTTTTCAGGTATTATTTTCGATTGCAATAATTTCACTGGCGGTGACTTCATGTAATTACAGTCGAAGTTTCCAGTAAACGAACAAAATCCTCAACTGTAGTGAAGTAGTTTCCCCGCAATTTCTCGCCTTGATCATGCCTTTTTCTGTTTCCTTTTCTCTCTTTCAGCCATATCACTTACAGTCTTAACTTTATTTTCAGATTTCTTTCTTTCTTTGGTAAAATTCCCTATCTTTAAGTATTTTCCTCCCTTTTTGCATTAACCTTTTCATGATGCTATGCTATACTATCCTATTTTGATCGTTTTTTCTTTATATTTATCGTTTTCCATGTTACGCGTACTAAATGGTAAATAACTAAAACCAAAATATCGCATAGTTAAGCTTTTTAAAAGCATTGCAGTATCATTTTGCTTACAGATTTTCATTTCAGACGCGCTTTACTCATTTCGGGAACGTCGGTCATATACGAGAACGTTCCCGAAATGACCGTTTCCGAAATGATTATTCGATAAATATTTTAAGATTACGCTTGATGCCGCCATGTTTGATATTAGATTTTGAGATTATGAACAAGTAAGTTGAAATATTTATTACAATTTTGTGAAAAGTATGCAAATTTTTGAAAAACTAATCACCAAATAGCGTTCACGTAGTGACAGGGTATTAAAGTACGCTTCACAAATCTCAAATTTAACGGCACTTACCACCATAATCAATAATTTTTTTCCGTAAACACAACACATGGCCGTTTGCTTTGACTAGCGAACTTTACACTGATGCTTCTTAACGTCACCTAGTATATCTTGTTTATATTATATCGTTGTTTATCCTTCGCGTTCACGGAATGATTGGGTAAATGTCAGACAGCATTTGAGTAGTCAAAATATGAAGAAATGAAAATTATTAAAAATTATTTTAAGGATATATTCTTCATTTAATGTTGCCTAAAGCTTATACTAAAATATGAGATTTTTATTTCGTAGTTGTAAATATTTTTAACGTGTCTGAACTATGAAACATGGTAAAAGGACGCGTTCTCGAAATGATTATTGAGGTCTTTTTTGTTTATAATCAAGTAATAAAATATCATATTAAACTCAATATGTTAAGTACCTTGTAAACATGCACAGTACCTTTATTTTGAATTAAATATTATAGGTATGTCACTTCATTTTATCAAGAAAAACTTTGTCAGAAGCGTAATGCTCACCTCTCTGATTTTGACCCATAAAAGCGTAAGGTCACTCTCTCATCGCGAAATATCGAAAACCACTTAACGTAGGTATAATGTTGAAAGTTAGCAGGGAGGTAGTTTATAGTTAGTAGATGTCCGCTAAGATGCGCCAGTGCCGAATTAAGGAGGTCTAAGGTCTCTCGCAATTGGCAGGCAGCACCTAGGGACGAACGAAAGCGAAGCGATAGTGAATCGCTAGTATTATATAAAAATTGGAATAATATTATTATAGTAAAAATAATTAGTTTTATTTTATTACAATTCTGTTTATAATGTTTATTGGAATTTCTAGGTTAGTCAGGCCATATATATACGTAATGCTAAGGATTCTGTACACGTGCAACATAGTGTTTTTCTAGCTACTTCACTTAATAATTATACTAATTGCTAATTAGTATGAACATATTGCGATACTTGTACCAAAACAGTATGTAAATGTAATTTAATGATCAGGATAAATGAAACAATCTACAGATTCGATTTAATATTTTTTACGAAACGTTATTGAAATAGTCGTCATTATCAATACAGAGGCCAATTTGGAGCGGTGTGAGTAGATATATTAGTTTTTTCAATGAATTTTACTAGCCATATAAAAAAACCTTTACTTACAGATTACTTACGGATAGAGTTGGTTTTATAAAATGTCGTTTACACGATATTATTATTTTATCTCCATAATAATCTTGCTTACTATTTTTATGTTTTTATTCAATTTGTTACTGTTTGAAATAAATATTTTCAACTCTTATACTTATTACATAATAAAAATATTTATTAAGTGAGTATACAATTTTTTCTAGGTAAGAATTGTTATGCATTAACAAGACGGCTTCTCGATGGTATTTACGGCCTCTTATAACGAGATGCCTGTTATATAGTCGCTAGCATCTGATTGGTATTGCCTGTTGCACTAATTTCATGGTCGCCACTTTAATTCGTATATAGTTTGAATAAAATTAGTCTACAGATGTTTGATCGATCGTCAAAATACGGTACAAAGTACAATTTAAGGGGTACCTGTATAAGTTTTAGTAAAATATTCATGTTATCTGTAAAGCTTTCCAAGTACTTTATCTTCTTTATAGTATTTACGGAAAATGTCTGAAAATGATATTAATGTGATGAAAATAAACAGTAAAAATAATAAATTAAACTATCGGATTTTAGCGGAGAGACCTACGAAAGTATTATAATATTGTTCTGGATTTTTTCGACTCATCGAATGAGGGAGAGAGGGAAGTCATGGCCATGATAACTGTAAAGTATTCGAAACGTCGGGAACTAAAAATCCAAATAAATCCGCGACCAAAATCCAAAAAGATAGTTTCATTTATAATATTATAATATCAAATATTCGCGTAAACCTAAGAAAGTATAAAATTAGAAATGTTTGATTGTTGTGATATGATTTAATAACGGATGATCAATCATGTCGATATTATAGGGAGATAAAGGTATCAACGTCTGTTTAAAGTTACTTGTTTTGATTACTGCCCTTGGATATGTCATAGAGGAAAGTGAGGCTTTGTAACTACTAAATATTTTTGTTAGCTGAATTCATGTTATCATTTTTAAAAGTAATAAAAATTTACTAAGTTCTTTCACATCTAGCTAAGTTTTCTTTCATTCATTTTAGAATTTTTACTGTTTTGAATTTTGACATTATAATAATAGTGTGTTGTGGTAGCCCAGTAGTAACGCGCTCGCTTGGATAACCGAGTGATGCGGGTTCAAAACCGGGTCTCGCACCGATATATTTTTATGTGCGAATTTCTATCATGATTACCACTTGTCTTACGGTGAAGGAAAACATCGCGAGGAAATATGCATGTCTAAAAAACATAGCAAGTTTTCGAAAGTCATGTGAAGTCCGCCAACACGAACTAGGCCAGCGCGGTGGACTATGGCCTGATCCCCCTCGTACTAAGGGAGGCCCGAGCCCAGCAGTGGGACCTTGAAAAGCGTTGATGATGATATAATAACAACGTATGTAATTTAATACTATCGAGTTGATCTGATGATGTAGCCAGGAGTAGAATAGAAACTATTCAATGGGAACTAGTAAAGTATTCAAGCTTGGATTAATATAATTCACTCCGAGTCCATTTAAGACTAAGACCTAGTTAGACTAAGAGCCTGTTTTTTTAATAGAAAGTTACGGAAGGAGTAAAGGTAATAACAGACTCTGGCCACTATTATATTTTGTCGTTTATACGATTTAAAATTATATACATTAAGATAATGTTTATAGTGTGCGCTTGACTTTAGTTTTTTGGCGTTACTCCAATACCTAAAGGATTTCGTATGAGACATTAGTGTAATTATATGTTAAACAAAGTACCCACTTTGTATCGTCATTCATATTTTCACGTTCTAATGTTTAATCTTTTAATGAAACGTATTTAAGATTACTGTAATTTTATTATTGAACTAGTGACTCACCCTCACTCCGCTTTTGTTCGTTTAGTTACACAAAAATGAGATATTTACTTGATGTACACAGTATTCTTTATGTTGACCCAGCTATTGTCATACAAAATTTCAGACAGACCGACAAAAATTCTGAAAAATAATCGGCCTCTATCGATATAATTGACTATTTCAATTAAAATTTTCAGTATATGTGTAGGTAATATATTGATTTTTATACTAAACTAGCGACTCGCCCTTGCTTCGCTCGGGCTCTTCCCTAGATTTAGCACAGGCAAAGCCGCGGGATCCGCAAGTTATGCATATAAACCTTCCTCTTGAATCACTCTTATCTATTAAAAAAAACCCCATCAAAATCCACGCAAGTTTTAAAAATTTAAGCATACATAGGGATGTAGGGACAGAGAAAGCGACTTTGTTTTATACTATGTAGTGATTAGCATACGGCTTCTCACTCGTTTATCCTTAATTTGAAACAAAGAAAGAGTTATAATTATCCAATGGCATAAGAACTTAGTTAGGTTTCTAAATCTTATTATATTAGTTTACTTTAAAATGTAACAGTTAAAGTTTATTTAAATTAAATAATAAGTCTTAGTTACATTTGCAATAATGTAAGTATGACTTATTACCTAATGATAATAATCTTATAGAATTTTCTTTTGACGACGCGTTTTTCGTTCGTCATTTTTTTACGCATCTCCAAAGAAGTGCGCCGTAAAAATTAAACTAATGGCGTTGTTGAAACATTTTAGAAACTCAAACAAATTGAGATGAGGTATATCGTATGATGTATTGCAATAAGTACGCATTACGCAAGTACAAAAGTAAAGAAATCAGGATTATTTATCGGTGATAAAGATTTCTATCATTTCCTTATTGTCAAAGTATGAATAATACCTAATTTATTCAAAGTCGTATAACTAGATAGTATAAAAGTATTTGTCATAATAAAATCAATTCATTTGCTTTATATTCAGCACTAGACTTTGCCAGCGACTCTACTTGCGTAGGGTATTTATGGATTCCGCTTAATAAAATTGTTGCGTCTGTAGTTCGTAAATGCTTGTTCATTATAACTATGACAAAGCGCATTGTTGAATAAACGTGATCACTTTATTTTGGTTCCATTGAAAAGGTCTTGTAACATTTCTATAGAAGGAAATATGGAAATGTAGATACATATTTACCTAATAAGTAATAACATTTTGTGAACTAGCCTCCTAGCCTTCCTAGGTTCGTTTTGACGGTTAGCTGGAATAGAGAGACTTTAAATGGGTTGTGTTGTAGTGTTTTCCCCGAGAAAACGAGATGATATCTCCCGGTAAAAAGTAGCCTATGTTACTCTTCAAGCCCTCTAATCCAAGCAATCCTCTACACGTATGCTCACACTGTACTTCTAAACAGCCTCTGTTTCCAAACAATATACGTCACTGTTTCAATGTGAAAGAAGAAAATATGAACAAAAACTTCATATTTATAATATTGAGTATGGATGTATTCTTCGATCATTCATATACTTGGCCGTCGGTCTGTCTGTCTTGGATTTTTGTGCGTAAGATGCAGTCATAAGGATGCTTTGAATAAGGAAATAACATGTGTAACTAAAATTAGCGCTATATGCCTATTATATGTGTCCACATATATGACACAGTATATTTCTTATGGTTAACTCAAATATTTATTTTCAGTCCCCTCTATCTATATTCTATAATCTGTACAAATAACAAAGGCTTATCGTTGGTAAACGCATGGCTTCAGAATATCTTCTATTAAGTCGAGTTTTTTCTTAAAATTTTTGTAATATCGTAAGTAGTTCAAATACATATTAAGGAAACAAAATTCGAAAAGCTTTCTCTAAAAAGGCAATATTCGGAAAAAAATGGTAGTGTTTTTTTATGAAAATATTACAATGGGTTATAGATAACGAATTTTTTTTTGATGGTATAAAGTTTAGGCTGTATATTTTAATACCTTGGTCTATATACTTAAATGAAGTTTAACATTTAGTTGTTTACGATATATTATTCTAGTATCGTGTAGTGTTAACATTGGTGCAATGATCGGAAAGTGGGTTATCTTTACATAAGTACCTATCATATATATAAGTAATTGTTTTTCTATTAATTTACTAACTTGTTTTTATAATAGAATTTTTTATTACGATATACATTTCGTTGGCAACTTAAAGGTTATTATTGTTCATTATACTAGGTTTCGCCCGCGATTTTTCGAATTGATATATCTCTCCTCATCTCTAGAATTTTCAAAAATCCGTTCTTAACGGAAGCCTACGCTATATTAATTAATTATCTGCGTGCTTTTTAACCCAACCCATTTTGCGGTTTGAGTAATTTACGTTTATAAATCAGTCGTCAGTCACGGTTTCCTCTTATACTATATGTACTATAGACGTACCTACATATTACCTATGTGTAATCACTACATAGTATAAAACAAAGTCGCTTTCTCTGTCCCTATATCCCTTTGTACGCTTAAATCTTTAAAACTACGCAACGGATTTTGATGCGGTTTTTTTTAATAGATAGAGTGATTCAAGAGGAAGGTTTATATGCATAACTAGCGGATATAGTGGCTTTGCCTGTGCTAAATCTAGGAAAAAGCCCAAGCGAAGCGAGGGCGAGTCGCTAGTATTTACATAAACTTCTTTTTCTACACATTTTAACAATTAAAATGGTAGTAAAAGAGTACAAACTAAATACATATTTTCTTTTTAATGCAATATTCCAGTTATGAGTTTATTATTACAAGTCGTTTGTTCTTCGTCGTGATAGTCGAATATAATTTTATATTTATTTCGCTACTTATAAAAAGTTTTACTCGTTTTTATAACTAGCCACTTATCCTCACTTCGCTCAGTTGCTTGGTTTAAAATGCTAAAAAAACAAATGTTCAAAAGTTTTTTTTTTCTGCTATAGGAAAACATAGTTGCATAGGTATACAAAATAACTTTTTAGAGTTTCATCACAATTAGGTCAATAGGTTAATGTATGTATAAACGTATGGAGGACTGACTTACGGCTTTATCAATCTACTTTTATTTATATACAAAATCGATATTTGTAACACATGATACTTTTTAATGCGGAAAAACATTTCAACTCTGCGAAATCTATATTAAGAGTTAAACAAGTAATTAGGTAATATTATATAATTCGTGGCAAGCAGTGGCATTCGTGGTAGCCCAGCGGTAATGCGCTCGCTTAAATAAGCGAGTGATGCGGGTTCAAATTCGGGTCTCGCACCTCTGTTATTTTTATGTATGAATCATTTTCTATCATGATTACCACTTGTCTTACGGTGAAGAGAAACATCGTGAGGAAACCTGCATGTTTCTTAGAAAAACCTAGCAAGTTTTTCGAAAGACATGTGAAGTCCGATAACAGGCACGAGGCCAGAGCGGTTGACTAAGGCCTGTTCCCCTCGTACTGAGGACCGTGTCCAGCAGTGGGAAGTTAAAAAGGGCTGATGATGATGATTATATTTCGTTATATTTTTTTGCAGGGCTTCATACCGGGCATGTTCGGCGTCTCGCACGGCGCTCTGCAGTTCATGACATACGAAGAAATGAAAAATAGATACAACCAGTATAGAAACTTGCCCATTGATATTAAATTGGTATGTGAATACATATACACTTTATATATAATGAAAGTATAAAAAATAAAAAGTATCTTTAGTAAGTTAAAACATTTTTGTTTCATGCGTGTGAAGTTATTTTTGAACATTCATTCTAACTACTATATTTTAAGTTATTTACAAAATAATTAAATTCAATGAAATATGTATGTAAATCTACAGTAACGAATAAACAAAAAGTCGTCTGAACCGATTTAGTTGAAATTCAGTATATCGATAGTTTCGACTGAATAATTTCAAGTAAATGATACAAAACCCATCATAACCTACTTAATAATAATAATAATGTAACTCACTCTAATTCCAGACATCAGTCGAGTACCTAACGTTCGCAGCGGTATCGAAGCTCATAGCCGCAGGGGCTACCTACCCCTACCAAGTAGTCCGCGCCCGCCTACAAGACCAGCACCGCCAGTACACAGGCGCCTGGCACTGTGTCACCGAAACATGGAGGTACGAACGAATACGCGGCTTCTACAAGGGCCTCACGCCGTATCTCCTACATGTAACACCGAATATATGCCTCGTAATGCTAATATGGGAGAAGTTCACTAATAACGACTCTATCTGATCTATCTGAACTATCTGATCTATCTGATGGGAACTGTACTGTACTGTTTTAAAACATTAATTAATTATGAACGCCTGATACTTTAATCTGGCGTGTATGTTTTCGTGTTAACTCCTACACAGTTATGAACGCCTGGTACTTTTGTCTGGCGTACATATAACTGATAGGTAGTCGTGTTAACTCCTATGCAGTTACGGACGCCTGGTACTTTTGTCTGGCGTACATATATGTATTCGTGTTAACTCCTACGCAGTTATGGACGCCTGGTACTTTAACCTGGCGTATGTATACGTGACTGATGGGAATTTTTACTTACTCACTATATTTTGTAACTGTTTTGTTGTTATGCTAGTTTCTATCAATCTGTCTCACAGTTATGGGCGCCTGGTACATGATAGTGTTTGACTCGTGGGTTGTTTAGATGTTTTTATAATTAATAAAAATGATTTAAATTCCGAATTAATTATTGGTCTATGCCTGCCGCAGCATTACACAAAAAAAAATAAACGCCCTAGTCGACGAATTGGGATTTTTTATGTATACAGATTAATTTTAAAGTTTTGACATTGACAGCTGTCATCGATCGGACAGGGTTTTAAAGGTGTCTAAGGAGGTAAGGTTTAAAGGAGTGTATTTAGCGAGAATTTTAATTTAGAATTAAACATGCATTTTCCATTGTAAAATTTTTTCGACAATATTTGTATTTGTATTCTAATTCACATTCATGTTTATTTAAAATCGTGTCAGTTTAATAGGTTATATTATAATTATTATTTTTAATAAATTATTCTAAGTTAAATTGTAGCAATGTATAATGTAATTTATTTTTTTATCTATTAATAGTACACAAATTGTTTTGAGCCCAAGTTTTGTCTCTTTTTTGATTATTTGTTATATTTTATAACAAAAAGAGATAAAACGTAGGTTTGAATTGACGTAATGGCTTAATTTTTAATAACATAAGTTGAAAGTAGCTTGTTTTATATATGTAATAATTTTATGTTATATATTGTTGGCTTCGTAACACAAATTGAGTATAATTTAAAATTAATTTTTAATTTGTAAGTGAATATGACAATTTTAACCTTTAAATATCTGATAAGTCAACAGTATATAGCCTGTCTCACGACATATGTTGTGTTATTGCTTGATTCGTACTAATGTTTGCCGTATTTGTAATCTTCTGTAAATAGTAGAAGTACATTTTCCCATCAGATCGTGGTATTGTTATTTTTTATACTGGCAATATAGTGCTGCAAAATATAGATTAAAAATTGATTTTGTGATAATAGTACCTAGAATTTCTTAAAAAGATTCCCATAGCTTGATGTGAAAGACATTTTCTTTTTCTTTTACATAACCGTTACATGTGTGGTGAGACGACGTTAGGTTCTTTATAACATAAGATACGAATTGTTTCAACTTGATTAGTAAAATAGTAATGCTATTTAAAATGAAACTAATAAAATACTTAAAGACATCACTTTTTTACAATTATGCCTTAGCAAGTTTGAAGCTCTTCTATCATTGTGGCTATCCTTAGATGTAGCCCCGCCTATTACTATGTAATTTTCTCAACAATTCAATCCTACAACTCAATTTAGTAAATTTTCTTATAATTCACATAAATATTTAGAGTAAACAAATATAAAAATTAGTTTAATTATTATGAAATATGTGATTGAGGATGTTCATACATGTTAGCAAAAAAATATCTATAAGTAAAAAAAAAACAGTATTTGATTTAGTTGGTACAAAATGTAATTTTATTTTAACTCTAAATTACCTTAAAAAAATACAAAAAAAATCACAAAAAGACACAAAAATGAAGACTTGACATAAAAATGATCAACTCAAATTTAATTTGAGTCATTTTTGCTGACATGTACAAAATTAAATTGTTAAAATCAATTGTGATGTTGATATGACGGCGTATTGTTAGTTTACTTTTGCTTATTCTTAGTGTTTCTCATTCGGTGGCTGGCCACATTAATCACTGAGAATGATATATTTTAAATATATTAAATTAATGAAGACATGTTTCAATTCGCCTTTTCAATTTGTGTGATCAATAAATGATAGCAAATTGATAATCGCCATGTTGGTTTTATTTTTTTTACTGTAATTGTCATTTATTTTCTTACTGGCAACACTAAAATTGTTACGAAAATTTACTAATTCAAGTTTTCATACATTTTAATTTTGTTTTAAATCAACGTGATTTACAAGTAAGGTAAGTATGTATAAGCATTTTATTTTGAAATTATTAGTTTCCTTAGTTTTAACGATTTATAAACTTTTTACAGGCACGAAGGCTGGCAAGGCTTCTACAAAGGGCTCAAACCAAACTTAATTCGCGTGGTGCCGGCTACGATGATCACTTTCCTTACATATGAAAAAATATCGCATTATATGTTAAATCGAGAGAAGGAAATTAAATTGCCAAGTTGAATTTTTTAACCAAAAACTTTTTAAGTGAAATTTTAAGCTTTTAACTACTTCTGCTACTGCAAAGTGATTTTGCCTTATCCATTCCGATATAGTTTTTCGTTGTCAAAATATTAAGGATTTTGCTTCTTTTTTTTAATTCTTGCTTTGTTTCGTTTTATTAAAATCACTATTAGTTATTAATAATTAGTGCTAAATTACCTTATTTTCTTTTTCTTTTATTTTATGACATTTTAATTACTTACGTAGCTTAGATATAGACTAAGAAAGGCACAAGTCGAACCAAAAACTAAATAGTTTTATTTTACAGCATTAAAGTATTAACATACGCAATTAATTAAGAACTATCATTTTCAAATTCAGCATAATATTGTAGCTATTGATTTTTTAAATTATATACCTAAATATAAAGTACAATTTAAAAAATAAAGCCATACATAATTTTATTTTAGTTATTACAGTACGTCACAAATACATTTAATTATTTATTAATGTCACAATTTAAAAAATCCTAAAGGTTTAAAGGCTGTGTTTGTTTTCCTTGTGAAAATACAAATGGCTACTGTTGAAATAAATAATTTTGATATTTTAATTTAATATACTCACCAACTGCTCTTCCATATGGTAATAATAATATTTCACACTTTTGGTATGACAATGAACTTTTTTTTTTATAATCTTAGATTTATGAATTAATTTTCGTGACAATCAATTTTTTTATAGATATTGTTAATTTCTTTTTGTTGTTTAAGTGTTGGAGTAATTTGGGTAAAAATAGTTAATAAAAAGCATTTTTAATTTTAAGTTCTGAGAATAATGCTACAAAACAACCGTAGATAATATTTTAAAATAGTGAAGTTATTGGTTACTTTTTTGTTTAAGATTCTTTTGTAGATATTCTGATGTCGAATTATTATGAAGCGGTTGCTTCTAGCCTGGTTTGTTTTTAATTTAGTTTTTAAAATGGTTTCATTAAAACTTTTAACTAAACTTAAATGTGGCGTTTTATTACCCGACTGCGGCAAAGCCCAAAGGAGGGTTATACGTTTGACCTGTATGTTTGTACATAATATGATGATAGATATCTATGGATATACTTAATACTTACCTATATAATAAAATAGTAATAAAGTCAAATTTGTACATGAATTAGAGAGTATATATTATATAGACCCCATAGCATCAGCAAGTTATTAAAAATATTTATATTTGTTTTTTTAAATGGGTCTTTACGGATAATAGAGAAGTTCGAAATAAAACTGAAACAATTTTTTGTATAACCCTAAGAATCACACGCAAATGAATTTAAATTTGGACAGATTTGTAAGTATCAGCACAGAATAATAATAGCAAAATTAACTTCGCCTATGTTCGCTGTAATATAAAGTAGGTAATAAGGTAATTAGTAATAAAAATGGGAGGTAGTTCATTACTATTGAGTAACTACATTATAGGTGGAGTAAATAAATTTTTTGATAATATATGTTGTAAATATACGATACATTGGTGCTAAAGTGATGTGACATTGAAGGATATTTTGATTTATAGTGATTTTCTAATAAACACAGGTAAGTGAAATCAAATCCTTGTACCTACGTTTAAATATATATAATATAACAACCATCCTTTGACTTTAATCCCTATAATTTACGAAGTTAATTTGTCTTGATCGATAGATTGATGATTTATTAGATCATTGTGTAACTATTTCTTAAAGTCTAGTCTAGTCCTTGAAGAGAGGAATTTGGATTTTATGAAGTTTTATAATAGTTTTTTATTATTGATTAATATAAATGAAAGCCAAAAGTGACTGAACAATGAACAGTAACTATATTTATGTTACTGTATGTTTTATAAACAAGTTATAATCGGTAAAAAATAGATGTTATTTAAATATTGTAGGTAACTTTTTTTGGAAACTTAACCTTATGAAGGTTATATGAGGAATAACGTCACCAAAATGACCATAAGATGTCACAGGAAACGGGTGCGGTTCGATTAAGTTTAATATCTCAACAAATGTGCATAAAAAGTAAATATATTTACATACGGTTTATTCTTATCTATTCTTTTCAACGCGATATTTGTAGCGTCGCGCGCATGGCCGCAGTCATCGCGCGGGAAACAGACATGTCGACGTCAGAAAGTATTTACATCGTCTGTGAACAACTCAAAAGAAACAAACCGGATGAGTTCTAGAAGATTTCGAAATTCGAACATGGTAAGTTTTGTCATTTCCTTTTCATGACCGTGATTTTAATCATAGTGCCAAGATGGCGGTCAATTTAAATGTTTGTAAAAGAGGTTTTATTTATTCATGACCGGTTAAATGCGATCGTGACATTGGAAATTGTGTGGTGTTTAAACTAAAAAGTAGTTTTCAGTGCTTATTATTATATTTTAGCATTATCTATAGTACCTAATAACAAATATTATTCATTTGAAATACCTACCCGTAAAAGTATTTAATTTGAAGTAAATTAAATAAGTACATAGTATATAAAAAAGCTATTTTTACAGATAGAAATATTGCTAACAAATATCTATAGTAATTTATTTTAAGTAATTTAACCAATTGATTAAACTTCTCTTACTAATTCTTTTTAATGTCAATTAATTTTTCTTTCCTAAGAGGTAGAGGTCTAGGTATATTTACATAATATTATAGTTCATATTTCAGATTTAAATGCATACCTATGTAAGTAATAAATGAGAAAGCTTTTAAAGCTTTAACTGAAATACCACTGAACAGATTACGACTAATAAGAACCTCATAAAGATAATCAAGCAATGTTTTATCGGCTTTGCGCTTACCAAATGTGTGGAGCAGGATGCTAAAACAAGTCTTGTATAAATTTTATTGACTTTATTACACTAATATAACTTTGCGTGAAACTTCAAACATATATTTTTATTTAATTTTAATTAAATTTCATAATAAGTATAAATTTGGTTAGGATTCGTGCTGCCTTAATTATTAAATAAGCCTTTTAAATATTCTCACTTAAAAAAATCCTATACATTTTTATAAGAAACATACTGTTTAAGCAGATAATATCTACGTGAATATATATTACATATTAAATATAAATAAATAAATATGAAACATTATTACAACAGCGCCATCTAGTTCCGTGGTAAGCTACGAGGCTTATGTTTCGAATACCAGATAGTTGATATAATACACATATATAAATTTTAAATACATATTATATATTATAAATATATTCTTCCAGTACCCACAACACCAACTACCTGCTTAGGATTGAGTTTTGACCTAGCTTTTTAACTAACTTCAATGGGGCCTGCCGGTAAAGTTATGTTGAGAGTCAAGTAGAATGAAATGCTTTCAAAGGAGCGCTGTCCTAATTTAGGTTAAAACTGAAAAGGAGGTTAAGTAACAATAAACCTGCTTTCAAAATGTTCCCTTTATAATACGTGGTAACTACTATATAAAAAAACTAAGCTTATCTCACTTTTGAGGGACATATATTATTCATGTGTGCTTTTCATATTATATTCGTACATGTAGCTGTAATAATAATCCATAATAATATTATAAATGAGAATATAATCGTTACTCGTTCTGTTGTGTTTTTACAAATAAGTCGGTTAACGAATTTTAATTTTGATGACTTTTCGTATAGAGATCAGAGATGGGTGGGACGTTAGAGTAGGGGTACTTGGATAGCCTACTAAGTATTAGTCGCAAAAAAAACTTTATGGGGGCTACTTAAAAGTTTATTACAAATAACTTCTAAGGGAATGAAATTGCGTTATAAGTATGTTATAATTTTGGTAAAGAAACAAAGAATAAACCTAGTGTATGTTCATCGATTTTAAGTTACGCGTTGAAAAACCATTCAATACGTTTTTTGGCCAGTACGTTAGTTCACTAGTACTACATGCATAGATTACATAATACTACACTAGTTATTAGTTTAAAAATATATAATTGTAACTGTAGATATAAATAAAATGTATAGTTAAGTTTTGTCTTATCTACATTGTAAGTAGTTTCTTATATCTTGAATAGGAACATTGTAACCGGTGGAAAATCACATTGTAAACATACGCATGGGCATAACTAGATTTATACTTGATGGCAAAGTCTTGGTACACAAGGTTAGGTCATAGGTCATAGTCGTGGGTATTTCATGACATACTGAGTAGAATAATAATAAACGTTTGCTAATTGGATAGGTTATAAAAAAATAAGTAGGTAGTAATTAGTATTAATATAATAATTGTATTGGTTATGGCTTTTAATTTAAATTTTAAACATTTAAAAAAACCAAAACAATAACTTATTCGTTTTAATGATCCAAAACGTGTATCTCTACGGTATTACAATAATAATAAATATGTTGGGAAATTATCACACACAGCGCCGTCTAGTTCCGTGGTAAGCTACGAAGGAAGCTTGTGTTACGGATACCAGATAGTTGATATACTACATATATAAGTTTAAATACATACATATTATAAATATAAACACCCATGACTGGAGGACACACATTTGAGTTTAACAAATGAATGCCCCCAGCAACCCGCGACCTAAAGTAGGGTTACTACCAACTGCGCCAAACGTGTCGTCAAATAGAGTTCAGTGTCTAGTAAATTTCAGGTGACAGTATGCCCAATGTTATCATATCATAGCAATTTCATTGAAGTAACGGGATACCAAGTTTCGAAGGTATTCAATCTGTTCTGTAGAATGTATGACAGTTTAAGCTCTATGATGTCACAGACAGAAACATGGATTTTCTTAGTTATATTGGACAAGTTATAACTTCGCCTCACTCTTGCGCTAGGGGCTAAAAAAGCAGTTGTATGCGAGTTTCTAAGTTTATTGGCTCTTAAATGCGCTACTTTTAAGTTATCGGCATTGAAATAATATAGCACTAATTTTGTTTCATTAAAACTACTTAATACATTGTTATAGCTTGTCGTTTCTCTCCGCGCGGCTTCGCCCGCGTTCACTTTTTTAATCGCTACTGAACTTCATTCGATCACTCGCTGGGTTGAAAATTCTCCAAAATCACTCCAGCTTTAATATACTCCTGAGTCACGCGGCTACCTATTTCATATATTATGTGCGGCGTTTTAAAATCTGTCCAGTACTTTTTGAGCCAATTCGTTACAAACATACATACATACTCTTTATAATATACTAGCTTTACTAGAGTTCATTTTTTTAATTGCTAATCAACCTCATTGGGTTGATCTATAGGATGCCTGAAAGTTTCTTCAAAACTACTCTAGCTATTTCAGAATCCATTGTAATACAAACAATATTTTAATTTTTCGTAAAAAATATTTTTTTTAATAAAAATTATCCTATGTTACTTCTAATACCTCCAAGAATATGTGTACAAAGTTTCATGATGATCGGTTGAATAGTTTTCGCGTGACAGCGTAAAAAAACAAACTTACATTCACATTTATAATATTAGTAGGGATAGTATAGGAAACGAATGAGGTCTTCGTTTCAATATAGACCTGATTTTTTAATCTAGTTTACTTTAATTTATGTTAATTATGAGAGCAAAACAACAACAGTATACCCGATCGTTATATCGTCATTTATATTATTATATATATTTTTCATAAGAACCTGTATCCGCGCGATAAGGCCAGACGGCAACACAGAGTTCGATGGAAGATCTTCACTTTATTCTTAGTGTTCTTATCTCATGAGAGGGCAAAATGTTTACTTCGTACGTCTCTTGATTACAATTATTGTACCCTGTCAATTGTTACGAACGTGCGTATAGTTGTGACTTATTTTAAAAGGCCTTTTTAGTGCATATAATTTGTGTCTTTTGTGTTGGTGTTTGAACAAATGAATTTTAAGTGCTGAAAATGTTACAATTGAATTAACTTATCAATATTGAATAATTATTCATTAAATTCTACCTACTAGGTATATAAATTTATAGTGTAGATATATAAATTTATATATAGGTTATAATAATTTCTCAGCATGTCACCTTCAAAAAATGGACGTCGCTACTTACAGGTATTTTTTTAATTTACATTAAATATATTTAAAAATTAACGACTATTTAATTATATATAAAGAAAATATCGTGGTACCGCGTGGAATACTGGCAAGAATGCTAGCCGCATTCTCCGCTGAATGGCAATGGCGATTTTTTGGGCGAAAAATGAGCCAGCTCTCCTGTCACCCGTAGAGGCGAGGAGGATATAAGACGAGGAGTTAGTACTTTTAAGAAATGCTTTTACTGCTTAGTACTTTAACTCTAGTGTCCGAGAGCAAAGGGTTTCTACAGTAGGATATAATTTTGACTAAGGGACCCATATTTACGTAACTCGAGAACTGTTTAAAATATCAAAATAATTTTAATATATAGTAATATATATTTTAGTTAATTTAATAAATTCATCCCTTCGCTAATAATCTTACTATGTAATAGAATATACGTAGTTTGCGCGCTTATCGCGTGAATTGATAAGCTTTATCCGATAAATAAGTGTTGCTTCGATTAGGTATAACTTACTCTCAGTATTTAGTACGCACTTTACCTAAGCTACCTCTACCTCTACCTATTAAGTAGAGGTTATTATATGGTAATAGAGGTAACTACGTCTATATATGTAAGAATATCAAATTTTGATAATAACTAGGGTAATCGGACTTTTTGTATTGAAGCATTTAGTGTAATTTTGAAAATCTGTGTGTTAAAAATGTATGTAAATGGATCGTGAAGGTGTAATTTACTAGTTTTTTAAAAAAAAATTATTTTCATTTTGACTATTTTAGTGATATATTGAATATAATGTTAGCGGAAGACGCATTTGAATCCCAAGCCAACGGTCAACCAAGTGTAAGTAATTGAATAACTTAAGCATTTTGACGGTGGACTTGAAATAAATATCGCTAATCTGCTTTGGTTTATTGCGTGTGTTATAACTACAATTTATATAATAAAGATAAAACATGTTCGTGACATTTCCTATATTATAACTAGGGCAATATGCGATTTTGACATAGAAACTTTAAAATATTACCTTATAAGGATTAGTGAATCATTTTTTTCATTTCATGTGTTATTATTCCATAACCACCATAACAATGTAAGAATCTATATTCAAAAATAGATCGACTAAGCGTAGTTTATTAGTTGATAAACGATTCTAGTAGCTCATTGATACTTCCCGTGGCGCAACAAACATGCTTTAGGGCGATCTTCTTTCTATTATAACTACACTTTTAAAGTATATGTAGGTACATTATACATTCAAGAGACCATCATAGGGATTTCAAGAAAAAATCTACCCCTTATAAGTTTGAGTACTTCAAATTTATTTCAATATAAATTAACTCAAACATTTTAAATTTAATATTCAACTAAAAATATTGGCAAATTATCAATGTTTACTCAAGATTTAGAGTAACTAGAGTTTCTGCGAGTTCTCAGCTTAACTGCTTTCCAAGCCATTGGTAGATTTCTGACAGACTACACTGTCTTTCTTTAGGTTAATTTGAAAATTTAAAAGCACAAAAAATATATATTTACTAAGGTATGGACATAAAAACATTTAATTATGCCTATAGGAAGATATTTTGCATTATAAAATCTACCTATAGTACATAATTCATGACGATTATTTTTGTTGATATTCCATACTACCTATCTGTTTATTTAGGTTTTTTTTTAATTTTAAACCAAATGCGTCGTTATTTAAATATTGTTATTATTTACACAGTGTTTTAAGTTATTCGCACAGAATATCTACGAGTAATACAAGTATTTTTATAATATATGTAAGTTAGTAAAGACTTCTTAATATAGCCTGTAATAATTAATATCAAAACATGACTTTTATTACTTTACAAAAGTTATTTTTATATTAGTACACAAAACATGAGGGACCGATAAAATATTGTACAAATAATGTGCCAACTTAAACTTAAAGAAATATAAATATTTGGTAAAAAAAATAATTAATTAAAGATATATTCTTGTAAATTCAGTAAAAACGATAGTTTATGTCCTAAAGTGAAAACTGAATTTCAAATTCCTGCATAAAATGTCAAAATAATAAAATGAAACCCAAACACTTCATACCTACATATAAATTCATATGTTTATGTGTTTATTAATTAAATTTATTATGAAGTAGTAAACACATACCTAATATGAATATTTTTTAATAATCTTCTTGTATCCATAAAAGTTTTGAGTTATCTATACTAATATTATAAAGCTGAAGAGTTTGTTTGTTTACTTATTTATTTATTTGTTTGTTTGTTTGACCGTTGAAAAAATATTTTTGTGTTGGATAGTCCATTTATCGAGGAAGGCTATATAACATCACGCTACGACCAATAGAATCGAAGCATTTATGTAAAATGTTGCAAAAACGGGAGAAAAATATTCCTTTTGAGAGCTTCCGATATAGATAAAAATAGATAGAGATATATAGGTAGAAGATATAGATATATTGCTTAAACGGTTAAAGTTCATACGAAAATAATGTTTGACGGAATTGTTCCCATTTAAAAGTTATAAAAAAAGTACGAGACAGCATATATCCAACTTTTAAGGTTGACTCACTATAACTTCTGTAATGTTAATTTGTATTATATTGGTATCTTAGAACGCGGGTGAAGCCGCGGGAAAGGTTAGTTGATTTATAAAATGCAAAACCTGTACATAATTAATGATAATTTATGGCGTGACGATGGTGCAACTTAAAATTTAGCGTTTAGTCATAGCTATTTAAAGTTCTTTTCCTAATCATCAATTAGGTATGTGATTTCTAAAAGAATCCTAATAGCTTTTTAAATATCACTTAATTGATACAATATTATAATAAAACTTACATTTTGGTTTTTATCGATAATAAATAAGTTAATGTGTACATTAATAAACTACTAATATATTAAAAACTAGCCTATCCCGCGGTTTTGCTCACGTTATAAAGGCTGAAAATCAAAAGAAATATTTATCTCCCGTTTTTGCAACATTTTTCATTGATGCTCCGCTCCTATTGGTCGTAGCGTGATGTAATGTAGCCTTTCTCGATAAACGGACTATCCAACACAAAAATATTTTTTCAATTCGGACCAGTAGTTTCTGAGATTAGCGCGTTCAACCAAACAAACAAAGAAACAAACAAACAAAATCTTCAGCTTTATAATATTAGTATAGATATACACTATTTTTATTTCATTTCTAAATATTTAAATTTATGTACTTGTTGAAAAATATGCTAGCTTCCTAGTAGTATTTTCACACAATGATACAATTTATCCTGTTTAAACGATATTCGATCTTATCGTACATGAGAATACATACATTAGCTATTTAATAGTAAATCTGTATCGGTCGATATCAAAACTACAAAGTCCTATTATTATAAGGTTTCTCTTCCGTTCGCTGAAACCTTACTAGTGCTACTTGTATGGTTCATCAACTTGTAGCTACGGTCAGCAGGCGATAAGGAAGAATAACTTTAGTTGGTATTTTTACGTTTGTATGGATTTCTGGAATTTCATCTTATTATCTATAAATATCATCCCAAAAATATAACAATGGCTGAGCAATATGTGGCCGGCATTGTGTTGCAATCATATTATTGTCAAGGTAACGTAACAACTAACAAAACAATAATAGCACAGAATATAGCAATTAATCACGGCGTCACTCACAGCAAACTTCAGTCGTGTAGAAAAGGACACACTATGCTATAACAATAGAGAGCGACCGAAACAACAATAGGACTGGCCGGGCAATATTGCAGATCATCCGGCAATATCGGCCATACCAAACATGAGGCGATATGGCCGAGCCTATTGCTTAGTCTTGCTAGTATTGCTTGCAATGTGCCGGCCACTGTATTGCAGCCACATATTGTAGAAAAATATTGCCAATTTAGAAGTACTTTTAGTGAAATCTTTGCATTAAATGTTGTTTTAGAAAATCTAAATGAAATAGTCATTTTTAACGACACAGAGGTCGAAAAACTGGTCTGTGACGTCATCACAAGGAAACCACTGGACAGATTTTGATGTAATTTAGTATGATAATAGATAGTTATAGTAGAGGTTAACTTATAGGATACTTAGTATAGGTAATTACTAATTACCTATTCTATCAGTTAAATCGTACCTAAGGAATGAACCCAAATACTTGGTTATTTAGCTTTTCTATGTTTCCATGACATAAAATGACAATCTTTTTACTTCAGTTTTGTCCGTGTTTTCGTTAAAAACCATCACTATCGAAATATCGCACCAATTTTATTCGGAGGTTGTTAGTTCTTTATAACGATAATTTGAAGAGGATTCAATGTTAACTTGTATTTAAATGGTGAATAAAATTGGGGGCAACATAGCTTACATGGACAACTGTACTTTTTGTATGTAACAAAATTGTTTTGTATGTAAAAAAATAGAAGACACATCAAGTAGTAGAACGACCGCAAAATTATTTTTGTTTTTCTTTTATAATATTATAGCATATGATGAAAGAAAAATTAAGTAGATTTATAGTTATTTACTTGGATAATAATAGTAATTTTCATATTTATGTTAAAATATAACCTAACAAATTAGATAGAATTAGATTAACTACACTATAATATTTGGCGATACGGAACCCTCAGCGCATTTCAACTTACACTTATCAAATTTTAATTTGTATAAATATAATCTTAATATTTACTTTGGCTACTACAAAATATAATATACATTAAAGTAAGGTCAGTTTAATTTTTTATAAATTCTTAGTCCATCCATTTTGTAATAAAAATGATAAAATTTTATTACATCACAATTTTTTAATATTACACATAGATAAAAAGATGAATGGAATTCAAATGAATTGCTTCGACCGATAACCGAATAATTAGTTCAACGATAAGTAATAATGATTGGTCCAATCTATTTGCGTTTACATGAACAATTTCAGTTAAAGCAATTAATGAATGAATATGGTTGTCAGAAGTAAAATTAAAAAGGAGATAATTATTAAATTATATTTTATACATGATAAAAGAGCAATTCATTTTGGGATCAAAGAGCATCGGTCAATAGAGTCTTTGAGCAACAGCTTGGTGTCAAACTTGTTATATTAACATTTATTTGTTAATTTTTAACTAATTAAGCTCGTTCGTATATTTGAAGATGCTAAACCTTTATCGAAACTAGTTTTGAAGAAAAAATAACTGTTATGTCTAAACGACTGTGGTATATTTGCATTGGAATGTAACTTACTTGCTTTAGAAACAGTGATGAAACAATTTTAAGTAATTTAAATACATTAATAGCCAAATATATTAGTGATCAAGAGGCTTACATTAAAGTAAACTATATTAAATGTTGTTTGAAATTACAGTACATTAGTTAAGGCATATTTTTATGAATCGTACTTTTTATCAAAAATTATATAAATATGAAAGAAAAGATATAAAAGCTAAAAAGCCAAACCTTTGTACATAAAAAAAAACATTTCGCAATCGTTAGAGCCGTTTCAGGACACACGATATAACATAAACGATACAATTATTCATTTATATTATAAGATTTATATTTACATTATTATTTATTATATACATCTAAATATAGTTGCATATAATATTGATAACAAATCAATAGCATTCAACAAAAATAACCAGACAATCTAGAATTTCTTAAGACGCTTAGGTATTCTATAAATACTACATACTCAGTAACTCTTAATCTTATTACATGGAACCATTAGACTGTGGCGATGATGTATTTCATGTGTTAAAATAAAATATAGTTCAAACTAATCGTCAATTGTATAGTAATTAAACAATTACTGTTTTAGCTAAGTCACATAAATACGTAAGGCGATATCCTAAAAGCTTGACATTTAAATAATCCAATAAGTATAATTATATTATACTAAATTCGTCTAAGTTTATCATCCTTATCGGATTGACTTCGAAAATTTATCCTCGGTTAACGCGGTTGATCAGGAGCAAGGTCGCGGCGGGCAAGGCAGCGTACTCGGCGCGCGGCAGTCCGCTGTCAGTACGCCGCGCTCGACACACTACCATGCTGGACGACGACCCCCCGCGGCTCACCCCCGCGCCGCCTTCCCGCCTTAAGCGCACGCTACGCACGCTTCGCTCGCCATTCCGCCCCGGCTCGCCCTTCCACTTCGCCTCGCTCAAGCGTGCCGGCGTCGCTAAATCCTCAGTATCCGATAGTGAGATCGCGCGGGACGAACGCACTATGCGCAAGAAAAACAAGAAACGTGCTGAGTCGATCGGCGGCGCGTCGCGTAGTACGGACAGCTCGCCGACCGTAGAAAAAAAGAAGCCCGGCAGCTTACTTAAAAGGATGAGTAGTATAGGTAAGAGGCGCGGCGATAGCTCTACACCGACCTCCCTGTCGGAGGATCCCGAATCCGAAATCGATCAAGTTCCACGACGAAAAAACGTTTTGATTCCCGAAAATGTTTTAAATGAAGCACAGACGTCTGATTCTGATAAAAAAATCGATTCATTAATAAGTATAGAGTCTGACACAAAAATGGAACCAAAATTGAAATCGGAGGCTGAAGTGACGACAGAACCTGAATTAAAATCTAACCCTAACGAAAAAGCTGTGTCTGAATTAAAAACAGAGCCCGCTGAACAACCTGAATCCGAAATAAAAAAAGATGTGGAAATTAAAACGGATAGTGAACAAAAAGTGGAACCTGAAAATATTACAGTGCCTGAAAACCGGGAAAGTAACGTAGATAATAACGCCTCGACGAATAATACAGACGAATCACCCGCTTCCCCCGAGCCCCCGTTTATTTCGTTAGCTGCAGAACATCCGGTGGCGATGCGCGCTTTCAGCAAGGAAGCGTGGAAACGTCATCGCAAACTTGAAATCGTGAAGCCCGTAGAGGAGCCTAGTCCGGGCAACGCTCTGAAACGTCGCATTGCATTCGTTGCGCAGTCGTCTGTCGCCATGTCGGAGGATCACGACGACGACGACGACGACGACGATGAATTAGAGGAGGGTGGGGGCGAGGTGGGGTCATTGGAGGAGGCGGTGGCGCTCGCCCGGCAGAGACTGGCGATGGCCGCGCACTCGCCCGCGCCGCCGCACTCGAGCGACAACAACGAGACGGAAGAGGAGGGGTGTGTGGACTCGACGGACGCACCGGACACGATGCCGGCGTACGGGGACCTCATCGAGCCGGAAAGCAAAGTCGACGATGACGCGGTGAGTGTAGAGTAGTAGAGTGTAGTGTTTACGTGTGCTTGTGGCAGTCAGTGGGCGCGAGCAGCTCGAGCGATGCGCGCGCGATGACCTTCGAGGAGACCGCTGACGAGTGCTACCTGACGGTTTGCGACTGCTGCGGCTTCAGCGCTGAGACCTCCCTGTTGTTTCCAGTACGTTTCATTTCACGATAGTTTACAGCGGAGTTGAGGACGCCACGATGCCCTTCGTGAGTACACGCCAAGCTTAACTTCGTGTGCTTTGTAAATCCTTTTTTTTTTGTTTTTGAAATCTACAATCTCATTAACTGCACGCAATATCTCGCGTCATTTGTTTTGATAGCTAAAGTCTTAAAAAACTTTTTTCGACATATTGTCCAAATTTTATACAACACAGCCAAGTAAAATTAAGCAACTTTAATAAGTAGCTATGTACTGTTACGTACTTACCTACATATTATGTAAACGTTACTCGCATATAGTATTTAATGGAGAGTTTTGAGTCCAATCTTTGGAACAAATATGAATGTAAAAAGTATCAATTAACGACAAGGATAAATGTTTTATCACAAATTATTTGCTTTAATCTTATAAATTTATTATTTTTCTATCGGAAATCGAATTTAATTTATGTCTGGCACGCTTAAAAGCTATTAACAAAAATATGATAAGAGATTCATCATTAAATTACAAGAAAAACTGGAAAATTATAATTTAAAACATATTAAAAAAATTGTTTTAATATTGTTTTGAAATTTACGACCATTCATTAATATTTAACACTAACCATGATAAAATAAATTGATACTTAATTACAGTTTTCTTAAAATTAAACTTTTAACTTTAAAGCGATCATTTTTGAATTAAACAAGAAACAACTTAATTAATTCCTAAGTAGTCAATTTCAAATATTTGGGCAGCAAAAGCTTGTTTTTGAAATCAATGACGTATTTTACAAGAAATTATAATTTATAATACCTTATTATATATTTTAATATTATTAAAATCACATTTACTAACGGACAAAATACCGATTTAAACACCCAAGGCCACATACTTGTTTATTGTAACAATCTTTTGAAAACGAGTCTCCTTTTAACTCATACCCTATTATTTATTTTCATTCTTTAAGCTTATATCTTATCTAGTACGAGGTTGTTTGTTATCAAATATATTATTTATATTATGACGAAGGACTTCTAAGTACTTAGCCTACACTAAAATAACCTAAATACGTTTTAAGTGCCTAAATGGCTGCGAAAATTTCCAAATAGATGTTTATTTCATTCTTACTATGTGATAAAAAGCGTTGGAGGCCTAAATCTATGTTTGCGGTTATGAAATGTCATGGCATTTAAGTTGTAGTTTTGGGTAATGCATCTTTCTTTTATAGGGTTTACGTTTACGTAAGATTCGACATTTTACAACAATTCAAAAAGTTTTTTATGTAGAGTACCTACCTATTTTTTATGTACTGTAAAGTGCGAGAGTATGTACCTACTAAACTACTAAATAAAATAAACCACCTACTAAAAATAAAAGCAAGGCAATAAAATGTACGTTAATGCGATATAAGCCGACTAAATATGTCATTTTTCTCAGACATATAGGTTTTCTGAGGATGTTTACCTTCACCGTAAGGCAAGATATGTACCCACTTCACTTGGTTTCCCAAGCTAGCATATAATCAGTGGGCCTCTACTGACTCCGCGATATAATTATTCCATTCAAACTTGTTGACTTCAAGTTGTAATTATTACTCATGACATTTTGACATTGATACTTCGTCCATATGAAAATTAACACTAAATTAATCTAGCATATCGATAGATCCTGAATTTAACGTACACGGTTGAGTGCGCATGACATGTGGATTGTGGGTCGTGAGTTATTATTTTTATGTTAATGAAAGTTAATAATAACTAAGATTAGGTCGTATATTTACGAATTCATTTGAATTTTAACTCTTTTTTTAACTTATTATCAGTTAATTCTAACTCGTGCTTTATAATATTATGCAGGTATATTTTTGATAAGCTCGAGCTTTATTTTCAGTTCTAAACACCTTGTTTGTTTGATTTATAATCCTGTGCTATAATTGATCGACTTCAAAAAAGGAATTAGGTATATCTTTTTAAATGATTAGGCTATATAGATGGAAATAATAATTTATATAATTTTGAACTCCATAGGTTTAAAAATAATTCCTTTTTGATAAAATGAAAACAAACACGTGTAACACGAATATTCTTTCAACATATATTAATAAAATACCCTAAATAATATATCACTAATGACTTATATTAGAAAAAAAATTGTACGTACGTTTTTCTATTGTACCTATATTACTAAAATAACTGAATTTTTATTTTACTTTACAAGTCTAGTTACATCTAAATAGGATCCTTAACAATCCTTTTTTTCGTTAGTTATTAGTCGCTTCAAGCGCTGTTTTTTTCCATATCACAACGGACGTCTAATCTTCAAGCTGCTGAATAGCTTCTATTGGGAGTCACCACTGCGTAGGGAAACTGGATACCACGTATAGGTTTACCAAGCCGCGGTTCCGACGTTTGTGCAACTTGCATTTTGGTGTCGATAACTGCCGTTCACTACAATGGCTATATTTAAATCTAGTTCAAGGATATTTCGGTTAAATTAAATAGCGTCAATCATTTGTACCTTCTTAGATTACCTTTAACCTCATAATATGTAATAGATACTTGACGGAAAATTATGGCGACATTTCGAATTATTTAATCATAATCGAAATTGAAACGGTCATTTTATGTGACGTAAGTTTAGGAAATAGTTGGTCGTTAAAATTGGATAATGTGTCCTCGGATTCATCCATCAATGGCTGTAGAGCAATGTTAGGCTAGTCTTAGTTTTATTTATATAGTTAGCATTTCACAAGGTAAAATATTGTAAAATTTTAGTTGTCTATTTAAACAAATATTATAAACTTATTTATATGATTCATTATAAACTCTACATATTATAAAATGAAGTCGCTTCTCGCCGTCTCTAGGTACGTTTAGATCTTTTAAACTGCGCAACAGATTTTGAAACTGTTTTAATCAATAGACAGTGATTCAAGAGGAAAGTTTATAGTATTATAATATATGTATATTGTATATACAATAACACATGCATATTAAAGTAGGAAAAGCCGAAAAAAGATGTCTTTTTGAGGAATTTATGGTAATCGTTAAAACGTACCTAGGAAGTAGGAATTTACTCGAGCAGAACGAGGGAGAGTGGCGACACTAGCCAGTGTATTTATATTTTAATAATCACTTTCAATATAAATTCAATATAAATGATGAAAAACGGCAAAAACTTTTATGCATAGATTCATTTTATATTCAAAATTAGTGTTACGAAAACCTTCAAATTGCTACAAACTCTTTCATATTTTTTTTATTTTGCATTTCTTGCTTTTATTTTATTAAAAGTAGGTCTTGTCTTGTTGGCTATAATGCTAATATTAAGTGGTGTCAGTCGAAAGTTGTCTGATAAATATGGGATTGATAGAGCTTTTTTACTTATTGTATATCGTGTATACGAAATTGCAACATTTATTATTTCCTTTTAAAAACCTGCAGTATCGTGATGTGCGTTTTAACGTTCCTATTTATGCAAATATTTTGATATTATTAAAATGGTTTGAAAGTGTACTATTAAATATAATAATTTCTAATAAAAGGGATTTAGAAAAGCTTAATACTAAATATACTTCTTGACTTAAAAGCTTAGTACGTCACTAATTCCCAAAGTAAAGAAATTTTTAAAAGAATAAACAGAAAGAATAATCTCAGTAATTGGTAAATAATTGGTACCTAAGTGAAAAAATATAAGTAATTGGTAATAAAATAAATTAAAACAAACAATTTTTTTTATTAACAACTATAATGTTGCCTTACATTGTAGTTATCACCGGCCCTACAAACTGTATCGACGGAAAGATCCAACATAACCCGTTTGTCCCGTTTACAAATAAGTCGTATATATATAATCCTGGCAATGGAATTTAACCTTAAATGAGCTTGAAAACAGTTAAATATTACAAGTTTTATCATATACTATTTCATATGTTATTTCATATTTTAATCAGTACATATAAATAAAATTGAAGTGTCTGTTTTTAATTTTAAATTAACAGCTTTTCACTAAATGCATATGAAAGTATATACTAACATTAATAAAATCATTTTAAATTTTTTGTCTGTCTGTCTGTTTGTTCCAGCTAATCAGAATACGGGCTGGGTTTGCTCTATTATTCATAAAATAAATACATATTTTGACAACTCGTTTGGCACAGTTGGTAGTGACCCTGCTTTCTGTGCCAGCGGTCGCGGGTTCGAGTCCCGCTTTGGGCATTCATTTGTTAAGCACGAATGTTTGTTTTCCAGTCATGGGTGTTTATATTTATGATATGTATGTATTTAAAAGTTATATATGTAGTATATCAACTATCTGGTATCCGTAACACAAGCATCGTAGCTTACCACGGAACTGGATGGCGCTGTTGTAAGAATTTCCTAATATATGAATGTCCTAACATATATTCTGGAAAGATGTAGATGAAGTATTCATATATGTATATGACAGTTGTAGCTACTTGAGTCCTTATCGAGTCCGATAAGCTTTAGTCCAAGTGTCTGAATAAATACTCGGTCATCGGTCTCAAGTGATAGTTCGATATCGTAGGCTGACGGCGACGTACCGGTTAAGAGTGAAATTGAATTAAAATTAATTTACAATTGTAATTGTAGAAGTGTTTTATTAGTGCGGAACTAAGTGAAGTGTTATAGTTCTCTTGAAGTGTTATAGCACCCTTTAAAGAAATCTAAATATTTTTAACAGTTTTAACATAGCTTTCTTCTTAATAGGTTTCGTGTAAACTATGGTTTAGAACAAGTAACTAAGTGGATGAATAACTTTATATGCCCAATTAGTGCATTAGCATAATTTCACGAATATTACGATTTCGACATATTTTTTAATTAAATTCCAGTTATTATAATAATTGACTTCTGACATTTAAGGAGTTTAGGTTGAGCGAATAAAAGAAAAAAATATTTTCGTTTATAAATTTGGGTTAAACCATGTTAACTTCTGTTTTCAAACATCATTCGAAACAACAAGGTTTTTATATCCACTGAGTGCTTTTTATATTTGTAAGAATATGGCGCCGAAGCAAATTAAGAATGTAAGTGTTTTATAAATTTTCAAGATATGTTAATTTATAAAATATAGTGCCTCACCCTCGCTCCTCTCATGTTTTCTTTTCTAGATAGGTAGTTTAGATTTTTCCGAGATGTATATATTTTCCCGTAAAAAAAGTATCCTATAGGTTATCAGATAACGACCTATCATAACGAATTACATCAAAATCAGTCCATTTGTTTTTTCATGATGCGTTTCGACTACGAATCGACCGAGTTACAATTTGAAATTTTGAAAAAAAAACATTTTAAATAAGCTTTACCTATTTGACGACACGTCAGTCCCGCTGTGGGCATTCATTTGTTAAACACTGATGTTTGTTCTCCAGTCCTGGATGTTTATATTTATAATATGTATTTAAGGATATAATTTTCTAGCTGTTAGGTACCCACGGTCCCACTTATGTATGATGATAAAAATAATTATTATTAGGTACATAAATTTTACCTGAACTCATTGAGATACAGTTATCTCAATTTACATCAGTTAAGCCTTTGCTTACTTAGAATGAAGCATGTTTTTTTTTCGCATGAACCTAACTTCGCAAAAAAGGTCTTATCAGCTAATGTACTAACAGATGTTCTTATTTTATTTTTAGTATTATTGAAATTTAAAAAGAAACATTTCATTTGCAAATGTTCTGGACATAGATTGTATAAGATCTAGTTTATTAGACTTTCTAATATTTATCTATAATATTTTGTCATCTTAATGCAATATTTCAGTCTAGTTATGTAAATGATATCTAAAATTTATTTTCTATAACATCATTTATTTAATATCTAAATCGAGATTGTTAGGTGTAGAAGTGTTGACCTGCATTATGACTTGATTATTGATAAGTACATACTATATGTGTATATGATGATTTTGTGAAAATCATAATATAAAGGATGTACTTATGTATTAAGAAAAAATAATATCTGATAACATCTTCCACAATAACAGGTTAACTGGAAGACATCCCTTTCAGCCTTCAGGGCCTCAAGTCTGCTATTTTACATGAATTGTCATTATAGAAAAATGCAATTTTAATTCAATTACCATTAGTCAAAAATTTCGTAGTCTACTAAATTTACAATGGTCGATCAATGGTCTTGTCATTTTGACAATTTTGTCAATTGTAAAAGCGTTCGTAAAACGTTTATTTAGGCTTAGTTCGATTATATATGTTATCAATATATGTTTTAAAGACTAAGCATTATGTAAAATGATTATACAAAGCCAAAAAGATAGATTAACAGACTACGCAATACGTGTGTCATTGAAGTGTCAGTGATACACCATCGGAAGACCATTGAATTAGTAGACTACCAAAATTGCAAAAAGTAGCAATTACGATGTCATTGATAGACAATTGTAACACCATTGCAATAGCAGACTTGAGGCCCAGGGATAAGTACACAATAGTTAACAAAGTTTTTTGTTTTTGTATTTTCTGTCGTACCTTTTAAGTGCAATAACGAATATAGTAAGTTAATTAAGAGTAGCTGTCACTTCATTCACTTTATAATTTTTTACGCAAAACATATACAAAAAATTTTAAACATCCTATATGTATAATGTATATACACCATTAAAACAAATATTAATAAAGTTACATTTTAATGTTATCAAGATATGGCCGCATTCGCAAGAGAACATTCACCTAAATTGCACTACTTTCGGCTTTTGTGAAGACGGTAGTAATATCGCGCAATCGTATTATATTTTAGATTTTGTGGTCACTAACAATGTTTTTTGATGTAAAACGAGACATTTGCTTGTTTTTATGAGTTCTCAATATTTCAATGCTTAAGTGTTTCTCAACCTACTCGTGATGTTGAAAAACAGTAAATTTATAGTAATCTACTTATATAAAAATATCGTAACATCCTTATAAAATATAACCTAGACTAGCGACTCACCCTCGCTTCGCTTGGGTCCGTCCTATTTAGCGAGAGCGAAGCCGCGGGTTCCGCTAGTTGTAAATAATGATGTGTTCTTCAAAGTCGTAGTACATTATTTTATTCTATGATCAATGGTTTTCGCAGCGCGATGTATAGAATATTTGAGATAATTTTTTGACACCTTGGATTACATTATTGGAGTTTTAGTAAGGATCCCTAATTTTTTTTAAATGTCTATATCACCCGGAGATAGTGTAGCTTCCCAATAGTAAAAGAGTTTTTCAAATCGGTTCAGTAGTTTCGGAGCCTATTCAATGCAAACAAACAATCCTCAACAAACCTCTTTATAATATTAGTATAGAAGTATAGATTTATTAAAATACCTACATTTGTTATTTATATAAGGTAAAATACTCGGTGAATATAGTTTTGGAGATATTCCGCCAACCTGCACTAGGCCAGCGTGGTGGACTATGGCTTTATTCCCTTCGCATCTAAGGGAGGCCCGTGCCCAGTGGGACGGTAAAAAATAAAGGGCTCAATACAATAGTTTGGAGATAAAACGTTCACATAACTTCGTATTATTAGATTTTTTATTTATCAAATATTCCTTTTAAGTAGGTATTTATATATATTAGTACAGTAAAGTCTTCATATTACATATGTAAATATGCAAGTTTGCTTTAAGAACATATATTTAATGACATGTGCTTTGATCACGACTGATTAAACGTACCAGTAGATGTATTGACACGCGATAGGAAATGTACAGCCGATTGTTAATTGGAATAAATTAACAAGGATTAAATTTCGAGGTCGGTAATACGTTGTTGAGAGCCAAGTCGATTTTAGTAGTTATATTAAGAAAGAATTAATAAATACCTAACCTAAATAGTAAATTGCTTTGGTGGTGTAGTGGCTAGCATGGTCATACATCGAGAGGTCCTGGGTTAGAGACCCGGGTCGGGCCAAGTTATTGAGTCTATCTCTTTAGTAAGCCTCAGTAACCGCTTGGAGTTGGGAAGTTGGCGGTTTGTCACCTCCGTGCCTCAGAGAGCACGTAAAGCCGTCGGTCCTGCGCCTTAACTCTCACCGGTCGTGTCGAACAGTCGTCCCACCGGAGTATGAAAGTGATAGGAAGACAGAGTGCACTTGTGTCTGTGCTATAATTATCTCCTGTGAGTTGGCCCGTCTCAATGAGGTTGGCCGTTGTGATCGGTATCAAAGATGCGCGAGATCAACTTCGGCTCCAAAACCTGTTCTGTTAAAAAAGATCTTTAAATAGGCAAAGCGATAAAAGATTAAAACGAATATAGATACTATTGTGTATAGAATTTGATATTTATTTATTATTACCTAATAAAATTATCCACATTAAATGTAGTATTTATATTTGATAGGTAATTCAAATAAATTGGGCCATGTTTGATCTGCAAACTAATTTTTATCTAGAAATACTAGACTGTTTTAAAAATTGTGTCACTATGTAAGCTTTCTTTTTATTGGCACTGTATACGTATAACTGATAAAAATCCCACGATAATCATTTCTAGCCGTTGTGTGAATGAACTCGTGGTACTTTTAGTTTTATAAGTAAGGTTAATTATAGTGGTTACAATGAAATAAATAAATTTAAAAATATTGAGCGAGCAACTTTTATAAACTTAATAATACAGTAAAATTATCATATATGTTGATCATACAAAATTTCATTAAATCTGTCCAGTGGTGTACTCGTGATGCGTTATCAGACGGACTTTATATCGATAATAATGACTATATCAATAAGAATTTCCACGTAGTATTTATACATTTACTTTTATTACATAAATTATTAGAATTTTCCAGCTCTCATGTTAACATTATAAAATAACGCCATCTCTTTAATGTTTGTGGTACTTACATTGTGTGGCCAATGGAAGATAACCTACCCGACAAGCGTCTAACTTCGGTTGCTCGAGTACTAGTTATAGTTTTATAATAGACTAGCCTTTTCCGCGGCTTCGCTCGCGTTCTAAGGGCTGAAAATCAAATGAAGTATTTTTCTCCCGTTCTTGCAACATTTTTCATTGATACTCCGCTCCTTTTGATCGTAGCGTGATTTAATATAGCCTATAGCCTTTCTCGATAAACGGACAATCCAACACAAAAAGTATTTTTCAATTCGGACCAGTAGTTTCTGAGATTAGCGCGTTCAACCAAACAAATAAACAAACTCTTTAGCTTTATAATATTAGTATAGATTCAAATGGAAAAGTTGTTGGGACATTTTTACAACAGCACCATCTAATTCCGTGGTAAGCTACGACGCTTGTATTAAGGATGCCAGATAGTTTATATATTACACATATAAATTTTTAAATACATTCATTATATAAATATTAACACCCATGACTGGAGAACAAACGTTCGGGCTCAACAAACGAATGTACCTAGCGGAATTCGAACCCGCGACCTCTGGCGCAGTAAGTATGGACTACCAACTGAGCCAAATGTGTCGCTGTATCGTTGCCTCACAAAATAGTACGTTTGTACAACAGTTTCCGCGTGATCTATGCATACTTAGGCGTACTTATACTTTATATCAACAAGTATGTACTTATCATGCTCCTCTTTACAAAGTGTAATGGGATCATGACTTGATGTTTACGTAACACACATTTTGTTAGGTTAGGTCAGTCATATTTGCTTGAAGTAGCAAAATAAAAGGGCTTGTGTTAATGGCTATAAGAAAGAAATTTTTACATTTTTGCTGTACAAGAAAACATTATTAGATATTGTATTTAATGGGTATAACCAAATTTTTTTGCGTTCGTTTTCGATATTTGTGCAAGACTGGTTATTTGGAAAATTCGATATAGGTATGCAATTGATATGTTCAAGTTCAAGACAACTGTCACGAAAAACAATCTTTATATTTTTTCGGAAATCACTTAGTTTTATGACATATTTAAAATATGTGAAAAAAAGTAAAAAAAAAATCTACTTGTATTTCTGAAACGATCTCATTGTTGTTTCTGAGAGGATTTAGTATAAACTAAAGCACTCGGACTATTGCTTATTCTTGAAATTCTGGGCTCTACTATCGCCTTTAACTAATATTATTAAAGACCATTTCCTTTAATACTAATTTATAATATTCTCAGATATTTCCTCTTTCTTTTAGTAAAAACGAGTGCAAGATAATCTATATCCAAAATACCTATATAATATTATATAATGTCGACGATTCCCTAACAAACAAAAAATCTGTGAGGGGAGGGACTTTACTATTATAATGCATATTTTTAATGTACAGTTAGTTTACATTTTTTGGCTTTGTGTAACAAAAGCATCCACCATAAAATATCACGCATGGCCTCAATGTTCATGGAAACCTAAGAACTGTGAGAAGATCATATTTTGAGGTACAGAGAAAGTCATATAAAGCAATTCAAATACAAAAACGAAAGTAATATAATCACTTCATAGTATAAAACAAAGTCGCCTCACTGTCTGTCTGTCCCTATGTATGCTTAGATCTTTAAACTACGCAACGGATTTTGATGTGGTTTTTTTAAAAGAAAGGAAGAGGAAGGTTTTAGTATATAATTTGTAAAGTTTATGTATGCTTTTACTAGTGGAACCCACGGCTTCACTGGCGCTATATATATATAATAAACTATATTATACTAGTCATGTTTTGTTAAAATAAACCGACTTTCAAAAAGGTCTATGCATTTTTACTCTATATTTAAAACTTGTAAGACGATAACTGTGCAAGTCAACGTCGTCACTACGGATATTGTACGCTGTAACTTGTAAGACAGTGTTTAACCTGTTAAAATAACTTAATTAAAGCTAAGTCCAAAGAGTGACAGTACTTACTTAAATATGTATTTTTTGCGTTGAATAGATATAAGTAGATGTGAATATCAGGTTACAGTCTCGAAGCTAAAAAAAATCTTAAAGTCAACAGCTTCGTAGTGTGAAATTATATACCTACTACGTATATTATTTATAATACATACTTAGTATATAACAAATATTACTTCTTTTATATAGATAAAATAAAGTCGCTTCCTGATTTTAATGCGGTTTTCATCAATAGATAGAGCGATTCAAGAGGGAGGAAATGTCTATAATTTTTATTTATTGCAGTCAAATATGTTAATTCTGAAAAATCTCAACTAACCGTTACAAATCGGCTATAAAACATCATACGGTATATGAAATCTATTTTGTTTCCGGTCTTTAGAACGCGGGTGAAGCCGCGGGAAATGCTAATTTAATGTAAAGTACTTAATACGTTATTTGGAAACTACCAATAACTATTTGGAACTCTACCAATACAAGTAAAAGAAATTGACTTGTTATGCGTATAATGAAAAATACTATTATTATTCTGAAAAAGTATTTTAAAAATAACTTAAAGTTCTACGTATAAATTTCAAGAAACTCCACTTACAAAATTTGTAAGTATAAAATTGATGAAATATCACTACATAGTATAAAACAAAGTCGCTTTCTCTGTCCCTATATCCCTATGTATGCTTAAATCTTTAAAACTACGCAACGGATTTTGATGCGGTTTTTTTTAATAGATAGAGTGATTCAAGAGGAAGGTTTATATGTATAATACATAGCGAAAGCCGCGGTTTCACTTGCGCTAAAAAGGGACGAGCCAACGAAGCAAGGGCGAGTCGCTAGTTTACAATATTTTAGTAAACAGTCCAAAACAAATTATGTAAAACACTTATAAGACGGATACTAGCAATATCTTATTACAATCTCATTGACTTAACTAGGGGACGTGGGGCTTCACACGTGATTCTCATACCAGGTCATTTAGTAGGGTACACTTCGTTAATAAGTATACCGCATATAATGAATACGGACAGTGTAGATTTCAAATAAAATGTCGAAGACTTACAAAACATGACATCGATACACACAAATACTGACGAGGTAAAAATATTTATTAAGTGTTTCTAGTTAATTAATCGTTTCTTTTAATTGTGATTATACTTGATATCTTTAAGCGTTGGCTATTTTGTAGACGGTACTCATGTTGGGTGAAAATTAGCATATGTATAGCAAATCTATAGTGAATTTTATGTACCTAGATAGTAAACTAAAAAATACTTTGAGTGTTATTAATACGTTTCTGAGTAAGTATGTAATTAAAATAAAACCGAGTCTACTGTTTGTACTTAATAGTGGCTTCACCATTAGATAATTTAACTTGGGCTAGTCTGCTCAATTTTTTTTATAACATTTTTGTTACAGGTGGGAAAAATTGCTTTAAGTAACATAACAATATATTGACTTTAATACTTTCTCTTTTTATTTATTAAGTTTGATTTTGTTTATAACTAATAGTTTTGAAACGACATCAAACATCGTTAAATACATTCTGTACTTGTTCTGATATATCTTATCATTAAGAAAAATATTGTGTGATGACTTGTCATAAATAAATCGATTTCTCTGATCCTTTTTAGTGATTTATAAACTGTGTTACCATATAAAGTGTTAATTCCGGTTATACACTTTTTTTCTCTTTATTTTTTTCACAAAGCGAATATGTCACCCTCATCATTGCTTACAAGTAAGATATAATAAAAATGACCAAACTACTTACTTCTAAGCTTAACTGCTAATTTAACTTATTTATAAATCATCTTGGCTTTAATAGACAAATGATTGGCTAAAATACTGTTAATATCCTACATTGCTTCCCCGTTGAAGTAATATTTTTGCCCTTTGAACTGTAATTCTACTACATTCTTCTAAGACATGGAAGACGTCTTCCGCTGTACTTCTCACGGCACAATTTAAATATGAATTTTCGAGTCGGTTATATTCAATACGTAAAACAAATCATCTGACCTTATATTTCCTTTCAGACGCATGCACCAGCGAGTGCTGAAAGGCGAGAACACCTATACAAGATCCTGGTCATCGGCGAGCTGGGCACTGGCAAGACTTCCATCATCAAGCGATATGTTCACCAGTTCTTCAGCCAACACTATCGTGCGACGATCGGAGTCGATTTCGCTCTTAAAGTGCTTAATTGGGATGCGAACACTGTAATCCGCTTGCAGCTATGGGATATAGCAGGTTGGTATTTTACTTTTCTTATATAAATAAATATGTTGGGATATTATTACACACAACACCATCTAGTTCCGTGGTAAGCTACGAGGCTTGTGTTACGGATACCAGATAGTTGATATATATATAAGTTTAAATACACATTATAAATATAAACAAGCCATAAAATATTTAAGAAAATGTAGCTAAATGATTTTTTACTAGTAGAATAATTTTGTTTCTCCTCAATGGCACTAAAGGTGCGACTACTGGTAGAATTTCAAAATAAGTTAATTAAGTAATTTTTTTAATGAATGTAAACTAAAAATGCTAAATGCATCGATGCAAATGCTTTTAAAACCGAAAAATTGATTTAAAATGTAAATTATTAAACAAAAAATGGTAATCTTAAAGTAATTCATTTTGTGTATCTCTTTTGAATCAGTTGATTGCAACATTTTTTAAGGTTAATGCGATGATCAAAATTTTTTTTATTTTTATTTCAACACGTTTCTCGGGTCCTCACTAGGTACGTTTTGACGGTAGTTTCCGAAGAAAAAAACTGTTCTGAACTTTTCTAACAGCTGTTTTTCTTTGTAGTTTCCCTATTTTTTATACTTAAAACACCCCCAAAAACAAAAAAGAACTATAAAAACCAGTCCAATGTAAGCAATTGATTTTTATATGCATAAGTATATAGATTATGTAAAGTCAAATAAAATTACATGTACAGCAGCGAAAAAGGTTTTATACATACTGCCAATATGTTGTGCATTTAAAAAAAATGTTATTGACATTTCTAAAATCGCTGATTTTGTAAGAAGTTAAAAACATAAAAAATGGACGAAATGGGATTAATGTTTTCATGGATGTTTATGTCACTCATGGTTATATATTTGCTAATGTTCATGTCTTTACTTTTAATGGTTCCTTATTGATGTCATTATGTAAGACCTAATTACTTTTTTAATTGTTATTCTAAAGCTTACGATTTCAAATCTTACGCTTATTTACGCTTATTATTAGATTCTCGAATCTTTAAAGCTCTTTTCTAGATTTTTAGTAGTTTTTTTTGAATAGTACTCCAGTCGTTGTATTGTAAAGTGATCTTAGATAGTCTTGAACCTTCCTCAAATAAAGTTAAAGGTAAAACTTAAAAATGGACGTTTTTTGGTCACTTTATTTTTATTGATAGTTTCTAAGACTAGCGCGATCAAGCAAAAATAAATACAAAGTGTTTTATAAATGTATTTTACTTTTTTTCTTACACGCAGTAGTGATGTGACGAAAAATGATAAGCCTTATCCCCCAAACCTAAAATAAAGCTGGTATTAAAAGTAACTAATACGACTAATGCCATGATTATCTTACAGGTCAAGAACGTTTCGGTAACATGACCCGGGTGTACTACAAAGAGGCGGTGGGCGCTTTTATAGTTTTCGACGTGTCCCGAGTAGCCACATTCGACGCAGTTGTTAAGTGGAAAAACGATTTGGACACTAAGGTTCAATTAGCAGATGGATCGCCAATACCGTGTATATTGTTGGCTAACAAGGTAAGTTCGATAAAGAATAACTGTTATTCTATTCAATACTCTTTACGACCCACTGCTGGGTACAGGCTTCACTCCAATAAAAGTTGGATGAGGCCACTGCCAAACTGGTCTACCACGCCAAGTGCGAGACTCATCTTTCAAAATATTGCTAGTTTCTCTCAAACATGCAGGTTTCCTCGCGATGATTTCCTCCTCCTTCCTTAGAAATGATTTTTATGCATGTACGTTACCACTAAGCTACCACTGTCTGCTATAGAAATTTACTGCGTCGTGGATATTTCATAGCCTTTATTATTTTTTTAAGAAATTAATTAAGACCTCTACAGTTACAAAGATTACGCGGACTATAAAAAGAATACAAAATAATTTAATTTTTCAATTCCGCCCCACAGTGCGACCAACAGAAAGAAGGAATAATAAGCTCCCCAGCGAAAATGGACGAATATTGTCGGGAGAAAGGATTCGCGGGGTGGTTCGAGACATCTGCTAAGGAAAATATCAATATCGAAGAGGCGGCACGATCGTTAGTACATAAGGTAAGTACCTACTTACACACAAACTCGTTTGGCTTAGTTGGTAGTGACCCTACTTTCTGCGCCAGCGGTCGCGGGTTCGAGTCCCGCTGGGGGCATTCATTTGTTGAGCACGAATGTTTGTACTCCAGTCATGGGTGTTTATTTTTATGATATGTATGTATTTAAAAAAAGTTATATATATGTAGTATATCAACTACCTGGTATCCGTAACACAAGCTACGATAGCTTACCACGGAATTAGATGGCACTGTTGTAAGAATGTCCTAACATAACATATATTATTATTTAAAACATATAAAATTTCTTCTTTCTTATTCTCTTTCTATTAAACTATTTCTTCTTTTTCAACCGACTTTCGATAGGAGGAGGAGGTTATCAATTCGAGCGTTATTTTTTTTTATGTATGTACACCGATTACTCTGTGATATATGATCCGATTTACGTGATTTTTCTTTTGTTAAATCTCTAAACCTGGCTACAGTAACAAATGCAGCACACCTACAAATTTAAACTAAGCACAAAAAATATCAAAATCGGTCTAGCCGTTTAATAGTAAGAATTATACATACATATTTATAAGAATTTTTTTATATATAGCCTATCTTAATAGCCTGACTATAAAGACCTTTCATTTAGAAAATTAAAATATCGATTATATATGTTAAAATTCATTAAGAAGGTGTCTTAACGAGTTATTGATAACGGTTAAAAATTGCACTATAGGTATATATTTTTATAAGAAAAAATATTCTATCTTAATCATATACTTTAAAGGAAAGAGTTGTATGGGATATTAAGTTGATTAGTTTTGTTCCATACAAACCACTATTTATATAAATCTTATAGTCTACTTATTCACAGTCCACTGATTGTGCAATAAATTATTGAGGAAACATGTAAAAAACTAATTTCTTTTTTTTTTCTCTTTATTAGATTTACCAACAACTTTACATAATACAAATACACAATACATTATAAAAAAATACAGATCTAAAAATGTAAAGCCACTTACAGGTAAACACAGCATGCATTATATAAATTTAATAATTTAGACAGTAAAAAGCATAACAAACAATTCTACATTTTAGTGTTCCTTCCAAGACAAAAATACTCATCCCATACAAATTTTATTTTTTATTCTTATTTAGTTATTCGTCTATTCTTCTTCAAATTTTGTTTGCTTGTAAATATCATAGATGTCGTTGATTTGGAAATATTTTACCTGTTTTATTTTAATATGTGCTAATGACTATCATATAAATATTGTAAAATTCATCCTGCATTCGAAGAAAGCTTGAGTGATTTTATCAAGGCTCGTACATTATGTAGTGGAAAAAACCTATTTATTCCAATAACACAAAAATAGCCAGATAATATATCTGTGTCAGGAGACTTCATCCTTTAAGGGCCTTATATAAAAATTTGTCTAAATGACATTAAAAAAAAAGAAATAATAAACGTGAGAAAATAACAATAAAACGTTTACTTTAAATTAAATGTAAGTTATATATACTTTATTAGTTGTTTCATTGTAGTTTAATCATTTAATTATCGATGTAATTGATTTGTTAAGAATGAACGTTTAAAAATACTCGTATTTCCATTACCCGTTTAAGAACTTTGCTTTAGCTTGGCACACCTCATTTATCACTTATGTTTTTCGGGTGCCAATTATGGTGTGAAATACTGACATATAAATTATAATTATATGTATATGTAGGTATATCTTAATAATAGCATTAATAGTAGGTCAGTTTTAAAACTACAGTTACCTACGTTTTTCAAGTGATTTCTCGGATTGATTTATTAAGTAAGATTTCTCGAAACTGTAATAATGGAAAAGGTGATTTGTTACTGTCATACGCGTCCTTTTATAAATACACTAGCCTTTCCTGCGGCTCCGCGCGCGTTCTAAAGGCTGAAAATTAAAATAAAAATATTTTTGTCCCGTTTTTGCAACTTTTTTCATTGATGCTCCGCTCTTACTAGTCGTAGTGTGATGTAATATAGCCTGATTTTCAATTCGGACCAATAGTTCCTGAGATTAGCGCGTTCAACCAAAAAACAAACAAACAAACTCTTCAGCTTTATAATATTAGTATAGATAATGTATTTAATATTTATGTATGCATTTATGTATGTATGTATGTATACGATAAATCATTGTATGCAGCTTCAGTTATATTTTATTTTAAAACTGTCTTTAAAACACATACTTACATACGACATGTTACCTTTTAATTTTTGGTGAGTTATTCTTGTATAACATTATGTAGGTATAAGTATATCTGTATATATTTATCTTGTGTATATCGGAAACGGCCGTTACGATTTCTATCAAATTATGCATTTCAATAAAGTGTTGCCTTTTCACTTTATCAATATGCCTATTTATATTTTTAATTTTGTCCTCTTATTATTTTTTAACTACAGAATTTGCAACTTGCAAGTACTTATTCTTGATTTTAATTGATTTAATTAAATATATTCAAGTATATTTGATACTATTCAAAGTGGAGTAAAATTACTGGTTTTATAATAAACTAGCTGATACCCGCGACTTCGTCCGCGTTGCTTGAAATATTAACAAAGTTTTCCGCATGCGCGCTTCGCCGCTTGCCCCACTACTCCGCGAGGAGGAAACATACTCGTAAATCACTGAACACGCAGTGCATATACAAATCGTTGTTTCTTGAAACTTTAATAACTTTTTATTAAATGAAGATATCGCAAATATTTTTTTTTGATTAGGGCCAAGTGTCTAAGAAATAAAACTTAGAAAGTTTCATTGAAATCTATCCAGTAGTTTTTCCGCGATGCGCGCACAACTGCAGACCTCTATCATTTTATTTATATAATAAATAACAAGTGGAGGAACGAAGGTCAGATATTGAAGTATTATAAAATAGCGAAAATTAACTTCGTTGACCCGCGATATGTAAAATTACATTAAATATCCCACTTTGCATCTCTTTAATGTCCTCCAGACAGGTTTCGGTCGCGGCTAATCTCTCAGCTTTGAGACTAGTAATTTACGCAGTACAGGTCTTTCTCCTACACTTATAGCCAAAGGTGATGTGTCACACCGGTTTCTATACCTTTTGCTCTTAAAGGCTGGTGGGATAGCATTTTGAAACGAATGATTTTGAAATTAATGTCTTTTAATGTTAAAATACAATTGCAGGAGCCTAGGACCTGTAAATCTTCTACTTGCTACCCACTAGACTATTCTATATGAACCTAATGCTAAAACGATAAACGATAAATATAATCTTGTTTTAAATTTATTATTAATAAAAACAAAGCTTATTAATAAACTTTTACAAAATCATAAAAACGTAAGTAATTTATGTTTTCATCGATTTAGCTTATAGATTAAAATAATAAAATAATGTTGGTCATAAAAATTATAAACCGTATAAGCTTTCCCACTCCTACACTCTATCAGGAATAGAATTACAAAATCCTGTTTTATCGGTTACTTTTTTACTATAGATAACTATTTGAAAGGGTTTTAATGGGCGTGTGTTTTAATAGGCTATTTATTTATTTATTTTTAAATGGGCTGTCGAAGCCCAGAGCTTTTTAGATGCGGTAACTTTATATTATTCTCCATGGATTATTACCATAGGTACCAAGGCCTAGTCTTTATCAATTCCTTATTATGGTGACTCGGATAACCAGCTTTCATCATACCAATTTTCAATAAAATTTGTCCATCTGATAAATGAGGAGTCCTACGAGGTTATTACGAGGTCTTCTTTGTTTTGTTGCCTTCAAGTATAAATAAAAATATCTAGTAAGTTGAATGGTAGCTATTGTGGGCGTAGACTGTAGGTGTAGAAACATAATGCTAAGTAAACAAAACAATTTAATTAAATAATGTCATTTAAAGGAAGAGTACTAGGTACTTCATTTTTAATCATATTTTTTTTAATTCGTAGTTGTTCATTTATTAATTCGTACGCAAAAATAGATACTATAATCGTGTGATCGTGTTCAGCCACTGCAGCCGTCTTTTTAAGGCTAATCAGGTAGAGCTATAGTGCACAAAGGTTTGCGCAGATGCAAGTGCACTCTCTATTTCTTTTAGTCTCATTAGATTGCGATTATGGCGCAAGAACGATGACTTATGTCCAAGACTGCCAACTTCCGAACTTTTGAACCTTAAACTTGACCCGACTCAAGACTCGAACCCAGGATCTGCAACTGTGTACAGTTAGCTGTTTCTGTACCCAAACTCGTATAACATTTTAGGTACATATTTTTATTATTGTAATAAAAAAACTGAATTGGACGCGTGCAAGGTGTTTCCATTCTACTAGTATTTCCTAACGTTACAAAAACTTTTTTGGTGGAAATCATAGCATATGTAATATTGTATTGTACGGAACTCGTAGTCCAAAAGTATAAAACGCACTTGGCTAGTTTTTATTTGACCATGAAAAATGCAGTAGAACAACGAATAAAATATATATTATTTCTACACAAAATATTTTTTTTTCTATCCATCCATCCAGCCATCACTACATCATACATTAACATATTATAAAAACTACTTATTGTATTGCCTAAGATTTATATATTTTATAATTATATACGAAGAGCGTGTCAATTATTATTAATAATATATTATGCTAGCGACATACTTAGTCTGAATGACGTTTTCTATTAACATTCTTATAACCAATGGATGTGATGTAATTAAATTCCCATTAAAATACTGTGTATGTTCCTCATGGCGCGTGGATTCGTGGATCATGATGGTATTACGGGTTCGATTTCTGACCGCGGTATTACGACCATACAAATTTTGGCCTCAACTAAAAACGAACGAGTTAGTAATATTAAGAGCCACGTATCAACACTACTCTACATAACTCTATAGCTTCTTCTTTTGTCGATATTCCCTTCAATAACATTAATAGGACTCTTGATTATGGTGGATTACGAAAATCTGAAAGCTAAGTTTTAGTTATAGCTTTTTTTAATTATTTTATGCATTTATAATTTATTTTTGCAAAATTACTTCTTTACGTAGAAAGTGCTATATATACATACTTTATACTCGTACTTTATAGTCGTAGTCATCCGTTAAATAGATTAGAGATAAATGTGTACAATGAAACCAAGAGGACCAAAAACAAAAAACAGCTTTTTTTAAACGGCAACAGCCCAAATTGATCAGATTCGTATTTGTGATAACCGTAACTTAACTATTTGTTGTTTTCTATGAAAAAACTCAACCGGTTTCGAAGCATCTAGAACTTCCACATAAGCTTGCGTTAGCCATATTTAAAATTAGGTAAAACACTGAGAAGCTTTAATACAAAGCTTTTGTCACGGTTTTGTTAACTCTTTGATACGTATTCCTTTTGAGCCTGACTTCACTCGTGTAAAATTTGGTTATTTAATGTGGAATTTGTCGTCATGGGTAAAAATATGAAGTAAAGTTAAGTAATAATACATTATAAGAAAATTAAAAGTCGATTTTGCATATTAAATATTATTTGGAAAATATTATTATTATCGTTATTATCAATACAATGGCCGAGTTTCTAGGTTTTTCCTGTCTCCCTCACTGTCAGTCTGTCTGTCTGTGTGTCTGCCTGGTCAGATTTTGATGAAATTTCGTATGATGAAAGCTGCTTACTTGGGTATACACCATATTACATATACATTTTTTTACGGTTTTTACGGCGGAAATACATCTCTTCTCTGAGAAACAAGTAATCACTACATAGTACATATAAAACAAAGTCGCTTTCTCTGTCCCTATATATGCTTAAATCTTTAAATCTACGCAACGGATTTTGATGCGGTTTTTTTTAATAGATAGAGTGATTCAAGAGGAAGGTTTATATGCATAACAAGCTGATCCCGCGGCTTTTCCTGTGCAAAACTAGGAAAGAGCCCAAGCGAAGCGATGGCGAGTCGCTAGAAATATATATAAATGGAGAGTTTTAAAAGACAGACACTGAAATATATTATTTCATTTATTTGAATAAAAATTCTGTATGTAAAGAGCTTAATTCTTATCTATAACGTATAAGGCTATTCTATTGTAGTAATAAAAAGCTTATTACCTTAATTTTTGTAGAAATGTCACTAGTAAGCGATAGCGCTTTTTTATGGCAAAACGTAAGTAGGATGACACCATTCAGGCATATTTGTTATTTTTATGCTCAAGGTGTTCTTTGTAATTTAATAAATTATGATGAAATAGTATACCTAACTAGTAATGATATATTTTCTTGGCAAGGACTTGTATAAATAAACATAGTGATCTATATTAATGATCTTCTATACATACTACTTATCGTCAACATGTTGTTTTTAAAAGGCTGATAGAAGTTACGTTTTCGTGTTTATTTGTATAAGTTAATATTTTAATATTTATACACCTAATAGGGACGATTAAGCTAAGTTATATGACAACATAATCTAAGAATACGTGTAACATAATCCTGAATTAACATACTGTTTTAATTTTAAAGTTTATTTAATATTCGTATAAAATTTTGAAAGAATAATTATTGTTTATACATATAAGAACAAAATTCTCGGATTAATATTTCTCTACAAAATATTAAATAATTTGGTAGACTCGCCTAATATCGTATTTAGTATAGGACTACAAGTTCCGCGCTCTTCCGCACATTCTATATTAATTTAAGACGTAATAAATTCGGACAAAATTCACCCTTAAATAAAATTTTAATAAACTATAATAAAATATTTCAAAAAGATCCTAATGTTGATATATTTTCAAACAAATTACATAAATATAAGATATATCTCAAAGAAAACATTTAGATTTACATTTAGATTTAGATTTAGTTTTAGAATTTATCTTTTGTTTTTGAATATAAGTTAACATTTAAATTTAGCTTAATGTACGAGTATTTAACTAACTGCATAATATGTATGTCATATATAATGTTGTGCATACCTTTAAGTTGGAGGTATATACAAAAAAGATTTTTTTTTTTCAATGTTTTAATTATTAAGTTTGTGTATATTTCTCTAGTTGGTAAGCCTTATTTAATAAATAAAAATAAATAAATACTAGTAATTTATCCTCACTTTGCTCACGTTATGCCCTTAAGTTTGAATCCCAAGAGAAAATCATTTTTTGTTCCAGTCGTATACAGTATAATCCAGCAGAGTTTCATCACAATCTGTTTAATGATAGTTATTCATTATTATTTATATAGATTTGAGTACTATATGATTTTTATTCATTTATTATATTTTCGTGATGTTATAAAGAATGCGATTTCATCATTCGCGTGTTGCTGGAAAATTAACGACGCCATTAGGTAAACCAATTATGTAAAATTGTTACTAACTAGCTACCTGCTTATATTGATGATACACCGGTCTACCAAAGTATTGCACAATAATTATGTAATTCATACGATTAAATATAAATTTGTGTAAAAATATTGAGCCCAGTGTTCTTACATTCTGTTACATATACTTGTATATTTTCCAGAGGTTCTATTTATTTAACCGAAACTAGATATATTATGTACTTTTTCTATAGGAAAACAACTATGGATTAAGATAGCATAAAAGAAACATTCCTAGATAGGTTTAGATCTTTTTCTAAACCCTAAAATAGCTCGCTATATTCCTCCTAAAATACGGTCTATTTACGAACATTAGTAAAACTGAATTATACCAAGGCACATATCAAAAGAAATCCATAATATTCCAAAAAGAAATCCATAATAATCCAAAATATTCCAAATAATTTACTTAAAATATTACATTACATATATATTTCTGTTACATATAATATTATTTTATGTGACTTATTAAATATATTTTACGTAAACAATGCGTTTTTCTAGTTATTCAATAAATATTATTTGACGACACGTTTGGCTTAGTTGGTAGTGACCCTACTTTCTGCGCCAGCGGTCGCGGGTTCGAGTCCCGCTGGGGGCATTCATTTGTTGAGCACGAATGTTTGTTCTCTAGTCATGGGTGTTAATATGTATATTATGTATGTATTTAAAATTTATATGTGTAGTATATCAACTATCTGATATCCGTAACACAAACCTCGTAGCTTACCACGGAACTAGATGGCGCTGTTGTAAAAATGTCCTAACATATTTCTTTATAATATTCCTTTTAGAACCTCCAAATAATAATCTCTTCTCTACTCTTCCAGATTCTTCTAAACGACAAACTACTTCAAAGCAACGATAAAGACGGCGAGAAGTTCGCTCTCGACCACAAGATCGCTAACGGGGAGAACAACCGCGACCCGAGCTCGGGCAAGTCATGCGCCTGCTGACCGACCACAATGTTACTTGAAATGTCCTGCAAAATTACTATCTATTACTTATCTATTTAATTTAATAATTATCTATACGTTACATAGATTATTTTGCTATTTAGAACACATACTAAAGGTAACATTTGGTGGTATCTAGTTTTTGAGGATGTTCTACTGAAAGACGAAGGTTTGGAAAACACATTGGTTTCTAAACTTGCGTAAAGTCTAAGAATAATCTCTTTTTTCACAGAAAGTTAGAAAGGAATAATTTTTCGTTTTGATATTTTTTTCGTGATTTTGCAAGGTACATTCAACGGTTTTGTTACACAGTTATCAGTTGGAAACGATTGCTGTTTGAACAACAATAATATTATGTAATCAATGAATCTTTAAATTTCAACTATTAATTTTTTACTGTTTTATAGCTTTAATATCTATTACATTAAAAGCGTTTCCTTTTTTAATATTAAAATGATTAGAATAATCAGTTATTGTGTTTGAATATTATATTTCTAATTGACTAAAGTTTTGGTACAAATAATGTGTTCGATGCTGTGGCCTTAATGCAATATTCTTAGTAGTTATTTCGGCTGTATAGAGTCGTTTTAAATGAAATGTTTCTACTTTATAATCAATATTTAAATATACTAATATATAATAATGTAATAATTATAGTTTTTCTTATTTCTAAGATATTGGTGCGTTATTACTGAAAAAATATAATTTTACGTTGGAAAGTACTCTCACCGGATTTTTTTGTCGTATGATGTACCCAAATGCCTCTTTATCGAATTTCTTACTACGTGGGTAGTTTAAGTTGAACGTTACTTTGAATGTGAAGTGCCATTTACGGCTTGAGTCATATTATATAACATTATAGACAATAGTGTATAATATTCGAGTTATTTTATTGTAATAAGTATTACTGTATGAGAGCGCGTGAAGTTATTTTAAAAGTAATAAAATGTTTTGACATTATAATGTTCTTTAATTTACTTGTATTCCCTTTAATTAATAAAGCAGAAGATAAGTTACTGAGACTAAGGTTATGAACCTTCACATTGAAATAATTTTATTTATCTACTAAATTATAGTCACTAAGCAGTGGTAGCCCACCGGTATCGCGCTCGCTTCAATAACAGAGTGAAGCAGGTTTAAATCTGGGTCTCGCACTCTTGATATTTTCAAGTGCGAATCATTCCTTTAATGATTACCACTTGTCTTACGGTGAAGGAAAACATCGTGAGGAAACCTGCATGTCCGAAAAACCTAGCAAATTTTCGAAAGACATGTGAACTCCGCCAACATGCACTAGGCGAGCGCGGTGGACTATGATCTGATTCCCCTCGTACTGAGGATGGTACGTGCCCAGCAGTGGGACGTTGAAAAGGGCTGAAGAAGAGAAGAAGTAAGAGTCACATGCACCATATTTTAAATTTGATCAACACACATACCCGTATCTTGTTCAGTAACATTGAATAAAATGAAACCCTCGAATCTGGACATTAAATATTTTTTGAAGAATATTATTGAAATAGTCATTAATATCGCAAAATCCGAATATTTTTTGATTTTTCTTTCTGGGTCCTACCGCAAGAAAATTACAGCATAGATTTTTATGAAATTTGACATGATGATAGCTGGTTATGTGGAACAACATATAGGGCATTTTTTACTGTGGGAGAATATATCTAATATTATCTATATTTGAATCTATTACTTGGACTTTCACTTTCACCCAAAGGAAGGCAAATAAAAATTATGTTTTAGGTAAATACCATCAATTTATCAAAACCAAATAAGAAAACGTCACATGCACACACACGAAAACGCACAATCACAATCTAAAATAAATGAAGATTAAATCTCGTACAAAGAAAGACTAATCGCGTAGATAATAGCTTATGTGAGTCATTAGGCTTAAAGCTAAAATAATTTGTAACTGTACGGGTTGTCTGTATTTATTAAAATTTGTAAGAAAGTGTGGGTATTATGTATGTGTTTGTTAGGTGCGCATGTAAGAAGTTATACCTAGGTATTTTTATAAAAAAGACAGTAGGTAGGTAGCCCAGTGGTAACGCACTCGCTTGGATACACTCGGCTAGTACTGCGGATTCAAAATCGGGTCTCGCACCTCTGATAATTTCATGTGCAAATCATTTCTGTCATAATTACCACTTGTCTTACGGCGAAGGAAAACATCGTGAGGAAACCTGCATGTCAGACAAAACCTTGCAAGATTTCGAAACACATGTGAAGTCCGCCAACACGCACTAGGCCAGCGCGGTGGACTATGGCCTGCTCCCCTCGTACTAAGGGAGGCCCGTGCTCAGTAGTGGGACATTAAAAAGTGCTGATAATTATGATAATGTTTTTTTTAGCATAGTAAAACAAAAGTAACTAAAATCGTTATCCTGAATGCCAATATCACTTTTGCAAAAAGACAAAATATAGCAAATAAATATGTATAAGGTAAGGTGTAAATTAATGGGTGGACCACCCTTAACACTTTAGAGGTATGAAAAATAGATGTTGACCGATTCTCAGACCTACCCGATATGCACACAAAATTTCATGAAAATCGGTCAAGCCGTTTCGGAGGAGTTTGGCAACAAACACCGCGATACGAGAATTTTATATATTACACATATTTGTGAGCACTGTTGGAGAAACACCCCAATAAAAATAAAACACATTGGACTTACATTGACGTGACTTTTGTTGCGTTTTGTCTTTCGCTCATAATCCCTTTAATTTGATAGCAATATCATAACATCACTATGGCAGTGATAAATAGTCATGTTGTAATGTTCGCCATATTAGATTAAAAATGGCGGTATTCAGATAATCCCATATTTAGTCACGAGAACCAAACGTGTGTGCCTACAGCTTAATTAAGAGTAATTTGACGACACGTTTGGCGCAGTTTCCTCCTTCCTACCTTCTTGCGCCAGCGGTCGCGGGTTCGAGTCCCGCTGGGGACATTCATTTGTTAAACTCAGATGTCTGTGCTCCAGTCATGGGTGTTTATATTTATAATATGTATGTATTTAAACTTATATATGTAGTATATCATGTCTGGTATCCGTAACACAAGCTTCGTAGCTTACCACGGAACTACATAGCGCAGTGTGTAACAATGTCCGAAAATATTTAATAGGATACTAAGAAGTGGGGGAAGTTGCTAAATTTGATTACAGACAGAAACAGAGGTGAAACTAAATAAATGTTTATAATATGTTCTTATTTATATCGATCTACCGCGCATATTATAACCCTTCCTCTTCAATCACTCTATCTATAAAAAAAACCGCATCAAAATCCGTTACGCAGTTTTAAAGATCTAAGCATACATAGGGACAGACAGACAGCGACTTTATTTTATATTATATAGTGACACGTGTTTTAAACGTGATGTGTAAATGGAAATATAAAATAAATCTATGAAAGATTTAAGGGTAGCTCGAAAATGGCAGACATAATGTATGCGTGTGTCGAAACTCTATACCTATATGAGAATTACATAGAGAAAAAGTTTATGTCATGTTTTTGTGATTTTATACTCTACATTTATACTATTTTACTTTTTTTTAACAATATAATATCTTTGTACTTGAATTGATATTACAACATAATGTTTTTTCTAGAAATACCTTAATTCATTATTAAGTCCCAAACCATTATTGATTGACGCAACTAATTAGGTTTTAATTCACACTTAAAAAACGACTTCTAAATAACACTATCTTAATTTATTGTACAATTTACTAGTAAAAAATAATAATAAATTTAGCAATTCCACGTAATGAATGTTAATAGTGGTTGCTAAATCAGCACAAAGGAATCTAAAGGTACCATTATAGGTAGCCCAGCGGTAAAAAGCTTCGTTTGGTAAAACAAATGAAGGGAGTTTTAATCCCAGGTCCTAAGCCTCTGATCCTCATGTGTGAATCGTTCTCAACATGATTGCTACTAGTCTTACAGTCGTCATCGTGAGATAATCTGCAAGTCTTAGAGAACCTTAGACTAACTGGATCCCAATCATATCTATACTAATATTATAAAGCTGATTTGTTTGTTTGCTTGGTAGAACGTGCTAATCTTAGGAACTACTGGTCCGAATTGAAAAATTCTTTTTCTATTGCATAGTCCGTTTATCCAGGAAGGCAATAGACTATATTACATTACGCTACGACCAATAGGAGCGGAGCATCAATTAAAAACCTTGCAGAAACGAGGAAAAACTATTTCTTTTGATTTTCAGCCTTTAGAACGCGAGCGGAGCCGCGGGAAAGGCTTAGTATGGTATATGGTTGCGGGATGTTGTAAATAGGCTAAATGATAAATCCACTTATATATAAATACTTCGTGGTATTTTTTTAAGGTTCCGTATTTCAAAAGGAAAGAACGGAACCCTTATAGGATCACTTTGTTGTCCGTCTGTCTGTCTGTCTGTCAGAACCCTTTTTTAGTTTCAAATTTATTTATTGTACTTAATCTTATTTACTTACAACTTATTAGTTATTAATATTTTTGTTATTTTTATTCTTAATTTAATTAAGTATGGGTTAACAAGTCCATTTATTATTTGCATAGAGTTGATGGTGATTTAGAGAGCAACTTAAACTGCGTTATCTGTCTGCAACAGATTTTAGAGATTTACTGATTAAAAGATATAATTACTTAATTAAATATCAATGTATTCCAATTGACTTGACACGGACCACTTTTTATGAATAAAGATGTCATTTCAGCAACAATATAGTTATTATTAGAAAAATAATTATTTAAGACATAAATATAGAGTATCACATAGATATATTATAAAAATGCGTTGTAAATTAAAAAAAACGAGCAGCCATTTTATTTTGTCTTATTTAATTATGTTAATAAATACTACTTAGTGCCGTAAACTATCCTGTTTGGGCCCCAAATACAAAATTCGAAAATTTGGGACACTTATTTCTTTTGGTTTTTTAAACTGTTAATAGGGGTTTTCTAGAAAAAAAAATGAAATGAAATAATCGCTTGTTATCCGCTAGGGTCTATGAATCAGAGGCCCCATGCGATCTCATTACGTGGCCCTTTAGAAGGTCTTACGTCCCTCTTTAGAAAGTCTCTATAAAATCTTAGATAACAAATAATTTTGGTGAAAAAGACGAACGAACGAAAGAAAACTGAGCATTTTTATTATTTATAGGTCATCCTAAAAATAAATTATATGGACCAAACAAGTTGCAGGCGATAAGTGAATGACGAGCTCAAAGGGGGCCTAACTGTATTTTTTTAATTATATATTAAATAAATAATTATTGTGGATTATTTATTTATTATATAATTAAGTTATATTATATATTCTGTGCATTAACTCACATCACCGTCTAGATACATGGTGAGGTGCAGCTGTCCTCCATGGGTGCAACCTTGTGCTATGGATACCAGATAGTTATTATACTACACATAATATATAACTTTTAATACTAAATTAATAATGTAAAAATAAACACCCATGTCAGAAGTATGAAATCCAGCGGGACTCGAACCCGCTATTTACGCTAATATAAAATTTGAAAAATTGTATTCTGATCTCTAACGTTAAGTCGGATTTCGAAAAGCTTGCTAGGTTCTCTGCAGGTTTTTTCACTATGTTTTCATGCATAGTAAGCCAAGTAGTAATCATGTTTAAAATGTTCGCACATGATAATAGAAGAGGTGAGAGACCTGAATTTGAACTCGCTTCACTTGGTTACACAAATGAGTGCGTTACAACTGGACTATCATTGCCCTTGAAAAAAAAATTAGCACACCATTTTATGTTACAAAGAGTGTACCTTTCGCGATCCCGTTACTCTCGAGTCAATGTATATTTTCTTTACGTAAAAGACTATTTACGTATATATCTGGAAGAAAGTATAATTAAAAACTTATTATGATGTAGAAAAGTGTGGGTTAGGCCATTTTACCTCCGTCCAAATTGAGATCATGCCAGACTTTACCGACTACTATTATAAAAAGATAACGCGGTAAGTATGCAAATGAACTGAAAGCCTTTTATTTACTTTATGATTATATTTTTCTTGTTTTATCAGAATATATACGAGTACTCTTGTTGATAACTTCGTACTGTGTGCTCTTTCATAATCATTGAATAGCAACTATTTGTGGTAAATGCAATTGTATTTAGTGTAATTTGTTAGACGATGTGATTGTGTATATTTTGAAATGGATATCAATAAGGTCAGTTTTATTTTAATTCATTTAAAATTATAGAAATATTCTTACACAAAGCAAAAAATTGTGTAATTTAAATTTTTAGTGTATTACTTTTTTGGTTTAAAATATATTATTTTATGTAAAAGTGTTTAAAGTTATATTAAAGAAGTTCATTTTTAAAAGCTATTTGAATAAATAAATTTTATAAAAGAATTTGCTTAGCTGAGTTTAATAAGAAATGAAGTTTCAAATTCATTGAACTTATTATCGAACAAATTAAGTATAATGTCTTGTCTTTTAGTTTATAAAAGTATCTATGTATGATGTTTAAATATTACGAAGATATTTCCATGGTATTAATTTATCATATCAAATAGTTTGTTTAATTAAATACATCAACCATATACAAAAGATATCTTAACCAACTTTTTAAAAAAGGATATTGTATGTTCGTTTGCATGTATTATTATATACTGTGACTCAAAGGCGGCTTCATATAAATTTAAACCAATTATTACACCTTTGCGAATTTAATTTTTTTTAACGTGAATGTGGCAAATGCTTTGTTTTAAAAATGGTGCTACTAATCTGACATCTCAAAAAAACGTTATTTTTCTTACTAATATTATCCTTTCGCAATAAATGTAGGAATGTTAAATTAAAACATTGTAATATTCTTAGCATAGGTAAGTTCTAGGCGTCATAACAAAGATACGAGTATTTACATATATTATGTAAATAGCGTTCTAATCTTGGTGAGGACGTCAAAATATTTGAAAATGATTAAATGGTTGATGCCTTGATAACTTGAATCCCCAGTAATGTGTATTTATATAAAACTAGCATTTCCCGCGACTTCGCACGCGTTCTAAAGACCGGAAACCAATTTCTTTGTGAGTCACGCGGTATGATACTTTGCAGAACTAACGCCCGCCCTTCCCGTTTTTGCAACATTTTTCATTGATGCTCCGCTCCTATTGGTCGTAGCGTGATGTAATATAGCGTTCCTCGATAAACGGACTATCGAACACAAAAAGAATTTTTCAAATCGTCCCAGTAGTTCCTGAGATTAGCGCGTTAAAGCAAACAAACGAACGAACTCTCCTACTTTATAATATTAGTATTGATTTCCACGTTATAATCTGAATATAGGCAGGCAATTGCAAGTTAATGACGACGAACAATTACGACTATTGCGCAGCGCTTTGCGACTATATTTCACATATATACATAACAACATATTATAAGTTAAGCTTTTAGGTGTTATTAGTAAAACCTAAATAATATAAACTGATACATTTTTTTTGGTTGGTTCTTATAGCTAAATGAATTTTTCATACAGTTTTTTGAAAATAGTCATCGAATAGTCTATACAGAGGTCGAATTTTTAATTTTTACAATATCTATTTGTCTATAGAATTCCTTTTATACAGTCTTTTTATGTACCGTTTCTGAGACATGTACCTATATTGTAAACCTACTAACCGTTAACATACGTGAGGAGGAATCCAAGCGGAGTGAGAGTCAGATGCTAGTACTATTATATATATGAATATATTTGCCATTGCAGAAAATAAACTATGAGTAAACTGTAAATGTGCTCTTAAAGTACTGTTTGATCGCAATATTAACTACGACGCAGTTACTTGAAGCATTATAAATGACGAATAATCTTGTAATATCAAGTAAGCAATGGAAATGTACACTAGTTTTTAAAACAAAACAAACTGTGTCATTTTGCAACATATAAGGCAAATTATTATAATTTGACTGGTTGCAAGTTCTCTGTAAGAGGCTGTTTATAATTATTTATGATTGTGACTATAACAAAGTTGGAAAGTAATTTACTTAATTTACTTGTTTTTAATAATTATCGTTTTCATTATTAAAAATAGTTTTGAAGCTTTACTCTACTTCATAAATGCAACGCTGGCAGAATGATTTGCACCTCTAATTAAACCTCTAAGTCAGCAACTAGAATAAATCACCAGTTTTTGGTACGCGTTGCTATTTTCCAACACTTATTTTACTTTATTAGCTTGCGTTCGTTGTAAAAAATATTAAGAACTTCGTTCCAATAATAATAATTATTGAACGAAACGGACCAATTCGTAGATAGATCTTTATTAATGTATTCTTCTCTTTTAATCGTTTATTTAAAAGCATTTTCCGTGACGGACAACATAATTATTACTTTAGGCAAGGTGTAAGAGGTCATTTTTAAACATGACGTGTTATGGCTTAAGTCAAAGAGATAATTATTATAGAACTAAGCAAAAAATTGTTGTGAATATAGGCAGGCAATTGCAAGTTAATGACGACGAACAATTACGACTATTGCGCAGCGCTTTGCGACTATATTTCACATATATACATAACAACATATTATAAGTTAAGCTTTTAGGTGTTATTAGTAAAACCTAAATAATATAAACTGATACATTTTTTTTGGTTGGTTCTTATAGCTAAATGAATTTTTCATACAGTTTTTTGAAAATAGTCATCGAATAGTCTATACAGAGGTCGAATTTTTAATTTTTACAATATCTATTTGTCTATAGAATTCCTTTTATACAGTCTTTTTATGTACCGTTTCTGAGACATGTACCTATATTGTAAACCTACTAACCGTTAACATACGTGAGGAGGAATCCAAGCGGAGTGAGAGTCAGATGCTAGTACTATTATATATATGAATATATTTGCCATTGCAGAAAATAAACTATGAGTAAACTGTAAATGTGCTCTTAAAGTACTGTTTGATCGCAATATTAACTACGACGCAGTTACTTGAAGCATTATAAATGACGAATAATCTTGTAATATCAAGTAAGCAATGGAAATGTACACTAGTTTTTAAAACAAAACAAACTGTGTCATTTTGCAACATATAAGGCAAATTATTATAATTTGACTGGTTGCAAGTTCTCTGTAAGAGGCTGTTTATAATTATTTATGATTGTGACTATAACAAAGTTGGAAAGTAATTTACTTAATTTACTTGTTTTTAATAATTATCGTTTTCATTATTAAAAATAGTTTTGAAGCTTTACTCTACTTCATAAATGCAACGCTGGCAGAATGATTTGCACCTCTAATTAAACCTCTAAGTCAGCAACTAGAATAAATCACCAGTTTTTGGTACGCGTTGCTATTTTCCAACACTTATTTTACTTTATTAGCTTGCGTTCGTTGTAAAAAATATTAAGAACTTCGTTCCAATAATAATAATTATTGAACGAAACGGACCAATTCGTAGATAGATCTTTATTAATGTATTCTTCTCTTTTAATCGTTTATTTAAAAGCATTTTCGTGACGGACAACATAATTATTACTTTAGGCAGGGTGTAAGAGGTCATTTTTATTAAACATGACGTGTTATGGCTTAAGTCAAAGAGCTAGTTATTATCGAACTAAGCAAAAAATTGTTGTGAGAATAAAATATTTGTTCGTTAACACTAAACGTTAACGTTACGTTATAAAATAATTATCTGTACATATAATTAAATTTAACTTAATCGTATTTCTAAATTCAATATGTTTTGGAAAATCTTATTGAAATACCCATTATCATCAATACAGAAGCCAAATCTATGGTCTTTAAATTTTTTGTCTATCTGTCTGTGAAACGTCGCGGTCACGAAATTTCCACTGGATTTGAATGAAATTGGGTATGATGATGAGCAGGTTATCCTAGTCAACAGATAGGAAAACTCCGGGAAAATATCTTATCTCTGAGAAATGTATACATACTAACGGATATATATATATATATATATATATACACAAAAAGAATTTTTCAATTCGGACAGGTCGACCGGTCAAACAAACAAACTCTTCAGCTAGAGCTCATATAGCTCATAGATAACTTATATTATAATTTTCAAATAACTCAACCATTGTGAAAATAAAACAATTTTAACATACTTAACTTATACATGATTAGAGTGTATACAAGAATGTTAGTTTATTAGGTTCTTTACGTTAGGTTCTCATTGTAGAGATGAATGCGTTTTGCATACTTACAAGTAAATTATTGGACTTAGCTACGGGACAACCGAACCTAAGACGTAAAGTTAGTCACATATACAAACTTAAACTAAATTGATTTCATAGCCCGTGATTTATACAGTAAAAATATAATTAAGCGGCCTAATAGAAAAAGAGAGTCACATTTATTATCAACGACGTTGGCTCAGTTTGTAGTGACCCTGCTTGCTGCGCCAGTGGTCGCGGGTTCGAGACCCGCTGGGGGCATTCATTTGTTGAATACGAATGTTCGTACTCTATTCATGGGTGTATTTATTTATAATATGTACGTATTCAAAGCTATATATAATATGTAGCGTATCAACTATCTGGTATCCGTAACACAAGCCTCGTAGCTTACCGAGGAACTAGATGGCACTGTGTGTTAGTGTCCCAACTTATTTATTTATTTTATTTATAGTAGCAAAAGCGCCAGCCATTTTACCTAATCTTTCGTGTATGAATAAGTTATTAGCTTTTAATAGGTAGGTACATATGTTACTTTGAGTAATATGTATTTAAATATTTTGGACCTCTATAAATTATAGTTTTGGAGCTTACTACCATCAATATTATTTTTTGTACCAAGTAATAGGCTTAACGACGAGTTAGATATTGTGTTCAAACGTATAATACAACAGGTTACCACGAAGTCTTGCTTTGATATTTAAATTCTATACTTCTGAGAAATACCTACTTATCGAAATTTAACTTTTTTGTCTTTTAAATTTTATATGTATTTAAAATAAGTTTTTTTGCCCATATTTTATTCAGGCATTTTTTTTAGTATGTAGTCTCTTGTCTAGAGTCTCAATCTTGAGATTCAGTAAATACCCATTCATTAATTTTTAATATTTGTGGTAATCACGATACATTTGGCTCAATTTAAAGTGGCCTTACTTGCTGTACAAGGTTTCGGGTTCGAGTCCTGCTTGGGGAATTCATTTGTGTGAATGATGGGCACAATCGATTCTATTCCAATGATAATTTAGTGTGTATATTCATAATACGTATATTATAAGTTATAGCATGTGTTTTCAACTATCTGGTGTCGTCGGTTCGTGCTTCACTATGGAACTAAATGGTTGTGTGTTTAATATGTCACATTTAAGGAAAAAATTAAGCAAATATTTATTGAGAGAAGAAGAAGAGAGAAGAATACAAGAAACTTTAAGTCATCCCATTCACATATTAAACAGATCTCTACTTTATATAAAATTTCGACTAGCACTTGAATATTTTATAATGTAATTAACATAATATAGGCCTTTTTTATTAATATTTTATGTATGTTATGTACATAATATATGTCCGAAATATGAAGAAGCTGTGAGAAAAAAATATAAATAATCCATTTAATATTAGTCGACCCATTTCGTTTTACATATTTAATTTTTTTATACTAATTTAAACATACAGCAAATCATAAAATAAAGTTTTAACATTCTAAATGTGTTTAGGTACAAAAAAAATATAATGAGTCTTATAACTTATCGTAACTGTGTGATTTCAAAGAAATATGAACTATACTTAAATAACGTATTCACTTCAGGAGGTCTTTAGCAAGGCGATAAGCCTAAACCTGCTAAAATTTCTGGAGGATCTGGGATGGTAAGAATAACTCAGACAATTCCCACACACGCAAAATAGGCGCTAGTCGTCGAGTTGTAGATAAAAGCCCGTCTAAACCATAACTAACCATAACATATTGACTTCAGGCTCCTAAACCAACAAACGATGTTATATTAAAAGTGGAGGATTTAAAAGTTTGGACTCCAGAAGAAAAGTCATGGTGGAGACGAAGTCCAACTAAACCTGCAGAAGTTATATTAAACAACAGTAAGTATACAGGAAATGTTAATTTACGATTTACGAGTATTCCGTTGATGGGATAGGAAACCATCGTCATTAATCAATCTATATTATATTGTATTGAGGTCAGATGTAACAAAGCAGTGGTAGCTGAGTAGTAACGCACTTGGGAAACCGAGTAAACAGGTTCAAGTCTCGAGTCTCGCACCTCTGATTTACAGTTAATTTTACGAAAATAAAGATTTTTGGATTCGCTTATTTTTGAATTTCATTTAATATTTAATAAGTAAGTAATAGTTTCAGTTCGCATGAAAACGGGAGAATTCGTTGCTGTTATTGGACCAAGGTGAGCTATATAAATGATTAAATATGTAATAAATATTGTTGTAATATTAATTTTCCAAAAACTCTATATAGTCTACTATGTAAAATACGTTTTAATTCAGTGGTGCAGGTAAAACAACGTACCTAGTAGCATTAGCTGGCAAAAATACACTACCAAGTACAGGCAGAGTCTCAGTAAATGGGACGAATGTTAAGGAAATACCAGGTTTTGTGGAAATACTGCCTCAGTTTGATGCGTTTATGGAGAGCTTGAGTGTGATAGAACATTTGGTTTTTATGGTCAGTAACATACATTTTTTAGCTTTAAATATTAGTTTAGATTCAAATAATGAATAACAAAAATATTATAGGAAGAAAGATTTTTATGAGGGTTTCACATAGTATATCAGTTCAACTGGGAATATCTTATATCATTTAAACTCACTTTAAAGAATCAAACAAATTAGTATATCAATCAAAAAAAGTAAAATACAAGAAAATTTTCTTAAAACACTCGTATATTCCTAAGTTTTGGTCCAGATACCTAATTACTTCATCAATATCGATCAACTCAACTAAAAGATTATATTTTTATGAAGTTTATTTCTAGCTATATAATAATAGTAAAGCGTACAAATATACTTTATTTATTTAATAACTTCTATGGTTATTGAATTTCTTTGTGAACAAAGTACCTACATGCCCAGACTCATTCATCATTTAAGTCACTTTGCTCAAACTGATTTGGTTAATAATACGTTTCCCATTATGTTCTAGACAGAAATGAAATTGGGCAGCATCAAACACCTTACAAACAAAGCTATATTGAGATCTTTAAAAGATGAATTGAAGTTGAAAATGTTAGAAGATTCGCCAATCAGTTCGCTTTCGGGTGGCGAACGTAGGCTGCTGTCTTTGGCCACATCGGTAAATAAATTATAATAAGTGATATCCTTAATATTAGTCTTCTGATTGATTTTAGGCAGGTCTATTTATTAAGATATGCAAGCACAAGTACACTTTCTTTATTCCTTTTTTGTCTCAAAAACTGATCAGATGATAATTACACGACCGGTGAGAGGTCAAGAGGCCGATCGAAGGCTTTGATGCTGATACTACTCTTACTTAGAAACCGAAGAGACCGTGTACGAATGATGTCCTCACTAATATCATAAATATAAAAGATTGTTAGTTCATCGACACGACCATCTAGCATGCACTATATATCACTTAGTTAATGTACCGGAATTCGGTACTTTAGATTCGATAGATCATGTAGTTGCCGTGCGATGTAACTAGTATGTTCGATCAAAGGACCTAGTGGCACTAATAATATTATAAATCGGATCTATAGGTACTAGTTATTGTATCAGGGTAGTAATTCTCAATAATGAATAAGAATTTGGGCATACGTAAGTATATATACTTTATTCATTCCATGAAGTCCATGTTAGCTATAAAATCCAAGATCTTATGTTTTTGATTTACTGTAATAATTGTACCGTACTCGCTTATTTATTTTAATGTTTTCTAGCTACTATCGAAACCACAAATTTTGATATGTGATGAACCAACAACAGGATTAGACAGTTATAACGCAGCATTAGTTATAGATGTGCTAAAAAAATTATCGTCATGTGGCAAAATCGTCATCTGCTCCGTTCATCAGCCTTCATCAGACATTTTTAAAGAGTTTAATGCCATTTCCTTGATGTCTGAAGGCAAATTACTGTTCCATGGATCTCAAGAAGAATGCAAAAAAATATTTGAGAAGTAAGTAGTATTTTTGCACACCACAATTATTGAATAAATATAATTTTTTAACTACTTAACTAAAATATGACTACGTGAAGAATTGAAAAAACGATGAAACAACCCGATTTTAAAATTATACAGATAATATGCAGATAAAAATCATTTCTCAAATTTAAATAAAATATGCGTGACACTACTATGTTAGATTTAAGTTTACTAAGAATGGCCTAAAATTATTAAAACTAACATCTAAGTTTTATTGTTTATCAAAATAAACATTTTTAATTAGTACACTACCCTACCTGCTGCGGAAGGTCAAGGATTCGAGTCCCGCTGGGAGCATTCATTTTGGTGATAAGCACCATTGTTTGCACTCCAGTCATGTCCATTTATAATATGTACATATGTATTTATAGTTATATATCATGTGTAATGGGAACAATTATCTGGTATACATAACTAGGCTTGCCAAAAGCCCGGGAAAACCGGGATTGTCCCGGAATTTTGCGTCTTGCCCGTGTCCAGTAATTAGACCATATTGTCCCGGACTCCGAAAACCTATGAGTTTTGTAACAAAATAAACTAACAACTAATAACACGTCACACGGCTAAAACCTTTGAAAATAAAATAGCTAAGATATTTTTACTATGATCTCGACCCAACACCGTCGTCCTAGAATTGTCCCGGATTTGATAAGTTTCTATCTGGCAACCCTATACATAACACAAGCTTCGTAGCTTACAATGGAACTAGATGATGCTGAGTTTTAATGTCTCAAATAATATTTTTTGTTACATCAGAATGAACCTGTACTGTCCACACAACTACAACCCCGCTGAGTTTTACATCAAGGCCGTGTCCATGGACTTCGATAATAAATGTGGGGTTAGCAACAATCCGGCGCCGGATGACGAAAGAACCGGTTCCTTACGACACTCGAGGTAGCACGTTTACATTGTATCTTTACGATTTTCATTTAGAAGTTTACACCTAATTTGTATTTCATATTGTACTAACCAAAGCTTTAAATAAGATGATTTGTTAATAAATTAAAGCTTATAAATAAATAATACTGCATAATGCATAGATGCCATTACACTGTCTTTATAGTACTGAGTTTTATTACATTTTCTAATGTTTTCAGAAGTTAAACAGCTATTTCCTTGTTTTTGGTACATTCTAGAAGATTCTATAAGATCTATATGAATAAACAGTAGTTTACTTTTTCTTTACAAAATGTCGTCACGATGTGTTAACAACCTTTGTGTGACTATTATGAATGCCATCTTCTTTTTAAAAGTTGCCGTAGGCTTATCTACTTTATAAGGCAGTCGGAAACGGATTAAACTGATTTAAAATTTTCCATCGCCTATAAAAAATAAAGGTCAATGAATTATTTCGTAATATTTGTTTAAACTTGTTGTAATTGAGATTGTGATAGGTACCAAGTAGTGATTAACTCTGATTAGTGTAAAGGAAATAGCTTAACTATGGTACAAAAAATTTATGCAATATTCTTCAGTTGTGAAATATTGTGCAATAGCACGCTGCACGTGTATAGTTAATTTTTTTCTAACTATTTAAAGCTAGATCTAGGCTTATAATATTTAAGATGACTTTCTTCATTATTGAATGGATTATGGCGTTTACATACAATATATTATTCTTGTTAATGAATATAACCGTTATTTAAAAGGATACGTGAAAATTTCTAGTAGACGGTTTTCGATGTATCTTAATACAATGAATTAAATAATTGTTTAAGCTCTTTATATTATTTGTACAGTAATATTTATAATCACCTCTTTCTTCATTCTATTATTTTAATTGATTTAAATATTTTTGCCAACTAGTTGTTAGATAAAATATCCCACGTAATTTGTCTAATTTGATTTATTAAGATAAGTCTAAGATGTATTTGTTAAATGTCATTATAATTGATGCTTGAGTTTGTAGCTTACAGTTGAAGGCCGTCGACTACTTTTTTTTTAGGGTAGGTATGTCTGTATCTATATTTTGACTATATAGATAGTCGAGTGACTCACCCTAGTCCCTCTCGGATTAGTACCTAAGTACAGTTCTCGAGGCATAAGCTCAGCTTTGCATTTGTGTGAGTGCAGTGTACGGATAGGCACGACGATACGGATAGACGTTGCGTGATTGGTTTAAACCTGTTTTAACTGGTTTTTGATGCGCGGCTATTGGCTTTTAGCTATCACTCACACAAATGCAAAGCTGAGCTTATGCCTCAAGAACTGTACGTTGTTACGATTAGTAAGTAAAGTTGAGATATTTGTACAGCAATAAAAAGTATCCTATATCTTAACCCGAATAACCAGCTATCATTATAAACAATTTTATCAAAATATGTTTAATGGTTTTGTCGTGATGCCGCCACGGACAGACTGAAAGACAAAACTTCTAAGAATTTTAGATTATATAGAGACTCTTTATCGATAATAATGAATATTTCAATAAGATTTGAAGAATAATTTTTATTTTTCTTTATGTACAGAATAATGGTTTAATTGAATGTAATATGTGTAAATTTTTAAGTTTGTTCCCTAACTCTAAAAATAAAGAGCTCTAAAAATATATTTTAACAGATGCCAAAGAAATTGGTTAAAACAAGTTCATCTATTACTGTGGCGATCATCACTTACATTAAAAAGGGATATAAGAAGCTATGTATTCCAGTTATTTCTTAGTATTGTAAGTATTATAACTATTAAATCATAAGTGATAATAATAAAATTTATATTATAAAAATGTTTTTATGAAATCTTTAAATTTTTGAAGGTTCCCACCATAATTAATATTAAATTATTCTTAAATAATATAATCTTTATAAATCATAGTCTATTCTATGGTCATTGGTTATTATTCAGATTGCTAAATAAAAAAAAAACGACTTTTTACCGTGACTTTTAAAAGTACTGTTGTATGTGTTTTTTTTTTCTTTTCATATCTCATAAGGTGTATGACAATCATTACTCAGGATTATTTTTTCTTTAAGGCCATAATTTTGTTTTATTTATTTTTAAAATTATATGTAATTTTCAGATAATGTCTTCGTTAATAATAAGTACTTGCTATGTCGGAATATCCGGGAGAACACAACAAGGTGTTCAAGACTTTAGAGGCTTTCTATGGTTAATGTGTTCTGAAGTATCGTTTAGTGTATCCTACTGTGCCTTGTATGCGTTTGAAGCGGACTTGGTTTTATTTAAAAGGGAAATTGGGATTTATAAAACTTCAAGTTTCTATGTTAGCAGATTTTTAAACTTTGTAAGTTTAGTTTATGTAAAATATTTTTTTTATATTATACTGGACAGTAACTGAATTTGTGTACATATTTTAAGTACCTACATACTATGTAGGTATAATAAGTATCCTGGTTTGTGGTTGTTTCAACTAATGAGGTTTTATTCGGTTTACAGTAATAGGAAAAGGGATTAAATATTAAAAAAAAACATTCGAGACATTTTTATAGATATATATAGAATATATAGATCTCTAGAATAGAGTTCTATCTATAGAACTTCCCGATTAACTTACAAAAAAGGTTGGTCCTTCGTACTATAATAACTATGAACATGGGTTCAGCTATCGAGTTCCTAAAAAGTTCTCATCAAATAGTGCTACCTACTGGAATTGAACTTAAACTAAGTATCTTATAAATGAAACTAACTTTTCGGATTTTGTCGTGGATTTATTTGGATTAATCCAAGAAAATCCGCGACAAAATACGAAAAGTTACATTTATAATGTCAAATATTCATGTCATGGTACCAAAGATGTGCCTATATGCCATCATTATAATTATTAATGCTAGCATCCATCTGTGAATAAATCAAAATGTCGTTTTATAATCATTAATATTCATAACCTATTATTACCATGAGTATGAAATAAAGGCTTAAAATACATGTGTATCATGATTAAGATCAGGATAAACATGATTATATTTTATTATGTAGATATTATAAGGCACATTTAAAAACTTGATATGAGAAATATGGTTTTAAGCAAAATAATATTATTTTAGTTATTTTAACACTTAATTAATATAGTTAACATAGGGATTACTCAACTAAAATACCTGTATATAAATCTATAATTCCAACTGATGAGAACATACATTGCTTATTCAACTCCACGACAAGAAGTTGTCAGATAATCTTTGACCTAACCTTTGAATATCAACAAATACTAAAGGTATTTAATAAGGTATAAAATTTTAATTGACTGTATCTTTTGCATTTGACGTGAACCTTTACTAGATTCATGATATCGTCGATCTCTTGCGATTGTAAAACAGAGAATTTAGCAATATATTATATAGTAGGTATATATAGTATACATAAGATATATGACTTTAAGAAGTACAACATTAAGAACTAGCGACTCACCCTAGCGTCGCTCGGGTTCCGCTAGTTAAATAAATAAAATTTCTAAAATAAAAGTAGCGTAAATTACTCCTTATAAGATTAGCTATCTGCGAGTGAAACTCTCGTAAAAATCGGTCCAGCTATTTAAGAGATTTCCTGGAACAAACAGACAGACAGAAAAAAAAAGATTTTTCTATGTTAGTATCGTATAATACTTCCATATGCATTTAGTAAAAATCAGTTAATTTCAAATTAAAAACAGACACTTCAATTATAGATGTATAGATAAATAAAGCATTATTCTTAATACAAGTACTTACAGTCTTAAACTTTTAAAACTTGATTATTGATAGATATTTAACTTTTACTTCTGTTGTATGGCCTTATTACTTCGTATTTATTATATATATGTATATTAGAAAAAGTAATACTGTTACTATCTTTCAAAAGATGTTTTATTTATATAATTACTATTTTTCTCAACAGATGCCGCGTTGTATAATATGGCCGGTAGCTTACGTAGCCGTAGCATCGCTAGCGGTAGAGCTTCCAAACCAATTTTTTACGGCCTCAAAGTTCGTTCTCGCACTCATTGTGACCGCTTTCGCCTCCACTGCTTTTGGTAATTGTATATAAGTTAAAGTTGTTCACATGATTGTAATTTTATATCAGTTAGTAATAAATATGACCTATCTATACTAATATTATAAAGCAAAAGAGTTTGTTCGTTTGGTTGAACGCGCTAATCTCAGGAACTACTGGTCCGAATTAAAAAAAATCTTTTTGTGTTAGTTAGTCCGTTTATCGAGGAAGGCTATATTTCATCACGCTGCGACCAATGGGAGCGGAGCATCAATGAAAAATGTTGCAAAAACGGGAGAAAAATATATCTTTTGATTTTCAGCCTTTAAAATGCGAGCGGAGCCGCGGGAAAGGCTAGTGCTTTATATGACAAGACAAACGATCTCAAGGTTTCTTTAAGGAATAAATATAATCGATTACTATAAAAATTAATTAAATGAATCCTGTTTCTATACTAACAAAACAGCAGAAATATTTTTTACTAATAAAGATCACTTAGAACTTATAATCCAAGGCTAAGCGATTTTGATTGCCAGTTTTAATCATTTCTAGCTAATCTTAGTTTTATGCCAAATTGACAAAATAAGTGTTAGTTCTTACTTCTTAACCAAATATTTATCTAACTGAGTTACTTTTATAAAATAGCGTTATTAGGTTATCTTAACTTTAGTTTTTTTTTAGGACTTGGTATGGGAGCTTTGTTCATATCATCAGGTTTAATGGGAGATATTATGCCATGTGTAGATCTCCCTCTCTTCCTGATGTCAGGTGCTTTCTTACGAATATCTTCCTTGCCTTTGTGGTTGTATCCATTGAAGTATTTCTCCCACTTTTACTATGGGCTAGACGCCTTAAGCAACATATATTGGCGACAAATTGAATGGATTGGTAAGTTTTTATTTCAATGCTTTAACTTATTTTTGTCTATCTTTTATCCAGTTGTTATTAATATTACTGCCTCGGTGGTGTAGTGGCTAGCATGTACGGTCATACATCGAGAGGTCCTGGGTTCGAGTCCCAGGTCGGGCCAAGTTTAATTATTGAGTCTTTCTGTTTAGTAAGCCTCAGTAATAGCCCGGAGTTGGGAAGTTGGCGGTGAGTCACCCCCGTGCCTCGGAGAGCACGTAAAACCGTCGGTCCTGCGCCTTAGCTCTCACTGGTCGTGTCGAACAGTCGTCCCACCAGAGTATGAGAGTGATAGGAATAGAGAGTGCACTTGTGTCTGCGCGTACACTTGTGCACTATAATATCTCCTGCGCAGTTGGTCAGTCTCAATGAGATTGGCCGCCATGGCCGGAGTCGGTCGGAGAACATTATTATTATTATTAATATTATATATAATATATGAGATTATGTTTGAAAATTTATGTTTATTCCTTCAATGACTACAATATGATAACGTTCTCCCGAACGATTCCGGCCATGATGGCCAACATCATTGAGACGCAGGAGATATTGCAGTGCACAAGTGTACTCGCTGACAGAAGCGTTCTTTATATTCCTATCACTCTCATACTCCGATAGGACGACTAGTCGTCAAGGCGCATGATTGACTAAACTTGGCCCAAACCGGGATTTAAACCCATGGCCGCTTGTGCACATGCTATGTACACTATTATATCATTACACTAGAAGAAAAACAATATATACCTACCTACTGTACTGATAGTTTTAAGTGATTTTCCAGTAGGCATGGGCGTATTATAATTTATAACCAAAGTCGAATGAACCTTTAGACGAGTAGTTGTTGACTCATCTCTACACTTTTATTACATAAGAAATATAAGATCAATAAAATATATTTTAACATAATTGTCATAGCGTCTACAACATTTATCGATAACAAAAATAAACATGATGAATAAAATTAGCTAAAATCCGCTTCATTTTCCCACGATTCCATATAAAATATGCAAATTCGTTTATAATCTTATTTAATTTTTAATATATTGTCTTATTCATAATCCTAAAACTTTTAAGCGAAAACAAAATTGCGAATTATAATGATTCCATGAATATGTATTAAGCTTCGGTAAGTTGTCGTGTATCTAATAGGTATTATAGCTAGCCATGGACGTATCTAATGGACGAGACACATAAGCGAACGTACCTTTACCGGCCTTGACAGTAATCAGGATATTTTAGGCCTGGCCGTTTGATTTTACGTCAGTCTCAAGCACTTACTTGTCAACAAAACATCTCCCAAAAATGACTAAATGTTCTATTAGATGGTGTAAAAACTATAGCAGCGGAAGCAGCACTATTTCTTTTCACTTGTAAGTAATATATTTTATTACATTTAATGTTATTTATCACAAAATTTGAGTAAATGTAAAATAAAATTTCGTATTATTCAACTATGTTAAATATAGTCGATATATCTATGTATTGTTTACATCTGACAACCATCATAAAATGGCTGGATTATACCGTTCAAAACAAATGACAGAACTGTCGAGTAAGTCCATTTGACATCGACTAGTGCTTGACAATGTCGAAAAATATATCGATATTTGACGAAATAACTAAGCGAATAATGGATGTTATTTGTACAGTACAATAACATAAAATACTTTTATCGCAGTATCCTACAATCTGATGACAATAAATTTATAATAATATTTTTATAATTAAATAAAAACATTATAAATGCAAAAATTATAATTAGTATGTGTACTTAATTTTTATTTTATTTTAACACATAAATTACACAAAATTTTAGATTTCCTAGGGATCCTTCTTGAAAGAGAAAAAAAATTCTTAACAAAAAATTTGAAGTCTATAATAACTATAATTGAGTAAAAAGTTCATAACAATGTCCTGCTTATTTTAGTATAATTAAAATATAAATACCGGAAGCTTACCCCACCTTTATTCTCCCTTTATTTTCTTTGCCTTACAGCTTATTTATGATACGCCTTTTCTTTCCCATTCGAACGTTCTGGGTTTGATTGTCGGCGAAAAATCAAACAATATTTATTATTAATATTTAAAATGTCATTGATGTATGTATTTTATCGACTACGTTCAAGCACTAGCATTAGAGTGAATTTTGATGTATTGTGTCAATTCTTTGTGTGCGTTATACTTCAAATGGTTGAAAGTGTTTTCATGCATTTGTATTTTATGACTGGTCCTTAGTTAATACGTCCATGTAGCTAGCAATAAACTTTATACTGGGAGTATGAAAAACACAAAAATCACTCAATCAGATTCAGGATATCTCACAAACTACTTAACCTGTAAATAGAAAGGCATGTAGAGAAAATAACCCAAAGGACGTTAAAAACCTTTGGTTTCTGTTGTTTCTGGCTCTTATAGGCGTGATTAGCTATTTTTCTTACATATAAATAAATGTTGCAGACGAAGCCACAAGCAACACTAGTTTAATTTGCTTATAATAACACATATATTATACTACCTAATATTATAAACCTATGCAATTATTAAATTTTAAAATAAATAACAACTTCTAGACTATTTATTTTCCATTACAATATATAATTGATGTCAGTGAAATCGAACATTTTATTAAGTACCGATGTTAATACATATTAAAACCAAAAAAACACCACTTAGTTTCTTTTTGGAAATCATTATAATAATTATTAAACAAGAACATTTTTAATGTAAACATGTAATGAGGTCACAAGGGCTTTCAATTTCAACATATTATTTCTGTTTATTTCGACAGCAATTGGACAAATAATTTGTTAAATTAAACATATATTTATGTTATTTCTTTTAAAGTAATTTGTAAAGTATTTAATTATAATACTAGTGAATTACCTTCGAATTACTCGTGTCTCTGAGTAAGTTTTATTTTTTTGAGCGGAACCCTAATTCTTTAACTAAAATAATAGTAGCCAAACTTACTTCTTGTAATATCAACTATCTACCAGTGAAAGCTCTGTCAAAAATGGTCAGAAGCTTTAAAGATAAGCCGGAACAAACAAAGAGACAGCCTAAAATATAAAAAAAATAACTTTCTTATAAGTATCGGTAAAGTACTGTATAACTTCATAATGCAATACTAATTTTTACTAAAACTAACTGATTTTTTTATACTAAAACATAAAAACTACGTAATAAAATATTACATACATAAATATAATAATAAATAAATAAATAAATAAATATATTGTCATTTGTCGTATATCTAGTACATCTCTTACAGATTGTCCAGTCAATACAACCTCAATATGTCTCAACAATGGAGCCGCAGTGTTGTTAGAAAACGGATATTCTAACAACTTTGTTTTAGAAGATAGCTTAGGAATTTTATTTGTTACCTTCGTGTGGGGTGCTCTAGGTTTTTATGGTTTGAAACGAGAGGAGAATAAAGGTTATGCCTATTGATTTTTGTTTTATTTATGACAGCTAATTTTAAATTACGTCATCCCAGTGTAAATGAAAATCCTTAAAAAGCCAGCCTTAAAATTTTATTTATCTTTATTTTTATACTATACAATGTATACTAATTTAATATTTAGTGTGTATGGTTTTTAGTAATGGATAAACTAAAAATCTGTTGAATTAATTTATAATAAATGATGTATAAAGATAGTTTGAGACCTTAGGAAGCACTGTTTTTACCCCGTTCGTATACTTTAAAAGGAGTAAAAAGAGGGAAGGGAATGTTTTGTAATAATTTATTTATTTATATGCGAAATTAAACATTATTTAGTTACATATAACACAAAAAAAGATATGTGTAAAGAAATCTATAAAATTTGGTAATTTGTAAATTACTACTGTAACTATGTAACTACGAACGATAAATTCATAGATTTATTATAATATGTTAAATTTTCAAGGTTTTAAAACAAAAATTGATATTAAATTACGACTTAGATGGCCTTGATTCGAACACCATGAATGTGTTGCTTGTTGGCCGATTTAACCTCTTACGAAGCTAAGTAATTAACTATTTGATTTAGACGAGTTTCAAATTAGGTTTCTTAATATTCTGTTTATTATGTCGTCACGTTTCTATTTCGAGATAAACAAGATAAATACATCGTATATAGGATTTTAGTAAATCTTTATCTATACTAATATTATAAAGAGGAAAGATTTGATTGTTTGTTTGCATTGAATATTAAATCAAATCAAATCAAAATATTTTATTCAGCATAAAAATTGTTACAATTCCTTACTGAACGTCATGAGTCTACCACCAGTTCGGAAAGAAGAAACCTCTGACCTGAGAAGAACTGGCGAAAGAAACTCAGCGGGACCAATATTATTTTTGTTTAATCTCTCTTTTTCAAATTAAATTGCAAATTAACAACAATTCTATATCTTGAAATAGCTTGACGCGATCACGTCATCAATAGGCTCCGAAACTACTGAACCGATTTGAAAATTCTTTTACTGTTGGGACATAGGCTATACAATATTTTCCAAAAATATAGGGATTCTTACTAAAACTCCAATAATGTAACCCAAGGTAGCTAAATGTAGAGAAGAAACGAACCAGAGAAAAGGGAGTCTAGTTATTAATTCATTTTATGTGGTTAAGCACATCTGTAATCTGTACATGTATTTTCGTATTAATTAAGGAAAAATATGAAAGCTTCGTGAGTTAAAGATACTCTTATTGCCTGAGATAAAATGTGACTAAATGAACCTCATTTTCTTTATAAACCCATGTAATATAACTATTATAATTCATTAGTTTGGACGGATGTTTGTTATTCAAACATGCAAGAACGGCTGATTAATTTACAATCTTGGATGAAATTTGGCACAGAGATAGATTATAGTTTGAAATAGCACATATATAACTTTTGATCCAGAAAAAAATTACAGTTCCCGTCGAATTTCTTTTAAGTTTGTTATTTCATTTTTACCAGGGATGAAACCGATCCAAGCGAGGATGAGTCATTTATAATAATATCATCGCAAAAATATATATTTTTTTTAAACAAGGACTAAATCTTTCTTCTATTTTGTCTCGTTACTTAATTAAATCAAATTTATTGTAGTTATAATAAAATTTGAGTCACTCTGAAAATAAAAAGTGCCTAATCTAAAATTTGACATTTAGAAACAGTCTATCGGATTATCTCCCACATTATCATAACACGATAGACAGTCATTTATATTGTATTTATTAGGAATTAAATCAGATCAAAACCGGAATTGATGGCAAAACGATATATGTAGATATTCTTAACACTAAATTAATATATCAAATAAATGATAATAACTAGCGACTCACCCTCGCTTCGCTCGTGTACGTTAGTATATATACCTTTGTATGTTAGTATACATTTCTCAGAGAAAATATATTTTCATGCAGTAAAACGTATCCAGTTAGTTTATTTGAATAACCAACTAGCATATCTCTCTCTTCCTAGCTATATATCCCACATGGTGGTGGAGTCATCGTCTTCAGAAAGCCTGCTCTCCTTCATGTCCTTTGACACTACATCTCTACATCTAGTTTTGGGTCTGCCTCTGGACTTTCGACCTGGTATTGAGAGATGTAGTGCCAAGTTCCCCACGTAGTCTGGTGACCTCCTTTTCACATGACCGTAACCTACTTTCCTGCATCTTGTCGGAAATATCGCGTACTCCTAGACTTCCTCGCACGTGGTCGTTGCGTATTTTATCGAGCCTGGTGACCAACAGTATTAACCGAAATTCATCAAAAACCGTCAGATTCCTCTTGATCTGGTCAAAGAAAAACAGTTAAAAATTCTAAAATCTACAGATTCCGCCTCTGTATCGATAATAATGATTATTTCGATAAGATTTTAATATCAATATTTATTAAATATTTATACTTAGGTCCTAGGTATAGATGTGTTAGTTTTTTTTGAAGAGGTCAAAATTGTCGTTTAATCACTGTTAATTATTAATTATCTTTCGGCAATATTTGATGCATAATAGAAGTTTTATAAAATTTAAATAATTTATCTATTAAATTTTATGTTTCCTTTATTATTCAATAGAAAAGAACTTTTTAATTACTGTACAATAAATCGTATAATATAATGAAATAATTTGTAAGTTCTCACATGCCAACTGCCGTAAAATCAAAGTGATTTGAGTATTCGGATCTGTATAATGTACATTGTATATATTTTTTTGAAAAATTTATTAAATTGTCATTATTTTTCATTAAAAATTTTGACCTATTCCAGTTTTAGAACTTTTGTCTGTCTATCTGTGTGTGACAGTATCACGCGAAAGCCACTGGAAAGCTTTTGATGACATTTAATATGATGGTAGCTAGTTATCAATATAGAGGATTTATTTTCTGAGTAATCTATGCTTATTGTCAAAGCGTACCTAGGGTGGAACCAAAGCGAAGCTAGCTAGGCTCCTGAATCTATATAAAAATCTTGTAACTTTCCTCAATCTCGCTAAAACTTAAGAATGGCTGGACCGATTTGATTAATAATTTTTTCGTTGCATCAGTGTGTGTCAGATTGTTTTAGTATAAAAAATAATATATACCTATTATATATACCTACTAGCGATTAGCCCTCGCTTCGCTAGAGTTCCTCCCTGGATTTAACGAGAGGCTACGCTCGCGTAGTGGGTCGCGGGTTCCGGTAGTTATACATGTAAACTCTTCCTCTTGAATCACTCTATCTATAAAAAAATCGCATCAAATTCCGTTACGTAGTTTTAAAGATCTAAGCATACATAGGGACAGACAGACAGCAGGAAGCGACTTTGTTTTATACTATGTAGTGATTATTTATTCAATATTCCAGTGAGGAGTGAAGCGAGGGAAATAACGATTAAAAACATAGGGATAACAGTCCCTATGTTTGTTTTTATTGAAAAATGACGACGTTACGTAGTTTTTGTAAAACAATGCGTAATACAAGTAATAGGTATAACGTGAGCGAGACGAAGATGGGGCCCGTTTCTTTTGTTTTTCTAAAACTCCTATTGTCTCACAGCATGAAAAATACGTATTCATCTTTGCGATAAAACACATTAATTGTGGTGAGTGATATAAACATCATTTATTATAGTAACGTTAAAACTCGTCCCTTTCTCTATGGTGCGTAAGCTTGTTTACTGATTAAAAATGATAAAATGAAGCGTAAAAAGCTATCGAAAACTACTTTTCTACTACTAGGATTTGAGTTATGAATAAATTTCATTTCTATTACCGTCCAAAAACATTTTTTGTTCGAAACTTAGTTATCTGTACTAATACTATAAAGATGAAGAGTTTCTTTTGTTTGGTTGAACGCGCTAATATCAGGAACTACTGGTTCGATTTGATAAAAACCTTTTTGTGTTGGATAGCCATTTATCGAGGAAGACTATCGACTAATATAGGCTACATTATTCTACGACCAATAGGAGTAGAGTATCAATGAAAAAGGTTGCAAAAACGGAAAAGGCGGGCGTTAGTTCTGCGAGGTATCATACAGCGCAACTCAGAAAGCCGCATGCGAAGCCGCGGGAAATACTAGTTTTCGATACATACTTATGTACGTATTTAAATATTATTTTTTAGTGTTTAAATTTATACATAAGAATTTGCACGAGACAAATTCTATTTATATAGAATGTAGACTTTACAAGTAGTTCAATTAATCATTGTATTACAAGAGACATTTAAGAATTAACGAGCTCTTGATTACGTTCCAGAAAAAATGAGAATATTAAATTATAGCGAAGTCATCGAATTACGTCAAGAGTTTAAACGAAAATTTGATATTTTTAGATCATGATTAGAGATTGATAGTGATAAAATTGTAAAAGTGAAAAAAAAAACATTGTAAAAGTATTGTAATGTAGTAAAAATCATTAAATAATTGTACTTTTTGAGTTTGGTAGATAATTGAAGCTTTTTGAACGTTTTTTGGGAATAATCAACGTAAGTACATTGTCGATCAATTATCATAATTAGTCAATATAGACCGCGCCACGGAAGTTGAGACTTGACAAACCACGTGGTATGACTTGCGCAGAAGACGATTAATAAGTAATCATTTTAATATAACATTGCTATACACCTTATTTCGAAGGTCATCGAAACATCCCTATATACATATTGAAATTAATTATACATAACTCTTACTAACACTATCGCTCGTCAAGTTTCATATTTCGTGTATTATACAGGGAACTAGATAAATAAAAAGCTTTTATCAAAAATTGTATTTAATAAAAAATAATAGCCCTTAAACTATTTAAATTGATTTTATTTATTGGCCACGATTTTTTACACAATAAAAAATCTTTAAGTTCTCATAACATGTGAAACTCATATTTCAAAGAAGTCAGCAGATACACAAGTTCAATAACTGAAATATTTATTTTTTATAGTCTACATTAATATTTAAACTAGTTAAATATAACAATGAAAACATAATATTCACAAAAATCCACGAATATCCTTTGCAAGAAAAGAGCACGAAACCAAATATTTCGTACTTTTCCTGGTTAAATAAAACACAATGTTATTCGATATCGTATTTAGATACCTATGGCCAAGTTGAATGTTCACTCTCCAAAAACGGAGTGCGTTAAATATTAAAATTGTAAACCGTAAAAATTAATAAACAGGTGTCCCTCTACTCCTTTTTACAACCATGAGGAAAGCTATAGAATGTGCGATACAATACATCACGGCCAGACATATACAGTTTCTCCAAAAGTTTTCTTCAGCGTAACCAAACCTTCTTAACACGTCCGGACCAGTCTTGATACACGGCATGCCTTTAATACTCACGCAATTTATAGACTCTATTGAGTCCCATTGAAGGATTGATATAGATTCAATCCCGTAGTAGAATCCTGATACGTATTTCAGCCAGGAAATGTACGGGGAAGCACTGGCTAAGTTAAGATAAATGCCGGAAAACATCGTCCCAATAAGATCGAACGGCACTGACACGAGGGCTGCTGTCTCCATTTTATCAAACACAGCTGATAAAAATGAGCCTATAAACAAATTAAATTATATTAATGTTCATTATAAAATAAAATAACTGGTTATAAATTTAAAATATTAGTTATGAATATTATACTGGGCAATAAAGGATTTGGACATTTTAGGTTTCCATAATATTCCAATTATTTTTTACCTTGTAGAGAATTTGCCCACCGCCAAAATGATGTTATATAATATATCTATTTAAAATACTTATATTAATTTAACTCTTACACTATATTTCGAATGATTACCAGAGATACAAAGAAGCTGTGAAAGTATACCTGAACTCTACGTACAGTGACAGTTATATTTTTAATGTAATTAAGCTTTACCTTCAAGTGATACATGTCATGTACATTGTATTTTAAAATATAGCGTGATCTGAACAAAAAAGGATTGAAATAAGACAAGTTTTTCAAGAAAGCTTTTCGGGTTTTTAAAATTAATCTTAATCTTTCACTTTCATTTATAATTTTGACAATATTCAAGTTGTTTCATTTAGTAAAACGAGGGCATTTATACCGAAGATTATAAAGAGTATGTTTTTAAAGGTTTTCAAAGAAAACATCTCTATCTTGATTTCTACATTCTACTTGACGTTGACGAAGTAATTACACAACTGGCATGTTTCAAGGACATAAAAAAGAGATTTGAATAAAAAAAATAAACATTTCAACGAGATAAAAGATAAACATCTACTAATAATAATAGGTTTAAAACTAAGCTAACATTTAAGAAATATTTAAATTGAATAAAAATGCAAATTTTATTGGATTAACTTATCCTTAATAATGTCATAAGATCTAGTATATTCCACAGATAAAACTACATAATACTTAAATGTGGAAATTTCGAGAGAATAATCTCGAAAATAGGTAATTTAGTACGATCAATCTTATATATTATTATCTATTTTTCGTTAATATTTTATTTTTGCCTGCTTCTTTGTTTTGTAATAGTGTTTGACATGTATTTTTCTACTCTAGCATAGAAGACACGATTAATTTAATTGGATGAAAGAATTTAGAAATTTAAGGTTTTGCCCTTCTCTGTATTTTTATATATTAAGGAATAAAAAACAAAAAATATATATAAGTACTCTCTTTTATATCTAGCAATAAGGTAATGTTCATTTAATTAAAGGTTATCACAACATGCAATATCATGTCAAGTAACATTAAATAATTTTAAAATAATTGTAGAATGTAGATGATTTGCAATAATATGATGATGAAGATGTTTTCAGCAGAATGCTAATAACATCTAAATATGATTTATGAAAATATAAATTTTCCTCATCGTTTCCATTTTGGCCTCTAAAAAGTAATCCTCGTAAGAAAACTTATTTATTTATCAGGTATAAATAGTCATCTGGTGATAAAATTCATCTTTTTTATACCAGTTCCACTTTTATATGCATGGAATCTGAGAAAATGGACTGTAATAGGACAGACCGACATTAGAAAAAACTATATAATAAGAATTATTGTATATTTACCATAGGCGTTCGCGTAGTTAGCACAAAGAATGCACACAAAGCAAAAACCAAGCCAGTTCATGAAACCGCCTTGGAGACCCGCCACATTGAATATCAGAGTTACGAAGAGTATAGGCTCAATTACTGCTTTCGGGATCTGAAATAAACATTTAATTAAAGATTGGAACAGAAAAAGTATGAAAAAATATGAGCAGGCGGTGCCGCGGGAAATGCTAGTGATTTATAAATTACAATATAATGTCGCGGTAGTACGGATGTTTATATTAAAATTTATAAATTACTATAATAATATAATGATGAGATAGTAAGTGGCTTTGTGTTTTTATAAGATTTTTTTTGTTTAAGTTTGTTTTAATCATAATTATAGGACGCCAAGAATAAGCGAACTGGTCACGCACAGTAAGAACATATGTATTCAGCCCATTACTAACGTCCCACTGCTGGGCACGTGCCTCCCTTTAAAACAAGGGTACACCACTACGCTGTCCAAGCGCGAAGTGGTGGACTTCACATGTCTTTCGAAAACTTGCTAGGTTCTCTCAGACATGCAGGTTTCTTCACGATGTTTCCCTTCACGATAAGAATCACATATATCTATATCTGTGATAAGAATCGTGTTAGAAGTTATTCGCACATGAAAATATTAGTGTTGTGAGACCCGGATTTGAACCCGCATCACTCGGTTATCCAAGCGAGCGCGTTACCATTGTGCTACCACTAAGGTACCTAATATTATACATAGTTTTAATTTTAATCACACAACAAAAAATACATTACATAATAAACTTATTATATTTTATTAATGTATAATGGATTTTTTAGTAAACAACGAATGTTTTATAACGAACTATCATTGTAATAACATTCAAAATATGATGTAAGAAAGATTAGCTGTCAGCATCTCGGAGATTGACGTGTACCATAATTAAGTCATGAGAGGCATAAATTACACTAAGAATGTAAAGTATTTTCATTTTGATGTACTCACTCGTACTTAGCACTGGTTTTAAAATACCAAGTCAATTTGAATATCACCTTATACTATATTTTTTATGTATTATGCATACATTTATCTATCATCATTTCATTTATTTAACACTAGCGACTCGCCCTCGCTTCGCTCGGGCTCTTCCGCGATTTAGCACAGGCAAAGCCGCGGGATCTGCTAGTTATACATATAAACCTTGGAAAAAACCGCATCAAAATCCGTTGCGTAGTTTTAAAGATTTAAGCGCACATAGGGATATAGGGACAGAAAAGGCGACTTTGTTTTATACTATGTAGTGATGATGATATTTGTATTTTTTGAAAATATTTCATATAGTTATATAAATAAATAAATAAATAAATAAATAAATAAATAGTAGGTACTCAATAATAAACTGGACTTAATGGATATCTTTTATCTATGTTAAGCGTATTTATTTTATTTATTTAAATAAAGTAAAGATACATTAGGTTTTGAGGGACACAAAGGGTTGTTTGTAATTGTACAAAATAAATCTACTTATACATTTTATAAAATATAACTTAGTTCACCTGTACATTAAAACATTAAAAATTATTCTGTAAATGTCATTGAAATATTAATGACTAGCGTTTTCCGCGACTTCGCACGCGTTCTAAAGACCGGAAACCAATTTCTTTTTGAGTCGCGCGTTATGATACCTTGCAGAACTAACGCCCGCCTTCCCGGTTTTGCAATAGTTTTCATTGATGCTCCGCTCCTATTGGTCGTAGCGTGATATAGTATAGCCTATAGCCTTCCTCGATAAGCGGACTATCCAACACAAAATTTTTTTTTCAAATCGAACCAGTAGTTCTTGAGATTAGTGCGTTCAACCAAACAAACAAACTCTTCTGCTGGATAATATTAGTATAGATTATTGATACAGAGGCAGACTCTTTATTTTAGAAATTTTGGTCTAACATTGACCAGAAGACCATTGGGCAGATTTAATGAAATTTGTTATGATAATATCTGGTTAGGATACTTTTTTCTCGGGAAAATAAAATCTATACAAACCGTATAAACGAGGAAATCTAAGACTAACTTGAGCGGAGCGAGAGCGAGTCACCTGAGGACTATAAATATGTATAAAAATTGTTTGACGAACAGACGGGTTAGGAGTCGCTTTGAAAAATAAACAAGATCTACAATATTAGTACAAGCGACGATTAAGATATCTATAAATTGATTCGATGAATTGTGATGACTTTAAATAATGATGATTAAATCAACTCAATTTATTTAGATTTATTATTCTTAATGAAATAATAATGACAAAATATGTTTAATCCAGAATATTTCTAGATTAAAAATAAATCTAGACTGAATGCTTTTAATTTTAAGTAAATGGTATAATTAAATTTTATTTATCAGTTTTATTACAAAATCTCAGACTAAGGAAATACGATAGAGACTTGTCCCGCCCAAAAATGTCAATGTCAAAATAGTAGCATGTTGCCGCTTATGCTAGCTACTGGTCTTGCTTACTGCTCAAATCGATTATCGATTACTTTTCCAAATAAGGTAATTAATTAGCCATTAGACGTGACAATTTGTCATAAATAATTTTGTGTACAATTAGTTACTTCTGAAACGTGAAAAGAAGTAGCATAATATGAATTTTTTCTGTTTTTTTTTCAATAATTATTATTTATACTTTTGCCTCAGTGTTAACAGTCCCTAATATTCCTTAGTGTGAACGTTAATGCGATAGAATTCCACCATTTACAAGGTTTTACTTAAATATTTTCTTCACATCTTTTTTTGTATGTAGAAAAGTGTATACAGTGTGTATGTTAATATTATGTTCTCTAAGGACTTTAAAACACGACCGATTTTGATGGTTTTTTTCAGGCAATTTTCAGATTATTCCAGAGAGTGATCTCGTGAAGTTTGATAGGGGCGGGAGTTTTTTATTGTTGGGACATCTACACACAGCACTATCTAGTTCCATGGTAAGGTACGAGCCTTGTGCTGGATACCAGATGGTTGATATATTACACATATATAACTTTAAATATATTCATATTATAAATATAAACATCCATGACTGGAGTACAAACATTCGTTCTCAACAAATGAATGAGCCCAGCGGGACTCGAACCCGCGATCGTTAGCGCAGCAAGTAGGGTCGCTACAAACTTCGCCACACATGTCGTCAAAGAAGAAGTTTGAAGTTAGTAAAGAATAAATAAAAACTTACCCAAAATATAACCTTAGAGAGATAATAAGGCAGCGGTGCATATAACCCGCTGGCCGTTTCTCTCAACAAAATGGGCACCTCGCTTGGGAACGTGATGAAGACGGCATAAATAAACAAAAATATCGTCTCAGTAATCGTCAGATATAAAAGGCCTTCGGCGTTTTGTATGTCCCTTTGGTCTAGCTCTTTAAAGTGGCCCATATAGGGAATGGAGATTATGAGGCCGACGAACTAAAAAAATGTGTTTTTATTAAAAATTAAACTTTAACCTATTATGTAGATAGTAGCATGTGTAAAAAATATCTATTTTTATTAATGTTTTGTATGGCTTTTTGATTTAGGATGTTCATACTTAGGCATTTATTACATAAGTAAGACTAGGTATTTATATAACTTTGAAAGATCTTTTCCAAATCATTCAACAGCTATTACTTATTAGTAATAAATATAAGACCAACATTTTTTTTTTAAATATGTTGGGACATTTTACACACAGCACTATCTAGTTCCACGGTAAGGTACGAGCCTTGTGTTATGGATACTAGATGGTTGATATACTACACATATATAAGTTTAAATACATACATATTATAAATATAAACATCCACGACTAGAGTACAAACATTCGTGCTCAACAAACGTATGCCCTCAGCGGGACTCGAACCCGCGACCGCTTGCGCAGCAAGTAGGGTCACTACAAACTGCGCCACGCGCGTCGTCGAATTCAACTAAACTATCATTTTGTTAAGAAAATAATAGTTAACTTAAACAAAAAAAAAACAATTTTAGCAGTGACTTACCATTAAAAGCAGAAATTCTGCAATCCAAATAGATTTATTGTGTTTTATTGATAATATATTTCTCCACATCAACCAGTAAAATTGAACGAAGTAGTTCACTTTGACTCTGCAAGGTTTTTGATGGTTAAACAAGAGTGTATGAATAATTCAAAAGTAATAAGTAGGTTTATTTAAATTTTTATGTTATAGATTAAAAGATTAAATGAAAATCTTTAAAGTTACAACATTTTATTTAAATGACGCATAAATTAATTATATTGGTCAAGTTGTATGTTTCTACAAATTATAATAACTATACTCTTATATAATAGAGGTTTATATACTGTATAAAATTACTTACAGAGTTAAATACCGCTCGAAATACACATTCTAAAACAAAAAAATATTAATAAATAATTTGTATGTATGAATGTACAAACAGGAGTACTGTAAAAAATATTAGGTATATATAATTTAGATATTTTGAAAATTTAAGTTGACGTGCTTAGTAATCCTATATAATACCTACATTTATATTATATTACGTTTAGCGTCAGCGAAGCCACGGGTTCCGCTAGTTAAAATAAATAAAATCTCTACCTCCTCCTTTTTTAAAATCGGTTAAAAAGTAGCCTAAGGTAGCCTATCTGTGAGTGAAAGTCCCATCCAAATCTGTCCAACCGTTTCAGAGATTAGTCTCAATAAACAGACAGACAGATAAAAATTTAAAAAATTGTTTTTTTGTTGTTATTGTCGTATATACGAGTACTTTCATATGCATTTAGTAAAAAGCTGTTAAATTGAAATTAAAAACAGACACTCTCATTTATGTGTATAGATTATTGATAAATCAATCAAATTATTAACATGGATGCACTAACTTGTTTAATCAATAATAATTTGCGGCACGTTTGATGTAAGTGGCTTAATGGCTCGTAACGGCTTTTTTGATATGCAAATATTGTACATCAAACTATTTTAATAATCAATTTGAGTCTTTCCTATTATATTGATGATACGCATGATCGTACGTACTACAAAATAGCTAACGTCAGCTTACATTCGTAGAATATGTAAAACTCAAAACTCCAAATATAAGAAAAGTCCAATAGTCATGAGTTTAAGACTTTACCATAAATGGGCATCACGGCCAAATCCACTTTCATATTTTTGACGAATTCAAAAGTAAGTTACGGCCAATTTAATCGGTATAAATTTTCCACGAGACCTTTAAAACCGTTTAGTGAAAAAACTAATACTAAGCTAGTACTGATAAAAAAATTTGGAGGCAAAATCTTAAATATAAAAATATTCTACATTCGCAATCGCTGGATATAATTAAATTAAAGTTATTTCATTCATTTTAGAACATGTCTATTCATATTTGCCGAAAAGGGTTTAAATTGTCTAAATAATAAAGCACTATTTACCTTTTCATCCGTTTCTCCATTAAAATATTCCATTTCGTCCTTGACATCGCCCACTCTGCTCTCAATAGCTGCTGCGATATCTGATCTTTGATATTCATTACATATACGACGGATTCTCTCCCTACTTTCCATTTCTTTATCTATTTCTATACCAAGCAACGTTACGTAATATTCTGCAGCATTGAATCCCACTGGACATTTGTAGTTTAGGCTATGAAACAATATATTATGTAGCTTCACTCAAAATTAACATAATTTTAAATATCTAATCATAATGAAAAAATATATTTTATGAATATAAAACTGTGAGTCATAAAAAGAAAAAAATCAGGTTAACCTTTTTTTAATAGGTCACATTTTTTTAAAAACAAACCTGATGGAATGCAAATAAGAAATACTAAATTCCGTTTAACGGTGACTTTTGATTTTGTATTTATTAATTCAACTAATTAGGTGACTATTTTTGAGGTTAACAATCTCTTTTCTGGATGTAACTGGTTTTTAATTTTTTGAACTCAAAATTTAAAGTTTGTCGTCATTTTAAACGCCGCTACATAAGTCGTGGATAACACTACGAGGGAGCTTTTCTCATATTTCAATACAGTCGATTCTCTAGGAGATGAAGCTATCACAATATAGGTTATATATTCGCATATAACAAAGTTCTTCCGTTATAGAATAAGAAATATTAGAAATATAATCAACATTACTATCAATAAATAAATGCAAATTATTTATTAATCAGTTTGTTATACTTACGAGGCAAAGAATTGGTCAGCCTGTTCAATTGTCCCATGGAAGGCTATTCTGCCATTAGCCAACAGCACGACTTGATGGAACAGCTCAAATACACCAGAAGCTGGCTGGTGAACGGAGCAGATGACCAGTTTACCTCCTATCGCCAATCTTCTAAGACGAGACACTACTGCACTTGCTGCTGAACTATCCAAACCTGTTGTTGGTTCATCGCAGAACAATATCGGTGGATCGTTGAGGAGCTGTATAGATATTTGTTTTTGTCAGTCTTTATATAATAATAATTACTATAAAAATACTTTGCCTTTGACGTTAGTTCAAAATTAACTTAATGATATGATAAATAATGAAATAGGTAAGTTAAGAGATAATACTCTTTTTTTTCTTTAGCACTATAAGTTAGGTTAATGTTACGCTGAAAATTAAAGGATTTCAATAACATCATAAAAAATATTACCTGAACAGCTAAAGCTACTCTTTTCCTTTCTCCTCCAGAGAGAGCTTTTAATTTAGTAGTCGTGCAAGCCACTACCCCTAGATCGCCAAGCAGTTGCGTAACTCGTCTCGATCTTATAGCTGCCGTGGACCTTTTGTCCATCATCAAGCGAGCCTGGGTAAAATAAACCATAACTTAGAGGAAATTGTTTTCTTGCGATAAAAGTAGCTGCTTTATTAAAAAAACATATATTTGATGTTTTTATGTACGATTACTATAAAGGGTCAGATTTCTTAAAATGTAAATTAATGTAATTTATTCATTTTTTAAATTAAATGCTATGGGTATCATTTTCAAGGTATTAGGGTGATTTAGAAAGTGACATCTATTTCAAAGCCACGTGGAATGGCGAAGTTTATAGTGTGCTTGTAATTATTTGTAAGTATATTATTTTAATAACAGGGTTATAATTAAGCCTGTTTTGTTTAATATAAATTATTAATATAAATAATAATAAAAAATACGTATAGGTACATATTTTTTGTCAGTTTGTTCAGAGTGATCTCCAAAACGGCTAAAAACACTTTTGCTGAGACTTTAATTATCAAAAATTAGGATTCTGCACAAAAAAAAACGTACGTGGACCTTTTATATAATGTTTATAACGTAAGTATATAAGTAAATTAAAGTAGAGGCATAATATCAAAATTAATGAAATATGTACATATCTTAGATGAAATAGGCCTTAATTATGTATGTACATAAAAGCCATTAGGTAAACTAATAAATAATGACATAACCACAAAGCTGTACCGGAAATGATTAAGATACAACTTATATTAATAAGAATAATTACTCTATATAAGGAATTATATATTGAGGCTGAATGACAACAGGATTTCTGGACTTACTTGTATTGCACAGGAAGGCAGATGACCTTATGTATATCAGGTGACATAATAGAAAACTACAAGCTGCAGTTCCGGTTAATAACTTTTATGAATATACATATTACATTTATTCATACTTATATTATCCCAGGTAATGAAAATTGAGTTTAAATATTTCATTTTTTACTGATTACAGGAAAACTAATTTAAATTAAATATGGAACAAAATAGTCTAGAGCTTGATAAAGGACATATAGCCTACTTCTCAAGGCGAAAAAAGGGCTGTAAAGGGTTGAAATATGGATGAAAGGTTGAATGGAAAATACGTCATTTTTCAAGCTAGAACCTTGAAACTTATTTTTTAGGCTTTTGATTAGATAAATAAGACTTTTAACGTTTGTAGAAATGTTATTCTAAAGGGGATGCCTAAGGATTACCCGAGCAAAGCGAGGATGAGTCGCTAGTAGCTACTAAAAAAGGAAACAGAGAGAGGAGAAAAAGGCTCTGAACTGTCCTTGTCCATTTATATACATAGATATATCAGACTTAAATATTCAATGTCTGCTTTTGTATATAGATTTTATATATCTATATTCAAGATGTTCAGAGATAACAATAATGCAAAGTGTCTGGAATAAATAACAAAGTAAAACGCAAGACTAAACATTTCTACACAATAACACTTAATTTACTTATATACTAGCTTATATATGATTATTAAAAATATAAAGTTTCTTTTAGTATATTATAATTTATATACACTCGATATAGATGAAAATATATTATTTCAATCAAAACTTTCTTTTTTATATTAATTTTTACAAGAAAAATAAACCTATAGTATTTGTTTGAAATAGAAAACTAATTTGATTTAAGACGTCATCGTAACTCGACTTCTTGGCTTAAACTTAAAAAAGGCACGTATTTAACCGTAGATGTACTCGTAACAACAGCTCACATATGTGTTACTCCATGAATAATGGTACCTAAATGGTACCTTAAGATCGTAAGTACAAATTATGCATAAGTTATATTAATCATATTTTTTAAAGTGCTTTAAGCACTTAGCACAGTCAGTAATAATATCGAGCAGACTAAACAAGATTAGAAAATATGAATTTCAATGACGATTAACATTATGATTTTTCTTTATATCCTAACTAGCGACTTGCCCTTGCTTCGCTCGGGCTCATCCCTACATTTGAGCTAAGCCACCCAGAAAGAAAACACAGTCGTCAGTCGCCACGTCTGACGTCAGACGGTGCGGGGGGTCGCGCTTGACTTTTATTCGAGCGTCCGTAATTTTTTTGCGATTACTCCTAAGATATTCGTTTAAATTACATAGTTTAAAAAAGAGTAAAATAATTTGCATGAAATGCTTAAAGCCACTAACTTATTTAAAATGATAAGAATTAATACCGTATTTGTGTAATTAGCTTTCGAATTATCGTTTTATAATTGCCTATTTATTAAAGTATTAAAATGTATATCCTTTAAGATATATGCAATAGTGGACTTTTCTGAAGACCTATGTACCTATATAAGATATACAATTCCACCATACATCATTTTGTTGTCTCAAAGTGAGGCAGCGTTTTCGTTGAAACCTCCCAGACGGCTTATTTTTTCAGACACCTCCAACAGAAATCATTAATCATATATATTTTAGCCAATGATTTTACAAAAACTTGACAAATTATATACTTAAATCTCCCTGAAGAACCATTCTATCCAATGGTAAAAACAACATGAAAATCGGTGCAGGAGTTTTTGAGTTTATCGCGAACAGACACACAGACTAACAGACAAAAGGACAGACGCGGCGGAGGACTTCGTTTTATAATATTTAGTGATGCGGATTTTATTTAGTAGGTATTAAAGATAAATGTAAATTATATTATGCTAATCATTGGAAGGATTTCTCGATCTATCCACATTTTAATCTAATTTATAACATCGACATTTATATTTTCGAATTAATATAAGTATGATCTGTTAAGCGTGAGAATCTGTCTATAGCCTATTTAAATAATAAAACGAGTATGCAAATGTATTTGGAACAATAATTATGTCAAATAAATTCGTTACAAATAATAAAAAATACTGTTTGTTTATCAGTTTAAATATTATTTATTAAAGTATAATTCGCGTCATGTAAAAAGAACGCTGGCTGTCAAGTTGCGCAGAGGCGATTTATCGGCCAATTTGGTGGTAAGATGCGGGGCGCGGGACGGCGAGGCACGCGTCGCATGCTTTCTGGCTCGCTATTGGTTTGTCAGTTCAAAATACCATCGTGCACATAAAAGTTATTAATTACGAAATGGTTTTATATATAAAATGGAGAAAAATATTTTTTACCTATATTGTTTTATGAAGAGAGAGTCTGATAATAATGCAGTTAAAATATATATTAACTGAATTAATTTAATTTTTTGTAATTATATTAAACATTTTACATTGAATATAACATATTTTATGAATTAATATAATTCTATTTAATAACGTTCTATCTAATATATTTTTCAATGTACCTAACAATGACCAATATACGTCGCGAGCGAAAGGCTAGTTCAAAAGTAAAAGAATAGGCTTAGTAATTTTGTGTGCGAATGTACCCATGCGCAAACACACCCACCACCACTTTCCTCCAGCGTTCTTTTTACGTGACGCGAACTGTATAAAAATTATTATAATTTCAGTTCGGTCAACTTTCTTTTTGAATTTACCTCGATATTGTACCATTATAACCTAATATAGGTACATAAGGTCATTAAAATGAAAAGAAAATTTTAAATTAGTGAAAGTACAACTGAAAATATAATTTGACCGGAATAAAAAATATATTTAACAACGACAACTCAATAGCCAGTGTAAATAAAATAAAAGCGGTAATAGTTAAAAGCGGTTTATTTTTATTTTTTTAATTTTAATAAGATGTTTATAATACATAATTAACCTACATTATTTTAATTTTTTTCAATAAGTCATCTTACTAGAATAAAGGGTGCCGAAGAAAAACTCTACTGGCAACTAATTATTTTTTTTGAACAGGGACAACTTTTTTTATTTCTACTGATCAAGACGAAGATATGTTAAAGACACGTTTCCATTGCATGAAAGAGAAGAGACGTAAATAAATACATTACAAGTAATTTATACAATATTTGTACATTATTGATGATACAATTGAATCTCTTAAGGGCCTCTAGGTGGTGAAACTGTGTCCCGCAAGCCTTCCAAAAGACCGGGCTCTTTCGAGCTCGTGAATGCTAAAGAGATACAACATAATGGTATTTATATATTAAATATTAGTCATTCATATACCGCCGTAAAATTCGAATATAACTCTTTAATCTCGCGAGATCAACGCATTTTTTTTCGATACATTGTCGAACTGTAAGATGGCGTGCTAATTGGTTGTACGTAGCGCCATATTTGTTTGGTGATTGTAAATTTCACGTTAAACTGTACATCACGAGATGGATTATAATCTAACGGTATTTATAATTTTACGGTAACATATATACTGCATCGATTTAATACCATAGTACAGTTCGCGTCACGTAAAAAGAACGCTGAAAGAAAGTGGTGGGGGGCGTGTTTGCGCATCGGTACATTCGCACACGAAATTACTAAGCCTATTCATTTATTTTTGAACTAACCTTTCGCTCGTGACATATAGTGGTTATTCGTAGATACGTTGAAAAATATATTAGATAGAATGTCATTAAACAGAATTTTATAAATTAATAAAATATGTTTGATTCATTGCAGAATTTTTAATCAAATTACAAAAAAATAAATTAATTAGTTTTTATATATATATTTTTTATTGTTAACTGCATTGTTATCAGACTCTATCTTTATAAAACAATATTATTCAAAAATATTATTTTTCTATTTTTGATATAAAATCATTTCGTAACTAATAACTTTTGTGTACGCGATGGTATTTTGAACTGACAAACCAATAGCGAGCCGGAAAGCATGCGGCGCGTGCCTCGCCGTCCTGCGCCCCGCGTCTTACCACCAAATTCGCCTATAAATCGCCTCTGCGCAACTTGACAGCCAGCGTTCTTTTTACATGACGCGAATTATAATTATGAAATGACATTAAGTTTTGTCTGTCAAGTAAATTAAGAATTATTTTAATTTTTAACCTATTTTGAGAAAATTGTATTTAAACAACAAATGTTTTGCAAATAGTCGTTACAATTTAAATAACTACGAGCCATCCATTTTGTAATTTGATACTGCAAACGTAAACTAATCCAATGATCGATGTAGCGCGTCTAATTGTAATTCATTTGAAATCATTAAGTTTGGTCATCTCAAACCACAAAAAAGAATTTAGTGAAGCAAATTAATAACACGATATTTTATATCAATATCTAATATGTTTTTAAGTATCATAGAAAAACAAAAGCATGATTTCTTTGAATATGTATTTAACAAAACTATAAATAATATGTGTTTATTGAAATAAATTTTAATTAAATGTCGTGCCCCATATTGATGTATCTTTGACTTTTGTATTCTTTGACGGACTTATATGTATGACTGGCTAACATAAAATATTAAGAAATATGGGTTTATGAAACAATCTCATTATGTAGGCTTAAGATAAGAAACCTAAGGTATGTTTCATGATACATTGTAGATATTTAATCCTTATAGAAGTGGTAAAAGAAACTCAGCGAGATTTATTTTTGCTTTATCTTTTTTGTTTACATTCAACAATAATTTTAATTAGTAAAAATAGCCTGGAGGCAATCACATCATTCCCTAAGCGTATCTTCTATAAAATTGTTAATTATTGTTTTTAAACAAATACCTACTTCTTTATCAATACAATTTGGTACGTCGGACGGCAAATTAATTACTTGCCTCTAGATGATCTGACGATAGAGTTAGTAGCTGGAAAGTAGGACTACTCAATAAGAATAACTACTGATAAAAACGGTTAAAAGTAAAAGCGAAAAATTTTGTTGTTTTGATTTCGTCGTGTGATCTTCTGAGAATAAAGGAAGCCGGAGAAAAAGTCGTAAAAAATGACTCTACTCACGTCTAAACAATAATTTTATTAAAATGACTACTTGTTTATAAACTACAAGAGATTTGCCCTAGCTTCGCTCGAACTTTTTTTGTACAAAATTTTGTAATATCTCAAAAGGTTTAGGCAGTGTTTTCGTTGAAAGCTCCCAGATGACTTATTTTTTTCCAACACCTCCGACAGATATCATTATATTTTAGGCAATGTATAAAAAACTTGACAAATTATATACTAAAACCTTTCTGGAAAACGAATCTATCTATTTGTGAAAACAGCATTAAAATCGTTGCAGTAATTTTTGAGTTTATTGCGGACAAACAGACACACCGACAGACGCGGCGAAGGACTTTGTTTTATAATACGAGTATGTAGTGTACTACATTTACTATATTATACACATACTCATAGTATGAAGCGAATCGGGTCTAGTTACATTGAATATAGTTATAGCGGTGGGCCCGGGGGTCGTTGTATTGAGATTAGAAGCCAAAAGAACGTTTTTATATTGTGTGTATTTTAGGTATGGAGCGTAGCGAAGTGCGTAGTAAAAACGATTCTGTTTATGTATGTGTATCACAGGTTCGAGTCTCGTTTGACACAAAATGTTATTATATTTGGATTTTTTTTAATATTCTCTACATAATATTATACTTATATATAGATATTTACGTTCTACGTTTTTAATTTATTTTCAACCGATAATTTAATTATATTACATTGACATATTTTTATAAGAATTACAGTAAAACTCGAAATATCATGAAAATCATAAATGCGAAAGTTAATATGAAATTTTGTTACTGAATCACGCAAAAAGGTCTGAATGGACCTAAATGGAATTTAGCATAGACATCCATTATAGTCTAGAATAGCGCTTATCGTTTATCTAAAACTACAAGATTTATATACATTTAGAATTTCGATTTTAGACAAAAAATGACATATTCAATCAAAAATAAGTCGTTGCTAGTTAACGTTGTTTTGTGCATGCGTACTAAAACAATACACCGGGAGCAAAAGTTTATAAAAATTTTCATTGGGTCCAGAACAACGTCCATCGGGACCGCTAATATTAGGTAAAAACGTAATTTTCCAAAGGGATAGTTTTTTAATAAGGATAACTCCGAGCAAAACGAGGGTAAGTATTTAAATTAATATTGCATGTGAGTATGACATACAATAACGAAACCGGTTGAAATGTGCTCTAGGCTTGAAACTAGACGCTATTTGTGTGTCTATAATTATGTAGTTAAGTCGTGTGGTATTCTGTTATTAACTTAATATATTTCTGTGAAAAGGAACCATTTCAAACTAGTTAAACATTTAAATGTAATTGTCATACAAAATATGATAAAATCAAGATGTTAATAACATGCACCTATTACTTTTAAGTTAAACAAATAATTATATATTTTGAAATAACTTGCGAAAATGTTTATAAAGTACCTACAAAGTTAAAGCTCGTTTTTCATCAAAACCACTGATAATATAATAAGTTAACTACATAGTATTTTTTTCTGATCGTTAGTTTCTCGTCTCGTTCTTCTCCCAATGTCATTTAACAATTGTTAACGAATAAAAAAGGCTATAATATAGCCGAACGCTTCCGGCCACAGCGGCCAATCTCATTAAGACAAGAAATCTGAGCAGGAGATATTTAAGTGAACAAGTGTACGCGTAGACACATTAAGTCTCTATTTCTATCACTTTTATACTCTGGTGGGAAGACTACTTGACACAACTAGTGAGAGTTAAATCTAATTAAGTAAAGTTAACTAAACTGAGGCTTACTAAACTTAGCCCGACCCGGGACTCGAACCCAGTGTAGCCGTACAAGCTAGCAGCTTCACCGCCGAGGCAGTTAAGAAACTACTAGTATAAAAAATGTTTTTTCACTTTTTCACGTTATAAATTGGGAATTATATCAACTTACTTCGTCAAATCACTCATTCTTTTGATAGACGTACAAATTGACACGCAACTGGAGTCACAGTATATTTTTTCAATGTTTTAGTTATTAAGTTTGAGTATATTTCTCTAGTTGGTAAGCCTTATTTAATAAATAAATAAAAATAAATATCATGTAAATGACAATGGAATTGGCACTCACCATAAACTCCATATGCTCAGCCACTGTCAGGTCATCAATAGAAAGGTCTTCTTGAGGTACGAATCCTGATATCCGAGCTATTAAGTCCGCTCCAGCAAGTCGGCCATTCAACATTAAGTAACCTGATATTGCGCTTTTATCTCGCCTACTGATTGCCGCTAGAAGTGTTGTTTTTCCGGCTCCACTATAGACAAATTAGTTTTCATTAAAATTATGAATAATTTTCTAAAAAAAATAGATGTAACATTTTTCAGAACTGGCCAGTCGCGGTATAAAGATTATTTTACTTGTTTGAATTAATATAGGTATTTTGATCGCTACCTTATTTACTATTTTTTATATATGATCATATTATGTACTAGATACGTGATAAAAAAATATTAGGATTTGCTCCATAGTAGAAGCTTATATTTATATTAATTATAATATTAAAAAAATAATAAAACACTACTGCATAAAGACACTTCTCATAACAAATTTCTTAATTTTTATCAGTAAAGTCTAATTATTGGAAGATAATTTCTGAGAAATTGAGATAAACTTGAAAGATCACTGTGTTTTTTGATAGCTCGACATTGAGCCCTTGTTTCGTCATCACATTGCTTTAAGTAAGGTGATCGTTTTGACCTCACTAAGCACTCGCCGTTATATTACTTTTTTATCTAACATTCCATACCTTTTGAACTTTAGCGTATAATTATGCAATATGCATATTAATAATTTCATATATTTAGTTAGTATATGATAGCTACTACTGGTAGGTAAAAAACGAAAAATCTTCGGAGTTCGGTCTTAGCTTTGACAGTACGAGATGGTTAATTACTATGTTAGTAGCCATTCACTTTCGGTCCGCTCAGCTTCATCCCTAGGTATGTATGGATTGCTCTAAGAGACATGAGAATTTTCAACCCAGTAAGTGTATGTTGACCCGAATAACCAGTTATCTATACTAATATTATAAAGCTTATTTGTTTGAGCACGCTGATCTTAGGAACTACTGGTCCGAATCGAAAAATTCTTTTTGTGTTGAATATTCCGTTTATCGAGGAAGGTTATAGGCTATATTACATCACGCTACGACAAATAGGAGCATTAATTTAAAATGTTGCAAAAACGGGAGAAAAATATTTCTTTTGAGAGCTTCCGTCACATGCGTAAACGGTTAAAGTTATGCAACAATCATATAGAACGGAAATGTTCCCCTTCGAAAGTTCTAAAAAAAGGCAGCGATAGTATATGTCTATCTTTTAAGGTTGACTCGTTGAGCGCGAGTGAATCCGCGGGAAAGGCTAGTCATCAATAAAATTTAAAAAAAAAATTCATCAAAATCCATCCAGTGGTTATCTCAAAATGCGACCACAATGCGAGACAAACAGACAGACAGAAGATAAAAACCTAAAAATTATAGACTTGTATCTATAATAACGACTATTTTAAAAAGATACAGTTTCGACTGAGAATTTTATAATATTATGCAATAGATTAAATTTACATTTATAACCTTGAATAGGTCGTTTTTTACACACCAATAACATAATCATTATAATAAATAATAATTAATCAATGCCATGTTAATCTTAGTGCGTACATCGTAGCTCCTAGCATTGTAGCACAGAATGCTACGTAATACACATACATTAGTGACTGTAGTTTTTGAAAATTTATTTTTCAGTCTAAATAGAAAGATAAAATTGTCTCGAGTCTCTTGACGCCAAGTGTATATACGAGTATGTACTAACTACTCACTGTTGTATATATATTTTTTCATTTTTTTTTCATCTACAAACGTTTGTTATAAAAATTATATAATTTATACACCTATTATAGTCATTACAGCCCCAGATCTAGGAGGGTGCAACAGTTTGAGGGAGCGCCAATATCATAATATAGTATGATTAAAAGCTCCACAAAGCGTCTAGCCTAGTTCTACGGAAAAAACAGAGTTTCACACCAAAAGCGAACTCGTGGACTTCATTTGCCGATTTGAGATTTACCGTGTCAACAATTGACGTCATTAAATGAGACAGAGCGCCACTAAGAAGTTTCCCCGGTTCAAAAAATCGTAGTTACGGTTGACAATAATATCCCTTTACCCTGTTTTGTTTGTAATTATCGTTTTTGAAACTCGAATTTGTGAATTTCGGCTATAATAGAACGATTTATAAGAAAAATAAATCAAAACATTTAGTTATTTGTGATTACATTAAGGAATTCTAAAAAATATTACCTACTACATAAATTGTAAGTATAACGCTTTTAATATTACCAATTATTATGAATAATTATACGAAACCGAAGATCACGGAATAAGATGATTTAGAGCCTCTCATGTTAATAAGTTTCACCATATTAATAAAATTTAAAACATTTAAATAATATAGTCGACCCTGCATACGTTAATCTTCAAATCTTACCTTGAACCCATTAAAGCCACTAAGTTGCCTGACGAAACCACTCCACTCACTGTAATTAAGAAAAAAAAAACAAGATTTTAGTATGGGCCTAGTTACTATAATATACTATAATAAACTACGATGAATATTTTGTATAAAGTGTAAAAAGAGGTTTATGGAAAAAAGGGGTTAAAGACAAAAGAAAAAATCTATTATTTTATTACAGACAAAAACACTTAAAATGATTAGATTAATTACTTTTATGAGCCTATAGTCTATAATATTCACTATTTTTGACGCCTGTATTAGTCAGGGTACCACAATTTGTTTTACTTCATGGTTCGTTAACCCCAATTTGTTTATTTATACTGCACATAGGCTTACGTGGGAATTAAATCCATTACTATCCCCTTTGAAATTTAATACGAATTTGCACAAGTAGTTGTTTCGATACAAAATGCACAGTAAAATTTAAACGTGGTGTAATTAGTAGTACAGATTATTTTAACTAGAACAAAATTTTTTGTTTTCTAAGCTTCATCTTATTTTAACTTTTGTAATATGCTTTGGATGTTTGAAATTCATCGGCTTGTATAAAGCCGTATTTTTTGTTGTGCGTGTTTAGTTTTATTTTGATTTCACAGAATTCGTTGGTTTGAGAATGTGTATAAAATTCTCAGTTTATTATCTTTAGTTCGTCTGTTACAAGTTAAAGAAACTGGTTTTATAGTAGAAGGTTCTGGTTATATTAGAATCTATTTTACAAAACTGTAAATCGAGCTATATTTGTATTATACATATTATTACCTAATACCTTATTATTATTATTACTTGGTTTTAACTTATAAAAAGGTAAAAAATTGAAGTAATATAAAAAATTAAAGTTAACAAATATTGTAAGGTACTGTCATTTTGTGTTTTTGAATTCATAGTGTATTTACAATATGTGTATACTAAACTGTGTCTCTAACAAATATACAAAGGCTTTAAGACCGTCATAAATTTAAAATCAAAATTATTCCGCGTAAAAATCCGAGAAGTGATCTAACAAAATATTACTCAATCATTTTTTGTATTTCCAAGTATCAGGAGGAGTATTCGTAATCTAATGAAACCCTAAAGAAAAACGATTACTTAAATATCATAGATGTAAGCATTGCCACAAGTGTTGCTGTCATTTTTATGTAAATATTTATTTCTTCCTATAATAAATACTCGACGGGGCGGCAATCTCCGTTGAAACACCCATTTAGCTTTTAATTGCGTAACTATCTTAACAAGTCATTTTTCAATAAGTTTATATCTCTATAAATATTAGTTTAATAACAAAATTATACATTCATTATTAATAATGATATATGTTAAACTAGCGATTCACCTTTGCTTTACTCGTGTCCCTGCCTAGTTAGTAGTTACATACATTTTAACGGTTTGTACGGTACAAGTAACGGCTTAAGTTACAAGTTCGGAGGCAAAAAAAACCGGGGTCTTAGCTTTCTCAAATTTTTATTAGGATCGAGACACTTGATGTTGAATAGAGATAATAGAGACAAAGTGACATTTATAACTCGCATTATAGTTTGCGTAACAAAGTTCAATTATTTTTGTTTAGTTTAATTATTAAAGTAAAGTTAATTCTTAAGTACGTACCTCCATGTAACACTTTAACTTCTTCATACGTTGGTGACCTCCAAATACTGGTTTGATGTTTTTTTCTTCTGTACACTGATAGATCTCTCCAAGACAGTGTCAGATTCTCTGGAGAATCACCAAGACCGGCCATTTCGTCATCGTCCCAGTTAACCACCGCACCTGTCAGGACATTGCGTGTAGGTACTTTCAGACCGAGATCCTTCATTTTGGGGTTACGTCATTTGCACTGTGAACAAAAATATTAATATAAATATTTGTTTTCATATTTTTATTTATAATAATATTTAAAATAACGGTTAATTTTACATTTGAATTACATTTTAGTGAAAAAAATGAAAATTATATGATAAAATGTTTTTGTTGCTTTATTTTTTCTGTATGTATCTACGAAGATTATTCTGTGTAAAACACAGAATAAAAAGAAAAATCTTATAGAAATAGTCATTATTATCGATAGCAAGCCAAAATTATAATTTTTAGGATTTTTGTCTCTCTGTTCTTTTTTGATGAAATTTGATATAGTTATATAGCAATATTCCATATATTGAAATGTTTTAAAAACAAACTCGTTTATACGAAACAATATAATAAGTATAATGAGCAATTAAGGTATTATGAATATAATAACACTTTACGGAAGCCTTGAAGTTGCAATTTTACATAATACGCACTTATGTCGCAATATAATGTTTACAAGTTAATTTTTGCTAGAACTTTCTACCATTTTCTGTATAAAAACAGCTAAAGCTTTCGAGCAATCTGTCGTGCATACGAGTATGTCATGTAACCACTAAATGTGACACTCGTTTTCTTTTCAACCACAAATACCCTTGTATTTGTTTTTTTATTTAATTAAAAATAAATTTTGTTATTTAATTAATAATTATATGGTATACAAAAGTTTCAAAGCTATTAATTAAAGTTTTATTTAAGTTTCTTGAAATATATTAGGTACCTACTCAAGTAAGCCGTCACGGGATGCCTAATAGATGTGAATATGAAACATCTAAGTTAATTTTAGAATTCATAGTTATTAGAAACCTATAACGAAATATGTAAATAGCGAAAAATTAGTTTCGTTAAAATTACATTTATTTTCATATAAAATTATTATATTATAATTACAGAATATTTATTTATCCAAAGATTAGATAGCAAATATTTATATATATTTTAATAGAGATTTGAATTCAATTTTTGCAATATTTAAATTTATATGCGCGCGCACACACAAGTGACAAGGGAGTCCAGCGGTGGTGCAGAAGGATTTCCCACGGTTCGTTTCGTACCATCCCTTAAGGTAGGAGAATTACATCACTACATAGTATAAAACAAAGTCGCTTTCTCTGTCCCTATATCCCTTTGTATGCTTAAATCTTTAAAACTACGCAACGGATTTTGATGCGGTTTTTTTAATAGATAGAGTGATTCAAGAGGAAGGTTTATATGCATAACTAGCGGATCCCGCGGCTGTGCCTGTGCTAAATCTAGGAAAAAGCCCAAGCGAAGCGAGGGCGAGTCGCTAGAAACATAGTATATAATATTAATAATAAGAGAAACTAAAGTGGGATAAATAAAAAACCGCTTACATATTTAAGAATAATAAATAGCTTATCAAATAAATAACCATTAAGTAACAATTTCCTCTACACAATACTTATCCGGCTCAAGAGGCGTGTCAATTGAGGCCTATTATATCTATTTCGGCACCGGCGGTTATAGACTATAGTTTAAACTCGTTGCCGCTAAGAAGTTCCACTGTAATTTTAATTTTATGTGTTACTAGCATTTCTCGCGGCTTCGCACGCGCTTTAAAGACCGGAAACCAAATTATTTCTGAGTCGCACTGTATTGTACCTCGCAGAACTAACGCACTTCCCGTTTTTGCAACATTTTTCATAGATGCTCAGCTCCTATTGGTCGTAGCGTGATATAATATAGCCTATAGCCTTTCTCGATAAACGGACTATCCAACACAAAAAATTTTTTTCAAATTGAACGAATAGCTCCTGAAATTAGCTTTAGCGCGTTCAACCAAACAAACAAACTCTTCAGCTTTATAATATTAGTATAGATGTATGTGCCTGTATTATTAAAACTAATAAGCCTTTCACTTTACTTTATGTAGAAATGTCACCTTTTATAGTTTTTATATATTACAAGTGAGTGATTCGCTCAAGTTTGTCCCTGGGTACGTTTTAACGGTTAATGGTCCCCATACAAAAATAAACAGTTCCAAACTAATCGATTTGTTTTGTTTTCCCTATTTTTATATACTTACATAACTCCTGACATACCTCAAACAACAAAAAAAGAATTATTAAAATCGGTCTAGTCGTTTTTGGGTTTAAGCGAGAATAACGATTGGCAATTGATTCCTTATATGTATATACTTACCTACATAGATTTTCGATAATTCCACATTTTCCTACAAAACGTTAGTTTTTTCAAAGACGATTCATAAGTTCTGATTTTAATTGCATCAGGAAACAATAAAAATATTAGTATCGTTTTATTGATTATTATTATTATATATTTTTATATAGTTTCATTATTATAGATTTCATTTATAGTTGGTTTGTTCTTTAGTCATGCTACGACGCAATTATGACTAAATGTGACTTTAAATCAGACGGACATCTAAATAAAAACCTGGTATGTGATAGTGAATCTGATGAGAGGGATATAATTCCGTTAAAAAAGTTACTTATCGAAGTGCCCAAGAGTTTGCTACTCTAGTTCTTAAGTAAATAATAATATGCAAGGTTATAAGTATTTCTTGTAATTTAGATCCCTTAGCCGTCTTACAGTAAAGCATGTTAGACTGTGGTCGAAATGTAATCCTACATATTTGTGGCTTTTATGACTAAGGTACTTGCTAGTTTTAAAATGTGAATGTCATTTTACGATATCAAAACTTAATTGACAACTGGCTTAAAACTATTCTCGATATTTACTCTACTCATGGGTGTTTATATTTATAATATGTATGTATTTAAACTTATATATGTAATACATATACAAACTATCTGGTATTCGTAACACAAGCTTCGTAGCTTACCACGGAACTATATGGCGCTGTATGTAATAATGCCCCATTAAACATATTTATTTATTTATTATTTTACTCATCTATCTGTGAACGCCTGAACAAACTTTATTGGTTTTTCATTACCGAATAGAGGATTTACATAAGTATGACGTCAATAATATGCTTTTTATGATTGCCAAATGCGTGTAGATTATCGGGTGAAAATAAAATTTTAAAAGTTTTTGGAAATTATTCCATGTTACATATACTTACTTGAAAATTTGACTTCTTTTCACCGACTTTACGCAACATACATTCGCCACTTACAAAAACAAACAATTATGACAATTTAATGAAAACCTGTTTATAAATGATATCAATGACGTTAATGGTAATAATAATTTTTAATTAATCACCTCAATCTGGTGTAATACGATAGCTCAAAATGATTTTAGATTTCGACACTTGTTAATAAAAAGTGTGATTTTTTATTACAGAGGCGTAGATGTCAACGCATGTCGTCGACCTCGAATAGTGTTACCGATGACTAGACTAGGATCGATAAGTTTACGTTTCCCATCTTAATTTAATTAATAGAGCACTTATATAACATTTCATATTAGTTGGAATGAGAAAATTATTATGAGTTATATAAATTATGAAACGACTTTGGATTGTTAATATTTATTGTTACCATAATTAATTAATATAAATTATAATTATGTAAGCTTTTCTTTATGTTTTTGTAATCAATTTTGTCTTATAAATGCTTTAAATATTAAAAAGCACATTTTTTATGTTTTTGTAAAAGCTTCTGCTGTTTAATTAAGCTACAACCGAACATCGTATGAAAGTCGTACCTTTATATACCTTTAATTCTTTAAACTTTGTACAAAATAAGAGATAAATTATATTGTTTTTATAATCTAATTTATGTTGTTGGGTTTTAATTATTGATAAATCGTAATTAAAGCTCAAAGAAGTTAAGATAAAATTGATAAAATGTAAATGATAACTTAATTTAAAAAGACGAATTTGGTACTGTACCTACTATTTTTTTTAGTATAAACTTTTTTATTGCTTTGTTAATTAATTAAAATAGGTATAAGAATGAACTTCGAAAATATAGTGACTTCACTCTAAATTTTTCATTTCGTCAAAATACATTTCAAATTCAATGTTAGATAAGTGTTCTCATTTATTGTAGTGTATATTTAAAACTACAGTCCCTCGAAATTTCTTATTTATTTAATGTTAGAGCTTTTTCTTTTCTATTCTTATACACGCATATCCATAGTTGTTTTATAACTATATATTATTATCATGTTAATCTTTTTCTTTTGATTTCGTAAGCAACATCAATCTCGTTACTAATTGACATAAGCTGAAACTACCTATATCAAAATTAGTAACTTTAAAGCAAACGACTTTTAACACATAAAAATACCCTACATATAATCATAAATATACAATTCTCAAATTAATTGCAATATGAATGTTTTAAACACATAAAAACATTACTATTAATGCCTAATATCATTCAAAGAAGCAAATACAAAAATAAATGGCGACTTATAAACTACCCTTACTGTTCATAGCGTAAAGTTACCAAATAATGCTCAGGTTACATAACTGAAGGGTTGAAATAATAAACAAAATACATTGTAACAACCGCTTTCTAATACATGTTCTGTAATTACAGCATGGAATACAAATGGACAATAATAACTTATATTTAATGGGGCAAGCCTTACAAACTTGTGGTTTGAAGGATTTTCACTGTGAGGTAAAGTTTCTTTGCCAGTGTCATTTTACATACCATGGATTTTCATTTTTCATTCGAACAAGCTGTTTTTACCCATATATTTATTGCATACAAGTCAAATTCGAGTATAATGATTTTTTATGACATACCGATTTTGTAGGTAAGGATTATACGAAACAGTAATTTACATAGAGTAGTATCTATTATTATAAATTATTATTATATTGTAATAATATATTTTCATATTACTGTAAATTACTGATACTGTAAATTAACGTTACATTGCTCATTGTTTGATATTGAATAATATGTCATACCAACCCTACAGTTCCCACGCATGAGCATCGTTAGGGCTCATTTTCATTGGTCGTTAGAGCACGCATTCGTGGTGCGGGAGATTTCTGTTCACGCATGCCATAGGAACCGCATTCTTTAACCGTTTTCATTAGTCGATAGGGTCGCTTGCGGATTGTTTACTAACTAACTTTACAGGAGAAAAAGAAAAAAATATTCGTAAACTCAGTCCCCGCACGGCACTACGCATGCTTTACACCAACTGATGAATTTCATTGGTTGTTAGGCCACGTGCGGGGATTCCCCGCTTGCGGTGTAACGACTGAGTTAACGACTAATGAAAATGAACCCTTAAAAACTTTAATTTATTATGATATAGTGAGCAACATAATTTTTACTTCAATGCAATCAAATTATTACCAAATATACCTATAGTATATTTAAGAACTATTCATAACTCCTACGTAGGCGGACACTGATACTCCGCACCTACCGTATACTAAATGTTTTTTCTTGTATAATTTTATCTATCACTTCATTTATAGCTTTCGAGTAGTGGAAAATATATCTTTTCGTTTATTCAAAATTATTAAATACAATTTTATGAATTAAGATACTCGTTCATGTATGAAATGTAACAAATCGTTATATTTTTTTTATTTTTTAACTAATTAATAATTTCTAATGCTCTAATATTCCATACATTGTAATAGAAATAAAATTTAAGATTAAAATACACTTGTTGTTCGATAAAAACAACGACACCAGTTGTGAAGAACCTATATAAATATTTTTAAAAACCGTCTATTTCCAAAGAATAAAATAAGGCTTGTTTTTATAATTTTATTTTTCCAACATTGAAAATGCAGAGGCTTTATTCAGTACATTATTTTTCCTATGTCACTCTTTCAGCCATGAACTATCCAAAATACAAGATAACTACTTTCTCTGTTCCAATATGACAACGATTTTTAATTAAAAATTTTAACGTTTTTTTTTACTTTAACATACATGTATTCAATACATAAATTGTCATAACTTGATATTTATTATTTCTTCAAAAATCGTTATTGAGAAAAATATCGAAGATCATTAACAAAACATTAACATCACAGATATATATCAGAAAGAAAAATCTCCTAAAGGTAGAGATTGCGAAGTAAAATACGGTATGTATTTGACTCTACCACCCCTACCCACTACGTTTACGTTATAATCAATTCAATTCAATTCTGTTGTTGATGGCTTCAAAGTCGTTATAATCATACATGTAAGAGTAAAACGTATGATGCAATTTAAATACTTTTAACCCACTGCAAAAACCAATAGTTCAATACGTCTTCCCTCTTTTAATTAAAAGACGTTATTTCTCGAGGTAAAAATAAAACGTAATCTAAAACTCTAATAATCAATCCACGCGAGTTTGTGAGATACAAAAGATTATAGATATATAAGAAACAAGATTGTAATTAAGAATAATATCAATTTTATTTTAAGATCTATCAGTATAATGTAATGAATAATAATAGAATAAATGTTTACAGACAGGCAGATATAAAAAAAAGATAAAGGTTTCGATTTTGTATTTCAGCTACGGAACTCTAAAACCAATAAACCCACCAAAGCTACATTATAATTGAATTAGATTTAAAAAACTCTACAAACAGACCGACCAGTATGCGTCCAATTTTATCAAAAACAGGAAATAACGATGTCACCGAACCAATCAGCCATAAAACAGGTTGACATTAATAAGCCTATCATTAAAATGTATCTGTGGTCCCCACTCGTCTGTAGCGAATGCACCATGATAGTGCGTTATGATATTTAGTATGAAATATAATTAATTATGCATGTATTGCATTGCTGATTGCTGACACTAACGACTCACCCCCACTCCGTTTGGGACTGTCTCTACGTGCTTTAATATTCTTATATAACTTTCTTAAAGATGATATATAATAAACTAGCGACTCGCCCTCGCTTCGCTTGGGCTTTTTCCTAGATATAGCACAGGCAAAGCCGCGGGATCCGCTAGTTATGCATATAAACCTTCCTCTTGAATCACTCTATCTATTAAAAAACCGCATCAAAATCCGTTGCGTAGTTTTAAAGATTTAAGCATACATAGGGATATAGGGACAAAGAAAGCGACTTTGTTTTATACTATGTAGTGATGTTGAACCATAGAATGAAATAGGGGATAATAGTTTGTATATAAATTACGTCATTTTTAAAGCTAGAAACTTGAAACTTATTTTTTAAGCTTTTGATTCGATATAAATTTTATACGTTTGGCGCAGTTTGTAGTGACCCTACTTTCTTGCTCCAGCGGTCGCGGGTTCGAGTCCCGCTGGGGGCATTTATTTGTTAAACTCGGTTGTTTGTTCTCCAATCATGGGTGTTTATATTTATAATAATATGTATTTTAAACTTATATATGTATGTAGTATATCAACCATCTGGTATCCATAACACAAGCTTCCTTCGTAGCTTACCATGGTACTAGATGGCTCTGTGTGTAAAAATAAATAAATAAATAAGACATTCAAAGTTTGTAAAAAATGTATCCTAAAGTAATAAATGATATTCTAGATGATGTAAAATCAAATAGCATTAATATATAAAAATCTTATTAATTAGACATTAAAATCTAAGGAGTAAGGAGGCGGCCACGGCAGAGCATATTAAAATCTAAGGAGGCGGCAACGGCAGAGCATGCTGGACAAGTGCAGGTTGACGGTCTATATTATGTCTTTCTAAAAAGTAAAACTTACTACGTTCTCTCAGACATAATATTATCATGATATATTCCTTCGCCGTTAAATAAGTAGTAACTCAATCATGTTAATTAATATTCGCTTACCTTTTAAGCTAATCACCCTTGTAATTGAAAATGACCTAGCCATGGTGTACATACCACTTTAGGAACCTATAGCTAAAGTGAAGCTATTACTATAAAAACTAATCATTAACTTTTATCAACACAATATTTTTAAGTTATCAATTAAAATAATTGCATAATAAACTTCTCTTTAAAAACGATATACGAGTATAAAGATAATCTAATAATGATCAACATAAAGATAATCGGTTCGTTAATTATGATATAAAAGAATGAAATAAAAACTTCTTATTTAAACACTACTATCACTAACAGGAATCATGTAATTTATTTTAACAAACAAAATATTTAGGGGTAAGTTAACTATGGGATATTATGTGTAAGAAGCAAAATCTTTAAACACACCGAATTTCATACGAATTATCATCCCCTATTAACCCATTAGGGAGATGAATTATCTAAAATGCATCCACGTTATATGAAAAAAAAATACAAGATTTTATGCACCTAGATTTAGCCGTTGAGGTTCAAGGACTGCCTGCCAGCGATAGTGAATAAATTTAAATTTAATTTTATATAGTATATAAACCAAAATCTTGTAATTATTTATGCATCCGTAACCTTTTTTTATTATAATTACACATAAGGATATCTATATTTATTTATAGTAGATAAGAAGATTAAAGTATACCACGATGTGAATTTGAAATCCGATACGCAATAATTCCTTTACAGATGGTACGTATAAAACCATTAAGGTATAAATGTTATTCAATTATATTAATAATATTTAAAGCGAATAAAAATTATTTTTAAATATTTTAGGAATCACAATAAAAGCTTACTCTTACTTTAGTTGTTTACTCTAGCTATATAAGTTATTTTTATAAGTGGAAACTTCGCTGGTGTATGATTTTTGTTATTTGAAATCAAAAATTAAATAAATAAATGAATAAATAAATATAAGCTATATTAGATGGTATACACTGTAATAAACTAAAACTCCGAAACTTATCTATTGGGTATTTTTAAAAATAATACTTCGTCAACGATACGAATTATGTATTATTTAATAATATATGACTTATGTATAATTCAATATTAAGTTACAGACGAATTGAATATTTAAACAGTTCTACTTTTAATTTTCAGCGTAAAAATAAGCACAACTTATCAAATAATTCAAAATACATACATAACTCTTATTTATATAATAAAATATTATTTACATATCCTAGTATTCATAATGATATCAGATGATAGTTAAGTCTAATGTAAATGTAATAATCACCTTAGGGAAGCCGGTAGAAAACTCAGCACGTTCACGTAAATTACCGCTGAGCAACTGCGTTTGTATTTTAAATTGATAACCACAAAGCACAATAAGTTTTCAGTCACATTTATTACAGTTTCTCTATTTATCCTAGAGTCGGTAAGTATAGTTAACTGAACGAGTAAGAACACAGCGGCCGCCGCCAATGAGTCTCTACGTACGACTGACTCTACTTTCAGTTTGAATCGTGGTCAGATTACTAGTAAGGAGTTTTACATTTTTAATAATATTTTTAATAAAATAACGTATTTTTGAAACTACCACTTAAATATAATGTTTTGTATATAATATACTGTATACCTAAACAAAAATACTGTTTTAACAGCGCTACAAACCTTTGGTATGATAGTACTTAATAGTAGGTAAAATTTAAGAAAAAGCGTTGAAATGCTATAATTTTAAAATTTATTTTCATTATAATAAAAAATACGTCAAATATAGCATATCTTATTAAAAAGTGTACTAATATTAATTGTAATAATATGGACGTTTTAAGCTTACGCAAGTGAGTTACATTAACTCGTATTTTTAATTGTTGTCATCATTAGTAGGTAGATAGCAATGACTAGTAGATACATTTTAAATCATTATGCAATAAATAATCACAAAAAGATACGCTCTTTCAGTAAATTATAAGAGTAGCATCAACAAGTGGGTATTGATGGAGGTTCAATCATAGACTGGGTTTGATAAATTACTTCTTACAAAGAAGATTAGGATTTTTTATACAACACGTGTTAATCGAGGTCCTCGCTACAAAGCTAGTGGTTATACGAGTATTTGTATCTACTTAGTGTGGATCCATTATAAGAAAGATTGCCACTTTTATAGTCTAGCTTTTCCCGCGGCTCTGCTCTTTAGTATCTAAGTAGACAGAATGTAGGCCTAATAATTATAATTATAATTTACCATGAGTTAAGATTAATAGAAAATATTTTCTTTACAAACATTTAAGCGCTACGTTGTACATATCAAAGAATTTACTCATACAAACTTTCGTAATTCTAATGGAAATGGCTGGTAATCTCGAGTTAGCTTGGAAAATTAAGTAAAATTTGTTCAAATAAGACAAAAAATACCTATGAACTTATCCACTGGTTCCACTTTGTCCCTTGCACTTTCCTAGCAACAGAGTGGACCGTGGGAATAACCTATTGGTTGTGTAGTCTGGTTCAGTAGGGCTGTCGTTCATTTACCGGTAGTTGAGTGGACGATCTATTGGGTAGTAGCATGAAGTACTGGATTTAGAAGCTAGTAAGTCTCACGGCTCACATAACCACCTGTGTTATGGATTAACGTTTCCAAACATTAAAAATGGTAAAATTTAAATATAAAAATATTGAAACACTGTGTCTTATTTTAAGTTAACAAATATATAGTTATCTATGTATCAATCAACACAGTAATTAAATAAATCCATTTTTTGTACAAAAAGTTTATTGTAAATGTAACCTTTGTAAAGAAATTTCCAGTAAATATGTATAATTCTTTATTTAAATAAAATTTATTAAACAGCTTTTATAAAACGTTTTATAAATCTGTTTAAAAATGTACTAGAGTGTAATACATAGGTATTAAATTTAGTGCTTCAGAAGAGTTCCAATAACCTTTGACTTAACAACATAATCCATTACCTTAACATGTAACTAATTTACTTACAATGTTTCTTTAGAGCGCATATTTTCATTTAATTAAATAATATTAATTATTATAATAAAACAGCAATATTCTTAACGAATTATAAAAAAAACCCTAATAATAATTTTAACTTTTTGACATCAAACCAAATAATTACAATAAAATAAGTCCATACATTCCGTTGCCGCACTGAAACTATTTTCATTCATTTATTTTAATCCCATCACAAGGAACCTCATTCTAGATTACATTTTTAAACACTCAACACGCTATTAAACGTTTGTCAAAGTTATTCAATCGTTTCGCAGTCATTTGTTATTAAATGTGGAAACCAATAATATTGGACGTCGAGTGCATCGTTTGTAACAAAACGTTGCAAAAAATTAAGCACGATCCGACCGAAATATCGCGGAGAATGGGTAAGATAACAAATAGAAGGTCGAGGACCCCCAATTGGTCTTTAGAAGAGAAGCAATATCTTCTAGAACTAATAAAACAGCACAAAGAAGTGGTTGTTACGAAGACTAACAATGGCCCTAATCATTCTGAAGAAAAAGATGTCGCGTGGAATGAGATTTTACGCCAACTAGCACAGAAATTCGGTGAAAAATTTTCAGGGTTTTCCATTAAAAAGGTTAAAACGCAATGGCAGAATATGAAACGTATTGCTCGTGAGGAACTTACTCTCGTGAAAGGTACATCGCTACAACAATGTACCAAACAGTCTTTAGAAGTGTGTAATATATTAGATTTAGTTCAAGACGGAGTCCTTAAAAAGGAGAGTAGTAATTTGAATGAAACTATTTTAAGTACCAATATTGAAATTAAAACGGAATGTATTGATGAGTAAGTACATTTCTACTTAGTTTGACATGTATTTATTAAAAGTCAAAAGTAATTACTAAAAATATCAAAGATTTTTATATAAAGATACTTAAAATTTAAATAAACCTTCTTACATCTTTTATAATTATTAATTTTAGATGTCACGGACACACAATACTAGGTGTATTGTGATAATTATTAACAATAAAATTTAATATTTTATTCTGTTTTAATAGAGATATTAATGAACTTGACGAGAGCAGTATAGAGATGAACGAAGTTTCGGAAAATTTGCAAGAAAAAAACGACACAGTTACTTTAGAATCTTCTGAATCATCAGGTTCAGAACAAAACCATCTTGGTGATGGTGAAAATTCTGAAGGATTGGATATCAGAAATAACACAAGATCTTCCTTTGCAATGACGGATCCTTCATATTTAGATAATAGTATAAATACTACACTTTTTCACAGGGAATTTCAAGAATTTTTAAAGTAAATATTTATTATTATTTTCTATACCTATAGATCACATTGACATAATACGTAAGTTTTTAACCTATTTACAAATTGGACGTTATTTTCAGGTATGCAACCACGGAGAAACAAATGAAAATGGAATCTCTCAAAGAAGAACAACGAATTGTAAGGACTATGAGAGAGACGGCAGAACTGAATAAAATCATAGCTGAACAAAAATTAAAACATATTTTATGGATAAAAAAGCGTGAAATGTCGTAAGTAATTTACATATATTAACATACCTACATAAATTAAAATATCATTATTTTAAACAAAATACTTTGTTTAATTGAAATTTCATTATTTTATAGCCATACTATGTGGTTTAATTCTATTGTATTCGTAATAATATGAGGTAGTGCATATATAAACCGCACGGCATTAATTTTTTCTTTTTTTAATGTAAATAAAAAAAAATATTATAAATAATAAACGTAGGACTATATTAGTAGTTTGCTACAATATTGTTATATTTATTTATTTATTTATTATTTATTTATGTTGGGACATTTACACACAGCACTATCTAGTTCCACAGTAAGGTACGAGCCTTGTGTTATGGATACTAGATGGTTGATATACTACACATATATAAGTTTAAATACATACATATTATAAATATAAACACCCATGACTGGAGTACAAACATTCGTGCTCAACAAATGTCTGCCCCCAGCGGGACTTGAACCCGCGACCGCTTGCGCAGAAAGTAGGGTCACTACAAATTCTTTATATTATAAATATTTCTCTATGCTATCTTTTTATACAAAAAGGAGTACAAAATAAGCGCCATCTGTTAACTACATTTATAATTATAAATTAACACATAAACGAAACTACCGCCACCTATACACATTTTTAAAAACAACAGGTAGTAGCACTTTTAGATATATGTTATAAAATATTATAAAATAAAGAATACCTAGTTTTATTTCGTTCAGTAAAACCATTAACAAAAAAATTACTCATCCTTAGCAGCTACAGCACCATCGACAATATAGATAATAAAAAATACACCGTACTGCGCACATCGATTATCAGTTATCTTTATACTTATAGTCTATGATTGTTTGTCATTTAAAAATAATTTTCTTCGGGAATAATCGCGAAAATTAATTTTATTTATAGTTACTGTCATATTAATATATAATAAGAAATCATGAGTTTCCTCGTTAGAACAAGAACTCCTATCTTGCGGGGACTTTCTAGTATTAGGTGAGAAATTTGCCGGTAACGCATTACGCAATACTAACCTAACCCAACAAGTAGAGAAAAGTCGTAATTAAATTTTTTGTGGACTAATTTGGACATGATTCATTCAAAATATTTATTGCACTGTTATCTAGGGCTTATCCAAATCGTTATCTATATGACATGCTTTATCCTATAATAATTCTTATTGTTTTGTTATAAAGCTTTCCATAATTTAAAGTATTTTTGACATTTCAGACCACCTACCTACTAGATTTTTCATAATAAAATATCACCATCAATCAATACTGATTTTTTTACATTTTACACTAACAATTAATAATATTTCTTGTTGCCAATTACTCACTATATTAATTAGCAGCCTTCAAAATAATTTATACTGTATATTATAAACTTTATTGTATTATTTATATGAGAATGAAGTTAGTTATATCTTTAGTACAATTGATTGTTAAATATTATAAGTTTAATAGTATAAATATATCTCTAAAGGATGTATTCTGGAGAACCCGGCTCTGGAGCTGGCAAGGGTGGCGGTGGTGGTGGTGCTATTCGTGAAGCAGGTGGCGCGTTTGGCAAAATGGAAGCTGCAAGAGAAGAAGAATACTTCTACAGGAAGGTAAATATTTACTTAAATGAAAAATTACAGTACATTTTAATCAGATTTTATAATATAAATTTTGACAACATTATAAAATCAAATCTTATATACAAAAAAATATGTGCATGATATAAGTTTTAGATATAATACATAGCATTTTTATACTTGCAGCAAAAGGAACAACTGGCCAATATGAAGGGTCACTTGGACAAAGAAATTTCCTTTCATCAAGAGCAGATCAAGCGTCATGAAGATGCTATCAGACGTCACAAGGAACAAATGGCTGAAATTAATGAGAGCAAATAAATTTTACATTCTTATAAAATCCTCCTTGCAACATACACTGTCACTACTTAAAATATAGAAATTAAATGATAAGATGTCAGTAGTTATTGCTTTTATTTTTGTTAGGAATTAGTCTGTGACATCAAATACATTGTACAGGTGATATTGGTATTTTGATTTAAAATTTGTTTCTCCTGAATCCTGTGCTAACAGAAAAGAATTTTATCTATCATACATAGATGATTTACAATAATTACAGAAATCGGAAACATCAGGTTTTGATGTAATATTTCTTTTATCTTTATTATTCAACATTGCAAACTATATTAGTATGTGAACCTAAATTAACTAGCTACTGTTGTAAAATGAAGTTAGCTTCTGTTTTTAATTTTGAAGGTATCTAAATGTTAGACTAGATTTCAAAGATACCTTTAAAATAAACCCTTCTATAATCTATTCCGTTAAAATTACAACAATATAATTTCAAAATAAATTAATTTGCCTTTATACTTTTTTATATTTTGATTACTTCCAGAAGATTTCATATTGTTCAGAGATCAATCTAAAAGCATTAAATATATATATAAAAAATCTTAACGCTACTATACTATATACTATACTAACTTTATTTTAAGAATTTATGTAATCCATATAGTACAGTAAATAAAGCCGTTTTTTTTGGTCAACCTCGCACTAAATTTCGGTATTTTTTACAAAAAAGTTTACAAGAAATAAAAGATGTGAAATTTTATTCTATACAATAATGGTATGAATAACTATTGCCCTGAAGTGCATAGTTTTCGAGATATCGGCCAAAAACTTTTATTCAAGATTGCCATCGAAGCTCCACCTGGATCTGTCAGCATTTTGTGATTTTATGGTCAGTAAGTGACCTAAAAAAAAATTAAAATTGGATCGGAAATTTAGTGCGAGGTTAAATTCTTTATTTACTGGCCTAATACATGTAATAAAAAGTGGCTCCTATTTTCATAAGTAAATTAAGAGAGCCGCCATCTATGAGCATAGAATGTAAAAACATATCTTACAATACGATGTATATCCATAAGTGTCCATTAGGTGGCGTTGTTCTACCAAAACAAAACTTACATTGCGTGAAACGTGAAAGTACAAACTATAAAGTATTTCAAAACAATTTCCTTCTTTTCTTCTTTGTAGGTATATTAATATTACAAAATATTCTAAAACATCATTACCTTGCTACTTCCTAGTAATGCAAGAAGATTATTTTATTATTTTTTTATTTTTGCTATTTCCAAATAAAAATTCGTATAGTTTTTTTGTACTTCTGATAAATATGGACAAGGTCGTCGTATTTATTTAAACACATTCATCAGTTTTCTAAAAAAAATATAAATCTAAAATAGCTAAACAATAACATATTATAGGATACTGGATACGTAAAATAAAATTTTGTGTACCTATTCTAAAACTATAATTCGTAACTTAGAGGTACTTCGGAGTTGGGTGTCCGACAATATTTTAAGGTACCAACTTAGGAATGCGGAATGCAGACAATCAAAATAGATAGGGATCTATGTTTATTCTAATTCTCCTTATAAAAGGGTCGATGACCTGCCTATTACTTATATAAATAGAGCCTATAAATAGAGCAACTTATATTTTTGGTTCTTTGAAAACTATTAAATGGATACCAAACAATTTCGGTAAGCGTAAACGTAATAAATTGGAGTGCCTGACGAACTTCATCGACCATCGGCCGTCGACCGAAGGGAAGACCCACATTAATGAAGCTAGCTGCACATAGCGTTTTGCGAGACACCCGACGTTGTGAAGTTCGCGCCAAGCGACACTCAGTTTACTACAAACTCAAATCGACGACGCATGTCGCTCTTCGCTTTATTGTGGCCGTGTGTATAGTGTTAGTGTAATAACAGCGAATAGTTTTGTGCTGTGATATTTTGTGTGGTGTCACCCAGTTCGTGCTACCAGGTTCTTCAAATTTGTTGTGATGCAGTTAAGCATATTGTTATGGCTGTCTTCTGTAGCCCTCGCAGGATATGTTCGAGCGACAGAGGTAAGGGGACCGTCTTTGCGCGGCATTCCGGCTTTTTGTTAAGGGACCGGTATTGTCTTCGTCTTACGTAGATCCAAAAGAACTCGTGCGAGTTCTTGCGTAATTTCAATGTCAACACGAGTGTAATTTCATTCATCAATCTAAAATATTCTTAATGGACGTGATTGTAACGACTATAGTTGCACTACGCATCGGTGCGTCCATTATTTTATCGCCTTGAAGCGATCGTCAGGTAAACATTTGTTATCGTGGCCCCTTCCCATCGATTAATGTATTTGGTTGACTGGTATGTATTATTAGTAAACATGTAAGTAGTTGTATGAATGAGAGCATGGTCTCAACTCTCATGCCGGATCGCCCACGATTGGGAGAAAGCGAGTGCACTCGTTCGTCCAGTAAGGCAGGCCGCAGCTGTGTTCCATGTTCTATGGACCTATTTATGTTTGGTTGTAGGGCGCGTGGCCGTGGCAGACTTCTTTATTGCCTTATGAATCATGCCAACACTGCATTTTGTGTTTTTGGCTTCGCGTTGTTTTACATAACACAGCAAATACTATTTTACATAATTAAGTAATATAAATATAGTTAATTAATTATTTGTTCACTATCAAGGGACAATTTGCTCTAAACTGTATGAAAATCTCATAATAAAACTTATTATAAAGTTCATATTTAAATACTTTCGTAATAAAATGTATATCGTGGTAAGTAAAAATAAATGCTGCGGGAATTTAACCAATAAAATAAAATTGAATGTAGTATTTAATCTTATTAACAACACTGACGTATCTTAATATAACTTCATTCGTTCTTATCTTATTTTTATTAACAAATTCATATTACATCACGTTGCAAGCATAATTTCACACATCACATTCTCCTGTCATGTTGACAGAGAGCATTTACCCAATAAATAATGCTATGTATACACTACAATTCCCGCTAGACTGCCCTGAATCAAGGTACATAAAATACACCAAAAAGATCATCAGTACATAATATACTCAGCCGGTGACATAACGTACGTTACTATATATTAGCTAATAAAAAATATTAGAAACGAAAATCGAGTCTGTGACCTCCAATGTAAACTACGAGTATATACACCCAAATACTACGTTAGGAGATCGACTCGGCCCCTAATATACTCGATATGTGTTAACTGTTAGCCGACCATAATACTACGTTTTGTAATTAGACAGGTACACTGTACATGCTTTGGTAAACAATAAAAATATGTTAAGTAGTGGAAATACATGCGTCACATTAGAATCGAACCTACTAACTTGGAAGTTGAACAGAAATAGCTAAACAAAAGAAATATTTTTTCCCGTTTTTGCATCATTTTTCATTGACGCTCCGCTCCTATTGGTTGTAGCGTCATGTAATATAGCCAACACAAAAAGAATTTTTCAATTCGGACCCTACTGGTCCGAATTTCTAAAAAATTCCTGAGATTATCGCGTTCAACCAAACATTACTTAATTACTTAATATTAATTAATATTAATTTATATACTTTAGTAATTTTATTTTTAAGACGACAGACCCGTTTTACGAAGGCTAGGAGCGCCTTAACCAGTAGTTTTTTTAAGACAAATTTTTACAAAATGATAATAATATTAGTGAGATTTTTTAAAACCTTCAAATATTCACTGTGACAGCAATTTTGAATGTCAAAGAAAGTTCAAACACGTGAAGATAATTGGCCGAGTTAGTTATTTTCAACAAACCAACTTCTCGAGCAATAAAAGAATTTGTCGGAACGAGCCAGAGACAAAAAGAATGCGCCTTCAATAGAAATAAAAGGGTGTGCAACGTTTGCAACGGTTCCGGACTCCGGCGTCGTAGTGTAGTATGGTAGCTATGGAGAATATCATCTCTAATTTACTTTTTGTTCTTTTTACCTATATGACCCATTCACAATAATCTAAGTACTCTAAAAAAACCTAATATGTACATTCAGCCATTTACATCGTCCCACTGCTGGAGAAATAATTTGGCTCAGTTTGGAGTGACTCTACTTGCTGCACCAGCGGTCGCGGGTTCGAGTCCCGCTAGGGGCATACATTTGTTGAGCTCGAATATTTGTACTCCAGTCATGGGTGTTTATATTTATATTATGTATTTATTTAAATTTATATACGTAGCTTAATACACGTCGCTGAAACTAGCCAACAAAACTAGCATATCACTCATAAAAGTAATAAAAATTTTTTTTGCAGACCGTACCAAATTAATTTTTGTTTCTTATGGTTTTACTAGATTTAATTTAAATTTAAATGCCATTTTAAGATAAATTCTGTGTTTAAGTATTTTTTTAAACATTTTTACCACTTATTTTTATTTCTCAACGTTAAAAAATGATAGGTAGTTATACTTCGTATTTGAATTCGAACCTCATACTCAATATCTCTGGCCCGCGTCGACTTAGGGACTTGAAATTAACTAGGGATCTTTGGAAGACATTAAGGAATCCAAAAAAATAATCAAAACCCCAGCGACGCCATATTTTATTTAATATTTCTCAACTTTAAAAAAAGATGGTTTTTCTTATTATAGACTCCAAACCTAATACGTGATATGTCTGGCCCGCGTCGACTTAGGGAGAGAGAGAGAGAGAGTTACTTTGAAATTGACTAGGGATCATCACCACATGTCAAGGAACTCAAAAAATCATCAAAACCCCAGCGATGCCATATTTTATGTAATATTTCTCACTTTAAAAATTAGTTTTTCTTCGTATTTGACTTCGATCCTGGTACTCCATAGCTCTAGCCCGCGTCGACTCGGGGACTTGAAATTGACTAGGGAACACCAGCACATGCCAAGGAATACAGAGAAATCGTCAAAACCCCAGCGACGCCATATTTTATATAAAATTTCCCACTTTAAAAAAGATAGTTTTTCTAATAGTCCACCACGCTCACTAAGTTCGGGTTGGCGGACTTGCTAGATTCTCCAAGAAATACAGGTTTCCTCACGATGTTTCCTTCACTGTAAGACGACTCGTGAAAATCAGAGATGCGAGACATTCGATTTTCCAAGCGAGCGCATTACAAGTTACAACTGCCTTAAAAAACTCGATAGATATTCAAATCTAATTTGTCTTTGAGAACAATAATGTTTTATTCTCCTTTAATAACTGTATTATTTTAATCTTAAATATTGAAACTAATTAAATAATTTAGAAAAGCTCATTTTAAAGGGTAAGGGTCCCAGATAATTAGAATTAGAGGGTCTATTCCTTAAGTACCTTAAAATGAATACCCTATTATTTCTGAGGCTTTAAATACATATAGTAATTAAAGAAAAACATATATATTGTGATATCAAGGAATTAAAGTAAAATGTAGGTATACAATACGTATAAGCTGTGCGTAATACGATATATTTAGATGTTTTTTTTTTAAATATTAAAATTTCAGACTAAATAAACAAAATAAACAAGACATAAATCCTCAATTTAGTCATTTTTGATTTTATCATTAATTATCAGTTAACATGATTTCTTGGTTTTACAGCTGTTATTTATCTACATACAATATATATTACGAGTATACATAACTAACACTAAATGACGTACCCCATAGCCCACATCTGTCTTGCCAAGAATAGAAACTGAGCCCTAAAGAAGGATGATTTAAATTAATATATGATTTAAAATATAAGTTCAATGTTAGAAATATGACCATCGATTTTTAAGTCTCTGCTTATATTGACATTGGCTATCTCAGTCCCTAACTACTTATCTATTGCAAATAATAAATAGAACTCAATATCATTGATGTGATATTGTAATAAGAAACCCGTTTTATTTTTTGACATTATACCAAGTAAAGAATATAATATGTATTCGAAATGACTACTTAGATAATTAAATTAGAGTGGAGAGAGTTCTAATGCTTAAGTATACTACATACAAAAAAACCTTAAAAATTATCGTTACGTTTAAGGTTAAATACTTATTAAAACTGTATTACTTAAATGTCGTTAAATTTCATTACTTCATTAATTTTTACTAACAACAACTTCGGTAGTTTTTACATTACAAAAACTAGCGAGCTTCGCTTGTTATTTTTCTAAACTAAAAAAAAGCACAGCATCAGCTATCTGGCAGTAAAAGTTCCGCCAAAATCTGTTTAACCCTTTTAGAGACTATCGGAAACATATAGACAAAATTACAGTAAAAAGCTGTTATTTTGATGTTACAAATATATATATATATATATATACATACACTTTAATTATATTTATCTCTATAGATCTGAATGTATCGCCTAAGAATAAAATTAAAGAACATAGTATATTATACGGCTTTTTTGTAGATAGTTGTAATGAATATTGAATTTATTATTTTTTAATATTGATCACTTAGACATTCAAAGTTTAATCAAAGTTTAATTACTACGCGTATAACCTAATTTTCATTAAGTGCATTTCTTATAATTTAAATAATTAAAATGAATAATTAAAATTAATAATTAAAACAATATATTTTGCTTTGATTTTGTTTCTCAGGTTCTTATTTTCATGAACATTTTGCAATATTTAAAATAAAATACCATCTGCTTACGCGAATCAAAGTGAACTCTGGCATAGATATCTACAATCACGTCAGCAGACACCATTTACGACAATACAATATTATATGCATATATAAATCAGTATAATTCGAATTCCGATTATTCAATGATTAATGATTAAAACAAATTTATACTTGAATTAATTCGTCACTTTGTTTATTAGAAAAACCGTATTAAAGTTAAAGTAAACCCGCGATTTTCCAGCGTGGTGAACTATTATGGCATGATTCCCCTCGTATTGAAAGGAGGCCGCCCGTGCTCAGTTGTAGGACTTTAAAAAGGGCATTATAATTTCGTAAACAATATATTCAATTTTTCTATACTCGTAAATGCAATTTTTTACAATAATCATTAAAAATAGAAAATGGTTTTAAGAAAACAAAATTAACAGTTCTTTTCTAACTTTCACCTTAGCTTTGCATACTTTAAATATAAGCTCGTTGTTTAGTCTTTGAAGAGACTTTTGTAAGTTGACAGTCTATACGCGGGACTGGCCTCGAGCCCGTAGGTAATGTGTGAGACCGTCCCGACCTTATTGTACGTGAGGTTTTTGTTTATGCTCTTAACCATGACGGGCACTTGAAAGCGTAGGTAATTATTTAATATATAAAACGATAGCTAAAATCGCGCTGACATATTGTTTCAATTAATTAGAGGTACAAGCAAGTAAAATATTATTAAAAAAACCCGACTGCGTAAAATTAAAAATTGTTAAGTTACATTTTTAAGAAATAATATTGCGAAAATCGACTATTTTAATTTCATAATTTTTATATGGCCACTGGGTCTCTTTCAGAGCTGAATGAAAACTCGTCACCTGTCAAGCTAAAATCCATCAAGCCGTTTAGACTACAGAGCATGCCAAAGCAATTTTGGAAGCAGAAGTTAATTTTGGATTTGAAAGCAAAAAAAAACATTCCTTCAGGTTCAGTCGGGTAAAAACAAGCACTATAATAATAATGTGATTCAATTCAATTCAATTCTCTTGTTAATGGCTTCAAAGCGTGCCAGTTGAGCACAGATTATTTCGCAAGTGTCACGTAGAATGGAGAAGAAGACACGAAGTAATAATAATGTATTATCACTTGGAATATCGTGTCATGCAACCATATTATGTATCTGATGTCATTGTATGAATATTTAGAAAACGTTCCTACAACGATATCAGATGTACAGTCGTAAGCAATGACATGTATACATTGACAACTTTTCAAATATATGTAAACATCAATCGTTTCAAAAGAAAGTATACAAGCTTTGTGTCAAAATAAAGTATACGTATGTTGCTTCATATTTAAGTATACATTTTTATCAATTCATAGTAAATAACATAAAGCGAATACTATTATATACAAGTTTCGTGTTATAACTATGTAGCCATTAGTCTAAGAACTAAGAATAAAGCATTAAATATTATTTTCGTATTTAACAAAGTTTTCTAATACAAATACTGTGTCTCTTTCATTAAATACGTGAATTCTTTAAACTGGTCGTTTTAATCTTTTAACTGGAAGTTTAATTTATTTTTATATGTTAAGTGATTGAATCAATTCGACTAATTGCGACCTGATTCTCTAGGACGCGCCTTGGATTCACTTTAGGCAGAGCTCTCCTAAACAGCTTTACCCAGGGTATATGAGATATCTTCTGCAGCCAACAGCACAGACAGGATTTAAAATATTGTAACACCATGATTCGTAAACTTATTAATTACATAATTAACAGTAAAATATGTTTTAAGATCTTAGGCTTCTTGCATCGGAAAATGAAGCATAATACTTTTAATACTTTCTTAGGTTTACGCGAATGTTTGACATTATAAATGAAACTATATTTTCGGATTTTGTCGCGGATTTATTATGATTTTTGGTTCCCGACGTTTCGAATGCTTTACAGCAATCATGGTCACGGGAGAGACTAAGGTATTAGACGTCTCAGGGGGTTATATACTTGTTACAGACAGTGCCTACCCACAATTTTTTACAAATATTCAAAATGATAGACTATAAAATTATACATTTCAATTCTATACTTTTAAGATTTTAAAATTTTAAATTATATTATAAATATGGCAATATTATTAACTTATTTTTAGCTACTATAATTATAATTATTATAATTTTCTAATATTTGTTAAAATAATATTAAGTAGTGTTGCTATTATTAAAATATGTATAATGTGTTATATTAAAATATAAATTATTAAAGCAATATTAAACTTTCATATATTATAAATTAAAGATTAATAGTTAAAAACAACTTGAGTTTTGATAATTATTTTAAGTTAAATATTAAGCAACACCACTGCAAACTAAATCATTTTTAAATTTGATAATATAATATTAAACAAATCTAACTATGCTCAATCCACACAGACCTCTTTAAGTTCTTTTGAATTATAACTTTTAAACTATAAAATGAGTTAATGTCATTTAGTATGTCAGTTGGTATGTCCGTCTGAAGTTATTATAGGGATTTGAGACTATATTAAAGAGTTAAATTGTTGTCAGTCTGAAGCTACTACCGGTTCGGAATGCAACTGATACTGAGAAGAACCGGCAAGAAACTCAGCTCTTGCTTTTTTCAAAATAATATGTTTACAATTTCAATATTATCAATATCAAAAATATATAAGTTTACTTAAGTTCACAATATTGCAATACAATAATTAATATATATATAATTAATCCTCACTACTATCATTAAGATCTACACAGTATGAGCTAACTACATCTGGCTGTCTATTATGACTAATTTTATTAGATGATTTTATTATATTACTGACAGGATCCCAAGATGATGGTAGTACCCAGCCGTCCTCTCTATTAAAGTTAGGATGTTTTTTAATTTCAATTGCTTCGCGAATCATTCTTGGTCTATAACGAATCATTCTTGGTCTATAACGATACTCGCGAAAGAAACTCGTTATAGACCAAGAATGATTCGCGAAGCAATTGAAATTAAAAAACATCCTAACTTTAATAGAGAGGACGGCTGGGTACTACCATCATCTTGGGATCCTGTCATTAATATAATAAAATCATCTAATAAAATTAGTCATAATAGACAGCCAGATGTAGTTAGCTCATACTGTGTAGATCTTAATGATAGTAGTGAGGATTAATTATATATATTAATTATTGTATTGCAATATTGTGAACTTAAGTAAACTTATATATTTTTGATATTGATAATATTGAAATTGTAAACATATTATTTTGAAAAAAGCAAGAGCTGAGTTTCTTGCCGGTTCTTCTCAGTATCAGTTGCATTCCGAACCGGTAGTAGCTTCAGACTGACAACAATTTAACTCTTTAATATAGTCTCAAATCCCTATAATAACTTCAGACGGACATACCAACTGACATACTAAATGACATTAACTCATTTTATAGTTTAAAAGTTATAATTCAAAAGAACTTAAAGAGGTCTGTGTGGATTGAGCATAGTTAGATTTGTTTAATATTATATTATCAAATTTAAAAATGATTTAGTTTGCAGTGGTGTTGCTTAATATTTAACTTAAAATAATTATCAAAACTCAAGTTGTTTTTAACTATTAATCTTTAATTTATAATATATGAAAGTTTAATATTGCTTTAATAATTTATATTTTAATATAACACATTATACATATTTTAATAATAGCAACACTACTTAATATTATTTTAACAAATATTAGAAAATTATAATAATTATAATTATAGTAGCTAAAAATAAGTTAATAATATTGCCATATTTATAATATAATTTAAAATTTTAAAATCTTAAAAGTATAGAATTGAAATGTATAATTTTATAGTCTATCATTTTGAATATTTGTAAAAAATTGTGGGTAGGCACTGTCTGTAACAAGTATATAACCCCCTGAGACGTCTAATACCTTAGTCTCTCCCGTGACCATGATTGCTGTAAAGCATTCGAAACGTCGGGAACCAAAAATCATAATAAATCCGCGACAAAATCCGAAAATATAGTTTCATTTATAACATAATACTTTTCTTTTAAAAATGTATTATTATGTATTTAAATTTAAATATTATAATACATTTTTAAATCATACGTATAATACAAATATTGTCGCGTAATAGACTGTGCATATGTGTATGTGTAAGAGCGTTTGTAACACATTCACAACATTGGATGACAGTTTTAAACTTTTGACAATTCGAGGACAAGATCAGTTTATTTAAAATTTTAATGTGTAACAAAGCATTGAAAAGAATTCGAAATTATTAGAATTACAACTGACAATTCTCTATTTGTTTAGTTTGCGTTGTTATGAGAAACTTACTTTTTCATGAATTCGCCCAATGATATTAAGTTGTCATAGCTCAATTGGCGTAGTCGTAGTATGCGTATAATATCCTTGCGACGCGGGTTCAAATCCCGCGCGTGGATAACTTTTTTAATTTTTGTTTCGTGCGTATCTTTTAATTTATGCATTATATACTGGATGGCGATTTAGGGACAAGGAGTGAGCCGTGATGAACGTGGCTCGTCATCATCATTGAGTATATGTTTTCCACATTTGTGAATTTATAAGAATTTACAATAATACGTATAATTATAATAGAACAGTGAGTTAAAAAATCTATACATAAAATATTTTTTTTTTGTTTTTATAAAAAAAATACTGTAACGTATAGTGCATTGAATATAAATCCCAAAAAATATGTTTTAATTTTTTGTCTGTTTGTATGTTTTCGTTTAACACAAAAAGTACTTGGCCGATTTTAACCAAATTGTGTAGTTACCTATAACATATTTCTCGGACCATGACTTAGGATACTTTTCATTACATTAGCTTACTCACAGACTTACAGACTGACTTTTAATTTTGATAATGTAAAAATGACGATTCAAAAGAGCTTGTTAAAGTCTATTTGAATAAAAAATATTTTGATTTGATTTATTTACGCAAATTTTTGAACGTAAACCTAATTTTTTTATAATTAATATTTACCACTAGCGAGCCCGGACCGCTGCGCTCGGCGTAAGATAAAATAAATAAAACAGTTTTCATAATTAAAAGTAACATAAGTTACTCCTTAAAACATTAGCTACGATATCTGAGGTCAAAAGTCCCGTCAAAATCAGTGGTTCCGTTTCGAGGAAAACCAAAACCCCTTAAAAATAAAGATTAAAAAAAAAGAAGCCCAAAACTCGGCAACCATAATAATTGCATAAGCTCCTGTAAGATGCAGGTAACAGGACCAGAAGGTCATATAAGTAAGTGTAAGAGAGCTAAGAGAGGAAGAGTACAAGTCTGCACTCCAGGTCAATTCGCAAATCCCCACCTGGTTGAGTATCTATGATTTTTATCACACTATGATTAATTCATATTTTATTTAGAAGAATATTTAAAAAAATGTATCTTTTTAAAAATGTAAGAAACTAGCATTTCCCGCGGCCCCGCCCGCGTTCTAAAGACTGGAAACAAAATACTTAGATTTCACACACCGTGTGACGTATCATAGTCGGTTTGTAACGGTTAGTCGATATTTCTTACAAAATCATCATCAAAACCTGTCCGTCCTGTCCTCGTGATGCAGTCACAGAAAGACAGACAGACAAAAATTTTAAAAACGATAGATTTGATTGTATGGATAATAATGTCTATCTATTTTAATTACATTTTTATCTATTTTAATTAGATTTAAAAAAAAATATGTACAGATTTGACTCAGTTACAATTATTTTATTATATATGCTTATGATAGATAGTGAATTATTTGACTTTTCAAAATAGATTTTAAGTTGACGTCTTTGTATCGATGCGCAAAACGGCAACGTCGCGTCGCTTACGACGGTTGCCGTTCCGTCAAATAACATATGGCCTAATATACATTTATCTTGACACATTGTAATTTGTAGTAGCGCTGTGGTAACGCGCTTGCTTCGATATCCATGTGATGGGGGTTCAAGTCTGAGTTTGAGTTAAACGGTCTAAATACATATAAATTTATCTGCCAGTTACTTTATTGGGAAGTTTTATTATGAAACAGATAAAATATATCAGCAACCATTATCGCGAATCGACTACTAAACGCTTATTACCTACTAAGGTCAATATTTAGGATACCGTTTACTACAGGATAATCGTTTATTCTTACTGGATAATACAATAATTGGTTCTATGGACCACCCACATAAAAGCGTGGCGGAAATTTAAATGGGAATTTAATTATTATAAGTAATAGCATAATATTGTCATAAAATATGAACTAAAAAATGTTAATGGAAGAGACACACTATATATGCATTAGAAAACTTTGTTTCAAATACGAAAATATTATTTTATGCTTTTCGAGCGCAAACCTGTGCACTTTTTTGTGCACAGACTAATGGCTAACTACTTATATTACGAAAAGTATACAATAATATTCGTTTTATGTTATTTACTATGAATTTATAAAAATGTATACATAATTATGAAACATCTTACGTATACTTTATTTTGACACAAAGCTTGTATACTTTCTTTTGAAACGATTGATGTTTACATATATTTGAAAAGTTGTCAATGTATACATGTCATTGCTTACGACTGTACATTGTACATACATTGTTGTCATGACTCGGTAAGTGTTCGTTTTCTCTTGATGATAGACAATCTTATGAATTTAACCAGGGCCCATGTCTAACACAATCTAAATGTGTGCTGATTTTCATCGACTTTGTTTCAGTAGTTTCGTGAAATAAATGGATGGTTAGTACTCTTTTATAGTATTAATGGAAAAAAGGATATGAAATTAATTTTCATGAAGTCTTTCTAGTACAGAGTAAGTAAAACTTTGTGCTTTGGCACAAATATCTATGTATAATCTTTTATTAAATTATTAGTTATAAATATTAAATACTTAATTTTTGTATTATAAATCGTAATAAATATTATAAAAAAATAAAATATTATATATTGCCTAATATTTAATAAATAACTAGTAATTTTTTTTTTAAATTATTAATAATAAAGACACTTCCCCCTCAGTTCAGACTAAAAAAATTTTTAACTTCAAAAATCTATGAGATATTTCTGCTAGTTAATCCATTATCCATTTCATGGAATAGATTATTTACGGGGTATTTGGGTACCACGGCCTATGTATCAAAACATTATATTTTATTATTATATGCTTAAAATAATATCAAGTTAGGATGAAATTACAATATTTGCAGCCTAACCAAACATGTATAGTTTAGATTAGATCGTACATTGTGTCCTCTGTTAATACGAAGTACCTACAGTCAAAGGTCACAATTTCAGATTCAAATTTTAATATAATGTACAACTAATATAACATTAAGCTTTAATTGAACGCCTAAATTTAGAAAGAAATTCAAATAATGAAAGCGTGGAATAATCATTTTCGCTAAAAGAAAATTGAAATGACGAAGATAATAAGGAAAAATAAATATTTCCATTTAACGCTGATAAAGATTGAGAAAGTAAAAATATAAATTATAAAAGCCTGGTAATGTAAAGAATAGTAATTATTAATTAAGGAATTTATCTTGGTACGTAATTTTTTTTCAAGATTTTGCATTTATAACTATATTGTATTCGGCCCTTTTTTATTAATCTCCCACTGCTGGGCACGGCGCTGCCCTCTTCAATACGAAGATCAGATTATAGTCAACCATACTGGCTAACTGTGGGTTGGCGATGTATTTCGAAAATATTTATAATACATATCTAGGTAATTCTTTTAGGATTGAGATAACTGCTTTTTTCGCTTTTTTATAGATTAAAAATGAATGAATGAATTTTAAATTTTATTGAATCAAATTGTTAAACGATCAATATTATAGATATTTAAGTAATACAAACAATACGTAAAACCGATATTTAGGTAAATGGCGAAGGTATAAAAACGGGCTAGGCGTTCACCAAAATTTACTTTGATTTATCTGTAAACATAGAACCAATTTTTAGTATTAATTTTGCGTTGTTTTGTTTTAATAATGCCTAAAAAGTTATGAATGAGCAAAATAACACTGAGTGACTTCAAATGGTATTTTTCATATTATTTAGTCGCTACAAAAATATTTACACTAGCAGAGGAAAAAAGAATTCATTTTGCAAGCTTTTACTACTAGAATTATCTTTAAAGTTGCAAGTTTGTGTATTCTAAGGCTACAAAAGATAAAGTTTTCGCTTTATTCTAAAGTAATTTCTTGTAATGAAACATCACGAAACTCTTAAATCGGTGTCGGGGTCTAAACTGCCAATTACCTACATATCTAAAGTTAAAAGATACGAGAGAAAGAGAGAGATAAGTTAAGTTTTTAAATTAATGAACTTTAGTGTAAGTTATATCTTCCTTCCAACAAGTGATCCCTCATCGCAGTTAACTTTTCTAACTGAATATCCCTTGAGAGTTTTGAACTTACCGATTGTTATAGTTTGTATTTAACTGCTGGTAGTATATAGTAACTAGAATTAATGAATCCACACCCGAAAGTCCTTGGTTCGAGGCCTGGGTCGGGCCAAGATTAGGTATTGAATATTTCTGGCTCAAAAATCGGCCCCTCTGTATCGATAATAACTATTTCAAAAAAGAGTTTCCGAAAAATATTTAATTAACGTAAGGATTTGACCCGATTAAGAATCCATGTTACGGGAAGCTTTTAACATTTGATTAAAAAAAAAATAAAGTTCCCCCAAAAATTATTATGTAATTTCTGACATACTTGCAAATACTAACCCAGTTTTTATTCGGAGCTTTAATTAAAGCTATGAATTGATGACATTCACGTTTACAACAGATCCACCTTTGTGGCACAATTCAAATGTTTGCCTCAGAATCTTGAAACGTTTCTTTGAGACTCAAATTCTCAAGGACGTCCCGAGCGAGAGCTTTGTAAAGACTTGAAGCTAAAAGTCGGACTCCCCAAGTAAATATGTAATGTCGACTTACCGTTGTACCTTTTATACAAACTGACCAACTAATGTATTTAAATATTCATATATTAGTCCGTTCACTTGTTTTTGCTACTTAAATATTAACTGAGTCGTTAAAGTAAAATTACGAAGAAATAATAAACTAGCGACTCACCTTCGTACGCTCGGATTCTTCCTCGGGTAAGCTTAAAGGATTACTATAGATTTCTCCCAGATGAAATATAAAATTATAAATTGAATATATTTTAACTAAAACAAATTTTGCAGGGGATGTGAAAAGCATGGTGTTATTGCTTTTGTAAAAGAGGGTTTTGTAATAAGCTTTCCAGTTTATGGCGTCTGCAGGGTTCCATGGTACCCTAATATCGACCGCTTAAGTTGTTTCTAAGTCCTCGACTTCTTAGAAAGATATTTACCTACTTTAAAAACTAATTTAAGTTTTGATCATAGTTTTATTAAACTAAAGTAATAAATTCAGAAAATTTTGTCCGACTTGTACAAAAATATCTAAATTTATTTTTTATGTAAAAGGAAAAACACTTGTTTTTATCTTACACGAAACACGATGAAGACATTAGAATCGGTTAAAATGACAAGCTTATTTGTCACTTACAAAAAAAAACACAAAAAATGTAAATAATAATGAGAGAAAAAAAAACAACCATTTTAATAGTTCCCATGAACACATTTGTCAGACACTGTTAATCCGTATCTATTTAGCGTGAAATACAACTTTAATAGCGAGTTAACAATAAATCATAATAATGACATCTGGTAAACAGCTGCTTACAAAGTGTAAGCACTCTACAAAAATTCTTTTGTAATTAATACTATTGAAAATTTTACTGGGACTAATTTCTTTTTTTACTCATTAGTTGTTCTATATAAAAAACTGATTTTTGGCAGCTCCATATTGAAAACAATCGATATTGAAGGAATCTATATATTGTATTGTCTACTAGCGACTCACCCTGGCTTCGCTCGACGAACCCGAGTTCGTCTCTAGATTTAGCGCGAGCGAAACCGCGGGTTCCGCTAGTTAAAATATAATAAAATTTCTAAAATAAAAGTAGCCAAAGTTATTCCATATAACATTAGCTATCTGCGACTGAAAATCGTGAAATCGGTTCATCCGGAACAGACAGACCGACAGGCAAAAATTTAAAAAATGGATTTTTTCATGTAGTACCGTACATACTTTCATATGCATTTAGTGAAAAGCTGTTAATTTAAAATTACAAACAGACATTTTTATTATATTTTTCCTGCTAACCTAAATGAAATTTGAAACGACGTATTGTCCTGGTCCATTAAAAAATATTTACGTATAATTAATATCCTATGAGCTTTTAAAATACTCGTGCTAGCTAGAGCTTTAGACATAAACTTTTATGCGCTGAATGTGTAAACGAAAAAGGGAAATATTTATTCCCAGTGGAACACGCGTGAAACTATTGCGAATAGATGCGTAATAATATTAAAAATGCAAGTGTTTTTTTTTTCAGATTTTCTTTCCCTAGCAAGAGTATGTAATATACGCCTAGAAAAAGTATCTTAATTCATTTTTTATCCCGGCGAATAAAGTGATTACTGCTGGATGTAATTTTCCCTTTCATAATATAATAATAATAAATAAATAAAAACGTATTTAGTTGGGACGTTTTTTACAACATTATTTTGGCTTGTATTGTGGATACATACTGTGGATAGTTGAAATGATAAGAGAAATATAAATAATTACACCCATGACTGACCATGGACTCGAACCCGCGACCGCTGGCGCAGAAAGTTTTTTATTATTTTATTTCTGGTATTTCAATAATAGTACCAAATATAGAACGGAGAAAACCATATGGAGAAAGCCTTTTAATCTTCAGTTTACGAGAAAGCCTTTTAATATTATACTTTTTATATTAAATTATTAATCTTCCCTTTTGTCTAAAATTAAGAAATGGCCCACCCACATTTTAACCTTTAATACTAATCTACTTATATGTATAAAGATATAAAAATCAATTTTTTAGATCAGTCTCGTTGCCAAATGTGAATCGTATTATATATTTTTTATTATATTAAGGGACGATATAATAAAAATGTCTACCCATAAAGGTAGTATACGAACTTTTGTGTTTTTTTAAGTATATCACATGGATGCCAATACGTAAGTTTGTTGTAAAAAGTTATTTAGGCAAAATACTTTTATCGTGGGAGAGTCATATTTAATTATAATAAACCAATTTAGTTTGTAAAGTTTCGAATTTCAGAAAGATAACACCTAGATATTCTCCTATTGTCGGGCCTCGCCCGGAACTCGCCTTAATTTGACCCTGGTTTAAATCGGGGTTCGAACGAACATGGGTCGCAAATTATGACATAAGTCAGACGTATAATCCAGCGAATCATTAATCATATTTCTTACAATAATCATCTTAAACTTTAAAGGGTATATGTATATTAAAAATGTATGTAAGTTATATAAAGTACACTTACACTATGTAAAGTTTGTTAGCTTGTTGTATTCTGACTCACAGATTATTAAGAAATCGTTATAAAGTTATTAGGTCATATTTCCACCCACAGAAGTAATGCCTTTGTTAAAACAACGTTAATTTGTACTAAACGTGTACAATGTACAAAATCACGCGATTATCCTGCCATCTAGTTCAAAAAATTTAAAACAATTCATTGTAATCTGATATTTTAAACAATATTTAATAATAAATTATTGAGTAATTAAATTAATTACTTGAATAAAGATATACAGAGCTTTGATATTTATATAATTAAAAAATAGGTACTCTGATTCAGTCTATACTAATATTATAATTCTGAAGAGTTTGTTTGTTTGGTTGAACGCGCTAATCTCAGGAACTACTGTTCCGAATTGAAATTTTTTTTGGGTTGAATAGTCCGTTTATCGAGGAAGGCTATAGGCTATATATTACATCACGCTACGACCAATAGGAGTGAAGCATCAATGAAAAATGTTGCAAGCACGGGAGAAAAATATTTATTTTGATTTTCAGCCTTTAGAACGCCAACGAAGCCGCGAGAAAGTCTAGTTAAATATAAAAAAATACGACGTAACCAAATGAAAAACATAATAAAATATTAGAAAATATTGTATAAAAACGTTAAGTATCGCAATAACACAGTAGTTCTTCATTTATTTGCCCGTTCAACAGTAAATCTCAATCGATTCCGATAACATAATTCCACTTATATCAGAGAATGTGTATCACGGAACAGTTGACATGTCTACACAGCGACTGGTCCAATTTGTTGTGCCGATGCAAATTGCTTCAATCCATTTATAGTTTGTGCTCATTGTACGCTTCGGTGTTTAACCAAATCTGGGGCTTAATTTTTATATAATACTAGCATTTTCCGCGACTTCGCACGCTTTCTAAAGATCGGAAACTATTTTTTTTTCTGAGTCGCGCGGTATGGTATCTCGCAGAACTAACGCCCGTCCTTCCCGTTTTTGCTACATTTTTCATTAGTCATAGCCATTCATTAGGGTCATAGCGTGATGTAAAATAGCCTATAACCTTCATCGATAGACGGACTATCCAATACAAAAAGATTTTTTTTAATTGGACCAGTAGTTTCGGAAATATTAGTATAGATGAATTGTTAAAAGGGTTGGATGAATTTTAGTGATTTTATAGGAGTTAGTCGTTAGTTGATACTTATAAATAATGAAAAGGGTAAAAATTATTATAGACCATTATATTTAATTATCTGAATTACGTTGTACCATCACTGTCACTTAATAGTGAAGTCAGTTTGAGGATTTTTGAGGAGAAAACTGTATAGTTAACATCAATTTTAAAAAACGAATTTAATTAACTTTTGAATCTACTAAATTTAATTACGATCAGGCTTGTTTTAATCTTAATAACTATATAATTTATAGTAATATAATGGAAAAAAACGTCTGACTATGGAAACATAGCTCCAAAGTTGTTCTCTGCGTCACATCAGTTCTAAAACGCTTAACTAGACGCATCCGTCTTCTCAGCAGAATGAGCGTTTTATTTACAAGGACTTCTTGATTTCAATGTAATTGAACCAAAGATGTGTAATTGGACTCGTAAATTATGTGACGAGAGATTTTATTAAACAGCTCGTCGTCGTCGCCTAACGAGAAAATTTTTTCGCTTTTTCAGATTGAAAGATAAACGTTAGTGACAAATGTAAAACATTGTTTTTGTTTTTTAGTTTTATTATTAATTGAATTTAATAATTGTTGTTGTAAAGTATAGGTAACAGACAGATACAAAAATGTTAAATAAAATATTTAGGGGGTAAAAAGTTGTTATTTTCACATTAAAATCACACTTAAACTTTATTTATGTGTATAGATTTGAATATAAGTTATAATATTTATAATTTCTAAATGGAGTCACGTGTGTTTAAAGTATTTTCTCATTTTAAATTCAAATATGAGGATTTTTATCACGAGATGGCAATAATTACTAATGAAAGTCGTCCTTATACGAATACGAGTAACTAACAACTTCGTAACGTCAGTATACGAAACATCATAATATAACTTCTTTTCATTTCAATCGTTAAGAGTTATTAAACCAAAAAAAAATGTATATTTCTTATTATTTGTATTAAGAGAGATACTAAATAATAAAATAAAATGAATATCTGTAAAAGATTCTTGAAATTAAATATACTTGAAAAAATAAATTAACTTCGAATAAGTAAAATATCTGCTTTAAGTTGAAATAGTGAATACTTTATAATAATGAATTCCGAGTAATAGTGGATTCCGAGAAACTCTACAAATGAAGTATAACAGCTCTTAACAGTTCTCATACTGCGATTGTAACTCAAATAAATTATTTCTATTTTAAAAGACAGTCTCGAGCGGGCCTGATGGCGTATGCGCCCGTGTAGTTCGTTTAGGTCATTTTATTTTTAGCTTAGATTCAGTTCGAATCCAATTCAGTTCTTTGTTTTGTTTGAGGGATGCTAGTTGAAAACAGATTACTTCAGTACTGTACTGTATAATGTGGCATTATAGAGAATCTAGCATTATTGCCTGTATAATTTATAGTATGTAATTTTTTAGTGTTGATAACGAAGTTGACGACACGTTCAGCTCAGTTGGTAGTGACCCTACTTTCTGCGCCAGCGGTCGCGGGTTCCAGTCCTGTTGGGGGCATTCATTTGTTGAGCACGAATGTCTGTACTCAAGGTCATGGATGGGTGTTTATATTATAATTTATTTGTATTTAAAATTTATGATTTAAATTAGATGGTGCTGTTGTAATAATGTCCCAACATATTTAAAAAAAAAGTGTTCTTCAATATTCTAGTTTAACCAATTAAAATTTTGATGATATTAAATTAATTTATTCTTGACTGTGATGGTTATTGACATAGCTATTTTATTATAATTGACTTCGTCAACTATGGACACGTGTATACTGTGTAGGTATTAAGAATGTTTTCTATGTACCTACCATTGTTCTCTATTAATTAGCCTAAGAGACATGGCTTGCATTTTTTTAAATAATACGAGATTCTGTTAATCTCATATGTTTTTAGTTATCGCAGAAGCGATTGCGGCGTCTAACTGTTATTATTTTACATAAATTTACCTTAAAATCTAAAAAAGGTAAATAATGAAAAAAGTCATTATCATCAACAGTAAATAAATAGGTCAGGCTCGTTGTTCAAATCAAATAGCTCACGCTTCCTGTTACATACATCCGTCCGTTTCACTAAATCGCACAGATTTCAGGATAGTGAGGGGAAAGCTTTTACACATAAAAAAATCTGCTAAACTAAACTGCATGGACTTTGCATCCTCTGTGCTTAATTATATCATATACTAGTCCACAAAAAAAACGAAGTTAGAACCATAAAATAACGATTGTCATAATCTCACTATATTACGAGTCAGAGCTAAAAAAAATGTAATAAATATATTTATTATAATATACATAATCCGTACATTTAATATTGTTTTTTGGAAAATCTATTGTAATAGTCATTATTATCAATACAGAGGCTAAATTTATAGTTTTTATAAGTTTGTCTGTCTGTCTATGACAGTATCACGCGAAAACCACTTCACAGATTCTATTGAAATTTAATTTTCTGTATGTTGACCCTTGATGTTGAATATCTTATATCTGAGAAAGGTATTATACCAACCTCTAAATCTATAAGAGTCCTTATTCAAGATATTCTTGTAAAAGATCATAATCTTAGAATATATTCTAATGCATGTCCTATCATCTATGATTTGAATTGACATTCCATTCTGTATATTCAGAGTTCGTCACTGCAATTATTTTGGATTGCAAGCATCAGCAACTTTCATCTGTGTTATTAAGTGTAGCAGTGGAGCTTAAATGTGAAATGTATAATTAATTTCTAGGAGAATTCTGGTTTAGTTTGTTTGAAATTTTGTATTATTCGTAGTCATATATAATGTATTAGAATTTTAGTTTATTGTTTAATTAAAGATGGAGCTCACAATCACGTAAAATTTAAAATAACAGGACTCATAGGTATATTTTTTTTATGGTAAAAAGGGGGCAAACGGGCAGGAGGCTCACCTGATGGAAAGTGATCACCTCCGCCCATGGACATCTGCAAGCCAGGCTTGCAGATGCGTTGCCGGCCTTTCAGGAAAGGGAGGGATGGAGGAGGGAGGGAAGTGGGAGGGAGGGGGGAACGAAGGTGGAGGATGAAGGGAAGAGGGAGGGGGGAAGGAGAGTGGGCCTCCCGGACTCTCACTCACCGGACGAAACGCGACAGCATAGCTGCCACTTCACGCCGGTCTTCTGTGAGAGAGTGGTACTAATGAACTATACGGGGCGTGCTGGCCCATTCGACTGCTACCCGAAGGTAACAAGCATGGCACTACCACTTCAAAAATATAAAATTTGTCTCTTATAGGAATAGGCCTAATGTCACTCTAATTCCTCCGACCTGAACATGAAAAATAATGGTCAACAGGTCCCCAATATACATTTTTTTTATCACCATTTAACCTTCTTTAGCTTTATTTAACCGACAAAAGGTAGCATCTGTTTTTCTCTATACATATACAAATCAATTAATTCAGTGGTCATAAACAAAATCTAACTAAAAAAACAGGCAAAGTTACTTTTGCGTAATGTATAATATTATAAGTATGGATTGTATTATCCTTAAGTAGTTAATATAGGTTTTCATGTTCTAAAGTATTAAATGGTTCTTGTGAAATATCAATAGGTACTTATCATTGAAAAAAGTTATTAAGGACGCGCCAGGTATAATTAGGGCTTGAGCGAGGTCGCTCTCATACTTATAATAAAATGAATATTTAATAAAAGCTTATAAATAACTACAGCAAGATTCCTTAGAAGTCTCAAGAATTTTTGATATCTTATTATTTAATGATATAATCGATTAAACGAAAATGGTTTATATTAGGTACCAGGAGATCAACCGAATTCAAAATATTATTTAGTTCGAAATAAGTAGTAGAATTTTTAAACAAAAAATAAAAATAATGTTTCATTTTAGTTGTTAGTTTTTAGTTTCCAACTTTAAAAATAGTTTATTCGACTAGGGAGAGTTTGTCATGTAATAAAAGAGTTGACATGAGACTTGGCACCTTTCAAAACAAGTTTATCCTAACTTAGTTTTACTGTATTTAAATATATATTTGAAAATTAAAACCACACGAAGCTTTCCCGTCTTTGATAAATATAGGAACTTTTGCGTTTTTCCTACTTAAACAAATTTATTACTTCTATCTCTTTACATAATACCGTTTATATTTTATTCTACATTTAGGCGAATATTTGACATTTTAAATAAAACTATTTTCTAGACTGTCCCCCGTGACTACCATTACTGTGAAACACTTGAAATCTGGTGAACCAAAAATTAAAAGAAAAATACTATTTCTTTTAAAACGTTTGTAATACTTTTGTTTTACCAGGACATTATAGAATTGATTATGGGTCAATTTTCCAAAGGCAAATAATAATATATTTCTATGTCATGATTTTTTATTTACTTTACTTTTTTTACTAACCCTTGTAATTTAATATGTAACAGCATTGTTATACTACTTAATAGCTCTCTTGGATGAACAAACATAAAATTAAATAATATTACACTCATAAATTCTAGTGAGGCCAATCTACACAGTTTTACACCCACATGTCATTGCCTCTGTAAGGAAACAGAAATTCTTGCTACTTAAACCGTTTTAATGTCAGAACATTATGTCTTTAAGAAACCTTGAATATTCGTAAAATGGAATTTAAATATGTACGTTGTATTTTCAGTTGAATTATACTATTAAAATAAATAATAATGTCATTACTTATAGGTCTATAATAAATATTGTATCATGGTCATTATGTACCGTTAATGTGTATTTTGCATGCAGTCTTTGACTATTCAAATGGAGGCATAGTCGCGAGGCTCTAATTCAGTTTAGCAGTAGTTTGTACTACTACTTAACTAAATAGTATATATATATAAAAATTCATTAAAGATTCTTTAAGAAATGCTTTTCAAGAGATTTATTCCAAAAATAATAATTTACACTGAGTTTAAAATCCAATATACGATATTAGTTTAACAACTATGCAATTTAACTGGCATGTTCATGATGTACTTTGCCACCCTATTTCACCCTTCCCTTTCAGCAATACATCTGATTCTGCGAAGAGAACTATTTAAAGCGAATTCACAGTACTCAGTAACAGTACATCAGCAGCTTTATACAATCACATGGAGTTAATCTTTCGATACATTCCATTAAATAAATACATTGGACAGTTAAAACCTAATTGTTATAATAAAAATAATACATAGTTATATCTAATTGTTATTATTCTAGTAAAAAACTTTTTGTAAAATCTAATTGAAATAGTAATTATTATCGATCGAGGATGTATCTATATTTTTTTAGAATCTATGTCTGTTTTGTCTGTTTCTGTGACCGTATTACGACTCGAGCGATTTTGATGTAATATATAATATTATTTATTGCACTTAAAAATGTTACAAAAATAATTAAATATTAAAAGGTATAAGCAAAGGTGGACTTATCCCTATAAGAGATTTCTTCTAGTCAACCCATGGATGTGAAAGATAATATTCAGTAGTGGGATTATAAGTGCAGATACATATATATATATATATATATATATATATATATATATATATATATATATATATATATATATATATATATATATATATATATATACTAACAAGTGGAATCTTCTTTGAGGGGTTCTGTAACATTAATATTGCCTTGCTACCTGTCAGCGCGGTGTCCTCTATATAACTTTGAAATTAGTTTAAACTCGTTGCTTAGATAAGCGTGGACAAAAACGCTTCCGTGACTGATTATTATTTGTTACTTAAAGGAAAATTTTGTAAGTATGTAGGTACTTAACTCAGAATCATAAAGACGAAGTGCGCCAACATAAGTGCTAAAGTTAAAAATAGTAGCGTGATTTGTTGCTTAAGCTATTATTTTTAATTTGCTATACAGATTAAAATAATGAGGAATTGGTTTATAACGATATAAATTTTTGAGCATAAAAACAAAACATTATTTTTTGTGTGTATATAAGAGTGCTAATATAAGCATTTTTTTTTCATTGTAATAACATCCGTCACCTTTCTGGGGGCACGATAGAGCCCTCGCCAAGTCGAGCATAAAAAGGCACAGCCGTACCATCTTTTCTCGAAATTCACTTGCATACTATACAAATTGTCTTTTTCATATTATTTTAAAACATTATTCTTCCATGGTAGGTTCCATGACATGTAGTTAATTTTTCTTTTTTGGCAGAGGTACTAAATGATCTTGTAAAGATCGAAAAGGTTTTAAATAATAAGCTTTCATACGTTTAAATTTAAAGAAATAGGACTACTCACTTACACATAATAAACTAACCATAGTTATAAATGTGTACGTACAATGACGATGCGTGAAGATTATGTAAGCATATTATTCAATTTTGCCTTAATAATGTATGCACAATTTGTAATCAGATTGAATCAGTTTCCTAAACATATGAAACAAAAGCAGATTACGAGGACAATTCTCATCAAATAACAATATAATGTTAATATGTTAGGATTATTATATTGTAGATTCTATTAATATTATAAATTGCGGGGATGGATGGATGAAAAGAACATGGGTTACTTTTAATCTTTTTCTTTTTACTTTTTTTTACTATTTTATAATATTGTTAATAAAAGCAAAATCACTACATATTATAGAAAATTCGCTGCATCTTCGGTTTCGCTCGCGCTATATCTAGAAACTAGCCAGAGCGGAGCGAGGGCGAATTGCTAGTACAGTATAAATGAAACTATATAGATATAAGATGTTTCATTTTTAATGTCACGTATTCGCGTAAACACTAGAAAGTGTTAAGCAAAATACAGTTAAAGAGATATATAACCGCAGGCGAAAACTAATATTAAGTAGGTACATATTATGTACGAGTAGCTTTGTATGTACACTGCGAAAGAACAATAAACAAATCATGTGGGATGCTAATAGCCATGAAATTAAAAGAACCATAGTACATTGCAGATACCCGTTTTACTCGAAGATCCTTCAATAATACTACTTGCGTTATAGAGCTGCGTACGCGCAGTTATTTCCATTCATATAAAAGCTGGCTCATAATTGACCAAAAAGAACCTACAATCATGAAATACTACGGATTTATGTACCTATTGAGAGGAAGAGTAGTGAGTTTATATAAATTTATTCAATGGAGTCAATTTTTTTTATCACCTCTCTTAAGTCTTATCACACTTTTAGGAGTGAAAATTCTTATCACCAATATATCTTACTCTAACACGCTAGTACTAGTCGCGGTGAATATTGTGCAATGTGCAGAGACTAGCTTTCAAGGTCCTCGCTCATTCATATTTAATTAGCTATTGTAAATCCATTTATTTATAAAACCATGTAAACTGTTACGCTCGATGTGTTCATGTATAAATTATTAGTTCCTGATCAGATAATGCTTAATACAAAACATGATTTAACTTATACGATATTAATTAATAAGCGAACGCCGCAAATCTTAGTTATAATTAAAGATCCCGACTTTGATTGTGATAATTCGTGTTTATAATACAACATACATGTAATAAACTGCGTATGTACTGTACATGAAATATTTCTTGGTAAATCTTATTGATATAATAATTATTATAAGACAGACAATAATTCTAAAAACTATAGATTCGGTCTATTTATTAAACGGTTTTATCGATAATAATGACTATTGCTATTTCATTTTAATAGTTGTCTGTCTATCTTGAGCGCCATTGTGTACTATAAAATGAAGGCAGACGTTTGGAAAATTATTTTTTGTTTAAATATGTTGAGACATTATTACACACAGCGCCATCTAGTTCCGTAGTAAGCTACGAGGCTTGTGTTACGGATACCAGATATGAATACATATTATAAAATATATAAACCCATGACTGGAGTACAAACATCTGAGTTTAACAAATGAATGCCCCCAGCGGGAATCCAACCCGCGGCCGCTGGCGCAAGAGTGTATGTCACTACAAACTGTGCCAATGTGTTGTCATTTACGATATATATATTCTTTCAAACGTCGGGTGTTTTAATATCTATGGGAAAGAAACTATTGAAATTCGAATATTCCATAGAAATTCTTTAAGTCTAGTTATGCGGTGTCAAATTATTGCATATAATGTACATATTTACACCGCATAGCAATAAATCAGATTCTACTATATCATATCACTTCATCACTACATAGTATAAAACAAAGTCGCTTTCTCTGTCCCTATATCCCTATGTATGCTTAAATCTTTAAAACTACACAACGGATTTTGATGCAGTTTTTTTTAATAGATAGAGTGATTCAAGAGGAAGGTTTATATGCATAACTAGCGGAACCCGCGGCTTTGCCTGTGCTAAATCTAGGGAAGAGCCCGAGCGAAGCGATGGCGAGTCGCTAGTTCACTATATTTAAATTATTAAACACTTTAGTCTCACATCACGTATTCTCTTGGTTAAATTAATGACATGTTACTATCCATCTGCAATGTGAATCAATCACTGTTACGAGTACATACTTGTTCGTTAAGATTTATATTACTTAAGATTTATAATCGTATATATAAATAATAGTTTTTTTTTGCTTGGATTTCTAGTAATTTATTCTAAGCAAGTGTATGTCATCTACTTAGAATTAAAAATGTAGTGTAAAATTTCACGACTGGTTTGGCTCAGAATGTAGTGAAGTTAATGGCTGTACCAGCGGTCGCGGGTTCGAGTCCCGATCTAGAGGGGCTTTCATTTCTGAGATGAGCGCGAATTTTTGCATTTCAATAACGTACATTACGTTATTGTATGAAATTAAAGTTATATATGTGTAGTGTATTAGCTAATTGGTAAATAAGTGTATGTATATTTGTTACACATGCTTCATAGCATACGTTGGAACAGGATGGTGTTACATGGCAATGTCCAAATATATTTATATATTGAAATATTTTTCCTATTTATAGATATTTTGTGGGACAAAAAGAATGATTTAACGATACACTTTCTTGCAGGATCTTGCAATATAATAATATGAATTAAAAAAAAGTACAACTTAAGTTCTGATTCAACCTAAAATAATAGACATCCCTTAATCCCCTACTGCTAGGAATTGATAAGCTGCTTCTATAGCTTTATGTGCCGTACTCGGTCTTCGTTGACTAATTTAATTAGCAGATTCTATTGATAAACCTTGCTAACAGTACGAGTATGTGTGCAAAAATCTAATACATATTTGTAACTTAAAGTATTACAATTTATTAATTCGGATGCATCCCATATGGCTAATCAAATCAAAATATTCTTTATTCAAATAGACTTTTACAAGCTCTTTTGAATCGACATTTTACATTATTAAAATTAAATGTCAGTCTGTCTGTGAGTAAACTACCGGTGTGAAAAACCGGCGAGAAACTCAACAGTTGCTCTTTTCAATAAAAAAACATTTGGTAACAATATTGTATTACAATATTTTTCTATTTATCCTATGTGAGACATAACCAGACATTAATCCCACACATTTACCTCTACTAAGTATTCCGTGATGGTGCATTAATATTTGTTCAATCAATAACGTATTTTTAATTTTTGATTTGAATTGTTTCAAAGGCAAGATCAATATATGAATATGAATCGGTAGCATATGTATAAGTCCATTTCATAATCTATCTTTCTACTAAATTAAAGCCAAATCGGGCCAACCGTTTGAGAGAATATGTTAAAAACATTTTTGTATTATTAATGTAACCACAAACAACACGACAAAGGAATGTTACTAACAATGTAAGCAAAGATAGAATGATCGAAAGTGAATTATAAAATGCCCAATCTTTCATCTTCGTGACTGTAAACGTAAATATAACGCACCAGTTGTTTGAACTCCGTTTATTCATACTCGTATTTATTGATTATGTATTTTGAAAGTGAATTTGTATTCGTGAGCGTTGGTTTCCATTTTCTGTACGAATGTAAGATATTCTGCTCGTAATTTAAAGTTATTATTGCATAGCTTATTCTATGTTTTTCCACTTAAGTGAATTGTGTTTATGGAAATAATATAAGAATATTTACGCTTCAAGTATTTTATTCAACGATTACCTACTCCAATAATAATTAGTAGGTATTTCTGAAAGTTTAGTGCCATAGTGAATTTTTACACACAGACAAACAGTAATCAAAAGAACATAATTCTTTAGGTTGGTTTGGTTCTAGTACACATATAACTTGAATATATTATGTATAATACAAAAGTTTATGTGTTCATCTTCATTCTGGAGCTTGTACAATGTAACGGTGATGTAACACTTACTATTAGTTATAGAACTTGCTAAAATATGATTATGATGCTCTTCGTTTGCATACATCTATACATATTATGATTAAATTATTTTTCGAATTTATTGTATTAAGTAAGTAATATTTAATGTCGAAAACTTGCTTCTAGGTTATGTTAGACACAGGTTTCCTCACGATATTTTCCTTCACCGTAAGACATATCGATCGTGTTGGAAATGATTCGCTACTAAATATATCAGAGGTGCGACCCGGATTTGAACTCGCATCACTCGGTTATTCTAGCGAGAACGTTGCCACTGGGCTACCACTGTCATTTGTACTTTTAATATTTTAAGGAAACTCCTATCGGATACAGGAATTGAATCTATTACAGTTTTTAGCATTTTTGTCTATCTGACGGTCTATTTGTGACTGCATTTAAACAAAACCCCATAGGACAGATATTGATGATATTTGGTAAGATGATAGCAAAAATCAAGCGAGGATAAGTCACTCGTATATATACATAAAATAATATTATATACATAAAATAATATAATATACAATATACATGTTACATATACCATCAAAATCTGAAATATAATATGTACATAGCTATGTAATAGTTCTAAATCAGCATGCAGCATGCGTAGCGTCCAAAAGGTCCTCCGGTCGGACCCTATTAATAATTCAGATAACGATTTTAATCAATTAAATTGAATATTTCAAATTGAGTTTAAATTCTTCAATTTAAAAGGGAATAGTGAGATTATTATATTATTTCTATTAATTAAACGTTGTTGCGTTTAAGTATTTAATATAGATATGTTTATTATTAGTCATAAATAAATAAAAAAATATTAATTACGATATTATTATATTATTTATACACTGTCTGTTTTATTAATATTAAGTTCCACGATAAACTACGACGCTTGTTATTGATACCAGACAGTTATTACACTGCACGTATGTAATTTAAATATAATATAATACATATATATTATAAATGTGACTAATATATAATCATTTCTGCCTGCCTGAATGCCTTGGACTCGAACCCGCGACAGCTGATACAGCAACAAGTGCTACACTGCAAAGTGAGCCAAACGTGATGTTATCTAATAAATAATCTCTAGGTAATAGATGCTTTTACTTCATAAAAATCCAATGAATAATTATATTATAAGAAAGCTTATAAAGTCAATAAACAACAAACTCTTTAACTGTTCATCGGATGAAACTCGACACCTAAATATGTACACTATATCTAATATCATGCTCATAAGTAGAACTATCGCAAAATATAATTATTTCTTATCATTATGACACTTAATCAACATCTGGTTTTGATGAAGAACGGATGAAAAAACATGAAACTCTTTTAACTACTACATTGTATTTTCTTTCTATAAAACGTATCTTAATATGTATAATATTAATTATTAGGTAATATATAAAGTGGAAAGAAAAGAGAGAGGCCTTTGCCCAGCAGTGGGACAATAACGGCTGAAAAAAAATATATAAAGTTTAATTAGGTAGGATCTAGGTATTAATAATAATGTTCTCTCCAACCGATTCCGGCCATGGCGGCCAATCTCATTGAGACTAACCAACTGCGCAGGAGATATTATAGTGCACAAGTGTATGCGCAGACACAAGTGCACTCTCTATTCCTATCACTCTCATACTCCGGTGGGACGACTACTCGACACGACCAGTGAGAGCTAAGGCGCAGGACCGACGGATTTACGTGCTCTCCGAGGCACGGGGGTGACTCACCGCCAACTTCCCAACTCCGGGTTATTACTGAGGCTTACTAAACAGAAAGACTCAATAATTAAACTTGGCCCGACCTGGGACTCAAACCCAGGACCTCTCGATGTATGACCGTACATCTAGGTCCGATCTAGGTATTACAGTAGCTACCTATATATAGAAACTAAATTAAATCTAACGAAAAACTAAAGTCAAAGTTTCGAAAGCTGGAAGAGCTCTAATTTTGTAGCATATAAAATATGCAAACGCACGGAAATGAAGCTGAAAGGATGAGGTAATAAGTTTAACTGCAATCTGGATCGGAAGTGTCTGTAATATTAATGAGGGTCCGCCATTGATTTTATACCTTTTCAGCACTGACCAAGATCAGTCAGCGTTTTTGTAAGATTAGAAGTAAGAGATATAGATAAGCTGAGTTCTTACAAGGTTAGATTCATAATTAAGAGGCAAAGATTTCAACTTGAACTGAAATTTTCTAAATATTTTCTATTAGACCAATTTCGCCGTTTTCCCTATGATACTACTATATTATATATACCATAGCACAACGTGCATTCTTTTTGAGGGTTCCGAACCCAAGGAGTAAAATGAGACCCTATTACTAAGAGTCTGCTGTGACGTCTGTTTGTCTGTCCGTCTGTCACCAGGCTGTATCTCATGAACCGTATTAGTAAGACAGTTGAAATTTTCACAGATATGTATTTCTATTGCAGCTATAACATGAAATACTAAAAAACAGAATATAATAAATATTTAAGGGAGTTCCCATACAACAAACGTGATTTTTTGTCGTTTTTATAGATGGTACGGAACTCTTCGTACGCTAGTCCGACTCACACTTTGCAGGTCTTTTTAATTTGAAATTTTAAAGTCTAGTTTCCCACGGTGTTCGTATTAGAGTAGTCCCATCATACCAGTACATGATCACTATGCAAACCATTAACTTGTTTCGTTGGCAGTTTATAGCGTGATCGTAGATAACAAGATACAAAAATATTAACTTTTTTTGTCCTATAATCTTCATCTATACTAATATTATAAAGCTGAAGAATTTGTTTGTTTGGTTGAACGCGCTAATCTCAGAAACTACCGATCCGAATTGAAAAATTCTTTTGTGTTGGATAGTCCGTTTATCGAGGAAGGCTATAGGCTATATTACATCACGCTACGACCAATAGGAGCGGAGCATCAATAAAAAATGTTTCAAAAACGGGAAGGACGGGCGTTAATTCTGCGAGGATGCGCGATACCGCGCAACTCAGAATAAATTTGGTTTCCGATCTTTAGAACGCGTGCGAAGCCGCGGGAAATGCTAGTTATATATAAAATAGTTTCGTTCAACGCAGTCGTCTCTACGACTAGGGACGATTGGGTTGATTATTAAACGAAAACAAAATTTCTTTAATGTTTTTAACCTAGAAGTTACCTATTGAAAAAATTATCTGCGTAGGTAGTTACTAAAGCTTAAAGTTGTCAAGTGTTCACTGTTTAAGTGAAAGTCAATCATATTATATTCTTTGATTTTTGTTGCTAAATTACTTTAACTAAAATTAAATATGTAATATTTAACTACTGAAACTCTATATAGGTGCTGGAAATAGGAATAGGAATGCTTTAAAATAAATAATACTAGGACCTACTATCAAGAAATTAATTCATTTTTTGTAGCTGACAACTGTTTCATGTATATTTAACATATATAACGTTAAGGTGTCATCCCAATATTATATTCCAAAGATTTTATCAATGAATATATATACCTAAAGAGGAAATTGTAGTCTGCAATGTTAATAACGGATCCGGTTAGACGAGATTGGTTTTACTACGGTATCGCGAAATCAGTCTTAAAATTTGCTCGCTTTTAAATATTTACGACTTAAAACAATAAAAATTAGTGTTCAGTATTTGTAATGCTAAAATATTTGTTTAAACTAGAAGGCACTTTTACTTTTATCATTTTAGGATAGGATAGGATACATTTTAATCCTAAGAGAGTGTGAAGTGGAGTTTTATAATATAAACTATCAAAACAACATATTTAAATTTCAATTTATTTAAGTAGATAAGCATAACTTATGAATTCTACTTAACTACCTACATGTTTGAATATTCTAAAAGCTCCTACAGACTAATTTATTAGCACTCTCGATGAATGTTACACCTCCTACGTTTTACAAGTGTTATTTGAAAGGCACTAACAAATTGTATTGCATAAATACATTAAAGTAGGGCAGCGCAAATTTTGCCAAATATATATATTAATATTCTGTATTATATCTATACGTATATAATATTAATAAAATTTTAAATCTCATTAAAATAGTCATTATTATTAAAACCGAGACCAAATCTAGGTTTGGAATTCTTGTCTATCAGATAGATATCACATGAAAACAACTGGAGAGATTTTGATGAAATTTAGTATAACGATAGTTGGTTAGTATACGGTCAAAATAAAGGAATTTTTTTACTGTTATAGCGTATACATCTAGAGTCGAACGGAGCGAGGGAAAGTTACTAGTACAATATGCGTAACTAAATTGTAACTTTCACCTAATGAATTAAAACTCTAATAAAGTGTTCATATAGCTTAGTGTGCTTTAGCAGTACATATTTTAATCCTGTTTTTAATTAAACAAATATCAGTGACAAACTTGTAAGTGTGGTAAACAAGTGTGGTCAGAAAATAAAACAAAGAAACAGCGAGTTCCGCTTGTAATAAATATTGCCTATTTACTTAATGATAATCTATGTTTCTTAAATGGCAAAAGAATTTATGAAATCGGTCCAGTAGTTTTTGAGTTTATTCCTTACATAAATAAATAAATCTTTCCTCTTATAATATTAAGTATAGATCATCCTAAACATTGTATGGGATAATTCATGTAGATAACCATTTAAAAATACAATTATTCCATATTCACACCTCATTCTTTTACTATTCGTGTAAAGAAATCCAATTACAGTAACATGAAACCAGTGCGAAACTTTTGTCGAGAAGAAATAAGAATTGTACCTCCATCAAACCTTGTCAACATTTGAAAAGGATCGCCATACATTTTAAGGATCTTATTTACAAACGCTTCGAGACACATTATGATATATTCGATAAAATCAAACATTACGGAAAAAACACTACGATATATGTTGACTAATGATAATTCTTCTAATGATAAGACATATTTTTGCATGTTATAACGTTAAACGTACACGGTACCCAAAGATATTATTTCGTAATATAGCGTGTATCTTATTGAAATTTACTCCAGAGCTTAAGGTTCAGTTCCCGTTCAAAGACAATTTCGATTTACTGATTATCCACTACTTTTTTATACTAAAGAGAATAATATTAAAAAATTAAGTTGTATTACTGAACATTTTAGATGTAAAATCTAATTCTGCGGACAAATATGTACAATGTACATATATATATAAAAAATGACACTTGTCGCTGTTTGTTTAACGCAAAGTTTAAAGATTTTCCGTATAGTTGGAAGACATGGCAGGAGAGGTGGTAGTGCGTAAAGAGTTTTATGTAACTAGAGTTCACTCTGTCAACCTTGAAAAGGAGAGCGGGCTAAGGTGAAAACAGAGTTTGAATGATTGAAAACGATATAAGCGTGTCAATGCGCCAAGTAGGCGTGGACCTCGTTCCAAGGATTTCTCACCAACACGTTTATTTCGATTTAAAATATTTAGTTCAATATAAAATTTTAACAGCCATATATAATCTTGATATTTAAACTAAAATGTCAATTCCTACTGCGATAAATCTACCATTGCCTATAAAATATATGAAATTATTATAGAATAAATAAAGCACTGGGTCCTTTATAGGAAACGACATACCATATAAGGATCGTACTGCATTCGCTTCATTGTTTAAGGAACAATGCATCCAATTAAAAGGAAATCTCATGTGGAAGTGACTCAACATTATGAAACTCTGTCAACAATGTTAAACATAATGGTAGGTGAAGCGTATAGGGTCGTCATACGAATAAAATCAATCTAATACAAAATTATCGATATCATTCTATTTTTCAGAATTACTCAATTATAAAAACTTTTGCTATTTAATGAATCAATTCAGTCTGTTGCGCAATGAAAGGAAAATAAAGCATCAAACACATCATCATCATCATCATCAGCCCTTTTTAACGTCCCACCGCTGGGCACGGGCCTCCCTCAGTACGAGGGGATCAGGCCATAGTCCACCGCGCTGGCCTAGTGCGTGTTGGCGGACTTCACATGTCTTTCGAAAACTTGCTAGGTTTTCTCAGACATGCAGGTTTCCTCACGATGTTTTCCTTCACCGTAAGACAAGTGGTAATCATGATAGAAATGATTCGCACATGAAAATATCAGAGGTGCGAGACCCGGATTTGAACCTGCATCACTCGGTTATCCGAGCGACGCTTTACCGCTTTAACACATTTTTGCTTAATACTTTATTAGATTTACGCGAAAATTGTAAAATTAAACTATCAATTATTTTGGATTTCTTAGCGGATTTATTTTGATTTTTGGTTCTCGAATTCTTTACGATCATCAATGGTCACGGAGGACTAAGGTTTTCTCTTCAAGTTATCTCGAAGGCATTATACATTATAATATAATTGCTATAGATGTTGTACATAATATTTTAATTAATTCTTAAAGACAGGAACCAAAATACAAAATGAATTCGCCAAAAAATAGTTTTATTTAACATTTTTGCATATTCGTATGTAATGCTTGTTAATACGAAAATTTATTAAAAACAATGAAATAAATAAATACGTGTGTAATATTACAGTTATCAGAATTTTACGTAGATGCCCATTACACAGGATCAAAAAGGTTTATTACATTAAATAAACATTAATAAAAAGGTAAAGTAACATCTACAAAGCTAAAATTTAGTTAATTATAAGTTATTATAAACGTACGAGTAAGTAAATGAGATAAGTTTGTAAGTAATCAACGAATATTATTTCATACTAATATTATTCCTTTTCATGTTACTAAAGCACAATTTAAAACCATGTTATATTAATCCTTAATATAATATAGTGCGGTAATGTTACCCTTGCCTACATTTAAATTAAATGTTATTTTGTAGACAACGAATTCAGTATGGGTAATAGGTTTAATTAACATATTGTTAAGTAGTCGTGAGTGTAGAACGTTTTCACATCAAAATAATATGAATCTATAATGTATTATAACAATAACTTCGAAATCGAAATGTGCGTTTCACGCAAAAAGCTCTAACCCATTTTAAATATCTTTTGTTACTTTACTAGAATACGAGTATTTTAAATCATCAATCATAAATATTAATTTCTTAATCCATGACCTAACTGGAAAACTGCTATAATATATAAATGTTATAATTCTTTTCTTATCTCATTTTGATTTTTGATAAATATTTTTTTAAGCTCTGAACAATTCATTAAGAAAATTACTAATCACTTGTTAACTACAAAAGAACACCGATTTTAAATACATTTTGAAGATATTATTTGTAAGTTTAAGAGTGTAGCTTTTATTAGTGAAAGAAACCACCCCAGAGAATATCCTGAAAATACAAGCATTAACTTAGCTATATTAATAAAAAATAATAAAAATATTCCCATGTAATTTGAACATTAGTCTTAATCTATCCACAGTATTGGTTTAAAATATTTTAGAAGTTCACTATTATACACATTTGGCTCAGCTGCTATCTTTACGGTTAACGTCATTTAGTCGTTTTTCGTCCTTACAGCAGTCCGTAATTTGTCACTTCGGACATTTAAAGTTGGTGTGAATCATAAGCGTTCTGATATAAATGTAATTTATACATATTTTACTTCTGCCTTTTAATCTATACTAATATTATAAAGCTGAAGAATTTGTTTGTTTGGTTGAACGCGCTTATCTCAGTAACTACTGGATAATTTTGAAAAAATCTTTTTGTATTGGATAGTCCGCATTACATCACGCTACGACCAATAGAAGCGGAGCATCAATGAAAAATGTTGCAAAAACGTTAGTTCTGCGAGGTACCATACCGCGCGACTCAGAAAGATTAGATTAGATTTCCGGTCTTTAGAACGCGTGCGAAGCCGCGGGAAATGCTAGTATAAAATATGAATATTCAGGTCTATGTAGTAAGAGACCCGTTCACCTGGATTCGCAGCTCTGACTCAGATCGAACTTGGCACGAGTTTAATTAATTCATAATTTAACTGAACAACAAAATAATTTGCATTGAAATTCAGTTTTGTCTTTGAAAGTGCTTATTTATAGCTTTACTTTCGAAATATTTTCATTTCTAGGCAATGTCGTGGGTAGTGGTTCTATTTAGTAGTTAAGTTTGAACTAACTATCGAGGGATAACTTATACATGCTTAATAAATGCAAACATAAATAGACCCGTAATTTACCACATAAGGCTCCCATTATTCTCACCGTCAAAACCTCTTATATATGTATCGGTACGAATTACGATTTACTGTGAGTATATTTTTTCTAAAATCAGTTTAATAGTCTTAAAGTTTAGTTTACCGACTACCTGATATCCATAACATTAGCCTCGTAGCTTACCGTGGGACCAGATGATTTATTACCGTACAATATATTTATTTTATTTATGTTCTATTTTAGAATAGGTACGTGTTTAAAATACTTGTAGGTTATATATCTTAAAATAAATTATTTCCTAAAAATTTATTAGTATGTATGCAGAATGAAAACGCTGCTGCTCATACATTGTTTCACTCATTGGCCCATAATTAGGAGCGTGACTTGTGCATTTCTGTACTGAGATTTAATTACTTATCGTGAGGTTATAAATTACCCTTATCAGAATTTAGGCCGTAAATGTTTTATTTTCTATAGCTAATTTTCACTTTTACAATTTTCTTAATTGGCTCAAAATACTTAAAATTGTGAAAATTTGTAGTTTATTCTGAAGTGACAGCTGAACTAGTAACTTTGTGCCTTACTTCTTCCTAGGTACGTTTAATCTAGATGGAAATAGGAGATAGACTCAATACTCATGCTATCATACATCCAAAATTTTACCAATACACTTGTTTAATAAAGAACATTTATTGCATAATGCAAGAGTACCTAATTTGCTAAAGTAAAGGTCAAGTCTTAAATTTCTTATAATAATTATTTGACCTTTTATGTTTTAATAAATACTTATCAGGCAGTTTAACGTAACGCAATCAATTTTAATCGATCGTTTTAGTTTTAGTATCTAGCGTTATAGAAAGACCAAATGAACAGAGGCATACCTAAAACTTACACACACCCAAAGCAAGGATAAACTCGTACTCACGTACGAGGATTACTTTGAAGTGAATTTGTTTTATATACCTTCAGGAAATACTTAACGAATCATCATCAGTCAAAAATATTTACCTTAAAAAATAAGCTATATCGTTTCACACAAGTGAAGACAAAAGTATTATTATATCAGACACATATTTTTAGATAAAATATTATGAAAAGTGTCAAGAATATACAAGGTTTTGTTATTTTGACGGTCGTATAGCGAAAATGCACGGTACATTACTCCGAACACCAATTACTTTCAATTATTATTTGGCAAACGCTTTGTAAACAATTGGATTATTTTAGACGCTTATTTAGTTGTTGCAGTTTTGTTGGTAAATTATAGTTGCCCATGACAGTAACGACGAGTCTCAGGGTAAGAATGTAATAACAGGTTATTTGCAAGTCACAATTGTTAATTCTCGTCTTTTATACAACAAAGACGTGTATCAAAGTGTTGACCCTTAATTTAAACATAAATTTGTGAATAGATTTTTGACTAAATGTTTAAAATTACTTATTTATTGAAAAGTACATATCAATAATGTGATATTCTTATAGCAATTGTCAGTTACTATAAGAAGTTGATGAATAAAACACATTGTACTTGTTATTTCTTCACGTAATAGATTTAGATAAAATTCTGAATGGAGGTAGCTCACATCACGACAGAGGTGTCGTAAGTACTATTCTTTTAGCATAAGCAGGGGGTTAAGCAAGCCATCGATAATTATAATTACACAATTATTATAACTAGTTTTGTCTTTGCGTATTTATGAAACTATACATAACTATTAATCAGCTCAGCATCAGGTTATAGAAATAATTTGCAGTATTTACTTGACTCTTAAAATTAGGCCATTTACATCTGTCCATCGTGTATGAGAAGAATTTTTTTAATGAAGAAATCGATATTACGAGAATACACACAATATCGATTTAGAAGTTGAGTGCAACCGCTGACCGAACATTCTACTACTAGATTATTCTGATCCGTTTTTGAGCATTTGATTTAATAATAACACTAATATCGCTGCAACAGTGTCGCATAGTAATTTGTCAATGTCATTGGCTTCACTGACTTAATGGAAATTTAGTGTCAACTGACCGGCCATTTCGCCTTAATATTACTTATTGTTTTCATAGCTTGTTTTATTTTAGGAAGCAGAGATTAACCTGATTATATTCATAAAAAAACTAAATAGAAATACCTACTCTACTAACACATTAAATAGATTTTTTTTATTTAAAGTGTTAGTAGAGTAAGTTTCTAGAGTTTAAATATGGTAATTTTTTCAAAGAAATGGACAAGTTAGTAACATTAGTAAAATAACTATTGTAAAATTAATTGAGCATGCTTTAAAAAAAACGTTACATTGCCTTTATGACTGGTGTCTTAGTTAAGGAGATTTTGTAGTAAGACTGAAGGAGTGTGCTGTGACTGTGAGTCAATTGAAATTATAGTTTCTATTGAGCCCAAAATAATTACACAAAATATTAATCACAATTTTTATATTATGTATACAATTAGTTAATAGTATGCCCTAAATATTTAAATTACCTATCAATTGTTTTATTATTAATAAATAGTAAATACTAAGTGTAAAAAAAAATTTAAAAAGTAATAAGATATGAAAAAGTTGACGAAGCAACATATTCGTAGTATAAAAGTTGCAGACACAGTTTATACTTTGAGAGCCATACAAATTGGTTATTGATGATTAAGACACTAATAACAAGTATGAATTTTGGCTACCACTAATTTGATTGCTAATAAGCTTTATGTAAATATGTAACAGAGTATGTAAACAGGTGTGCCAAACAACAGGTTCTTCGTACGAGGTCAGCAAGTGACAGATGTACGACCCCTCTTAATATCTTTCTTGATATTGAATTTTGTTTACCTACCAACATAAATAAATATTTGTATTAATATATTACTATAGCAATATTTTCATTATAACATGATATTTATATCCATAAAACAAATATAGACAGTATTTTTATTGTGAAAAAGTTAATTATACACATACTTTATGTTTTTATATGCATAAATAAAGTGTCTACCAGACAATAATGAGTAAGTTGATTGTGGTCATGGTTCGTTTATAATAATAATAATAATAATAGATTTAACGCGTGCGAACACGTGGTTTCCGCTAGTTATACATATAAAGCTTCCTGTTGAATCACTCTATCTATTAAAATACGCATTAAAATCTGTTGCGTAGTTATAAAGATGTAAGCATGCAAAGGGACAGACGGACAGCGGGAAGCGACTTTGTTTTAAATACTATGTAGTGAAACTTTCTTTTCGGATTTTGTCACGAAATTATTATGAACCAAAAATTATAATAAATCCGCCACAAAATCCGAAAAGATAGTTTCATTTATAATGTCAAATATTCGCGTAAACATAACAAAGTATTACTATGTAGTAATTGCTAAGGTGTATGTGTAAAATAACTTAATAGCAAAATATATTGTAATTTAGAGAGAAGATTTTAATGGTTAGTACCTATTCTACATCTCTAAAATTATATTTTACTGCAGTAAAAGTAAAACAAGCAATTATCATACCAAATTTAAATAAAAATCTATTCATTAATTTTCTCTTGATGCGGTCACAGCCAGACATACAAAAATATTTAACAGGGATGAAAATTCAACTAAGTATTACAATTTTATTATAATATATATACTAAAACTAGTTCTAACTAGGGAAAACGCGTTCTACCTAAAAACTGGTTTAACTGTAACATATATATATCGATATTTAATGATGTTATATATATCGTAAATATTCATGACTAAATTTAACGAAAGTTGTCCGTGTGTGTGAGACAAACTGAATATTTTTGAGAAAGAAATTTGCCATTACGTCAATCTTAAGACTTATATGACTATACCTACCAACTACGTTTGCTTTAATCGCTTGTTAAAAGGCCCTTCTATACTCGCTTTTCAAGTGATTAGTACGAATTCAAGGTTAAGTGAAGATCTAAAAAAGATTCGAAGAAGTGCGAAGTGAAATATAACGAAAGAAATTTAGTAGAATATAGTGTTCAGTGACTGCAATGTGACTCTCACTCAGTGTCAGTGAACACGATTGTTAATGAATACTTCTCATCATAATTGATCATTTTGATCCCAAAAATCAAAACCGTAACCGTAACAACATTACTATTTACTATCTCAACTTACTTAACGTATCAACAACTGAAGAGTAGGTACATAATACCAAATATCAATATTAAAATCTACTAGGTATTTAATTAAAGTAATCTTCATACTTAAAGTTTGATAAATTCAAGTTTGCTCATACATATTTAGTTAGGCCCATGTTTGCAGTTTCGTCGCAAATGTCTATAGGACAAGGTAAAGTCCAAACAACGAAATTACTGGCCCAATTTCAGTTTTATGGGCACGCCTTGACTTACTTGCAAGTTAATAAAAACAAACATCTTTAGTACATATATTTTACATCCGTACTTAATATTATTATAAAACGCGTAACAAAGCACATTCATGACATTTTAAAAAATGACCTTATTTTTAATACGAGAGTTCTTCGACAATTGTATTTAATATATTATAATATTACTAGATACAAGTACCAGTGCTTTCATTCCAATGTTACTATATGTAATATAATTAGCATTGAAATTATATGCTCCTACATACTTTACCTATTTGTTATGTTTTCAACTATCCAACTAGTTGAAAGGGTAAAAAGAACCGTGGAATAAATTAAAAGTGGCGTGGGAAGATATTAATAATAAATAAGGTTACTCCATCCGCTGCTCTACTTTACCTCCTGAATAACACACATATGTCTGGATAATTTATGTATTCAATTTAATTTTCTGAGCAGTTCTTGAGTTACAAAAGTCGCTACAAGATTGACGGACAGGTATTTAAGACTACTATTTTTAATTATTTACGTCACGAGAAAACATTTTTCACGGCTTTATTTAATACTAGCATATCCCCTGACTCCGCCCGCGATCTAAAAACTGGAAACCAAATTCTTAGTTTCACATACCGTGTTTTATAGGTAGATGTATAACGTGTATAACGGTTAGATGAGATTTTACAGAAATAAAATATTTTCCTGGAGTAAAAAGTATTCTATATCCTGACCAGGGTAACAGGCTATCATCATACTTAATGTCATCAAAATCAGTCCAGTAGTTTTTGCATGATGCGGTCACAGACAGACAAAAAATAGGAAGAGTTCTTAAAACTATAGATTTGGTCTCTATATCGATAATAATGTTTATTATAATAAGATTTTCCAAAAATTATATTCAATGTACAGATTCGATTAAGTCAGAATTGTATTATATTATGTACTTATAGATAAAATAACATACTATTTTCTGACGCGTTTTAAAATGATTTATACTTTTTTTGGCGGGGTAGGCAAGAGGTGGGACCGTTTCCAACTTTCCGTTGTAAATCAGTGGGTGCTAAATGGTACTTTGAAAGTCTCAATGAAACGTTTGATATTAAGCACACTGTGCTAAGACAAACGTATATAAGAGCTATATATAATATATAAACGGATATATATTCAACTCATAGTATATGTAATAAGCGACTTGTAGAGGCTTCTGGCAGTATGGGAAGAGCAGAAAATGTTTTACTAGTAGAATTTTAGTTGTTTGATCAAATTTTAAACGAATATTTTTTATTTTCAGGTAAGGTCCTCAAGAGTTTTATCGGATTATACCCTTAAGAGGTATTTCACCGAAAAATCAAGGCTCTACATTTTCTCCGGAACGTCGGGGGGTAAGGTGCTTGAAATCTTTATCTCAAGGAAGTTTTTTCATCTTATAACGTTTATGATGCTGATCTAAATTAAAACGTCGTTTTTATGGTGATAAGGAACGAGCCTGGAAGATGATTTTTTATGCGTTCAATTAATTTTATTAGAATTAGAAAATATATTCATGTAACATTAACCATAACGTATAAGTTATTTAAAAAAAAGAAAATGTAATATATACGAGTATAATATGTATAAGGTTAGATCATACGCGAGAGGAGACGCGAGATAAACTAATCTTTTTATAAAAAGTTTTACTCTTAAATATTAATTATTCATGAAACTGTACTAAAATCTATTTAGTAGATAGGTAGCATTAAGCAAATTTTCGTGCAAAGTTAAATCTGCTATCTCTTGAGACTTCTTTAACTACTATAAGATATTCAAAATGTTGATTTAAGCATTGAGATTTATTATAAAATATACGAATTTAAATTAAAGTATATCAAATAGTTGATGTTCATATGTATAACTTAATTTTTATAAATATCTTAAAAGAATTCTTTCAAATTGAAAAAACGTAACGACCGTATGTATCTACATTTTACATATTATATTAACTAGCCGTTTCCCGCCCGCTTCGCTGGGCGAATTGAAAAAGGAAATAAATTACATTTTATGTTTTATTTTTTTTTCCATATTTTTATTATTCTCCTTTTTTTTTATTTTTGTATGAACATAAATAGGCCCCGCGGATAGAACTGTAAGCATCGATATTGTTTAGACTTACACAAATTCCAAATCTCATCGATTTAGCCTGTATCTTCCATCCAGGTGATTTTTCTCACTAATATTCATTGTAACTTTCAATGTGCAATCATTTAAGTTAAAGTTAAAGTCGTTAAAATCGTTTAAGTTAAAGTCATTGCAAGTCTCATATGTGAAGTTGAAATTTGTCTAGGTTCAAGTGCGACGAATTTTCTGTTAACTAAAATTTTCTCCGTGACATCAATTTTTTATAGAAAATTAATTGTTCATGTTTTTTATGAATTCTATTGGAATAAGTAACTAAATTTCTTTTCCACATCTCAAGTGCTTAGAAAATGCATTCATTATAATCTGGTACATTTCCGCGATCACGCAATAAAAGAATTCGTCGGATATGTAGTCTGCAAAAGTAAAATGAATGTAAAATTCTTAGTCCGTTGATTGGATAGCTACATGTAAAGTTAAGTTTTGGAAACCTCTCAATGACTTTTTCTCCGCTGCCAAAAAGACGATTGTTGTAAGGAAATACACAAATATCCCTACATACACGAAGATCCCCACCAAATTTGGAGTCTGTAGAAGTTACAGGTTGGAAATTAAAATTTTAGATTTTAACACCCACCCCCGCAATTCCTGTCGGAAGTAGACTATATTGAAATCCATTTTGAGATGATCTTTATGTGAATAATAAAAGATTCCTACCATATTTAGAATTTTTAGAAGCTATATTTCGCTTATAGAAAATTTCTACAAAATTTGGAGCTTGTAGGAGCTTTAGCTGGAAAATTAAAAATATTAATTGTTAATACCCACCCCCGCAACCCCCTGCGGGGTGAGCTATCGTAAAATTCGTTCATAGCCTATTTCTACACCTCTTACAGAAGATTCCTACCAAATTTGAAGTCTATAGGAGCTATAGTTTAAAAACAGGAATTGTTCATTGTTAACGCCCCCGCAATCCCCTTTGGGGGATGGATTTCTTAAAATCTATTCATAGCTGACCTATACATAGCAAAAGTAATATTCCTACCAAGTTTCACGTTTCTAAGTCTTATGGTTCCCGAGATTTCGTAGTGAGTGACTATATAAATGGGAATTCTTCGATTATCATCGCAATTTTTAACTTTTTATCTGACTTTTTTAAAATTTTCTTACATACAAAACTTTCTCCTGACAATTCTGACTATAAAAAAATAGCCTAATTGGTCCAGCCGTTCTCCACTACCGTGAGTAGATTCTTAGCTGAATGTAAAAAACCATAATCCGTTTAATATACTCTGTTGAAATCCATGAAAACAAAAGAATCAAGAGAAAATGCTTATCTTTTGTTTTTATTAGCGGAATAAATGTTCATAAAAGTAAAACAGCAATAAAAAAATGAAGGAATGTTGGAATTCAAAAAATAGATAGCCATAAACCATCTAGGAAAAATTTCGCATCGAATGGTGGTAGTTTCATGTCGATACGATCAGTGGTTTAGGCGTGATTGTGCCTCAAACGAAGACCATTTTCATTATATATATATAGAAAACAAAGTTTACACTTTGGTTTACTAAAAAAAATATCAAAAAAGTTTCAAGTCGGATAAAAGATAAAAGAAAAGATAAAGAAACAGAAAATAAAAACGCAGCTTTATAAATTCTATCTAATTTCACAGGAAGAGAATTTAGGTGAGAGTGACATTAGCTATTTTTACTATCCTAAAACACGAGCATAGTTTCTGAAGTCGTTAATTTTAACAGTTTAACTCGCTCTTGCAACTTATACCTAAGTTTTAAAATAGCTACGTTGAATGGAGGCGACAAAGTGCCGCTTAATCACTTTTTATTTTCAACGTTAACGTCATATGGGCATTATGGAATGAAGCTAGAAAACACACAGGTCCGAAAATTAAACTTTTTTGTGGTTTTAAAATACATAGTCTGAAAAAAGAATATAGTATATTATTCAGTGGTAATTTAATAAATGTCTAGCATTAAGAATAATAATTTTTAAATACTTAATTAAATTATATTTCTTATTATTATGTTATATTAACTTATACGTATTTTGTCGTTTTTTTGGGGTTGATTAAAAATATTCAATGCTAAAATTGAAACTTCAATTATTGTATACGAATTTTAAGAGTAAAAATACTAGAAATATTTATTGATTATTAATGTTACTATGGAACGTAATATTTTATAAGCGTCGAAGGATATGAATTATTGACCGTGTCTACACATATAAGTAATACGTTCCCCTATGTTTTCAGTATGCCTAATATTAATATCTAAATAGAACCCTTCTATTTCGCTTTATGCAAAAAATATATTGATGAACATTTCTAAAGTATAATTAAAAAAATCCATAATAATAATTTATACTGCATAAAGTGTTTTTAGTTTCATATTGAGTACAAAAAAGCCATTGTGGATGTAAACTTGAACTCTATAAACTCTATTAAATTTTAATCGAGAAAATACACGCTAAATAAGTGTGTAAATACATACACGTAAATTAAGTTTCAAACTATTCCTTTGACCAGAAATGTTGTTAGGTCAGGACTACCCTTTTTTGTTCGCGTATATTAGTTGTGCAATTCGGAAGTTAAAGTGGGCAAGTTTTACCTTTCACACTGAATATTCTGGCCAACTTAAATTAGAAAACCGTTTTCAGGCCCTCAGATTTCAGGATAAACTTTATTTCCCTAAAGTTTTGATAATGAGTCTTAAAATAAACAAATATTATAATATAAAAAGAATTCTAAATTAAGTTTTAATATTAATTATAATATACTTATAATTTATAGTATGTTGTATTATGAAAACAGTTCAAAATTTTCTTGGCTAACTTGCCGTTCCATTTATATATTCTCTGTGGATATTCTTTAGTTTCCCGATCACTATCGATAAAATTATTAGATAACTTTTGCCGTGAAATATTGCACTTTTCGTCTTACAGACGTTACGAAGTTTAGCTCCACATTGAATCAACAATTAATGTTAAAATATCGTGTTACAGATCGGAAATTCTCAAAAGGGTTTATTTTTGTATACATTAAAGTTTAACATAATACTTTATTAGATTTACGTGAATATTTGAAGTTTTAAATAAAACTATCTCTTCGTTTATTACATTTTTGCATATCTACGTATACAACTAAAACGCAATTGTTCGTCTATACTTCTATACTAATATTATAAAGAAGTAAAGTTTGTTTATTTGTTAAATTGTAAGGGGTAATCTCGGGATCTACTGAACCGATTTTAAAAATTATTTCACCAATAGAAAGCCACATTATTGCTGAGTGTCATTGGTTATATAAAACCGAAAAATAAAAAGGCTTTAACGTGGTAGTCCGTTTTGCAAAGTGAATCGGAGAAAAAACGGTCGAATGAAAGCGTTTCTTACGAACGCTGCCTTAACTATGAAAGATATATTTTTGAGTTCTAGAGAAAAAATGTGGAGCTTGAAAATGCCTACAGAATGGTCAACGACAGCATATGTCTAACTTTTATAATATTTAAGTTACAAAAAGTAGTTTTTTTAATATTAGTATAGATAATTTAATTTTTAATATTTTAATACAATAATTTAAATTATTTAAACACTCTGTACTAAAAAAGGATTATTAACATTATGCCCAACGAAGTGGGCACGGGTCAGCTAGTAAAATAATATATTACTATATTCATTCACGGAAGTTCCTAACTTAACGAATGTTATGTCAAAAATATAATCATCTCTAATTATCGTATGCAATAACGTTAGCGCAATCATGCGCAACTGTCACTTTCGCGTGAGTAGAACCGAATTTAGCGTTTTTTTCTCAAGTGTGTGTTGTAGTTCGTGTTCGAGTTGCGTTTATTACGTGTTATTACTTTTTGCCTTTACGTCGATGCTTGCACAGATTATGTTAGACACGCTATTATTGAAACGCATTGAGACAATTATTTATTTTTTTAATAATAACTTATACCTTCATTTTTTACAGTACAATGAGTAATGATGATACCTTTTAAATATTTATTTCACCACGTTTATCTATCTTATTGGAATTATTGAAATACAATCACTCATTAATAATAACGTATTGAATTTCACATTGTTAATTTGTGAATAATTTAATCAAAAATATTTACGTAGCAAAAATAATTTTGTTTCATTTTATTTGCTAAATCATTGATTTAATGTTGGATTTCAACGTTAAGTACGTTAATTATATATTTATTACATTTAAGACTAGTAACATATTCTCGCTTCGCTCGGTTCCGTCACTAGATACTTCTTTATGTTGAAACGGCTGGACGGGCTAAAATGAAACTTAGTACCTACACAGTTAGCTTATGACCTGGAGTAACAAAAAATGTACTGATAGTAATAAAATTTTCCGAAAGGATATACCTAATTACAAAAAAAAAACACCTAGCAAGGCGCATGTAAGTCAATTGTGCAGAAATGTTTACTACCTTGTTTTATTGTTATTATGAAGACCAGTGTACGAGGAAACAAGCTAAATAACGTTAAGTGCATTTTGCACATTGGTTAAATTCAGTCACTCATCATTCCTTTACTGACGGAAATGGATATTAATTATTTCCTTATTAGTGCCATTCTCAATGAATTGTATGTTTTTATTTCTTAGGTTCTACTTAGTAAATATTTAATATTTAGACAATAATAATATTGTAACACTATAATTACAAAATATGATGGTGAGAAGTTCTGGTTTTACGAGAATGAATCTAACATGCTCGATATAAATAATAATGTCCTTACTTACCAATTTTGGACAAGGCGATGGGATTAATATCATTGATACTAGCTATCTGCGAAATTTCACTCTCTAATCCTGTCGCTCTCACTTCGGTGGGACGACTATTCTACACGACTAAGGCGCAGGATAGACGGCTGTACGTGTCTTCGAACATGGTTGACACACTGCCAACTTTTAAACTCGGGATGGGCAGTTTTACACGTTACCGACTACAACTCCGAGACAGTTATCCTCGATTAACCAGAGCACGATGTGGTACAAATATTTAAGACTATCATAGCAATGCTAGTAAAACTGACTGCATTTTGGTCTAGCAACTAGGATATGCGGCTGCAAGTCCACTGGACCTTTGAAGGCCAGATCTATTGGCTTATTATCTTTATAAAAAGTTTTGAAGTTTGCGCTTTATCGTCGCTGTAGAATGAATACCTCGTATGTCAAAAACGCATTTTTTTTGTAAAAAATCAAATGAAAACCACGTATTTTATATAACGGCGAAACCGTTAACCTAATACATAACTACTAGTACCATATTTGTAGTAAAACGAAAACCTCTTGATTGATGAAAAAACATTGACAAAATGAACCATTTTTTTCGTTTTCTGTAAAGTTTCGATCTCTACAGCGACGTTATGCACCTTTACCTCCGAGAGTACATGTTGAATAATCGTCTCGCAGAGAGTGTACTGAGAATAATGCTTATTAATACTGTGAAGTATATTTTTGAATACCTACCCTTAATTTCGACAGTAACTTAGTTATAAATTGATTAATGTGAAGTTGCGCTGAGGATGTGGTTGAAGTGTCTAAACGAAATAGAAGGGTCATTCCATTAGTTTAACCAAGGGCCAGGTATACAGAATTGTAAAACCTTCAGGGGGTAAACGAGCACCGTAATAGGTCATTACGCCCATAGCCTTTGTTGCGTTAAGAGACAATAACTGAAATAGCTGCCCGTAAATTACCTTTAAATCATCCTTATCTATACTTAATGGATATCTTGGATTCCTGAATTGTATCCTAAAGGAATATTGTTAAATCGAAACTTTTGATACCAAATAAGTACCTATTTATTATCGCGCATTCCTAGTATTATTATATGTATTTTGCTTTTACTTGTCGTGGTTCACAAGTTTTGGCATAGCGTAGCGTTTTGCTATCAATCAATAGCACCTGGGGCCAAAGAAATGACGTTCCTTATGGAGCTTTTAAGCTCATTTATGTCAGTAAGAGGTCACCCTTAAGTTCCAGCCAAGTAATTTAATTGTGGTTATCAGTTAAGATCGTCGTTATTTGAATCCGTATTCATTTATATGTGGAAAAAAGGACTTTAAAAATAAAGTCTGTATGTATATCTATTTATATAAAGATCTCGTGTGACTTGTCACAGTGTTTGTTATATCTAACTCCTCCGAAACGATCTTACTGATTTTTATGATTTTTTTTTGCATATATCTGAGAATAGGTCTTAGGCTGTTTTTGATTCCCCTAAGCCTAAGGGTAAGCCTCTCCAGATTTTTAGTTTTTTAATTAAGACCATATTTTATTTATTTATGATTTACCATAAAAAATACTAATTATATCCCTAACTGTTCATTCTTCTACCACCAATCTCTATTTTTAACAGCGGTTAGAAAGCGGGCGGAGCCGCGAGAATTGCTAGTCTAGTAATATAAAGATTTATTGAAGTTTTGAACAAGATATACAAAAAGATATCTTCTTCATACATTAAAAATATCAGCTATTCCGGATGAGGTAACAAAATTATTTTAACGACTTCATACAAACAGGAAGTACTCAATTTAGGTATTATGTTGTTTACTTCCACGTAACGCGACATTTTTTCAATTGTGATCTGATTTGACTCTATTTATAAATAGATCAATCATTAATACCATGTGTACTAATTTAGTTTTTTGGAGTAACCAGTGTTTACCTGTCGCTTAACAAAGTATAATTCAATTAAGCATTATAACCTATTTTATGCCAATTAATAATTTTGCAAAAAGCAGCTATCTTAATATAGTGTATCTATTGTGACTATAGCGCTTGGCGGGCAATAGTACCGGCATATCGCAATCTCATAAAAATAAGTGAAAATAGGGTAAATATCCCGTTATACATAATAAATATAGAGCTTAGTAGTTAGAAGCGTGCGGCAGCCAGCCAGCGCGACGCTTAGAAACGCGCAAGAGGGACCATGGTAGGCTCCGCTCTAAGTCTACTCTGCATGGGCAGAGAGTCAAAATGACACCTGTGTGGTGTCCAAAGCCAAACCAAAGCAATCGAAACGACACCAAACACAAAAGAGACAGCACAAAGCACGTCACAAACATCAAACGGCTGAAGAGGATAGGGAGAATGGCAACGACACACCGACACCCCTCTTTCCCTGCAGTCATACCGCATACGCCGTCTAACGGTGGCGGCCCCGTTAGGCCACGGAGGGTAAGGAGAACGGCGCATTGCAATACCGACTACCGACCCCTTCTGACTGCGAGCCCGTGGACCACCCAGACCCACAGCCAACAAACCTCCCCAATGCCGCCGCGCCATTACTGTCTCCCGTGCCTCACACGTCCACACCGTGACAGGTCAAGGCAGACACGGGACCTCCTGTCCCGCCACCGATTGCTGTTGGTCCGCGCCAGATAAACTGGTACCATCCGCTCCGAACAGAGGAGCGGATGGCGTTCCCCCATCCGCCACCTGGGGACGCGCCCGGTAAGAGTCAGCATCTCCCCGGGCACTTCGTAAGCACCTACTCATAGTATCAACAATTATTGTTACCTGCTCCTAACAATAATTATTTGGTGTTATTGTAACCCAAATTTCAAACACTATCTGGATTAAGTTATGTTGACCCAAGTCATTAATGTATTCATCCCTTAGCCCCGAAGGCTGCTAAGTCGGCTCGGTTATCGTATATGCATATCATTTAGCAGCTGATTAATCTTACGCAATGTTTACTTATTCACAAAGGTGGAGAGGTCGAGTCAAAGTGCTCGGTTGTTATATAAGTACTTTTTACTTTTTTATATCATTTAAGCCCATAAACCTTAAAAATCTTGAGTCTGATAAAACTTGAACCTCAATCATGAAAAAACTATAAATACATCACGTGATACATAAATATTAAATATACTATCACATTTTGGACTTTCTATTTTTTTGGGCGTCTAAAGTGCAAAAATGTATACATGCTTGACTTATTAATGAATGTATAACATATGAATATAAATTTTAATTATTTTAAAATTTTAATAATCTGACCGACATCTAAAATTAATTTTTCATTTAAGCTATTCTAATCCATTGTGGATCTGACAGTGCATAGAACTGTGAATCACAAGCTATTTTTAAATCTGCCTAAAGCTTGTCATATGCAATGAAAGTTTGGCATATTTTATGGGTAAATCTTCTCCTTGCTTATTAAAAAACCTTAAATATTTCTTTCATTAAAATTAAGATAGACAAATAATCTAAAATATTTGTCTGTCATATGTCTATAAATTCATTGTACATATTGATAAAAATAACTATTTCAAAAACATTTTCCAAAAAATAATTTTAATTCAGATATATGTATATATAACTGAACAAAATAAGTACTAGTAAAGTTTACTTGTTAAACTAAACTCATAGGTTTACATTTTCTCGTACCTTTACAAGAAATGTAGGTCTTAAATAATATAATTCAGTTTGAAGACAGGGCGAAGTTAGGAACTTCATCGTGCACAGGGCTTATAAGGATTAACCATGAGAATGATGAACGGTGCGGACTATCATCTTCGACAGGCAATCTCATAAATTCTTAGAATTGAATGAATTAAACTTTAAAGTGTTTAGTTTTTCCCCTTGAAAATAAAAAAAAGTTCAGCAAGGCGGAAATTATTATTTATGTCAGATCCAGACCAAAATTCACCAGTATCTAAAAATCTATCCTTTAAGTTGTGTAATATAGCAATCGAACCTGCGGTGCTCATTGTATTTTTATGTCCTATAAACTATACATGTCCTGAATGACACATCAAGCATAGTATAAAGAGAACAAGTAGGGCATCTTCGGCCCAATCCGCGATATAATTACCTGTCATAGTTACCATAGTTGCCTGTCACAGGGTTGTCACTGTAGCTAAATTTTAATTCAGTGCTCAGAAATTGGCAAGGGCCGGGAAGTGTGTTATTAAAAAATATTTATTATTTATATACTTTTAAGAATGTAAAGCATTTTGTTTCTACATGTTTATGATTATTTTTATTAGGCCTGTAGTTACTCGCTTAACTGATATATCAGTAGAAAATAGTATTAAAACTCGAACTGACGCGAATAGATTTATCTCGAAATGAATTTGTGTAAATAAATAAAATAAATCCTTTAATTTCTTGTGTTTACAAAAACATAAATATGCTATTAGTAACAATTAAAAAAAATAAAAGTATAATATATTAATAAAATCATATCACATCCTATTAAAATAATAAACTAATACAACAAAAATAAAAGTACCTACATAAGTATTTCATCATCAAGTATAAATTATATGCTATAGTTTATCCATTTTATTAATGGTTTTTTGGCAGCTCACGCCCACAAAGTTTCGTATTTAATGGTTAGCCATTAAAGTTAAAATGTCATACGAATAATATTGTACTTTATGGACGGGCACCGCCCCCTTACTGCTGTGCAACACATAACGATTACTACTATTGTGCCACAGATTACAAATAAATAAGGTGTAATATGTTATATTTAATCAGGAAGACAACAAAATTTTAAAATTGAAACCAATAAATGAAAACATTAACATTATGTAAAGTTTTACTTTCTTCTTATTATAATCATACAAATAAAACAACTAAAATAGTTTAATTCCTTTTATTAACATGATTCGTCACAATCATCATTTATATTAGATTTGTCCGATGAGGAGTCTTCAGTTATATTAATTGTTAACTCTTGTGTGCATAAATTATCAAATGCAATGTCACGGCCCAAATCAGACATTATGATTCTCTTAGTTCTCTCCACCACACTTGATTTTTACGATAGTAATATTTATTTTCATATTAATAAATATAAAAATAAATGTTATTTTATATTTAAACAAATAAGAGATATCGATTATTACGTCCTTTTGACATCACTATAGCTTGTCAGTCGTCGAGCTGTCAAAAACCATTAACAAAATGGACAAACTATAGAATAAGTGATTTGTTTACCTTTTCTGTTCAGTAGGTAATCTGAACAACAAAAACTCTGGAATCGATGAAGAATTTAGATACCCAAACACACAGCAATAAGTTCTTCTACGAATATCACACATTTTTCATATAGTGAAAAACCGTGAAGCGCAAAACATGTGCGGCGTCAGCCTAGACTGGCGCACTGATAAACGGTTCGAGATATTGTTTGAGTGTGCGTGCGGCAACGTAAAGATATTATGACGCACACATACAAGCCGCGCGCGGTGCGTTTGTATGAAGATGCCTTACTTTGTCTATTCCTTATACTATGCATCAAGGCTCTACAAAACAAGTTGGTCCTAAAACGCTAACATTTTATTATTTTCTGGATGTGTGAATATCATAAGGTCAGTAATTTTCAAGGTCATTTGTGTTATCTTATGGAACCCCATTTCTTAAAAAAATCGATAAAATATTGTAAAAATACAAAAACTTATAAGTTATACAATTTTAATAGAAGGAGTTTAAGATTATACATATAAACTTTTCTCTTAAATCACTCTATCTATCAAAACCCGTTGCGTAGGTAGTTTTAAAGATCTAAGCATACATATGGATAGACAGCGGGAAGCGACTTTGTTTTATATTACTATGTAGTGATACATATTTCGTTTTTATCGTGTGAATGAACATAATATTTATTATGATGCTAGTTTATTCAAAATAATCTAAAGGAGGGACTTTACTATAGATCTTATACTATGAGCATTATAGTCTAAGCATAATAAGTTGTATATTTAATTGTTACGTAAACTAAAGTTACCCAACCGTACTAATGCAGAACCATATTATAGAGACTTTGTAGAACTTGTAGAAGTTTGGGGTGCCATTAAGTAATTTAACTTAGGTAATGTTGTAAATGACTTGTTTCAGGTATATATATGTTTTATAATCTGCTAAACTTATATTATTTCATTAATTAATTTATTTTATATATATACTAAGCATAATAGAGAGAATTAATTATCTCCTATAGTTAACCATGCCTACTATTAGTAAACTTCATCTTTGATAAATGTATGAAGAATATATATGTAAAGAGTAGCTAAAATCTAATGACTAATATTAAAAACTGATTGGTCCTCGCAGTTAAAAACAAAATCACAATCATATACATTGTTAAAAGTTATGAACTGGAAAAAATATATACGTATAATAAAATTTTTGCAAATAAAATCGTAATGTGACAATACAACTCTAGGCTGCACCAAAATTCAACCTAAATCCATCTACTGCATTTTATGTGAATCCCCGGACATATACTGGTAGGGAGACAGGAAGCCAGTTGAAAACGTTCGGATCTATTGAGCACTATTGACACTACATCCATCCCCTGCCTCGTTTCGTAGGGGACTGACAAATGGCAGGGCTTTTGTAATCCTGTTCCGTCTGGCGCAATGTATGATTGTACACGTATTTGCTAAATGAGATGAATTATGACTAGAAATTCAATACAATTTAGTATATTTACTAATTATGCGACAGGTAGTGGTAGCACAATGGTAACGCGCTCGCTTGGATAACCGAGTGATACGGGTTCAAATCCAGGTCTCGCACCTCTGATATTCTCATGTGCGAATCATTTCTATCGTGATTACCACTTGTCTTACGGTGAAGGAAGACATCATGAGGAAACCTGCATGTCTAACAAAGACATGTGAAGTCCGCCAACACGCACTAGGTGGACTATGGGCCTAATATCCCTAGTGCTGAGGTACTGAGGGAGGCCGTGCCCAGCAGTGTGACTTAAAAAAAAGGACTGAAGAGAAGGGGACTAATTATGCTATAATTGAGTATCTCTAGTAAATACAAACTATCTTTAGTAAAATATAACAACAAAAATCTGTATTTTTTAGTGTTTTTTTGAAGTAGGTTATCTGTTTTTTACAAAATATAAACTGTTGACCACGAAAGTGTTGAAACTAGGTGGAGTACTTTCCCGGTTATATTTTTAATTTATTCGTGCTAATACTTGTAAGTACCTAAAATTCTGCAGAGACTTAAGAGAGTCATTTCCATTATGTAAATTTACACCTTGATGTAAATAATTTATTGTAATTTAGAACAAATTACCAAATAAATAAAATATCTTCATTTAAAATCCATTAAGCAATTCCCAATAGAGAATCGATAACGTTAACATGGAATAATTTAAAGGAATATCGAATAATTTGCGATCATTCGATTAAGGGCAATTCATTTGTCTTTTAATTGCGATTCCCTGTTCGCTGCTTTAAGCCGGTGTTTAATGGATTTCAATTTTACTTTATCATTTTTATGGATATTTGATATTATTTGATAGGTTAAAAATATAAATGAATGCCCCTAGGTCCCGTTTAATTATTTTGAGCAAAATTGTAAGTCAAACTTGCGAGAGCCCTTAGACCTTCTTAATCCTACCCTGTCACAAAATCCGATCTTAGCGGATGTCTATTATCTATAAACTACCTCCTTGCCAAATTCATCTTTATACGTCATTCGATATTATGGGATGAGTGAGTGACTTACTCTATTAATTTTTAATATTATTATATAATATTATAATCAGCTATTGTGGTTGGTGGCTGACACGGTTTTGATTTTTATGTCAAAGTTTATCAATTGTTAGTTATAACAGGGCTATACACTTAAAGCCATAAAACAAAAAAAAAATCGTAGCGCACTTGATAAGGACTCTAAAAGATCAAAAAGTAAAACCAACTCGTAGCCAGAATACTAAATTCTTATGTTTTATTAAAATATACTTTAAGAAATAGTTTTTAGAATTGGAAATCGACTAACATGTTACTACATCCGAATCCAATGCGTAGCCAGGAAAATAAAGTACTACGTTAAAGGAAAATCGTTCCTATAAAAAAGTACTAAAGTTTAAATCTTTCTGTCCATTTTTAGGCTTAATGCCAAGCGTACGTGGAAACGTACATTTTTGTTTTATTTTTCATGCATGTCTGAATAGTGTGAATACTTTTTTGTGGCCCACGCAATATGTTAAAGAGCAATTTGTGGTTAATTCTTAAATGAATGTTCACTTTAAAAACAACAGATAACCTACATACGAGTAATCTTGCCATATATGATACACAGTGATTTAAAATGGGGTCAAAGTTATATGTAGTATAAAATATATTTTTATAAGTAGTATTTTTTCCTTATACGTGTGTCTCTATAATCTCTATAGAACTACTAGACAGATCTTAATGTGAATTTATATTTAATACAGTGATAAACACTCGGGTTTGTCCCTAGTTAAGTAAACTTTTAACGTATACATTTCTCAGAGATTTTCCTGCTGAAATAAAATCCTATATTCCTATTTTATCAAAATATGTCTAGACAGACTGAAAGAACTTTTAAAAACATTCGGGCATGGTATCTATAGTAAATATATTAGGACATTAATACACACAGCACCATCTAGTTCCATGATGATAGCATAGTATAGCATTGACGACGCGCATGGCGCAATTTGTAGTGACCCTACTTGCTGCGCCAGCGGTCGCGGGTATAAGTCCCGCTGGGGGCATACATTTGTTGAGCACGCATGTTTGTACTCCAGTCATGGATGTTTATATTTATAATATGTATGTATTTAAACTTATATATGTGTAGTATATCAACCATCTAGTATCCATAACACAAGGCTCGTACCTTACCGTGGAAATAGATAGTGCTGTGTGTAAAATGTCCCAACATATTTATTATTTATTATTATTATGATAAGCTACGAGGCTTGTTATGATACGAGATAGTTGATACATTACACATAAGTATATAACGTTTATTATTATACATACAAATTATAATGATGACTATTTCAATAGAATTTTCCAAAAAATATTTCATGTTCGGTCATAGATTCAAATCAGTCGGAATCTTAATAGTATATGTACTTAGAGCTAAAAATAATGTATTGAGTTAAAACAATAATGTGTAACTTAATTGGCCACCATTACAACTTAAGCCTACGATTTGCACCTTCTGGCACAAATATAATTCTTTGTTGCCAAATAAATTGGAATAAGATAGATAGGTAGATATTAACTAATCTTAAGCCCACGTAAGTCGAAAGGAGCATTTACGCATACCACCGGCCCACATACAGCTGGTTATACGATTGCGCATAGCTTAGAAAATGAACCCACGACGACGTCCTGACATCAGGACGATCGGAGGACCTCCTTCTCAGTAATCAGTGCAATTTTTTTTTTATTTTTTTTATATTTAATATGATCAAGAAAAGCCAGAATACTAATATGTACTTATATGATTTTTTTATTATAATTATATTGTTACGAGTATATCTCATCTCTAAAAACTAATCGTTAAAATATAACCAAATTTCGAACTAATATCCAAATTCCAAATACGTAACTAGGGAAAAACCCGCGCAAAGCGAGTGTAAGTTAGAAGTAGAACTAGTATAAAAAAATATAGGTCTTTATAAACGGTGCATTGGAAATGAAAATATTAATTAGATTAACCAAATGCTGCAGCTACGAGTATTATTAATAAATGCCAGTAACTATTAATATAAATCCTTTTATTGATTTGTGTTTAACATTTACATGCTAACATACTCTTATTACACATACATTGTTAAATAAATATTTAACAATACGACTTTTTTACTTCTCTCTATTGGGGAAATACACAATACCTAAGCTAAAGGTCATAAGTTAAATCAAACATGTTTATTCAGCGTAGTAATGTACTGTATGCTTTTAGAATTATATTACGATAAATAATCATCCACTGAGTACCACTTAGGATTAGGTTTCCTAAATAGTAGGGCTCGTATAAGTACACGTATTTAACTATATTATATGTACCAAATATACTATTATTATGTATTATTTGTATTATTGTGTATTATTGAGACAGTGGTAGCCCAGTCGTAACGCGCTCGCTTGGATAACCGAGTGATGTGGGTTCAAATCCGGGTCTCGCATATCTGTTATTTTCACGTGTGAATAATTTCTAACATGATTACTATGTTTCTTACGGTGAAAAAAAACATCGTGAGGAAACCTGCATGCCTGAGAGACCTAGCAATTTTCGAAAGACATGCTAAGTTCGCCAACTCGCACTAGAGCATCGTGGTGAGCTATGGCCTGATCCCCCTTGTATGAAGGCAGACCGGGCTTAGCAGTGGGACGTTATAAAGATCTGAATACAAACAATGCACACAAACAAGATATTGCGTATTATATTATGTTTTTTGTATTAAAATTGTAATAACACTAATTGACGAACTATAATATCAATAATGTTATATTATGAGCTATTATCGAAATAATGATAAAATTAGTTAATTAATTAATTATTTATTTATATAGGTTATCATGAATAAAAAATTGAAGCGTATTTGATGCCGACCGGGATCAAATATCCAAACATGCTAACGATAACTATGCTAATTGCTAACGATAATTATTTTAATTGATAAAAAATTGCTTGGGACAAGCTGATTACGTATAAGGTAATCTCTAAGAATAATTAAATATCTGTGCTGTGCTATCTGTTAAAAAATTAGAATTTGCTTAACGGATTTTGATAATCTTTAATCTATCAAGACATTATATTATACATATACATTTCAAAAAAAAAGCCGTTACGACGAAATTTTGTAAATTAAATCAGAAAAAAATCATCCCTTCGAAGACCTTTCTTAATATTATACTCGAAAAGTTGAGTTGAAATTTTAATAAAACATGTTTTATAGCAAAAAATACGCGGCAACAACATTATTTTAGTATTATTATTATGAATACCTACCATATGTAATTGTATCTAAATAGATCCTCAGGAATTGTCAGTAGGACGTGACTAGATTCCGAATAGTTTATTACTACCTAGTATATAGTAGCTACATAATCCTATCAGTAAACAAGAACCACGTCAGGCACATGTAAATCACACTAATGAGAAATAATTAATTTCTGTACTACGATGTATTTACTTATGTTTATAAGCTGATTAGTTAAAAGCGGACCTGTATACCGGTATGAGGTGAACAAATACACAATATAAAGTGTTCATAAAAATATATGATCGACGCAGTTCCATATTCACAGGCTTTATTTGTATTTTTCTATTAACATAATTTTTGTTTTTTTATGTAACAGTTTAACCGTCTTTTATTTTAGAGCTCAAACTTTATTATTTTATGTATATTCGTTAATTTTGAATTTACCCTTTTTTGCTTTACGGATACGGGATATATATATATATATATATATATATATATATATATATATATATATATATATATATATATATATAATCTCTGAAAAAATACTTTCATTATAAGGCAGTGTGAAAGGAAAATAATCCACAAATGTATTTTCTTTAATTATAATTAATGAATATGAATATGAATTTCATACATATAGTAATGATAGTGGTTATTGCTAGATTTGTTTTATTGTAGCATAGCCTTACGTCCGATTAATAAATTACATAAGTATTATGTATTAATATATATTCATATTCCATAACAAAATTTTATATTTACTCGTATATTCACAAAGTCTGTCTTTAGTCCTTAAAATTTTAGCCATAAGACTTAAATATCATTAAATTAGTCGAGTCAAACAGCTTACAGTTACAGCTATACAAATAATAGTCAATGTTTCTGCAAAAGAGTTATATTATGTAACTGAATAATTCCGACTGATTTTATGAACCCTTACGAATTGTATATTCCCTCTAAAAGATGTACAATATCGATACAAATGGTTGGAGACACGCTCACTTATCGATCGAACATAGGTGCGGCTCCTCTATGCCAGAAATATTCATGGCAAAATATTACTTAACACATTCTAAATAAGAAGTAAATTAGTTTCCATATTTTCTCTCCAGTCGAGTCTGCTGAAAGTGGGGATTTTGTTTGTTGAGTTGTAATTCGAAGCATGTTTATTGTTTACATTGGTTTTCAAATTTGAACTTACAAAATATATGAACAATTATGGATTTTTAATTAGAATGTATAGGCAAATCACAATAAATTTATTTACATAAAGTTATTTTTTTATTCTTTAGGAAGTTATTCCTTATAATAGTCCTTATTAGAAAACAGTTGAAGATTTTTAGATATTTTCTTCTCCTAAAGGTGAAGATAATATATGTCTATTTCATGTAATTTCAATTGCTAAAACGTTATAATAGCTCAAAATTCAAATTATCATTAACACGAACTTGTTTTTAAATTGAGGCTTTTTAAAAGTATTCCCCCATATGCTTGTTTCGTAGAATATCTATATGGCAATGAATGTTTGTTGTGTTTATATATTTACTAGGAAAGAAAGTTTCCTAAACAAACAATACTAAAAGCTCTCTGGAAATACTAAGACTCAATTAACAGAGGTGTCATTATATGTACGTGTCTAAAAAAACTATAGCGAGTATATTTTATAACCTTTTTTCGTAGTAGTAGTTTCTAACACAGTATTACTTGTAAGCCTGTCTACTCCAGGTTAGTGAATTGGAACCGCTATATTGAATTTTCCGGATTAAGGAATTTTCTCATATACCTAAGGTGGCGTGGAAGAGAGCGAATTTAAGGTTTCAACGTCACTGCAGCTTTAAAATAAGCTTAGATTTTTGGTACAAATTCAATATAGCACTTAAGCTTTGATAGAAGGAAAGGTTGAAATAGGATCATATCGCTTGCACGATAAGTTGAGTTATCAAATTGTTGTTCAATTTCATAACAATAAATATTATAGAACGTGAGTATAAATGTAAAGTTTGTATGTACAATGTACATTGTACATAGTACATTATATATAAATCTATAGCAAATAATTCTATTCAATACAAAGTTCAGTTCGTTGATAGACGATCAATTAATTAAACCACAATAATGATCGACATTTACAACCAATTCTGTACCGAAAACTTCTCTAATTGAATTTGGTTCGGTTTTCCGCGCTCCATTCTTATTCTTTTCTATATTTCCCGCTCGTTATAGCTTATTGTCAAAGTGAAAATTACAGGAAGCGGGAGCTATGTTTTGATTTACTTTGCCGAACAGTATTCCAATTTATTTTTTTTAATTTATATTCGTACTGTGTGTGACCTCAGGCTATCAGTAAATTCTGCGATTTCTCTATATAGATTTCTATAAATTCATATTATATATATAAAAAATAAATTAGGTATTATTTTATTGATACAAAATTGACCCATTTATATAAAAAATAAATCGTCAGAGTTGTCGGTGTTAATCGGGTTAAGCGATGCTAACAGTTCGCCGTGACCCGTAATTGTATTATGCCAATAGATTTATTGATTCCCTACAGACCAGAACCTACACTATCTATGTTTTACGTTACAAGTTGCGAGGTATTGAATATATAGTTAATTAAATTACTTGGAATAAAAAAATATTAATATGCGAAAAACAAAATGTTATACCTGTACCTTCACTATCACTATCACTACATAGTATAAAACAAAGTCGCTTTCTCTGTCCCTATATCCCTATGTACGCTTAAATCTTCAAAACTACGCAACGGATTTTGATGCGGTTTTTTTTAATAGATAGAGTGATTCAGGAGGAAGGTTTATATGTGTAACTAGTGGAACCCCGCGGCTTCGGTTGCGCTAAAACTAGGCACGAGCCCGAGCGAAGCGAGGGCGACTCGCTAGTTTTTTATATAACATCCCACTGCTGGTCGTGAGATCGTTCACTACGAGAGAAATCAGACCACAGTCTAACCTAACATATATTATTATGTAATCTATAGGTACATTATAATAAAATTCTGAGTGACTCGAATCTGTTAAATATTTCTATCTGTCTGTGACCGTATCACGAAAACATCTTTGGACAGATTTTTATGAATTTTGGTTTGATTATAACAATAAACAGTAGGATATAGGATGCTTTACTGCGGAAAATATCTAATTTCTGAATACATATGTAGGTACAATCTGTCAAACAATCTCGTAGAGACTAGAGACTAACCCAAGTGGAGATAGGGTTACTTGCTAGTTAATCTTAAAATGTTTATTACAGTTATAAAAATAACATTTTGGTTTTACTCAATTTCTGTATAAAAGAAAAAAAAACACTTCACAAAAGTTAGTTTCATAAATATTTGTCGGCCATCGGTTATATCTAGTTCAAACTACCCACAAGAGAAATATGGAAATGGTTTATAAATTTCCATGCTATAACGACACCCTGTCTAGAGTTAGGTGTTGATATTGATTACACTATTTTAGTTATGTATTAGTTATGTATGTGTAATAAAGAACTATGAGATATTTTAACTTTTGAGCGATTATTTCATTAACTCTGTAACGGTTAAAGTTAATACTCAATATTAATATAAAAACATCTCGAATGTCGCAAAATAAAAAAAAATAAGTAATATGAGTTATTATTATTAAAATTATGTATTTTTAAAAGTAATCGTAAATGAAACCAAATATTTGGTAACCAAAAATCTAAATAAAGTTATAGTTCATATAATCGCTATGTACTTCTATTCTATATATGTAAATTAAAATGTATGTATTCGTTTTATTATAATGAACTTCGGTGATTTACTGAATAAATATTTCTATTTGGAAAAATATTCGGAAAACACAGCGAATATTTCACCGTTGCTATCAACATTCGACAGTTACGCACGACTCATATTGGATAAGTAATTAAGTAATCTAGGTATATGTATACACAAACACCTATAGGTACATGTTTGTCACTTTACATATGGGTTAATGGAGAACAGGTCGCAAGTTAATTATAAATTAGAAATATCGTTCTTGCTCACTCGTTTCACTTATTAGAAAATATAGGATTTAGGGTTCAGCAGGTGGAATCAATTTAACCACCTCCTCATGGTGGTCTACGGTAATATATACGACTAAATGTACTCCTCGTATGGCTATCCAGGTCACGGGAGTATCATATCCTGGACAAACCACAAACTTAATCTGAAATTGAACTGGCGATCTCAGTTAGTCAGTCAGACATCAATCACTGCGCCATAATATCTTAATTCTAAAATAACTGTCCCCCCATTCGTCTCCTCTAAAATTAATCGCATCGTCCTTGCGTGACTGAACAGAGACAACAGATTAATTGAAGACTGAAATATTTCTTTAAGTACTTACCTAACTACGAGTATTAAACTACTTTGTTCTAGTTCCCATTGTTTTAGACCGCAATGTAATTGAAAACCAATTACAATTAAGGCGAGTATTAGTTTATTTGAATATTAGTTACAACTTTATCTACTTACGTTAATTTGAAATATAAAACGTTAGTGGTAGAAATATGATTTTTGATCAATTTCTTTGTTATATGTGTGATGAATGGATGTAAGGAACAATATAGTTTAAATAATTTTTTTTTTTTTCAGGTATGTAACATGTAACATCACTCAAGAGTCAAGGCCTTTTTCGTTTATCCCCAGTCTAAAGATACCTACAGGTAAATTGACATTAAATCTTAATAAGCATTAAATATGAAGCAAAAATGAGAAGAAGAAAATAATTCAATTATATGAGGACCAATATAAATTGTTCAATTAAGTTAAACTTTGTGACTGTTTCCATTATCAATCTTTTTTCAAAGAATAGGTTATTTCTCACGGATGGTCTCTTTGAATCTCAAAGAAAATATTATTACAAGTATAATGATTATTAAAAATGTATATATAACATCGAAACGTGACGATATATTATGCATTAATAATAGGGATTTGTTTTGACCTTTTAATGACGGTACTATTGACTTTAGTAATGTGTGGCTTATAGTAGGGTTTCTTTCGCCTTACTGTTGTATAATCAATGAGAGACTCATTTCAGTTCCATGCTTCAGAAAGTGCACGTTATAATTTTTAAGTATTGCTGTGATATTACTTACATTTTAATAAGAATAGAATACAAATTTCTACGTGGCATTGTTCAACTAACACGTTTTAAAGCCATTAACAAAATTAAGAACCAAACGTTCCAAAGTGGACTGTTTAAAGATTAAGCAATTGCTGTATTAATAAAAATATAATGCTATTATATTATTGTTTTCGTATGTTATCACATTAAGGAATCTACAAATGCTAAATTTCATATCAGATGGCTCTTTGATGATAAATAATATACTAAATTATAAACGAAACATGAAAACTGGTAGTGATGATGGAGATAACGTATTTACACTTTCATTAGGTATAGCATAAATGCCACTCTAACTGACAGCATTGTTTGCGACGAGTTAATTAGAGTTAAATGCAAACGATTTTATACAATAAACTTTTGCTGAAACAAATTCGAAATATTTTTTCTATTTTAATTATGTTATGTATTTTTTGTGATGAATAACAGATATAATGCTTTTGTTTTTAATTATGTACTACTAATTAAATAAGTACTTAGTAAGTCTGAGTCGCTGGTAGTTTTATAAATAACTAGCGATTCGCCCTCGCTTCGCTCGGGCTCTTCCCTAGATTTAGCACAGGCAAAGCCGCGGGATCCGCTAGTTATGCATATAAACCTTCCTCTTGAATCACTCTATCTATTAAAAAAAACCGCATCAAAATCCGTTGCGTAGTTTTAAAGATTTAAGCGCACATAGGGATATAGGGATATAGGGACAGAAAAGGCGACTTTGTTTTATACTATGTAGTGATTTTAATATCTGTCTAGTTATTTTAATACTACATTATTAAAAAGAAAGAATAAGAACTGATTTTTCAGTATGTTCGGGATGTGATAGAAGTAGCACGTTACTTAATCACTATAATACCATACCACTAATATACCTATTATAAAACAAAGCCTTCCGCCGCGTCTGTCTGTCTGTCTGTTCGCTAGTACATAATATAGAACCTGAGATATAGAAAAGTATTAATCTGTTAAATATTCTATATATTACAAAAAATATATAATAGCTATCTCAAATTCGAATTTCATTGAAATGCCTCAGTATATTTTATAAAAGTTTTCATTTATAGTGTCATATAAATAATTGCGTTACACCGAATTCAAACCCGTTCCCTTCTAGTATTAGGTACCAACGCACAAATGAATTATGATATAAAAAAATGACGTTACCCTTTCCATTATCCTAAGCCTGCGGACCGTAAAACCGATTTTAATTTAAGCCAGTTCGCAGATTCAGCGTTCCTATTATTGACGTTTTGACAACCCGCTCCCGGCATTCCGACCCGATTTATTACTAATTCCCGTTCGACCCACTTACTTAGTCCGATTCTTGTTAAATGACAAACGGAATTAATTTATGAAAAAAATTAAGACAAGATTTCGTTGAAGAAGTATTTCGTAAGTTAAATATCTGTTATGTAAATATTTTAGTTTATGAACGGTGAACTAAGTTTTTAGTCAAATCTCTATTTTTTAGCATTAAGAGAACATATTTTTCTCGGTGATTCCGAGCACATAGCTTCATAGCAGTCTGATTGTGAATATTCACTTACTTAATATTAATTATTTTCAATACAATATATTTTTCATACTCTTTCCTTCTTTTACCATTACTACAGTTCACATGACAGATGTTTACTTTATAAAAAAGTGAAAATAACCGATATTTTTGTGCCGAAATATAAAATTCTTAGTTACAACTGAAATTAAAATATTATATTTTTACCTTTAAAGTCTAAGTTTATCCTTTCAATTTCAATAAGTATATAATAAAGTTATATTACTAATCATAGTTAAATAATGTCCAATACTAAACCGCCAGTAATTTGCGGTGACTGCGTCGGGAATGCAATATCGCCGTGTTATTCAAAATATCAGTGGAATGCGATGCTAATAGTTCCGATCCGACGGTATTGATCGTCTCGATATTGTATTGTTGAATTATAACCTATAATTTTACAATTATAATTTGGTTCATAGTGTGAATTAACGGCTTATCTGGTAATAGACAAGGCTTTATGAATGGGTACATATTATATTTTTTAAATATAGCACTTTCATTTTCCTTATAATATTAAGATTATTGGATAATGGTTTTATCAACAACGTTATATGATCGATCTTATATATTATAAAAATCTCATGTCACAGTGTTTATTATCGAACTCCTCCGAAACCGTTTGACCGATTTTTATGTTTTTTTTGTGTACGCTTGGTAGTTCTGAATAGGTTGTAGGCTAATTTTTATAACTTCTATTCTGTTACGTCAATGAAAGACCGAGATCCAAAGCAGACTGATTTATTGAAAAGATATTCTATCTACCTTACACTACACATATCGTACACAACACCTCCCTTCTTATTATAACCTATACTTACTAAGCTAATACACAAAAATGGTATAGTAATACCAATTATAAACGCAAATGACTCATTCAACATCAGCATTCGACGGAGATAGAACTATTACTATATATCTACTATTACTATACACTACTAAACTAAAGAAAAAGTTATACTTATATAAATATTTAAATAATTCCAAATCATGCAGTATGTTTATAATTGAAAACAAACAAAACAAATCACTGATGACAACTTGACAAGGCAGTTCAAATACTATATAGGTATTTGTGATACATTATAGTTTGTCCATTTTGTTAATGGTTTTTTGACAGCTCGCCGACTGACAAGCTATAGTGATGACAAAAGGACGTAATAATCGATTTCTCTTATTTTTTTAAGTATGATATAATATTTATTTTTATATTTATTAATATGAAAATAAATATTATTATCGTAAAAATCAAGTGTGGTAGAGAGAACTAAGAGAATCATAATGACATTCTGGCCGTGACATTGCATATTTTGATAATTTATGCATACAAGAGTTAATAATTAATATAACTGAAGACTCGTCATCGGACAAATCTAATATAAATGATGATTCTGACGAATCATGTTAATAAAAGGAATTAAACTATTTTAGTTGTTTTATTTGTATGCCTTATACTAAGAAGAAAGTAAAACTTTACTATTAACTTTAATATTTTAATTTATTGGTTTAAATCTTAAAATTTTTTTGTCTTCCTTATTAAATAACATATTACACCTTATTTACATATTAGCATCGATTTCTATCGATTATTTGTAATCTGTGGCACAATCGTAGTAATCGTTATGTGTGGCACAGCCATAAGGGGGAGGTACCCGTCCATGAAGTACAATATTAATGTGTATGTCATTTTAACTTTAATGGCTAACCATTAAATACGAAACTTCGTGGGCGTGAGCTGTCAAAAAACCATTAACAAAATGGACAAAGTATAGGTACAATAACCTTATACTAATGATATAACCATTTTAAACTTTATACATGATATAAGTTGAACATAACATTTTATTTTATTTGACAATAACTTGATTACAGATAGTACCTTTGTGCATTAATACAAAGTGGTTCGTATATCATAATGAATTAGTTACTACATATTAAAGTCATTTGCGGGGGGGTGTCGGTCTTTTAAATATATTATCTCACACGTTTTTCCTAATTTTTTGTAAGCATTGTACAGCGGCCTGCCGCCGGACAGGACCTACCGGCGCCACCGGAGACGTTTGCTCCGTAGGTGAGCTCGAGCTCTTTTCTGGAGACGAATGATTGGCCAACTCATCCTTCCCCCTCGGCTCTCTAGCCTCACTACCATCTTCTGCTTCTACACTCAGTCTAGGCCTATCGCAGGCCTCGATTTTCGTGAGGGAAAAGCGTGATTTACGATTTTTATCGCACATTATCTGGTCCATGTGTCGTTTGTGTATTTGACCGTCACTCGTTTTGACGGAGTACGACACCGGACTCGAACGATCTAGAACTACTCCTTCCGCCCACTTCCGATTGCGCCTAGAGTAGTCTCGAATCAACACTGAATCTCCGGGAGCCACAACCCTCGGCGGCGCGTCTCGACGCAGCTCGCTAGCTAGTTGCCGGTCGCGAACGCGCTCGTCAATATCGGGCCGTAGCAGATCGAGGCGCCCACGCAGCCGCCTGCCGAGCAAAGCCACTGACGGTTCCCGCCCGGTCGTACTGTGTTCGGTGTTTCGGTACGAGAATAAAAATCTACTTAAAGCAGTATCCTCGTCTTCGTTTTCTAAAGAAGCCTTTTTTAAAACCCTTTTTACCGAGCGCACTGCATTTTCAGCCGCTCCGTTGCTAGCGGGATGGTATGGAGCCGTAAGCGTATGCTCTATTCCATTTCGTTGGAAATACGTCGCGACCTCCGCTGACTTGAAAGGAGGGCCGTTATCACTAATTATTCTTTTTGGTAATCCAAAACGGGCAAATATTTTTCTAAGAATAGAAATCAGGTTTGCTGCCGACGTGCTACTTACCTTTTCAGCTTCGATCCATTTAGAGTGAGCATCAATAACAACAAGGTAATATTTATTATTGTAGGGCCCCAAATAGTCGAGATGGAGACGGGACCACGGCTCGACCGGCCACGGCCACGAGTGGAGTGGAGCCGGTGGCGGCGCGGGCCGCACCGCGAGACACGCGCCGCAATCGCGCACCGCCCGCTCGATATCCGCGTCTATTGTCGCCCACCAAACGTAGTTACGAGCTATTTGCTTCATTTTAACAATACCCGGATGTCCATCGTGAATCTCTTTTATAATAGCGTTTTGTAACGTCCCCGGTATTATTATTTTGTAACCCCACAATAGGCAGCCCTGATCGATACAGATATTTTCTTTACGCCTAAAATACGCATTGTACTCCTTATCCACACCTGGCGGCCAACCGTACAAGACGTAACCATAAATTTTGCTTAAAATGGGATCTTTTGCCGTTTCAGTTTTGATATCTTTAAAACTGAGCGGGAAACCCTCTTGCACAAAATTTAAGTAAGTGGCTGCCTCGTATTTCTTTGTGTCTCGTCCAACGGACGAGTGCGGCAATGGAAGTCTGGACAGCGCATCGGCCTGACAGTTCTCCACGGACCTCACGAACTCGACCGTGAAGTCGTAAGCGGCCAATGTCATAGCGTAACGCTGTAGTCTGCTCGCGGCCGTAGTGGGAATACCTTTATTTTTCCCAAAGATGTAACTGAGAGGCTTATGATCGCTGCGGAGTATAAAGCGTCGGCCATATAGATACTGGTGATGCTTAGTTACACCGAAAACTATAGCCAAGGCCTCCTTGTCGAGCTGGGAGTAGTTGCGCTCCGCGGCGTTGAGCGTGCGAGAAGCGCAGCTGACGGGACGCTCGCGACCGCCCGCGCTTCGCTGCGTCAGAACCGCACCCAGCCCGTAGGCGCTGCTGTCCACCGCGAGGATGAGCGGCAGCTCCGGGTCGTAGTGAGCGAGCACCGGAGCGCTACTTAATAGCTCTTTTATTTTAATAAAAGCTTTGTCGCACTTGTGTGTCCACACCCATTTGACATCTTTTTTTAATAAATCATATAAAGGTTTTAAAATTTCACTTATATTATATACGAACTTAGCATAGAAATTGACGAGTCCTATAAAACTCCTCAACTGTGTTATGTCAGTAGGCTGTGGCGCGTCGACGATTGCTTTTATTTTCGTGTTGTCAGTATGTAAACCGTCTTTGTTAATTTTATATCCTAAATATGTAACGCTATCCTTAAAAAATTGGCATTTATCAAAATTAATACGAAGACCGTTATCTTTTAGCCGCTGTAGAACAGCTCTTAAATTTTTAAGATGAGTATCACTATCTTTACCCGTAATACAAATATCATCAGCGAACACGGCAGTAGACGGCAGCCCGTTGAGTGTCTCCTCCATAATTTTCTGGAAGTTTTCCGGTATACACTTGATACCGAACGGTACTCGACGGTATACAAATGTCCCTACATGCGTCGTGATGGCCGTCATCGCCTGCGACTCCTCATGAAGGAGACACTGCTGAAATGCGTTAGATAAGTCAAGTTTCGTATACTGCTCGCCCCCTGCTAAAATTGAAAATATTTCTTCTATCCGTGGTAATGGATAGTGAAAATCTTTAAGTATAGGATTTAGAGTGATTTTATAGTCACCACATATGCGAATATCCCCATTAGATTTAATAACGGGCACAATCGGAGTGCCGTAGTCCGAACGGTCCACTTTATAGATAACTCCTTCGCGCTGCAAGCGCTCGAGTTCAGCCGCTACGCGCTCGCGCAGCGCCAGCGGCAGAGGACGCGCCTTAACAAAAACCGGTTTCTTATCATTCAAATGTAAGCGAATGCATGATTTAAAAGTACCTAGTCCCTCCGCAAACACTTCTGGGTATTCTCGTTTTAACCTACTAGCTATCGAGTCCCGGTCAGATATCTTGTGACATTCTACAATTGATAACTTTAATTCTTTGATCCACGTACGACCCATCAATGGTGGGCCACCGTTTTCAACAACATATAGTTTAAGTTTAGCCGAATGTTTGCCAAAACATACATCTACATCAATATACCCGAGGGTGTCGATAGTATCTCCAGTATATGACTTCAATATTAAATTTTTACTATGCATTACAATATGGTTAAAATATTTATCATAAAATCTTTTGGATATTGCCGATATTCTACTCCCCGTATCAATTTCGAATTTACATTTAACATTATTGACGAACAAGGTAGCATAATAAGGTCTATCACCTTCTCCGCCCATAACTAAATTATAAAAATAATCACAGTCGCCCTCGGAATCACTACTGTTATTTATAAAGTACTGACCTTTCGACTTTGCCTTTCCAATAGGCCCCTCATGATTACTTTTATTTAAACACATAACTTTTAAATGTCCTTTCATGCCGCACAAATCACATGTGAAATTTTTGTAACGACACTTACTCGGCGTGTGAGTAGGCCTACCGCATCGCGCGCACGGTACGCGCCCGTCCGATGCCCGCTCGCCGCCGCTGCCGCTCGCCGCTGCCCAGCCCGCGCCGCTCCGGCCGGCCCCGCCGCCGCGCGCACGCGCCGCCGGTCCGCGGCCGCTCACCCGGTGCAGCGCGTCCGCGCCAGCGCCTTCACCGCCGACCGGAGCGCCCGCCGTGCTCGCGTGCCGCTCCGCCGCCTCGAGAGCACTAGCCAGTTCCACAGCCCTCTTGTAGTCGATGTCCTTTTCGGCGAATATCCTCGACCGCATTTCTTCGCTATATAATCCGGAGACAAATTGATCTCGTAGGTTCTCCTCCAGATTCGACCCAAAGTTACAAGTCTTAGCCAAATGTTTTAATCCTTGTAGATACAAACGAATGCTTTCACCTTGTAGCTGGGTTCTTTGTCTAAAAATGTGTCTCTCGGCTATCTCGGACTTTTCAGGTTCCAAATGATGTCTAAGCAACTCGACGAGCTCATCAAATCCTTTATCCTCCGGGTGATCGGGCGAACACAAATCACAAAGTAAATTGTAACACTCGCCGCCGACTAATGTTAACAACGTGGCGACTTTAAGTCCGTCGTCGATACTATTTAAGGTTATAAACTGTTTTAGACGACGCACGTAACTGTCCCAATTTTGTGATTCGCCCGAAAAAGGTTCTATTTTACCGATAGGCATTTTGAGATTAATTAATAACTGTTTAAAGAAACCGACTGCGCCAATGTTACGTCAATGAAAGACCGAGATCCAAAGCAGACTGATTTATTGAAAAGATATTCTATCTACCTTACACTACACATATCGTACACAACATATTCTACAATTTTTTTATTATTATATATTATTTTATAATTTGGCATCAAAAAATACTCATAACCCTACATTTTCAACCCTCTTAGTTACACTTTAAAAGATATTTTTAAAAGGAATATTTTAGTGATACGCACTCGAACAAAGAGAGGGTAAGTCACTTGTATATAATTAAATAAACCCCTACTTCATTTACTTTGTTGGCTTCCACGAAATGTGAATAGAAGCATTCACATATTTCATATTATTCTGTAATAACATTTTGAGACGACTCTATGGTAAATGATGAGAGATCCAATAATGCGAATTTTGTTCATGTCTATAAATAGTAAAACATTTGAGTATTCGTACTGCCGCGAGGCATACGATAACTGTGAAAATTTTGATATATTCTGGATATTTTTTGGTTCGATATCCTCTTGGCTTAACTACTTATATACCTGTACTATGTATATTAGGTACAACGTAGAAGTCATCTTACAAATTAATTATTCACATTCAGGCGCAGTGATCGCACCTGAGGCTCAGAAAGGAAGTGGATTTTTATGATTAAAGCATTTTAACTCTTAGTTATGCGGAAAAAAATGAAATCGTTTGACCATAATTTAAAACATGTTTTTAATACCCTTTAACACATTTTTCTTTTTTTCTTCTTCGATACAAAGGGCTTACTAACGGGTTTATAATATTTGGACTGTTCAGTATAAGTTAAAAATAAATAAACAAATCAAACGAGCAAGTCCGGGGTCAGCCCCTAATCATACATTAATATATATGATAATGCGATTTTATAGTAAATTCATATTCTATAAACACCTTCAAAATAACAATGAAATAAAATATTCAGCTTCGCGTGTACTAGGTTTGAAGAGACCCTCTCAAAAGCCTTTCCCCGCTCACGGAGTAACATACCAAGCACTTCACTTCAGGTGAACATACAAGTATCAATATAATATTTATTTATTAAAATCCTTTAAAGTTTTCTATATTTGAAATAATTATTAAATAAAATCTTGATATAGATAATAATCTCAACTCGATAATTCAAACTCTTTATCATTTGTTTAAACAATGTTTTAAACATAAAGATTTGATGTTCATTGAAATTGATGTTACATTAATACATTACTTTGTATCGTAACGATAAAAATTAGTAAGAAAAGTAGTATAAATTATGAATGTCTTAATTTCCTAACAAATATACACCCTTTTTAACCTAAGTAAAGTAAAAAAAATAAAAAGTAACCTAAATATAAAAACAAACTAAAAAGACGACTACGCAAAAAGTAAGCTAAAAACATGATAAAAGAAAATAGTTATTATACAGTCGAAGACGTACGCAACTATTAAACAACTACGTCTACGACTGCATATTACTACCTCAAGTTGTTCTCTTCTTTGTAATCTTGATAAAATACGGGATTTAAATTATGTACGTATAAAATATAAATGAAATTAAAGTACCTAATAGCAGAAGTTAAGCATTAATATTAGATCAAACTGAATGCGGCTGCATTAGATATTCTAACATTACCTCTGTGTCGCGTAAACGCGGCTGTAGTTGTTAGCATTATGGCGTAACCACAAACGACTGTACTTATGTACCATTACACTTATTTATATATAGCACCTAAGTGCCTTTGTTTAGGTGAAATGGCTCTAATTAAATGAATTTTTAATGGATTCAGGTAGCCAGTACAAACATTCAAATCGATTGTACTTTCTTTATACAAAATAATACAGCTAAGTGCATACTTTTTTATCTTTTCTGTCTGTCAAATGTTTTTATTTAATAGGCATTGAAGAGCTTCAGTGTTATCAATAGAGTGGTTCGAAAACAGTTTTTTATGGATTGCTAAATTCTATTTATTTTCCTCTCAATAATAACTAAAGTCGGAATTTGAAGATACGATAGGTACTACAGATGTGAAACGGATTGATTGTTTTCGATGAACACAATTACATCGATAGTCTACTACTTGGAGTAATATATAAGCTTTTAGGCAAATAAAGGCACAGCTGAGTGAATCAAGTTATAGGCTAGCCGCTAGTAGATAATATTAAATGAAACGTTATTTAACGAACAGTCGGACGAGTATCCCATTTTGGTGATTGGATGCAAGTAGATAGTATTCGAAGATAAATGAAGAATTATTTTTTAACTATCTTAAATGGAAACTAGATATGTTTTCATCATATAAAAACACTTTTACTAATTTTAAATAAATAAAGTAAAACTCAAGCTAATTTTCCATAGACTTTTCAATTTTGAAACCCAGAGAGAGAGCAACTACATTTACTAGATTGCTCTTATTGTATCATCACTATATTATATAAAAGCCATCATGAAATTAAATGAATTTATGCATAACGTTGTTGACTTCATTTTTTCCCAAGAGCACGCTAACATATATTTTATTTTCACTTACATCGCGTCTAGCAACAGTGTTTCCGGCATATCCAATATAGAACTGAAAGTGGTCGTAATATGTTAAAAGAAAAAATATGTATAGGCATAAATATTGCGACTATCGCGTGATGTCGTGAGAGAGGACAATGCTCGAGCATTATGATACAAACCAATAAATTAACAATTAAGTGATTTTTTAAACGTTTTTATTTTTTAACTACTTACAATTGTAACACGCTATGAATTAATTTGTAGTAATAAGAATAGAATCATAAAGATAAAAGAATGTAGTTAATATTATGTTATAACGGTTAAGTTTTTTTTCTGGATTCTAGTTCTAGAAATTTGTGTAGGGACGAATTCAAAGTGAAACGAGAGTGAGCCGCTAGTCTTCTCATGGAGAAATAAATAAATAATTTTAAAAGTAATTAGTTACACGTCCGCCGCGCCGCCGGTTTGTACCAGAAGAATAGTAATAATAAGGAATTAAAGTTATATATGTTGGGACAATATTACAACAGCACCATCTAGTAACGTGCTAAGCTACGAGGCTTGTGTTACGGATACCAGATATCTGATATACTATATATAATATAAATTTTAAATACATACATATTATACATATAAACATCCATAACTGAATTACAAATATTCGTACTCAACAAATGACCACCAATGACAACCCCGCGACCGCTGGCACAGAAAGTAGGGTCACTACCAACTAAGCCAAACGCGTCGTCGTCAGTTCTGTACCAATTAACTTTTGAAATGATAAACAAAAATGTATTTTGACTTTTAAGATTAGAAAGTTTATAAGTTAATCAACTTTTTTTTAATCGGTTACGAGTTGTACAAAAATGAGAAAGAAATTCTTTTTTGCTTCACATCTACTTGCTATTCTGTATATTATTTTCCAAGATGACACGGAGACGTTAAGGGTCTACGTTCGTGAAGAAGGCTTTGTTTTTTCCTCTTAGACATGCAATTTGCCTAGCTTTGCGTGATATATTTTTACTTTTTATTGGAAAACCCAACGTTACAATGTTCTTCGTTATAAAATGAAAACAAACAAAATGTACCTAATACCATAATATTAATTGAATAAATGTGAAAGTCTATAGATCATTATGTGACCCTAGGTGCCCAAAAAGTAAATTTCTTAGACCAAGTCGCAGTCTTCATCATGAAATAGTAAAATTTTGACATATGGCATACAAGTCTGATTTTTGTTCTTAAAAAAACCTTCAAAATCAAACCTTACAATTGTACTTACATAAAGAAAAAAGACGCAATAGGTAAATTCATTTAAAAGTTAATCCTAGAGTCTTGCTCTTCCGTAAGGGCTTAACTCTATTTTGTTTGAAACGAAAGTGTTATTGTAATTGAAATTATATGAAAGTTACAACCAACTACATTTGTTTAAGTTCAAAGTTTTAGCAGTAAGTAAACGTTAATATGGCAACGAATATTTAATAATACCAGTGTAAATTACTAAATCAATCACGACAAACCATATAAGGCTTAACTATTATATGATGTAATGTGGTGTCTTTTGCATGTATTTTAAGTTTAGTAGTCGTGTTTCGTTAGGAATTTTCATCAATTATTAGGTATAGTTAGAAATATTTCTTAAGATGAACAGATTGGCCTAATAAGCTACTGTAATAAACATACTCAATTTAATTAATAAAATTATTAAAATAGTGATCCGTTAGGGTAGATAATACATTATTCTCAACTAAGCTTAACTTTCTTTGTCATACATAACTTTTCATAGCAATGTTTACCGAGCAACAATATCTTTTTGTAAATCAAATTATGGTACGCACGATACAGGCTTTGCCTAGTGTGTGTACCTTTAGATATAAAATATATTGTAAACTCTACTTTTTTGACAATAAAGATTATTATTATTATTATTAAGCAAGTCCAGTATAACTAGTAATTATTAGTGAGAGATTAGGTGCAGTGACTTTACTGTGTATGAGTTACATACAGTTGAAACACCACGAACTTTCAACAGGTTTGAGGGTAATGCCAAGAATTCTTAGCGAAAGATCTAAAAACTGAATTTGGCTTGACCTTTAAGGTCCGTCTCGAACCTAGAACCTTCAGATGTGCAGTAGGATACCTAGAATATACACTAGACCAACGAGACAGTTTAGTAAACAAGGTGACCACTTAATATAATGTCATATATACCATATATCCAAAAGTTTGCGAGCGGGAATGGGACTGTACGTTACTTTTTAACGCTGCAACAGCTCAAAGGATTTGAGTAATATTCGGGCTGGATACACTCTTCATCCAGGATTAAACGGATAAACGGATGCTACTTTTTAACGATGTACCCATCATGCGATGAACCACGGATAAAAAATGACCATAGCGTTTTTAACAGTGCCAGAAAAAACCTACATCCTACTAATATTATAAACGTGTATGTATGTTTGTTACTATTGGACGCAAAAACTACTGAATGGATTTTGATGAAACTTTAGAATAATATAGTTTACACGTCAGAATATCATATAGGCTATATTTATAAAGATATACTAGCGGACCCCGTGGTTTCGCTCGCGCTAAATCTAGGGACGAACCCGAGCGGAGCGAGAGTGTGTAGCTAGTATGTAATATATAAACAAAAGTCAGAAACATGGTAAATATCGTCTTATATCATAAAATTATCTTGTTGATAATAATCATGAGGGATGAAGACATATAAAAACATTTCTGTAATATATTCACTTCACCTATTTAAAGTAAGCATGTACGATTACATTACGGGTCCTTGATCGTGTACATCGTTAAGGATGGGGTGTTGTAATTACTCGGTTTCTCGCTAGGAATTAACGTGAGTATCATCAAGTATAGATATTTGCTCCTTAAATTTCCAATACACGTGGATGTAAAAGCTTACAAAACTTTAAGGGCTGATATTTCAAACATTAATTATACTACCTAAAAGTAAATGAGCGGTGCTTATTATTCATAACAAGGCTCTTTTAACTTGTTTATTTTTCATTTGCTCTTATAAATAACATTATTTAATATATTACCTTATAAATAACAGAAAAATCTGATAGGTTCATGGAGCGTATAAAAGCGCGTTAAATCGCACGAGCTTATTTCGTCTATTTTTCCTGTGTCCCTCTATCGCTATTATCCTTGACTAGTCACTACTGCATTGACAGTTTCTATTACCCTAATCATTTATGCTTAGTGCGTGTGCTTAAAGAGTCTAATATGTACATCGCTATACGTATTTGCAATTTACCGTAGGTTAGGTACCTATTATTGTTGTTTCTAATTTAATTCTGATAAAATTAGGAGACTTATAATTTACTTTTGGAAAACTAAGTCCGAAGATTCGAGTTTTAGAATGTTTAAAATATAAGGATATTATGGACCTGTTAAGGAATACTTATCACAGTCAAAAATTTTTCACCGTTGGACATATTACATTGTCTTTTCCAAACACTTTAAAGTAAGTGTCTTAAGCCATTCGTGGATAATTGATTGATAATTGATCGTTCACGAACGATTATTATTGAACCATTTCAGTTCATGCCATGTCAAGCCCGTGATCGAAGAAAGACGGTTTTAGGTATTGCTATTGCTGTACAGATAAGTTAGACTATCGTGAATATAAATATCTTAAATTACGTATATCCTTAATTTTTTTTAAGAAAAGTAACCTTTTCCCTTACTTAATTTATTCAACAAATATTCACCAATATTTTTGTACTACTTTTATGAAGTATCTATGTTTATTGAATATTATCAACAATATATATTCAGTATTATTATATTATATATTCGATGCTGAAATCTCAATTTTCTTTAGATCCGAGCAATTCACGAATCAGACAACCAAAACCAATCTCCCGTAAAGATAAACACGAAACGGTTCTTCATCAATATTTAATTTAAAAGATTCGTCTTCTTAAAATTTACTTTGGCATCTGAGTAATGAAATGTAGAATTACACTCGTTTCTAGTAATGACTTTGGGGTGGCGGAAAATTTTGATTATCAAGATATATGATTCATAATATTATGTCTGCTTACAATTCGTATTGGATCAGAAAAACGTACCTTCAAATTATTTTACGCGACTGCCTTCAGGAAAATGTGATGTTATTTATTAATTGATTATCAATATAATATAAATATAATATGAAGGTTAGTCTATAAAGAAAATGAGAATAAAATATATGAGTCAATTTAAATGTCGTGATAATTTAAAATATTATGATAAAAGTATTATGTACATTACCTTTCTTGTTTCTAATATTTCTTTTGTTTACTTGTTCGTTACGATGATTTTTGCAAACTTTTTTAATTACTCTTGAAAAATAGTATAAAAAAAGTTAACTTTTCAAAAAATATTGAAATCATACTTATTCAGTCTTTAAATGAAATATTTTATATTTTTTTTAAATACATTACAAACCTTATATTCATTATATTATATTCATTCGACCATCTCATTTAGAATTTATTTGCCTTATGAATATTAAAGTCCGTTCCGAAATTGAGCGAGCTCTCAAATCTCAGTACTTTGTTATTCCGCTGCGAGTGACGCGGACGATAATGAGCTCTTACTGCGGGTAACTAGATGCTTCTTCGAGATTACTTCTATGAATAATATATGAGGCAGATAAGCTAGGTTAAGTATTGATCGTGTTAATATAATTAAATAATTTAAAAATAAAAAAATAACAGACTTAAACTTGCTACCTACCATCTTACTGGTAGTCAAAGTTGAAGACAAAATATACATATTTTTAATTTATCATAAAACCTAATGAATGAAATGAAATTTTGTTTGAGTGTTTGAAAAACTAACTCTCTTTCAAGAAATAAAAGTAGCATAAGTAATTCATTAAAATGTCGTCAAAATTGGTCTAGCCGTTTCGGAAATTAGTCGGAACAGACACAAAATCTTTAAACTTGTATAGATTATGAAGTACAGTTCGACGTCATGTATCTATTACTGAAATCACTTTTGGAAGAATTGCCACAAATATTAGGATAACTGGTAAAAGTGATTTTGCGGTAAATTAAATTATTTAATGTTATATTAAGTTATTTTTGTGTAATGTTGAGCCTAAAATAGCAAGCCCAAAGGCAATTACATCAATCTCAAGATGTTATTTCTATGAATCATTTATTTTATATTAGAATCTTGAACACAAATGTTTTATTTTATAAATAGAAGCAAGTATTTACTTTGTGAGATCCTGTTATAATAATAGAAAATCACTTGTTGAATGTTACAAAATTTAAGTACCTACTTACTGATTTTGTAAAAATTACCTCATATCTGTATTTTACACCACACTTGGCCTTCATCGTTCTAACATTTTTGATTGATTATTTGAATAAAAAGGTCTTTCAATACAAAATCTTCAAACAAAGCAACCTCTCACCAAACACAAAACAAAAATTAAAAGGTGTCAATTAATGGTTACCCGTTAAAAGGTTATTATTCTTTACAAAATGAACAGGTGCCTATTATATATATGTATAGTGTTGTATCTGTACATCATTAAGAAAGGACTGAGTAAATATATTATTTTGCCAATTTACCTTATTTAAGAAAAAAAAACTTATTTTTTCCATAACCAGAGATCTTGAATGGAGGGATCTTGAGGAGGTTAGATGTATATATTTTTAATAAGTTGTAGGTATATCACCTAATCTATTCTGCTGGAGTTTATCTAAAACAACTAGGTTCTATTTTCAACAATTCCAAGTTTTTCGGACACTAACATCTTAGTTTAGTATTATTATCAGAATCCTAAACTTGCATAATGAGCGAGGCATGACGACTGGCAACTCTCCAAATTCGTATTAGAACATAAAAAGCCAGGCCAATTGCCAGCTCACAGATAAGCACGTTTTAATTACATGGCAACTTCCGCTAAAGGCTGGTTAAGTGACGCCTCTATGAAACCGCTCGAAACTTTGCACTTTGCTCTACTTGTGAACAATTTCGACATCAAAAGTACTTCATGATTGTTTTTGTAAAAGTTCTGTACAAATATTTTGCTTTTATCTGATGTATATACATTGCGAATACCGGCGTATTGCTTTTAACGCTTATAATACGAAATGGAACTGCAATTATACCGTTTTTTAATTAAAATATAATATCTCATTGTTAACCTTTATAGTGAAGTTAATACTTTGTTCGATTTTTCTTATTCATGCTCGATGACCTAATAATTATTTATATTGATTTGCAAAAGAATGATATATTTTTATTGCAAAAGAACTACAATGTTTTGAATTAGATTTAAAATAAATATCTACTTATAAAATTTTGTGCTACGTAATTTTTGTAACTGATCGCTGTCTGCACATTAAAGAATAGAACCCAAAATTGAAATGATTTTTAGAAATTTTGTCTGTTTTCATGCACGTTTAATTTACAAACTTAATCAATTTATATTCGGTTATCACAAATGTACTGTGCTAAGCTTCACTTAACATTTAGGTACTATTGTTTTATTTATTTCTATCGTCTAATAAAAAAGAAGTGTGTCATTTTCAAGTTTATTTATTTATTTAAATGTATGGCAAAATCCGCGAAAAGCGAAAAAGTGCCGCTGATATTTTTGTCCGGTTATCGTAAAATAGTTTTTAATATTAAGACCCGTCTTTTTCAACGGATAATAATACATAGAAGTTGAATACAAACAACAGGTACTTTTTTGCCTATTTTAACATTTAGGGCATACAAAAACAGAAATGATTCTGTCACTGCATTTCGGCTCGAAAATGAAAGCTTGCATTTTCATATAGTACAGTTTCATTTTGAAACACAAAAAGGCCCTTTTAAAACAGCGAAAAATAGAGTTCGACGGATAGCGAATTAGGTCACCGCATTGACATCTGTAAAAAAAGAGTATTATAGGTATGTAAATATTTCCTCTTGGATTTTTTGTTTATTTATCAACACAGAAAAAACAATTTCTACAAATTAAATGAAATATTAGAAATTTAATTAAAACACTTTAATTTGTACCTACTCTTGATATTAATGATAGTAATTATCACGCGATAATAATATTAGGAGTGTCTACTGTTTGTGTATGAAGTATTTGTAATGTTTTTCCAAGAAAATAAGTATAAAAGCTGAATAGGTACCTACTTAGTCTCATTGGGCTAATAAAGTAAAACCGTATTTATGACGATGATTTTAGTACAGAAAAGTTTAATAAATTTGATGAATATATACTTTATACTATTTCTATGCATAAAATAGAATCATAGTAATAAGCTTATCTGCTTATCTTATACTAGCGACTTACCCTCGCTTCGTTCGGGTTGGTCCTTAGATTTTGCGCGAGCGAAGTCGTGGGTTCCCTTAGTTATATACTTAAATCTTCTTCGAAAACCACTCTATCCATTGATGAAATATTTGAATTTTTGAAAAATTTGCTTGAAAATCGGTTCAGTAGTTTTTGAGTTAATCGCGAACAGACAGACCGACAAACAGACGCGTTGGAGAACTTTGTTTTATAATTCGAGTATGTTATAATCTCGATCATAAGCAAATATATTCTATTTAAATGAACTAACGAGTAAAACCGTCGGCAAAAGACAGTATACAAGATTTAGTTTTATATAACTTACTAGCCGTCCCCGCCCGCTTCGCTGGGCGAATTTTCAAAGGAAATAAATTAAATTTTATTCATAATTTTTATTTTATTTTATTCATTTTTTTTTGCTTTTTTTGTTAATTTTTATTTTTTTTTACAATTTAATTATATATCAATATATTTTACAAATCATTACTTACCTAAAGTTTGAGCTTTTATCTCATGAGACCAGTTTTTAGAACCAAACACATAGTCAGCACACAAACATAAACTTTCAATACTTTCTCTGTCTGACATTTTTATTTCACTTCTCAACCGCTTATGAACTGACGTTTTATCATAAAATTAATTAAACAAATGAAATTAATTAAATAAAAAAAAACAATTGACTTTAACCTTTTCTATTTAAACAGTAAAAAAATAATCATTTGGAGTCTGTAGAAGTTACAGTTTGGAAACATAAATTTAACATTCTCACACCCACCCCCGCAATCCCTATTGTGATTGAGCCTCAAACGAACACCATTTTCATTATATATATATAGATTAAATCTTACTACAAAGAGATGGCTGCATATTTTATAATGCGTAATGTACTGGAAAGTAATTTAAAAATAATACACTTAGTCCTAAGATAACCTATGTAAGTGCCCTAAATGCGCTATCTAAACGATTTCAAAGTGTGTATACAGCTGATAAAATACTAGGCCACAACGTGTTTATACGTAACGACTAACGACGTATTTATCATATAAAATGGGTATAAAACGACTTGGATAAAATAAATGTTGGTGCCAATTAAATTAATTATTTAATGCAAAAATAAATCAAAATGAGTACACAATTCGGTAGCAAAATACTCGTACATGCACAAATTAGTGCTTAACTTTATGTAATTAATACCTAAATATACATAATATCAAATATGTTTATATACTGTTTCGATTACCATATAAGCCATTACTTTAGCGTGGTGTAAAGCTGTAACCTGCTTTTTAAATTGATAAATGATTCTAATTCTCTCTCTGCGTATTTAATATTCGATTAAAATCCTACATAATTCTATATGAGATGACACGTTTGGCTCAGTTTGTAGTGACCCTACTTTCTTGCGCCAGCGGTCGCGGGTTCAAGTCCCGCTGGGGGCATACATTTGTTAAAAACTAGGATGCTTGTACTCCAGTCACGGGTGCTTATATTTATAATATGAATTGTTAGTTATAGTTGCTCAATTGAATCTTTTTAATTATATTAGTAGGTACCTCAATTGATTATTGTTCATTACTTACAGATCAGATAAAATCATTAATAACATTTAAACTTATATATGTAGTATATCAACTATCTGATATCCGTAACACAAGCTTCGTAGTTAACCAAGGAAATAGATGGCGATGTGTAATAATGTCCAAACATATTTTATTTATTTATCAGAGATTTACGTAAATATTTGACATTTTAAAGAAAACCATACTTTTTTCGATGCTTTTAACCACTCATAGTCACAAGAAAGACTAAGGTTCTTAAACCCGTCTTAAAGAGTTATACAAACAGACCGTACTCGACATTTAAGGCGTCGTCGGGAATCAAAAATTACAATGTATTCGTAAAAAAAACAAAAGGTATATTATTTAGATAAATATCAGATGATTAGGTCAACGAAGTTGTATTATGTGTACGCAGTCTTCAGTACGCAGTTTGAATGAATTAATTTAAAGGATATGAACTATTCAAACAACCATTACTCTTAAGGCGGAGTAGAATTTAATAATAACTTAAGTTTAACTATTAAAACCCTAACGTCTGTTATCTACGACTATTCAAGCACTAATCCCTTTCATATAAGGTCACTGTCATTTGAAAGTGTACTTTAATTTGTTCTCATAAGATTTAAAACTGTTTAATTACACTGTGATCATATTATGGTACGTGTTGACTTCTTATGATTAAGAAAACTAATCTATGTTTAAGATTTATTTGGATGTTCTCCCAATCTTCACCGTAAACCAAACAACCAAGAAAACCGTAAACCGTTAACATGTTTGAAATGATTCGGACATGAAAATATCCAGCCTCACTCAGTTTCCTAATCGAGCGTGTTACCACTGAGCTTCCATTCCATTGTCTTATTATAAAAAAATAAAAATAAATATATTTGGGACATTATTACACACATCGCCATCTAGTTCCGTGGTAAGCTACGAGGCTTGTGTTACGGATACCAGATAGTTGATATGTTACATATTGTTACGTACTACGGGCTAGGGATCGGAAATTAAAAGCGTTCTCGCACTAACGATGTTTTACTAGTTCGCACTCTATTCCGCGACAATATATAAGTTTAAATACATACATATTAGGCGTGTGTAACTCTTTACGGAACCGACTCACTGTTCCGAATCACTAAAGTGATTCAAAAGATTGGTTCACTCGCAACATTTCAATTGCTTCATTTGAATCTGGAACATTAGCGCGACACGTCGCTCGCGTTCCGTATGAGCGGTGAGCGAGAGATACAACTAAACTATTGAATCGCGACTCTCGACTTGCGAGTGAGCGGGCGAAATAATTAAAATCTATACAAGTCAGAAAGAGATAACAAATTAGAAGTGTATCACTTAATTCGTACAGATTTTCGGTGTCGGTATTCATGTACGTAAAAATGAGCACTAAGGCGCTTACGTATCAAATACTATACAGTCGTTTTTTGCATGTAATGTTTGCATTAACAAGTTGCCATTTTACGTTGATGCGGCATTTGTCATATAGTTTATGTTCGTTCGCGCCTGTTTACGAAAACTTAATTGAGTTCTGTTTAAGGTTTCTTTTTAAATTACAATTTTAAGTCAAACCATAAAAATAATTAAAATAAATAAATATAATATAAAAATTCACTGACACAGTAATAAACACTCGCGACGTAACTCAATGTATTCGAAACATTCTGTATATTTTATATCTTTTGAGTCGATGATTCAAATGAGCCAAATGAGACATATCAGTGTTCCGGAACATTTCAGTGATCCAGATGCAAATGTTCCAATCGCAAAAATGATATACTTTGCCCACCGCTAATACATATTATAAAAATAATTTGGATGCAATTATTATAACATAACATAATGCTTGTTTTGCTTATGATTATATTCCATGTGGGCTCTAATTTATTCAATACTTTACCAACCGCCCGACTTAACTCTCACTCCGCTCGCATGTGTACTTATTTATTATTTTGTAACTGTCTCGGTGGTGTAGCGGCTAGCATGTACGGTCATACATCGAGAGGTCCTGGGTTCGAGTCCCGTGTCGGGCCAAGTTTAGTTATTGAGTCTTTCTGTTTAGTAAGCCTCAGTAACAGCCCGGAGTTAGGAAGTTGGCGGTGGTTCACCCCAGTGCCTCGGAGAACATGTATACGCATAAAAGCCTAATGTGCCTATGTGCCTCTGTTTGTACCATCCAAATCTACAACATCTGTTATAATATAAATACATATGTATGTCCAACATTTGCAAACGCTTGCATTTATAACAATAGTTGAATTATAATTAAATGCTTTGTATTTATTTTAATAATTCTAACCTTATGTAGCTAATATTAATAAAATTAAAAATTTTAAAAACCCCGACATAAAATACTGAAATCAATATTTTACTAGTAATGCCCTTTCATTTCATTGCTCATATTGAGGGAGTTGTGAAACCCGTTTTTTTCACTTTTTCATCAAACATAGCTAAGAACACTCCCGAATAGTTCACCTTGCAAATAAAAAAAACCAAATCAAGATCGGGTCATCCGTTCGGGAGCTACGATGGCACTGACACACACACACAAAATTGATTTATTTTTAATTATCCTTTAAAAAATCATGTCTTTCTGTCTGTATTTAGTAAGTAACGTGCATCACTATAAGTATTATATGAAATTTGACTATTTTACCACAAGTAAATTGTAATAATAATTTCACCAACAAACATTTTTATCACATTAGATAAAAGATGCCAAAACACTCTTATCCCGCCATAAATTATTATTTACCAGCTCGAACCAACAATAAAATTATTTACTTTGGATCCTCTATCGATCAAGTGTTCCCTAAAGTATAACGAAAACAGCTTATCTATAAAAAATCCCTACAAAATATAGACTTATAAAATATATATACGTTGGGACACTTTTTTACAACAGGTACCATCTAGTTCCGTGGTAAGCTACGAGGCTTGTGTTACGGATACCAGATAGTTGATATACTACACATATAAATTTTTAAATACATACATAATATAAATATTAACACCTATGACTGGAAAACAAACATTCGTACTCAACAAATGAATGCCCCCAGCGGGACTTGAACCCGCGACCGCTGCCGCAGAAGGTAAGGTCACTACCAACTGAGCCAAACATGTCATAGACTTATAAAATGTATCGAATAACTTGGCTCATGACGATGAGAGAAAGGAGGTTGTAGAACAAGGGGGAATAAGAAAAGTTATTTTACGCTCCGTCCGCACGAATAAACACAGGTGTGTTAAAATTAGACTGTGCAAGAGAGAAATAATACAAAGTTTACTTAGGAAAGTGATGTTTTGCATACGCGTGTAATGTGATTTAAAATATAATTTAGTAAGTGGAGAAGTTTTCATAAATATTTTATTGTTACGAGTAACTGCTCTATTTATTGTATAATTTTGTACGCAAGCACTGTGTTATGTTGCTTACTTGCTTGCACATGCTTCTTGCATGTGTTGGGTTGGTGGATAGAGGCTTTGTAATTATAATACATTTTATTTAAATAGTTAAGTATGTATTCTATTATGAATGAAGAAAGAAAGTGTTATGTGTATTGTATTTTTATAATAAAACTCATCATACCAAATAATAATAAAGTAATAATAATAATTAATTATTTTTCGAGTGAGATAATTAAAAAAAATCAAGTAGGTACAGATTAGACTCACTTAGAATTTTCTTTTATTTATACACATTTTTATATATACAAAAAAACATTTGTCATTTTCGGGCTTCAGCTTAATAAAAATCACGACAAGCTGTTCTTCCTTAAGAGGGGAAAATGAATACTTTCCATCCGAAAAATGTAACTCTATTTAACTCATTAAAATATTTATAATATTTTGTATTATTCAACATGAAAATCATGAACTCTATTATTCATAATTATAAAACTTGCAAAATTTATATAAAGTGATGAGCGGAGATTTACATAGTCTTTTACTTGTTTATTATATAAACTAAAAAAAAAGAGATACAAAGGTTTCTATCAGAATCCTAACAAATTCGAATCGAATTAATGAATATAAATAAGTATATACTTATAATAATATTTTATTTTACTCTTTATTTAACGGGGAGTAATAAAACAAAGACCTAATTATTGCGTTTCTTTATAGCAAAAGAAAACAACATTTAAAGTCTTTATTTCCTTCAACTTGAAATAAATTAAGAAATTAATAACATAAATATCCTATAACAGTAAATTCAAATTATTGACATTTTATACAATAATATTTTATAATATTTTTTATGCCAACTTTGACATCTTGTATTATTTAAAAACATAATATAAAAACTTTTTAATAAAGAAATACATTTCTTTACATCTCCCCCCTTCAGAGAGTAAACAAGTGCAAATAATCATGCAATTTGTTTATTTATTACCAACTACTGGCGTTAACTTTGTAATGTGGTAGAGGTTCGATTCCGCTTTCTTATGTCCGACATCAACTTCATATATTGAATTAGATATCTTCTTCAGAATTTTGTATGGTCCAATTCTCAATTCCTCCATTTTCTTCCGATTAAGTCGATTTCCGTTTTCTACATAAACTCTGTCTCCCACTTCCAAATTATATTCTTTCCTATGCTGGTCAAATATTTTTTTATTATAATTGTGAGATTTTATTGTGTTCTCAAATGCTAATTTCCTATCTCTATTTAGATCCTCATTTGTACATCTTGATTTCAATTCAAATGGAAGAATATTCACATTCTCGCCTTCCAAAAGGTATTTTGGAGCAAACTTCGTGACTGTATGTTCTGTTTCGTTATACTTCTGTACACATTTCTGTGCAATAGTAGTCCACGCGGTTTTTTTATCACCTTCATTTATTTTACATCTTATTTTATTGACTAAAGTCTGATTTAGCCTTTCATTAAGTCCATTTGAAAATGGTGCATCCACAGCAGTAAAAACCATTTTTATATTTTCCTTTTTAAGAAATTCTTTAAATACTTTGGAATTTATGCCAGGATATTGATCCGTCAATACCATGCCAATATTGTAACTTTCTAACACGTTTTTTATTAGTTTTATGAAATCATTTGAATTTTGATATTTTGATGTAGAAATATACGCATATCTTGTGAAGTGATCAACCAATAGATGTAAGTATTTCTTTGTTGACCGTGATCCGCCAAATCCTCCAATGGTATCAATAGATATAATTTCGAATGGGTGTGTTGCTGGACCTAACTGTGACATTAAACCATATTTTGTCTTCCTTCTTGATTTGTTTTTTATACAAATTTCACATTGATCACAAATTTGTTTAATGTTTGAGATTATATTCTTTGCTGTGTAGAAGGGTGTTATTTTATTAATCATCTGGGTTCTCCCAATGTGACAGTAAGTAACGTGGACATCTTTTATTAAAGTTTTGCTAAATTCTTCGGATAGTATAATTTTTTTTCTTTTCCTCTTTTTCGTGTAGTAAACTTCATTCTCCAATATAAGTTTTCCATTTTGTAGATCGAGATTTGTGTGTTGGTCTTTTTTTATATCTTCTAGTTTAATTAAGTTTACGACTTTTAAGATGTCGTCAGTGTTATCACAGGGTTCTAGAACCGGATTTCTGCTTAAACAGTCTGCCTCTTGGTTCGTTTTTCCTGGGTTATATTTTATAATAAAATTATATTGGGATAAGTAATAGGTTAAATCACCTAGTTCCTCATCAGTTCTAGCCTTTATATTCATATTTTCTAAAGGTTTATGATCAGAGTAAACTATAAATTCCTTTCCCATGAGCCAGTGCTGCCAATATTTCACAGCTTCTGTTATAGCCAGACATTCTAGATATATTGCTTTTTTCTTTTTTTGTGTTTCACTCAATTTTTTCGAAAAATAAGCAACTGGTTTATTGTCTCCATTTTCATCTTCTTGTTTTAACACCGCTCCCACTCCTTTGATACTAGCGTCTGTGTAAATATTTATTGGTCGTTCAGGATCAAAGATATTTAGAATTGGTTTCGAACATAGCAATGCTTTAATTTTATCAAATGATTCCTGACATTCTGAAGACCATATGAATTTCACATCTTTTCGTAATAAATTGTGTAGTGGGTCCAGGATGATTGCACTGTGTGGTACAAATTTATGATGAAAATTTATTTTTCCTAAGAACTGACGTACATTTTTTCTTGTTTCTGGAACGGGAAAATTTTTGACAGCAGTTAAGTAATCTTTCAGAGGCCTGACTGAATTGTTTTCTATAATGTGACCCAAATATTTGGCGCAATTATTTGCAAAATTACATTTCGAAAATTTTAGTCTAAAGCCTTCTGTTTGTATTGCCTCCAGTAGTCTTGATAGATGAACTATATGTTCTTTAAAAGTTTTAGAAAAAATTAAAATATCGTCTATAAAATTTACTGCAAAACTAGAGAGTTCATATTTTCTTATGATGTTGCTCAATATTCTTTGGAAAATGGCTGGAGCAGTTTTTAAGCCAAAGGGAAGACATTTCCATTGAAAATGGCCTTCTTGTGTAACAAAAGCAGTTTTGTATCTATCTTGAACTTTTAAAGGAATAGACCAAAATGCAGAATTTATATCTAACGTAGAAAAATATTTACAGTTTACAGTTTTTACCATTAAATCTTCGATCAAAGGAAAAGGTTGGGCTTGAGGGGTAACAATTTTGTTTAATTCTCTGAAATCTATACATAACCTTGTTCTTCTTCCATCTTCTTTTTTATATGCTAGGGTTACTGGAGCAGCGAAAGGACTATAAGATTCTTCAATCAAATTCTTCTGTAATAGTTTTGATATTTGATTTTCTATTTCTTTTCTATCTTCAAAAGTGCACCTATACGGACGTTTGTAACAGTATTTATCCACCATTAAGTCAATATGAGCTTCATAGTCTCGTACAGTACCAATGTCATATTTATCCTTAGCGAAGACTGGTTTGTACTTTTCTATCAGCGCTTCAATTTCTGACTTTTGACACAAATCTAGATGGTTTACTAAAATTTCAAATCGATCCGAATTTATATATTCATTGAAATTTATTTCACGTTTGTTTATGTGTTTATTTTCTTGTTCTAATACCTCAGAGTCACCTTCTTTATATTTGTCACCTAGTACATCAGGAATATTGACATTAGTTATTTCTTTATATTGTTTTGAATTGTTACATTGTATGATCTTCATTTTGCATTAATTTGAATTTTTTTATACAATCCAAACCAATTAGAAAATCGTAATTAAAATTTTCATTATCTATTACAAAAATATCCATAATTCTTTCAATATCTTTTATTTTTATTTTTAGTGTTACCATACCTTTCGTTTTCTTCTCACCATTAATAGTTTTTAAAGTTACCATTTGTATATTCCTTGGATTTTCTTTCGGCCGTATCTTCAATAATTTTGCATTAATTAATGATACATTTGAACCTGAATCATAAATTCCAGAAACTTTTAAAATGTCATTTAATATTAACTTTACTTCTATTAATGGTGGTACCTCTAGTTTTTTGGATTATTCTCATTTAGTTCAATTTCCAATTCTGAGTTGTTTACGGTTTTTACAACTGCGTTTTGAATTTTCCCTTTAAACCAGCAATTTTCCTCAGTGTGGTAACGTTTCCCTTTTTTCTCGTTACACAAATTTGGCATGGTTTTTCAGTTTTTTTGGATTTAGTATCAGTAATAACTTTCTTATCATGTTTATATTTCCCAACAAGGTGTTCCAATCTTCCTAATTCGTTATATAGATCTTCCGTTTGTTTTAAAGTCTCTCTATTAATTTTATCAGTTACATAATTAGGTAAGCCAAACGCTATGAGATCTATAAGTGTCCCAGTGTCAATTGATTTTCTTACTTCCAGTAATAATTTTTCTTTTTTTAAAGCATATTCAAGCAATGCGCCTGCTTGGTATTTAAAGGCAAGAGCATATCTAATGGGAGACCATCCTTTATTTGCAAATGTCTCACAAAAATTTTTCTCCCATATATTCCATTCTGATTCCACTGTGTGTTTCATTAGCATGCAGTTGTACCAATCAACACTGGAGTTTTCCAAAAAGTGTTTCAAAATTTCAATTCTTCAACATTTAAAGTCTTTATTTCCTTCAACTTGAAATAAATTAAGAAATTAATAACATAAATATCCTATAACAGTAAATTCAAATTATTGACATTTTATACAATAATATTTTATAATATTTTTTTATGCCAACTTTGACATCTTGTATTATTTAAAAACATAATATAAAAACTTTTTAATAAAGAAATACATTTCTTTACATACTATTTAGTTTTTATTAGAAACTAGCAAATCCCGGCCCACATTGCTGGGCATAAATTAAAATAAATTAAATGGTTTTTATAATTTTCTAATGAAATAAAAGTAGCCTTAGATACTTCATATAACATAGGCAATATGCGAGTGAAGATCCCGTCAAAATCAGTACAACCATTTCAGAGATTATCCGGAACAAACAGACAGACATACATTTTAAAAATTGATTTTTGATGTATTTTCCGTATACTTTCATATGTGTTTAGTGAAAAGCTCTTAATGCAAAATTAAAAACAGAAACTTCAATTTTATTTATATGTACTGATATAATGATATACTGATTACGGTGAAGGAAAACATCGTGAGGAAACCTGCATGCGTCTGAGAAAATCTAACAAGTTTTCGAAAGGCATGTGAAGTTCGCCAACACGCAGTAGGCCAGCGCGGTGGACTATGGCCTGATCCCCCTAGTACTGAGGGAGGCCCGTGCTCAGCAGTGGGACGTTAAAAAGGGCTGATGATGATATATTAATAAAATACCGCGTACTTTTTTTACTCATATATAAACAATAATCAGCGCAGTAATAGTGCAGAGTACTGGAACTAATCTGATATTTTAAACAGCAATACTTTGCTTTTCTGCAGCTGGCGCTTCCAATCTGCTTTGCTTGAAGCTTTTAAAGTGCACCAAAATGGGTTTGTAGAAATATAAATAATATTCAGCATTTTAATTTTTCTTAATATCTTTGCTGTATATTTAAGTGTCATTCGTATAATTTTGTTCTAGGCGGGATTTATTCTACACAGTTTATTATCATCACGCGAACTTTTGTAGTATACTAGCGACTCGCCCTCGCTTTGCTTGGGCTTTTCCCAGATTTAGCACAGGCAAAGCCGCGGGATCCGCTAGTTATGCATATAAACCTTCCTCTTGAATCATTCTATCTATTAAAAAAAACCCGCATCAAAATCCGTTGCGTAGTTTTAAAGATTTAAGCGTACAAAGGGATATAGGGACAGAGAAAGCGACTTTGTTTTATACTATGTAGTGATGATGGGACATTTCTAACTCCTTCATGGCTGGACAGATTTGGATAAAATTTAGTACACAAAAAAGACTATGACCTACTGTGACATATAACCTAGTAACAATGATAAGATTTGCGTAGCAAAGTGTAATTGCTATTTAAAAATTAAAAAATCTTTTGCTTACTTAAAAAATAAAGAACTTTAATGCAATCTGTGATATTCTATAGAACAAAAACCTATAGGGATGTTTATATAAGAAACTTTTGTTCGGAAATAAACAAAATATTTGAATCAGGCGGCCTGTCACGTGCTGGTATTTTCCGTGACCGTAACCGTTAGACAAACGGTAATCATATTAAAAAATGATTCGTACATGAGAATATCAATTTTGTTAAACCAGGGATTCGAACCTGCATCACTTGCAGGTTCGAATCAAGCTAACCTAAGCATGCGTATTATGAATTATTTATCACTGTATAAAAGTATATAATATGTACACATAAAAGAAATTCCTAAAATATCAACCAGTTTAATTGTGTTTACATTAGTTGTATAATTTATTAATCTTTTAATTTAAATGTCAGCGTTTTGTTTAATATTTCCTCCCGAAAGCCAAACTGCACAGATGCTCCGTCACAACTGTTCAATATTTAGTTTCAGCTAAAGTTTTTGCACTTTTAGCGAAACAAAGTTTGAGTTCCAATTAATCTGGTGCGATCCTTTGTTGAGTCATACTGCATTAAATGAATAACTGGCACCGGGAATTAATAGCACACTCCCGTTACTTTGTTTACATTTTGTTCATTATTTTACTTATCATTTAAAGATGTTTTATCATTTAGAGCTCTAACTTGATTTAATGTTGCACAATTCAATTAGATATTCGATTAGATTTCATGTTTAGACTTACCTTTTATTTACAGTGACATATTCTGAATTAACTGAGGATCTGCTCTAGGGAAATCTCCATAAATCTCAAAACGGATGATCGTAATCTCCGCTTAAATCTAAAAAATGGCAGAGCCTTATGTCTAATTTATTTTTATTCGTTCTCTTTAATAATGCCCGTAAAGCGCCTTGGAAGGAATTTATATTAAGGAGAGAGCATTACTTAAAATGAACGTACGATGAACCTTTATTTTATTCGTCGTAGGTGTGGATGTAAATGAGTTTCACGGTTTTGCTTGTTAGACGTATTATACGTACAAAAAATTAAACGTATTTCTTACCTAATTTGCAGGTAAAATTTATGTCTTTATGAATAAAATATGATTTTATATACTTAAAATTATTTATTTATTCATAGCGACTCACACTCGCTCGCACTCGGGTTTGCCCTTAGGTGTTCCCTTGCTTTAAAATTTGTAGCACAAACTGTAGGGCTTTCATACAAACTTGCGAGAGCCCATAGACCTTTTTGATTCGGCGCTGTCGCATAATCCGAAAAAATCTTATCGGACGTCTAACTATAAACTATCCCTACCAAATTTTTATCTTAATAAGGCAACCTGTTTACGATATTTCGTAATGAGTAACCATTCGCTTTTATATATTTACATTGAAAGATCATCAATTGGTATTTATTTGGTCTTATGGCTAATCAATTGGTGATTTCTTTCAGGCGGTCTTAGGGTAAGAGGATGTGGAAGAATAAACTAGTGAAGGTGGTGCTTACATAATGTCCTGTACATACGTACATATTTGTAATACTTAAATATAAAACAATTACTACACAAATACAATTATTTAAAAATGTACTACGGGTATAAGTGGGGTATAAACGTTTTCAAACTAAATAATTATAAGGTAGGGTAATTAACCTTACCTTTATTATAATTTTCAGAAAGGAATAAGACAGTAAAATACAAATACATATATGTTTATAATATATATTATAATTAAGACAATAAAAAAGTGTCTAAAGACCAGAGACAAATGTAAAAACAAAATTAATGAAAATTCGTTCTTTTCAAATACTTTGACCACAAACATAAAACTAATACTACTTTATTACTACTAATTATAAAAATATTTAAGCAGAAATAATATTAAAATAAAATAAAAATCTTAAACTTAGTTCAAGATGTAACATAACAAAAGCGTACGTTTATCTCGACATCAAATATACTAGCTGGATCCTAAGCTGATCTCTTGAACTAAGCTGAGCCTGTAAAGCGAACTCTACTTAAAGTGGACCTGGTTGTAGACAGTATTAGTTGTTTTACCTGTGAACAATAAGAGGTCTTTGCTATATACTTGGTAAAAAAGAATTAGGGACAAACAAGATACCGAATATATGTTTACTGATTAATTATAAATTTACAGTAAAATTTATTTGAAGATATAGATAAGTATAATCAGTTAAACTAAAGACTATTTTTTGAAAATATGAATAAGTAGTTTAAGTATAATGTGAGTATTTCAAAATTTCAGTGGTGAAATTTAATTATTTGAATTATTAAAAATTAATATTATATTAATAAATACGGTTAATTTTACCTTTTTGAAGCTGTTAAATCGTTAAGTAGTCTTACCCACAAACATCAGATTTTATATTATAAGTGAACTTATTCGATGAAGGTATTTCTGTTGTTTGGTATACGATTACATTTATGCTTATTGCATCTGACATATTAGTATACGCCTAAATAAAGTTAACCGAATCGTTAGTTTTGAAAAAGACAATTTGTATAAACAAAATACTATAGTAAGATAAGTCAGACATAGCAATTGTAAGAATGTGATTATTAATTCACCATCATCTCTAGACCTCTAAAATGACTCTTAAACGTTTTAGCTCACGACAAGCTCCTATTAATTCCGAGCATAGTATAGAGTTTCATAATTTAATAACATAAGTCAATAATAAAATATACGATAACATTTTCTAAGCTCACATATTTAAATCAATTCCACATAAATAAATAAAGCACTACTAGCGAAAATGATAGCGTAAAAATATTTTGATCTCCACATAATACATTTCTAAGAAATAGAGTTGCCCATTGCCACTTTTCTTCACCCCGCCTTTCATATCCGAATGTTTTTTGAGCAATACGTCTTGGTGTCAGCCTCATCGCCGCCCTAGCGCTTTAACGTTTAATCGATTTATAATCGCCTTTCTCTTGAAATTATTTTTGCTCTTTATTTTTACGTAAACGTTTTTGCCGCTTTTGTTTACAGCTAGCTACTTTTCATTTTCAAAAGGAATTATTCGTTTAAGTATTTATTTTGTGTATTTCTTTTTGTCATACTTTAATTATAACGTTGACAAGCAACGTTTCTTTTCGATTTTTTTTTTACTGTCGAAAGATTGTCGAGCACATAAATGTCTAATAAATAAATAATGTTTCCATATTTATTCACGGACTGGCGTCTCTGCCTCGCTTCGCTTGGGTTGGTCCCTAGGTACGTATTAACTCTAGATACGGAATAGATAGACTGGTATTAGGAGTAATGTCTATTTACTTAGCAAAGCCCAGTATATATTTGAAGATTTAATTATCATTGCGCATTTAATTGTCAAGATTCAATTGTATTGAACCTGTCATAACATAATGCATCAAAAGTCGTACATTTTATTAAATTTTCTTAATTTTTTTAACATTCCGCATAATGATGAATAATGATGAAGACTCCCAGTATATACGAACGTGAAACAGTCCAAAAAGGTTTTTTTTAAATATCAGATAATTGCGTAAACTTAAAAAATATTACTTATCTATTAATATAAACTTTAAGAAAGACATCTTGTGTAATTAAAAAATAGTAACATCTATGAAGTTTTCTTATTAATTTAAATATATCTCGACTCTATCGTAATCTCTGTTGACAAGATCCTAAAAGTAAATTGTCATGAATCAATATACACGCTTACATTTACGCACAATTCCCGCTCAAGTATATTACGTTGTGAATACAAGTACGGTGACATAATTCATAATAGAGGGAGCGAGCTTATCAATGGTGTTATTTACAAACAGTACCTTGTAATATCTAAATATTATTTTATACTACACTTGCTACTTGCTAGTTAATTGCCTACACTTGTGGTATATTTAAATTTATTTTAGGGTCTTATATGTCTCGGTTTAAGTTTATTGTGATGAAAAATTTGTATTTTAAAATATGCAAATCAAATTGAAATAAAGAATGATGTATGTCATTTAGGGCTCTGTTTTAGGTAACTTGAGTAATAATTAATATCCAAAACTACGATAGGTACTTTATTAATTTATTTTTTAGAAGAGATGCCTATTTATTAGTTACCCATTAGTCTTTCCTGAAACCATAATTGCTGTAATGAAATTGAAGCAGCCAGGATCATAAAATCAAAATAAATCGGCGAAAAATTCGATTATTTAAAATATCAAATATTAGCGTAAATCCAAGATAAAGAACGTAGTACGTAAAAGTATTAAGTAAGTACCTACTTATACGTAAAATACTGTCACATTCTAAAGTCAAGTTAAGTATAAGTTTAATATATTTTTGTTTTACTAACAAAACTTATTTACTCACTATTCAGAAATCCGTAGTCCTTATGGTTTTATTTTAAGCATATTCATTCATATAAGTATATCGTACTTACACAAAATTATTTTAAAAATATATATGAAGTTTATACTTCTTATCTAAGTATGTTTCTTTTCATCGAACTGCAGCAATTTTAATTTTAATCTAACTTTCACATATTTTAATAAGCCGGTTCTTGAGAAAAATTTACTTTGTTTGTTTATTTAAGAAACCTTTACATTACCTTAAAAGTATTAAACTTTAAAGCTAGATCACATTCTTATTATTGCTATAATTTATATTTAGGAATTGTAATTTCTTGTAATTTATAATTTTTCTCCGTTTTGCGGAGTTACTTATTTCATCTGCTTTTGAGAACGGTGCGTAATCGTTGGATGTTCTTAATTTGCAAATACGTCATTCTTATTTACATTGAATTGCATGATAGAGAAAAAATGCTCGAACATATTAAATGCATAATACAGTAGGTATTAAACGTAATAATAAGTTAAATGATCATGTCTGTATATTAACACACAGTATGTCTGATATGCAATTTTGTGTATAGCTTATTATATATTTAACAATTATGTGTTTCCAAAAAGTCACAAATCTATTTCTAAGTAAATTTTACAATCTATCAAAGATGCCATGAAAAATCATGCGAATAAATAATTTTTACTTTCCAAGTATTTTGTAAGGAATTAACAATTTGTAAGGAATTGCATGGCATGCTAAACGTTCATGCATCATGTCAATGACAAATTGCATGATAAAATGTAGGTACTTTTCTTTCACGAAAACAGTTTATGTATATAATCATATTTCAGCATTCCTAATAAAATTAGTTCGATGATCATATATGCGATGTAGGGTATATGAAATTGAATTCACAATTATTTTGACACTAGCAGTAGTCGCCGTCGTTTAGCGACAGTAAAGCCGGGTTCTGCTAGTTATAATAAATAAAATTTCTACCTTCTCCTTTTTCGAGTCGGTTAAAAAGTAGCCTAAGTTACGTCTTATAACATTAACTATCTGCGAGTGAAAGTCTCGTCAAAATCGGTCCAGCCGTTTCAGAGTTTAGCCGGAAGAAACAGTATCTATGAAAGCTTCTGTCTTGACTTAATTAGTGTTTATTGAAATAAATTTTTTTTCTTATACTTTTTATACACTTTATATGACTTTACACTAGGTAAATTAGTATTTGATAAAATTAAATTTTGAATTATTATTAATTCTTTTTGGATTACCAACAAAATGTTCACCAATCGTTAACTTTCTGTTACAAATTAAATCAGCAAATTTTCACGAAAATATAAATTTTAAATATTTTCATCTACACGAGGAAAGAGGCCCTACGAGGTACGGCACTACTGCTCTCGTTACATTTCCTGCGAATTTCAACTTCCTTATGCTACTGTTGGTTCTGATAATAATTAAGTTTTTAAAATAACCTGATTTTGAAAGATTTGTAATTTTATAGCCCACATAAATATATTATACTAGCAATTCCCGCGGCTCCGACCGCGTTCTAACCACTATTAAATATAGGAAATGATGATAAAAGGATGATATATGACTATAAGTATGTTTTGATGCCAAATGATAAAAAAGTAAAATATAAAAATTTTGGTTTACAAATAAAAAATTCACCCCCAGCCCCATCACCTAAGGGAATAAAAAAGCCTAAGACCTGTTCTCAAACCTACTAATTATACACAAAAAAAATCGTGAGAATTGGTCAAGCCGTTTCGGAGGAGTTCGTTAACAAACACGAGATTTTTATATATTAGAAATGTACTAAAAATAATTGCGATAAAAATATACATTATACATCTATGACTAAACTTGTTATCTCCTGTGGCTTAAATAGAGTTTACACGCTAGAGCTCCCTAGATGACACAGAAAAGTTATTTAGCACTGAGTCTGAGTTTACTATGTATGAAGTTGTCGAAGTGCTAAGCGAATTGGCTATTCTAACAGAATCGAAAATAATAGAAGTGATATAAACAGGCGAAAACAAAATGGAGGCAGTATATTTTTAAGTAATTATTGTATGAAAATTCAAAACGTTTATGTACTATTGCGCTTTCGTTTAATAAAAGTTCATAAATAATGTACTTTTTAATTTTAATAAAATTTAAATTTTATTAATGTTATTTGACAATATATTAATTTGTATTTTATCAAAGCTTCAAAGATTAGTAACTGATGGAAAGTGAGTGAGGTATTTGTGTATAACTATCAAAAAGCTGAGCTTTGTTAAGACTCGCGTAGTTTTTTATCGGGTAATAATTTTTAAGACATTTGTTAGCATTCATTTTTGTTTGTAATAAAATTATATATATTTTGACAGCTAACACATTTAGATATGAAGTTATATTACTATGTTAAAGCAAAAATCTATAGGCGTAATAGTTTTTTAGTAAAGTGTACCACAAAATGCTCAGGTTGTGGGATAGTGTTAGGTACTCGCTTCTCTCGCTCTAATAATTTTAAATTATAAAATAATTCAGTTTTACAAGTAAAAGAGAGTAAGAGTTACTTATCTTTTATCTAACATCACTTCTACAGTGTTTTCTTTTCTTAGCATATTCTAGTTATCTTGGATGCGTGAGTTAAATCGCTATCGTCTACATCCTAATTTACTTTTGCAATGATTAGCTAAGTTAAGACCTTAATGCTATTACTTTCAGCACTTCAACTGTATCGGACATAAAATGGCGAGTATCTTTGGTTAGCATAATTGTTAGAATTATAAATGATTTTCATTTACATTTTTCATCATTATCTTATTAATAAATAGATGATTTATAAATTTTAGTAATATATATTATAAATTAAATCGTTTTTAGTAATTGCAATTTCTTGTAATTAATAATTTCTCTGTTTGTTTGAATTTGAACCCGAAGAGAAGCAAGCTCGACTGTAATTGCTAGTGAATAATAAGAGTACTTGATGGCTTACCCATTCTCATATTTCACATTTTTGATATCTACAATCTCAAAGTCTTCTTGTTATGCACATGTTTGATGTTTCATCAACCTTAATAATCGGTGCTACAGTAGCAGCTATTTAACAAATTACGTCGGTTACCTTATGCAAATATATTCGTAGCAGTATACGCCAGAGATGTATTTACATTAGGACGAATCTCCTCCAAACACATAGCATACGTGTTATGCGAAATATACTCTATTTAGGGCGGAGTTCACCGACTTTTAAAACGGCTGATTAATTTTTAAACAACAGATTAAATCATTTTAAATGTTCACCACACGTTAACCAGTGTTTACAGCCCTTAAACAACCGATTACTATAACCGAGCTCTACAGCATCGTTTAACCGTCGATTAATGCCATATTTTGACATCTGCTCAGCAGATTCTGGTGTGTCTTTACAAAAGTTGCAAGATTACGTTATTAAAGAGTTTTTGAAAATAGATAAACATGCAGTCAGTGCTCAATGTATTAATTCATAAATACCAAGATCACTCTTCGGCCTTCTTGAAAATCTAGAATATATAGAGACCATAACAAGGCGACCTAGAGTATTTAAAATGCGTCGTAATAATTACGAAGAATATAATGAGGAATAATTTAAAACTAGATTCCGTTTGTCAAAGCCTTCTGCACCGAACGTACTACAACTAATAGAAATTAAATAAGAATTCCCGAACGATAAGTAAGTAACTACTATTATTTATAACAAATCTTTATTAAAAAACCGATGTTTAAAAATTCATCGGCTGATTACTAAAACATTGTTTAAATGATAGTCCATGAACTCCGCCCTTAAATGTTTTATAATGAACGTTTGTAAGATTAACAGTGCATGAAGTTAGGGGTTTGATTTATCGAAATATCGTCAATATAAGACTATAATTAGGGAGTATGAGCACAAAATTGAATTAGATCGAAAATTATACACGATTATAATTTAGAGACTTTTACATAAATTTCTTCGGGTGACACACCGTTTTATGGGTTTAATAATATATGTACTTTAAACATAAAATACTTTATTCGTAAACTTGATTTTGGTGGAAGAAAACTATTTTTATTAATCTTATTATTAACGTTTTTTCTACGTAATCTAGTTTGTGATAAATATTTAAACAGCTCTCGTTTAAATTATTTTAAATACTTTTTTTGGGGCGTTGAGTACAATCAAATTAATTTACTAAGAAAACTTCTTAAACTTGTTAATTTTTTTGAGCGTAAGCGATTAATTCTTTTCTAGCCTAAGTTACTCCTTATAACATTAACTTTCTGCCACTGAAGGTCCCGTCATTTTAATATGAATATAGAAATAATAATTTAAAGAAAACTTAAAAATTTCTTTTTTTTTCGCTTATAAAGTTTATATCATAAAAAACAGACGATCATCATAAAAATAAAACTAGACGTGAAAAGCTGTAAGAGAATTTGCAACTATAACAATTTCAGTAGTTCAGACTTTCACAGTTTCGAGACTTAATAACTTAGAGCTCAGAAAGATGCTTTGCTTTATATACGAGGAATTTTAACTTGTAATATTTTTTTATATTTTTTTTAATATTCTGTTTCTCGGTGTTTGGAAGTATTCAACCAAAGAACACGGCAATCGTCGAAAGGCCTTGTATTCAAGTCAAATCGTTTGACAGTCGTAGTCTGTGTCAACATCATTTCTACTGTGAATAAATAGGGGTCTAGGGACTACTACCTTACAAAGAACGTCTGGAAAGTCTTCCGAATGCGTATCTAAAGTTGAAATATTATTTGAGGTTCCTTCGCTGTGGTTAAACTGAACCGCGCCGCCGCTATAGCGACAGCAACAGCTCTATGAATATGTTAAGCTAAATATAACAATATTAATAATATTGTTCTTTGAAACTTAGAAGTGTAAGTACTTATATCGAAAATTACAATTTCATCCAACACGGAAGAAATTGTAAAAAATGTGAAAAAGTTTCAAGACGTAATAGGTAACTACGAGTATATCACTACATAGAATAAAACGAAGTCGTTTCCCGCTGTCTGTCTGTCCCTATGTATGCTAGATCTTTAAAACTGCGCAACAGATATTGATGTGTTTTTTTTAGATAGAGTTATTCAAGAGTAAGGTTTATTTATATTGCTTCTAATAAATTACTGTCATCTTAGATATTTAATCTTTTGGCAAATATCTATAATCTACATACTATAAAGGCATTGGCTAAACCTATAACAAAAAAAACTACGCCTTCATTAATAATATTAACATCAAAATTTCGAATATTTTCAAATTTAATGAACCGCTCTTTAATACTTTAATTAAATCCATTTTTATTTTTCAGGTAAGTCACCTAACACCTCGCAGCAGCAGGTAAAGTTTTTACAACAATTTGCTAATATGCTTGAGAGCTATGAAAGCTAACTCTTGGGAATTCTAAGAGAATTAGATTATCTGCCGTTGGGCGTGATAATGTTGCAGTTTGACCTAATTGTGAGCGAGACTAAGTTAAGTCTGACAGTTCATGGTCAGTTCTGGATAAACATGTTTTCTAAGAGAATACCTTGTCTTAGCTATCTATAAAGAACTTTTTTATAAATCTGATTTTCAAATTGAAAACTCATTATTACGTTTTCTACTTTACAAACCCGATAATGTTTGGGTTCTTTCGAAGCTTTTATACAGCTTATTCAATTATTAAATGTATAAATATAACAGATTTATATTTTACTTTTTATGGACTTGAGACTTTTTTTATTAAATGTTATTATTTTTTTGAACAGTACATACATAACTTTATTTCTTTTGTTACTGTAAATATTTTAATAACTTATAATGGTTTAGTAAATCGACAAAAAACATTTATATCGGCAATCTACATATACCATGATGATTAACACTTTCGCACGGTTAAGGAAAGCCTTCCTGAGAGAACCTATTTAGTTTCCGAGAGATACGGGAAGTTAACTAAACCAGTATTTAATTACCCACTAAGACCTAACGAAACCTTTCTTGTTCAGAATGTCTACCTACGTTACATTTAATATTATAAATCTAATACTTATACATTTAATACTATACATTTTTACTACTATTTGTACTATGATTTGTTTTGGAAGATATCACGAGGAATAAACTTATAAATGAAACTACCTTTTCGGATTTTGTCGCGGATTTATTTGGATTTTTGGTTCCCGACGTTTCGAACGTCAGTCTCGCCCGTGACCATGATTTAAAATTTCAAAGGTAGTTTCATTTATAATGTCAAATATTCGCGTAAACCTAATAAAGCATTATAGGAATAAACTTATTATATCTATTCCAAATGAACTTGGATTAATGAAGATGGAGAGACAACGCAATGGTCCATACGTATTACCAAAGCATAAAAGCACACATTTTCACCATGTATGAATGTGTATTGTACACAAGAAGTGCTCTCGGAAAGCCAAAGTAAAACTCCTATATAGGGGCGTCACATAGATTGATTTACGACGACACTACGTCGTATCTTTAAAGTTAGCGAGTGTGCGGCGCTAAGATTACTATTGTTTACCGAACAATAGTGTGCTTAGAGTTAGAGATAATATGAAAAGGCAAAAATCAATGCTGTCTCGTTAAGCTATTTGAGTTAATGCACCCCGTTCAACTCGAAGGTTCAATGAAAAATCCTTAAAAGAATTATCTTATATGTAATGTTTTAAATATATATAAGAAAGTATACAATTTGTAGAAGTCGTAATAGCCGCGCGGCTCAGGAGTATATTAAGGATGGAGTAATTTTAGAGAATTTTCAACCCAGCGAGTGATCGAATGAAGTTTAGTAGCGATTAAAATAATGAACGAGGGCAAAGCCTCGCGTATTGCTAGTCATTTATACACAGTGTCTCAATAACGAGTTGTAAAGTAAAGCTTCTTATTGTGTACCCCACAAGAAAGTCGTAATTTTAACGCCGTGCTTCATTTTGCTGACGTATTTTTTCTATGATAGCCATTATTCTAGAAAGAGACACTTATGTTATAATAGCATTATTATGTTATTTGTTTTGGCATCGTATCCAGTTAATATATGACCAAACTATAACGGGAACTTATCGCCATTTGCTTTAAGCATTTTCTGTTAATTCTATTGTATAATATATTCACCAGCAAATGATATTACAAACGATTTTCCAAGTGAAATAATGTATGATTTCAAATTCTACTTGTCCAAAGCGAAAAGGTAAGGTAGCTGAGACACCGATATGAAATATAATAGAGGCTCAATTTCCAATACCGACGTTATTACACTCTGTTTTCTAACTTATCTTGATATAAAAGTAATATTTTCATTGTAGAGTTATTTTCTAACAGATATTACGTTTCCCATTTCTACAAATTGGACATAATAAATTGATGTTCGTCCATACTTTAAAACGTTCGTCTACATTTGTTTATTAAGGGTATTTGGTAACAATCTATTATTTTCTATTGACTTATAGTAATAGCTTTAAATGGTGAACAATTTATATAGTTAGAATATTATAGGTGTAAGCTTTTTAAGAGTTCAATTAATAGAATGAGAAAGAGTCCAATTGTGTGCGCATGCTCTAAGTACGATATATCCTGTGCTTATGGCTAGTCTCAGTAATATTTATCTCCAAATCCCGTAACCGACGATATACCCACGGTAATACACATCTTAAGTATAATATAACATACTGTAAGCTCTACATGTATACCTATTTCAAATATTATGTGCGGCGTGCACTCCTCCTCCTCTCCTGTTATTGTAGTTTTAGTAGGGATCCTTATTTTTTTGTTGTAATTAAAATAACCTATATAATCAGTGATAATGTAGCATTCAAATGGTGAACGAATTTTTAAAATCGGCCCAGTACTTTTGGAGCCAATTCGTTACAAACATACTTAAATACAAACTTTTCCTCTTTATTAGTATATATTATGATGAAAATCTTGATTGAACTAAATAACCAGCATCATCATATAAAATTTCATACCAGACAGACAAACAAAAAATCTAATTACTATGGATTTGGCCTCTAATTAATATTTCAATTGGATTTCCATAAAAATGTTTATGTATAGATTGAAATAAGTTATGTGTATAGATTACAATAATGTCATCCATAATGCCATAGAAATATAATTTTAGGTTGCCGACGCCATTACATCGAATCTCAATCAAAAGGGCGTCAGCTGTTGCGACGGCTGGACGCCCATGATTGATGGGGGACATGAAAACTTTTGCAGATGCGCACATACATTATCTATTGACTGAAACAATGACCGAAACTTCCAAACCGCTATCTCTATCAGTACCTATGTATATATTAAGCAGTTATATGATATACTAGCTTTCGCACATGGTTCCACCGTGTATTACAACAGCAAAGCGTTTATAAAAATCCTTTGTATAAAAAATCCCTTACGTGTCAAATATTAAAGAACTTTCAGAGATATAAGACAATATTTTGATGAATTAGCTAGGAATTTTTTGGTATTTACACTATTTTATTTGTTGAACTTCACCCGCTTATATACAGAGTCTATTAAGTAGAAATTTAAATTTGTTATGAAGTTATAAAGAATAATTTAATTCACAATATTAGGTCGATCGGGGAATCTACTTGACTCACTTCATTAGTATTGAAGTTTACAAGTAAGTGTATCAGAAACTTTTGCCAACGTGCCCACAAGTCTAAAGCTAAAATAAAACATACAATAAAATAAGTTAAAACGAATTATAATATCTTATATCTACGTATATTCAAAAACATTTGCTGTTCTTCAGTCTCGTTATAACTCAAAAATGGCCGGAGCGATTTTAATGTGTTTAAAGTTTTGTCAGGGGTGGTCTAACTATAAATAAAGAGGAAAAATCTGACGAAACAGATGAAAATTTGAAAATTTAGAACTGTTTATTTTGTATGGAAATCATTATCTGATTAAACGCACCCAACGCTACATTAGTTTGAAATAGGTAGGTATTATGGACCCATCCTATGATATAAGAGCAATGTAGCACTATAAGGACTAATGGTGTATTCGGGTCGTATTAAACGGAAAACTGCAAATCGTTGATAAAATCGTTAAAGTACTGCACAATGCACATGGCACGATTTGATATTGCAATAAAAATAGTAAATACTCACTTCATTGGCCTCCACATATTTTTTTCGAATATTTTTGAATTACCATTTTTGAAGAATACTCATGTTAAAGTCAATTATCAGCCTTAGTATCAAAAGCTCTCAACTTTGTTTTCAAATATAACATACGAAAATAGCTGCTACAACTAAGGAGCAAAATAGTTCAAGCCACTGTTTTGTTCACGACTTGCTAAGTTCAAATAAGTTCAATCGCTATATTTAGTTGAGAATGCATCGTCGGTAGCTGTAAGTTATTTTCTACGCTAGAAATAGCCTATATTTGCCTTATATCCTCCAAAGGTAATTAATGGAATAATCTCAAATTGATTCTTTAATAAATAATCATTCTATTACAAGCTTATATTTATCTTGCTATACTGGTTCGGGTCAAATCTTTCAACTGAATTTATAACTATATCTTTAACAGATCAAGCTGAAATTCACGAATAGTTGCTTAGTTGAGTTACTTTAAATACAACAAGCACGTAATACATGTAAAATATTACTTTTAATTAAAAAAAAACAATCAGCACTTTGTCTAAGCCAGTGTTGTTAAATAAACAAAACCTAATTAACAGTACAATTTAGATAGTTTCAGGTGCCACATAGTACTCAAATTAACTCCGCGCTTTCAGCGTTTCACACGTCGACGTACACTATAATTATACTATACTGAGATACTAAATGAAGCTACTCCATTCGCGTTTTAAGTTTTGCTAACGTAAATGAAAATAGCTCATTAATATTAAAATTATAATTTAAATTATTTTTGAAGCTTATTATAAACTAACGATTCACCCTCGCTCCGGTCAGGTTCGTTTATAATTTCAGTAAAAAGTATTATATATATTAAGCCGGATCTTCATACTAAATGTGATTAAAATGCTTTTAGAGACAGGCAGACAGACACTGACAAAAATGGTAAAACGTATAAATTGGGCCTCCGTATTAATTATAATAACTCTTCAACAATTGTAATTGTAGTTATATAAGTTGATGTGGGATATATTTTTAGGGAACGATGGGGCTGACATTTTAGCATTATGCTTAAAAAGTCCCTAAATAGAATAAGAATAAAAAAAACTCTTCAACAAGTTTTTCACTCAGTATTTTATTATATATACGAGTATGTAATGTAGTATGTAAATAGAACAGGAAGTTAATATTTTAATAATAATAAGTTGTATTAAAATTATTTTATTCATATTTCATCTACATTTATTCAAAATATAATAAGGTGAAACATTAAGATACAAATTTCGCTTTGTGCAGTAAAATTGTATGTCGGAGCGAGCAACAATATTATTTACACTAGAGTTGATGGATCCTTGCAATTTTATGCAATATTTCTTCATACGTGTATTGTATATCTTAAAGCAAAATAAATTCATCTAGATTTGCTTCGGAATATTTTTTCATCTAGAAACCACTATGCTTAATTATTTTTCTATTTATGCTATAATATGATGATAATAATAATGTTGTGTTCATAATGTTGTAAATTTATGTGTTTAAATTTTGTATGGACTGATGTGTTATAAAATTATAAATGAAAATTGTTTGAAAATGGTGGGCAGGCACTATCTGTAACAAGTGTATAAACCTCTGAGACGTCAAATACCTCGTGACCATGATTGCTGTATAGCATTCGAAACGTCTGGAACCAAAAATCAAAATAAATTCGCGACAAAATCCGAAAAGATAGTTTCATTTATAATGTCAAATATTCGCGTAAACCTTAGAAAGTATTATGGGATTGTTGTGTGTTACTCAATCAGGGTATATCGGCTGAAAGAATGTGGATAATACTATTTGGCACCGAAATATGATCCACATTCGTCTGGACTTAGGACATATTCGTAGGTCTCTAAATATGAATATTACTTTTAAAGTTATTTTAAATCGACACACTTTTTAAGTTGAAAAAAATATAATTTTCTTAAATATTTAGTCCAGTTCCACCAGAAAGGCAACTCAATAATATTTTAATCAGTTTCAGCTCAGTCAGCTTTAATATTTTTTACATAAAACTGTTGAGATAGCAGATACGTATTTTATAACGGTAGACATTTACGAGACAACTCTTTATACTCATAAATATCTTATCTAACAAGTAAAGTCCTTTCAGGATTTTATTAACAGTCCTATTTCTATTTATACAGTTAATATTGTAGTAAAATCTGAAAATAAAATGAAATGAAATAACTCAGGAATACCTCATTTAGAGACGTACATGCTTGATAGAGGAGGCATAAAGCGTGAAATATGTAAAGTAGGCGCACCACATAGGATGTACAAATTAAATGTTTTTTAAAGAAAAAGGCACAAAGGACTTCCACTGTACAGCTGGAACAATATTTACCTAAGTTAATGGGCGCCCATGTAGAGCTACGGACAGGAAGAAAATTACTTATTAAAGTAATGAAATTATAAATTACTATAATGTAATAAGTAAGTTTTTGTCAATTGTAATAATTGAGACTGGTAAAAACTTATAAAGCGCGAAGTTTTCACTAATAGCCTTAAAGATTTCCACTAACCACTTCTGCGTTATCTATTTCTATTTTTTTACTGATTGCTTACAAACTGTATATAACCAATATAATAATTTTTGAGAAACAAATTTAATGAGGTCTTGTTTATTTATAAAAGCGATGTTATTCTTAATTAAATGTCCGAAAAAAAATTTACGTACTACACTATCGACGAATCAGAGAGTAGGTTATTGCGATACTCGATTACTGTATAAGAGGTTATCTCATGTTTGACATTGAAATCAATGTTTACGTCGCGGAAAGTGGCTTTTGATGTGCACAACAAAAATACGTAAGTTATCATGAGGTCAAATTTTATTATCAACGTGTAGCCCTCGGGTTTCTCCTCCTTACATACATTTTAATGTTTATTGTTTTATCATTTCTCAGAAATTACATATATATTTTCCCGCATTAAAAAGTATTCTATATGTCGCCCGGAAAACCAGCTATCGTCATACTTAATTTCATCGAAATCCTGTAGTGTTCTTGTGATGCGGTCACAGTCTGACAAAACTCGAAAACACATACCTATTCGGCTCTTTTGTCGTTAATTAAACTATTTCAAGTAGGTTTTCCATAAATATTTAATACAGTTTCATCTTAGTTAGATTTATTACATATACATATGTACTCGTATATGTAATAATATATCTCTATATATATAGTCTATATATCTAGATATGTACTCGTATGTATAGACTATAGATATATGGACTGGTTATTTTCGACGTCATATGTATTTGCACATCTATCTAATTCACAACTACTTTATAATTATGGCATAGTTCGAGCAGTTCAACCTGTATTTTTAATCAAGAAAAAGAAATGGATTTAAGAAGCCTTAAATTCATTCATTTAAGTTTCAAATACGATTAGCTAAGGAGACTCATGTGTACATCTGAGCCTATTTTTATATTGTACGTATATAGTAGAAGGTAGATAAGACGATATTTATATAATCATTAATTTAATGTGTATATTTACCCAACAAAGCCCATAAAATATTTTATGTTTTTATTTATTTAATAAATATAGGAACTATTTAAAGTTTATTAAGGCTGTATAAGAAAATTTATTTGAACTTTTAATATCTTTATTTGATACCTAGGTACTAACTTAAGAAACTATGAAATCAAATATTGAAAGGCAATTTAAGCCTAATTTAATTAAGTAAAGCTATTAATGAACTCTCGGAGTAAGAGCTTGGATTATAAATTAATCATTTTGACGAATTTCATACAATAAAATTGGTAAAAAGCAAGTTTTAAGAGAGTAAAATAATTTGACAGGAAATTTTCTAAATATAGTAATTAATTCTAATTATTTTATGAGAAAGTAATGTCGGAACTTATTAAGTTATGCGTCATAAAAGGTAAATTTTCTAATAAAAAATGTAATTTAAAGGTTTTTATTATTCGATATCAAAATCAATAAAACGTAAATAACTTGGTTCCTTGTGGAACTTTTGTGAGTCAGTTTACAATTAGACAACATTATTCAGTTTCTCTGTACTTGCATATTAACGAAGTTTTTGTTACTTGCTAATATATTTAAAAATGCACTTATTTTTAGAGTAGTATTTCATAAAAAAACTAAAGTCGAAAAAGCAAGTCTTAAGTAAAAAAACTAATTAAAACGAAACTTAAGAATATGCAATGTTGTAGTTCCATCAAAATCCGTTTAGAAGTTTTTACTAGATAACAGAGTAACAAACGTACATCAAACATGAAGAAGAAGACTTGAATAACACTAACTAAATAGAACAAATGAGTGTAAAAAAGAAGATAAGGATCCTATATTTGTCAAGTGTGGTCGGCAAGTTGTGCTAACAATACAAGCGGCAAGATGTTTCCAACTCATTAGCGAAGTTGCGTCGAACCTCGCGTAATGGGAGTTGGGAACTAGGATGATCTTTTTACATAAACTGCGTTATATGACGTATGAATATATTGATATTGTAATCACTACATATAAAACAAAGTCAAAGATAAACTCTTAAACTACTGTACCGATTTTTATCCTGTTTCACACGACAAAATCATATGGGTTCCGAATGACTATTGGGTACGGAACCCTAAAAACTTTTATTATAGAAAAACCTCCGAGATTGATTAAAGCATGTAATTAGACAAACAACGAATGACAGGATATGATTAGAGAATAATAAAACCTATTAAATAGACGAGAAGAAGAAAAAAACAAATATAAATTATTTTTTAACAAAAATGAAAACCGACTTCAAAACGCTACAAATCGAAACTAAAAAGAAAAAAAAATAATTTTAATTACTTAGTTATTGTTGGAGTCGGTGCCAGCCAAGAAGGACAGTTTTATCCTGCCTTTGCAATGAACTTTCGAACGGATATTTTGATTATATTTACAAATTGATACATTAATTAAATTGTATTAAGATTATTTTGCTTTGGCTGGCACCGACTCCAACAATAACTAAGTAATTAAAATTATTTTTATTTCTTTTTAGTTTCGATTTGTAGCGTTTTGAAGTCGGTTTTCATTTTTGTTAAAAAATAATTTATTTTTTATTTTTTTGTGGAAATTAGATATTATGTTTAAATATAATATTGGAAGGCTAACTAAACTACTGCTCCAATAAGTCAGCGAAGTTTTGAAATGAACGACAATAGTCAATCGAGATTTGTCCACGTCTATTTTTCCACGTAACTCGTAGACGTTAATAAGATTTACCTTCTATTATCAATCCACCTAGTATCCTGAAGGAATACGGCTATCAGTTCATAAGTACGTATAATATTAAAAGAATTTTCTTTCAACTCCTAACCGTTGAGGAGATATACCTTACATCATCACAAATTCTTGAACAGCTTTAGAAAATATATGAAAAAGGTAATCAGTGCCGATAAAATTTAAGGGTTGCCCTCGATTTCTCTAGGATCCCATCATCAGATGCTGACTTGGTGACAATGAGAACATCTTGAATGTATACCCTACCGAACAAAAAAGAAATTTTTAAAATCGGCCCACAATTCACGGAGAAATCGGTGAAAACACATAAAAAACAACTGTTGAGGAATTTTACCTTCCATCATCAGCTCATCCACATGAGATGATGATTTTCATACGTAAAAGCTTTATCGGGTTTAGAAAATATATCAAAAACATAATAGGTGCCTGTAAATTTTGAGAGTTGCCTTCGATTTCCCTGGGATCCCATCATCAGATCCTGACTTGGTGACAATGGGACCACCTCGGAACTATACCCTACCAATCAAAAGAAAAATTTTTGAAATCGGCCCACAGACGGCGGAGCAATCGGTGAACATACATAAAAAAAAAAAAAAAAAAATACATACAACGGAACATATAACCTCCTCCTTTTTTGAATTTTTTTTTTGAAGTCGGTTAAAAAGTAAGAATATCCAAGAAACACGTCTAACAATAAAGGTGGCGGAACCTTGTGTACGCGGCGAGAGTACTAATGTTTGTAACTTATAGGTGCGAAGAAATCTTTCTCTTGTTGTATGAATAAAGCTGAGAATTTATGATCCGTACATTTTATTTTGCTATTAAACGAGATACGATAGTAGTATCTAACATAAATTTTATTTACTCTACATATATTACGAGTCCATAAAAAAAGAGGTCGTCCACTAAAGTAATGAATCGAAGACAGCAGGTACGGTTCCTGTATATGAAATTTATGTTAATACCATACAATATCACTCTCTTTTAGATAACGAATAATGAATGAACAATAGTAAAAACTAAAGGATATGTATGTATCCAGAGATTTTTAATATCCCTATACTTGGCACGGGCCTTCCTTCAATATTAGAGGGATGAGGCAAGTTCAGTACGCTAGTTAAGTGTGGGTTAGCGGACTACATATTTTTTTCGAAGACTTGATAGGTTCTCGTAGACATGAAGATTTTCTCACTGTTTACCTTCATCGAAAGACAAGAGGTAATGTTGTAAATGATTCGCATGTGAAAATATCAGAGGCGAGATCCGTAATAATTATGTAAAGCCTACATCATACACGACATCAAGAGTCGCCGTCGCCGAATTCCATTCACAAAAACGAAATTTATCAACCCACGCTTTTTATTTTGCAGAGGACATTGAAAGATTGGAATTTGTTTTGTCATGTTTTATTAGGGGATGGCGAAATTGCCTATTCGGAAAAGCATCCCTTAGGACTCGCTTTTCAAATACCCAGAGTAAGATTATTTTTGATGACTTATACAAGTTGAAAAATATATATCAAAGAAATATTTAAATCACTCTTATAATTCCACATGTATACTATTATACTATTATAAATTAAATAATTCAACACTCGTAAAGTTACTTAGATTTTTCAGAAAAGATTCGATAAAGGTACTACGTTAACTCGTAAGAACGTAGAGCTCAAGATAAACTTCACTAAGCCTTGTCGCATATATTATAAAGTTATATTGTTAGAATTCTGAGGAACAGCACAAGTTTATTATTTTCCTAGTGTATGAAAATGGTCGTGGTTAAGAAAAACGTGTTTGTTTCGATAGTTTAGTGTTAGGTTCGATTACAGCACATGCCAATTTTTATCATAAATGATGTACGGTTAAAAACTGTAGCATTAGCATATAATACACATATATCCACAGAAAAATAATATAATGAACACACTATCTTTTTTTACTATAGTGGACACTTTAGTTAGGTATATGAAAAAATCACCAAGTTTTGAACCGGCGACCTCTGTAGAAGAAAGGTAGTCTTTTAATGTATATCCTTATACATCGTAACATTTAGAATATTAACGAAACACAGACGTGAGAGATTCCTCATGTCTTCAACCCACTAGCATACTAAAGTAGTGCAATTAAGAAAAGAATCCTTAAAGCAGCACAAACACTTCTTCACCTAATGAGAAGCTGAGTTCGAGCGTGGTTCACCATCAAGTTGTCTCTTCTTTGAGAATAATTGCTGAATTTTATTTAAACTTAAGTTAGTTGAATATCTAAGTATTTTTACAACCTTTTTAACATCTCAATGCAGGGTACCCTTAAAATGATTATAGGTATGCCTGGCCAATTGGGGATGGGATGGGATGGGAGGCGATATATCTCTATTCATGAACTTGGAGTAACAATTATATTTTATAATATAAATAAATAGCTTTGGTTTTAATGTCAAAAAGTGTTATTTTTTTATTCCGTCTTTATGTGTTAAATGTATTTTCATTTATTCTAGTTCTTGTTATACATTTTCAATAATGATTAGTTTATTTTTTGTATCTTTAATATTAAATTTATTTTAAGATAAATCTTCTTACTTAAGTTACGTTCAAAATAATGCCTATGCCAAAGAAAATTATATAAAACCATTCTACCTTATACTCCCAACATATATATGTGTTGCTAAAGTTTTAATTAGTTGTTAAATATAAATATAATATTTCGTGAAAAAAAGTCTGTCTAAATTTTAATTAATGTGATCAGTTTTTCTCTAATTGCTTAATTTTCGCAAAACTTTTCGAGCTTTTTCCGCTTAAAAAGTTTTCCGAAATTAAATAAACTTGAAATTAAAAAACATACATCCTATTTGTATCTATTGTACTTGGTTTATTAGAAGTATTATGGATATGATAATAATAGCTAAAAACAAAAAAAAACTTTTTATTTTTAAAACATTTGTTAAATTATAACTTTTTAAAACATCTATGTATTATAATAGTCTAAAAAGATAGTATGAAATTACCATACAAGATAAAAGTAATAGTAGTAATGTGAAGAGAGCGATAGTTAAGTACCTGTACGAGTACGTTGTATCAATAATGCCGTTCAGCGCTTATGTAGCGCGTTTATGTATTTTATTGTTACGGCCTACGTTTATTTTTACAACCTGTATTTAGTCTCAATGCGATGAATAAAACTGATATTCTGTTTTACGTTTTGTTTTTAAATCTAGAATAAGTTAATGTGGTGTTGTCTATAATGAAAATTATAAAGAGGTTGAGTTTGTTTGTTTGTTTGAACGGGCTAATCTCAGAAACTTTCTTTCTTTCTTTTCATTAGAAAGACTTTCTATAAAAGAAGGCTATAGGATATAAATCATCATAATATACACTATTCCATGTAGATCGTTAATACGCACCTAGGGAGTAACTCTAGCGTAGCGTATAATATTTCTAACGTTGTTACATACGAAGTTATTCAGTTTATTTATTAACTTGATATGACGTGAATTATAAAGTAAACAATCATGTAATCTCTATTATTGATTTTATTTTCTAACGAATATTAAAGACAAAACAAAAGCGGCGTTTAAAAAAGATTACCTATTGTGAAAAAAAAACTTGACAAGTGCTACACGAAAACCTATAGGTTTTATTTATTCAGTTTAATTTACTTTTTATTTTAATGATTGATTTTCTAATATTTGAATTTTCTAGACTTTATCGCTAAATTGTTAATTTAATTTTATTCTATATATTCAATAAAATTCTAAGTCATTCGAATCTGTACATTAAATATTTTTAGAAAATCTTATTGAAATAGTTATTATTATCTATACAGAGGTCGAGGTCCCTAAGTCCCTAGATAGTTTTTAGGATTCGAGCGGAGCAAGAGTGAGTCGCTAGTTAATAATAAATATAATTCGTTCAACTAATATTCGATGGATAAAATAGGTACCTATTCTATTTCATTTGGGTCAGTAATATCGCTAACATTTTATTGTTATAGCGTCTATTTGTTTTCATTACGCTTATTGGGTTGTGTAATTATGTATTTATTTAGGTTATATTCTAATATATTCAATTCAGCTTGTTTGAAATTATACAATGAATACTAAAATATAAATATTTTTTATCTTCCTACAACATTATGGCTAGAATTCACGCATATCTTAATGTTTGCTAAAATATTTATGTAGGCGTATATTAATACTAACAAGATAAACTTTGATAAAATAATTTGGTAGGCGGCGTTTTCTCGTTCAAATAAAAATGTATCTATAGATAGATACTAATTACTATAATAAAATTTTTTGTACAGGTCACAGGCTTTATATATACTTTATATTCGGTTAAATTCTAAAATTAGAACAACACTTTTAATTCGTGATGCAACGAATACTACTTTAACGAATACGAATACGAATACGAATATCAAATCTACTATTCGGCGAATACGAATACGAATACGAATAATTCAACAAGGCAATAAATAATAAAGAGGTCATTTTAAATTGAAATTATTTCAAAGACTTTACATTTTTACACACAATAGAAAAATACGTACTATAAAACAATACGTACTATAAAACAATACGTACTATAAAACAATACTACATGTAAGGAGCACCTAATCTTATTAAATTATTAAACAAGTAACAATTGACAACTTAAGAATAACTCCTTTTATTCAATGTTCCCCGTAAACAGAATATAGTGCGTAGGTGCGTTCGGATACGCGATGCCAGCCAAAACGTTTGGGTTGGGTAATAAATATTTTGTTTTTAATATTCGTGATGATATTCGGCGAATACGAATATTCGGTAAATACCTACTATTCGGCGAATACGAATATTCGTATTCGTATTCGTTGCATCACTAGTTTGAATTAATAATACTGCTTTATCAGTACATCAGTAGGTACATATAAATAAAATTGAAGTGTCTGTTTTTAATTTCAAATTAACAGCTTTTCTAACTAAAGGCATATGAAAGTATATACGATACTTTTTAATTTTTTTGTCTGTATGCCTGTCTGTTTGTTCCGGCTAATCTCTGGATCAGGGCTGCATTAAAGAGTAAGGTCTCTCGCAAGTTTGTATGAAAGTCATTCATTTTTATGCTACATATTTTAAATTTGGCAGGGAGCTTATAATAAAAATAACCGCGAAAATAAGACGAGACTCAGACTAAATATTAATAGATTAATCCCACTAAAACTTTTAAATAGGTGAAGCGTAGGCTAAAATTTAAATTACGTTTTATGTGGGAGAGTCCATCATTAATGCATATTTATGAGTGGGGGGAAAAATCTCGACACACAGTCATTAGTAAGGCATTACTTAAAGCTTGGCCCAAGGGGCAGTTTAAAGCGAAATGTGAAATTAGGGTATGAATATATTTTAATATTAATTTGCATAATCTACAATATTCATGTTACGAGTAGATATAGAACATATTACTCTCAAGAAAATATTACGCGTATTATACACATTAAACTATGGTGAATCTATTAAATTAAAGAAAACAACTTTATTGCTTTCTGATCTTATTAATCTACTGGTTTTTTACTTATGTTAAATAGTGTTCTAATTATTTTTCCTAAGCCAATACGGTATACGTAACTTTCGATGTTATAACATTCGATCTTCAGCCTGCAATGTACTCGTATCAATTCGGGTCTATCATTAAACCGTAGCGTCATAAAGAGTAGCGTCATGAAAATCATCATTTTAATGTTATTAACGTAATGTGGTAACTGGTGGTGTGATTTGGAACATAACACAAATTATTTCATTGGCTTATATTTATCTCCTATTCACAGACCATCATTTGGCTATTGTAGAAGATCTTTACTTAGTAGATGTTAATGTGTGGGTTAATATCTGGTTGTATCTCACGTAGGATATAGATAAATATTGTAATGCAATATCGTTATCAAATATTTTTTTGAAAAGAGCAACTGTTGAGTTTCTCGTCAGTTTTTCTCAACAGAACAGCTTTCCAAGCCGGTGCAGTGGTAGCATACTCACAGACTTACAGACTGACATTTAATTTTAATAATGTAAAAATGACGATTTAAAAGAGCTTGTAAAAGTCTATTTGAATAAAGAATATTTTGGTTTTTGATTGATCAGCATAATTTCTGCTTAATCGTAGGTGTTTCTGCGACTAATATCAAAAACTACATTAAACCCACATCAAGCCAGCCTTAACAGAACATTGCTATATTCTTTACAAAACAAACTTTAAAAACTTCTTAACGACTCCATTTGCAGAAATATCACAAAGTTAAACGTAACGTTTTTACTGTACCGTCAACGCCATTGCCTTGTATCTTATGGCTTACGGCTTGCCCCTATTTGGCCGGGGGCATAATGGCCGCGTGCTTTTGACGGTGGCACGCCCTATCCTTCGTTGTAAATGTATTAGATATTGTGCCGCTTTATTATCAATGTTTTCCGTGTAATTTGGTTCTTTGAGTCCCTTTAAGCTGATTATTATTGTTTTAATTCTGTATATAATAAACGTTAAGCGTTTATTCATTTAATAAGTTATTAGAGATTGTATATTGGTGTTACTGAAAGGGGTGTTTGTTTCATTCATTTAGATCTATGAAGGTTTTGCTAAGTTTGTAGTGGCCTTACTTGCTGTGCCAGTAGTCGCGGGTTTGAGTCCTGCTGTGAGCATACATTTTTACAAATGTTTGTTAGCCAGACTTGGGTGTTTATAGATATAATATTATTATATTGTATGTATTTAAAGTTATATAGGTATGTGTAGTGTATCAACCAACTGGCTATGGATATAGCACAAGCCTCGTAGTTTACCATGGAACTACGAGAAATTTGACTATGCATTCTTTGGCTGAAATGGGTAGGGGCCATTAAATCATCAAGATGTAGGTAACACGATTACTTTTAAGTTCTTTTTAATTTCTTATTTTTTATATTATCTTAACGATATCAATTCTAATATAGACAAAACATTTAAATAATACTATTATATTTCACTTATTAAATTAGTAAGTAAAATAAATGACCATTGAGACAGTATATCGGAGAAAACGTTTCCTTAAACGTTCGAGCTAGTAAGTAATATTAGGAACTTTCAGTTAAATTTCATCTACAGATGGCATTTAAAAATATATTTTAATTTTATGAATATTGCAGCAGTAACTGAAAGTATTGTATATATTTTCAATTTATGCCACGGGCAATTACCAAACCGCGAAACAGTTAAAAAGCGTTGGTCACGTGACCGGTTACCCAAATAATTATCTCGTCACATTAAGACTGATTGATGTGGCCTCATCGAATTAAACTCCTGTTTAACTATCAATTAGTTCATATTTTATATGTTGATTAAAATATATTTATAATATATTTATAAATATTTTTATAATAATTACAAAAATTGATCGTCATGAATTAAATGAAGGTTGATAATCTTTATTTAGAATCTGTAAAATTTATTAGAATTTAATAGAATCTGTCTTTTTAAATTACTTTCGTCTATTGTATACCTACGAGTAGAATAGACTATAGTAGAGTAGACTTAAACAGTAGTCTAACTTATACTCGACTAGTCTATTTGCATTTATTGGTCAAAATCTACCCTTGTATTCAATTTTTCAAAATCCGTCCGTCCGTTTTAACGCAAAATACTACTAAATTTTATATTTTAACATATATAATATGTATAATTGATACCAAGATAACTAATGAGAAATCGACCTTGAAACAAAGGTATCTCACTAATTTGTTATGTAATATCACTAATATGATCTATTAAAAAATGTTAGCGATAACAAAAGATAAAAAATAATTTTATTTTGTCTTCATACGTATATTTTTTTAATTATTTTTAAGTTTCATAAGAATATGAGGAAAGGGTCTGTAATTTATTTAAAAAATATTAAGAGGAGAACTGTAATGTATCGTTGGTTGTCGATTGCACGCTGAAATACATGCCATATTAGAATGTTTCTAACATATCGTACTAACTTCTGCTAGAAGAGCGCGAACTGCATCAAATAATAATTTGATTTTTTGAAGTGAAACTTCTTTAGAATCGTTGTGATTTCAAACTCGATGAAACAAAAAAATAAGTCCATAGTACCAGGCGCTCAGAAACGGGAAAGAGTTAGCCTTAGTTAGATCTCGCCCACCGCGAGTCAGTGACATTTCTTGTGTTCAAAATGAGCGTGTGTAACGTTCCACGCGTTAATAAAAATTCATTGGCGCAGTGGCTAATCAATCAAAATGTAAATATAATTGTATTACTTTTATTAGTAAAAATATAGCATGGGCCTCCCTCAGTTTGAGGAGGATCAGGCCATAGTCCACCGCGCTGACCTAGTGCGAGATGGCGGACTTCACATGACCTTCGATAACTTGTTAGGTTTTCTCAAACATGCAGGTTACCTCACGATGTTTTCCTTCACCGTAAGACAAGTGGTAATCATGATAGAAATGATTCGCATGTGAATATATCAGAGGTGCGAGACCCGGATTTGAATCTGCATCACTCGGTTATCCAAGCGACGCGTTAGGTACCGCTTGGCTACCACTGTCTAACCAGTTATTATCTCAACAAATTTCATCAAAATCTGTCCAGTGGTTTCTCGTGATGTGGTTACAGACAGACAGTCAGACACAAAAATATTCTAAAAACCATAGAATTGAACTCTGTATAGATGCCATAAAATCGTAGCTCCATCTACGCCAAGCCTACGCGCCACCTACACTATCACCACATTTTCACTTTACCTTTTTAAAGTAATTACAGCGTAACGTCCCACATATTTATTTTGGTATTGATTTTCTACAAAGGTATAATTCGCGTCATGTAAAAAGAACGCTGGCTGTCAAGTTGCGCAGAGGCGATTTATAGGCGAATTTGGTGGTAAGACGCGGGGCGCGGGACGGCGAGGCACGCGCCGCATGCTTGCCGGCTCGCTATTGGTTTGTCAGTTCAAAATACCATCGCGCACACAAAAGTTATTAGTTACGAAATGATTTTATATCAAAAATAAAAAAATAATAGTTTTGAATAATATTGTTTATAAAGATAGAGTCTGATAACAATGCAGTTAACAATAAAAAATATATATAAAAACGAATTAATTTAATTTTTTGTAAGTGGATTAAAAATTCTGCAATGAATCAAACATATTTTATTAATTTATAAAATTCTGTTTAATGACATTCTATCTAATATATTTTTCAACGTATCTACGAATAACCAATATACGTCACGAGCGAAAGGTTAGTTCAATAATAAATGAATAGGCTTAGTAATTTCGTGTGCGAATGTACCGATGCGCAAACACACCCCCCACCACTTTCTTCCAGCGTTCTTTTTATGTGACGCGAACTGTACATACTAAGCTGTCCTTAGCATGCACATGTTTATGCGTTATTTACGGTTTGTAAAGATTATCTATATGTATTATCAGATAAATTTTCTATTTATAACATCAACAACAGTTTTTTACTAAATGCACATGTACGGTACTTTTACATAAACACATTTTTAACTTTTTTATATGTCCGTCTGTTTGTTCCAACTAATCATTAACAATTTTTTCTTATTTTAAGAAAATAATTTAGAATTAACTTAAAAAAAGGGTGAAAAGGGTGAGTCGTTGGTTTTACAATAAAATACGAGTACTTAGGCTTAGCTCGCATGTCAATCAGGGCACCTAAGCAGGGGATGCTAATCCTTTCTATCCCTAAAGGTACCTTATTTTTTATGAATGCAATCTGACTTTTCCTTTTATGAAATCTCTTCAGAGCAATAAGCCTGAATTAAAAGGCTGTCAAATTGAGGTACTTTTACATTTTATTTCTCAAAAAATTTGGTAAATAAATTAAAGCACACTCTATTTAATTCACCGTTCAAATTACGAAAAATAACACAAAATTCTAAAAAAAAAGTACATTTTTACTCCATAATTCTACGATATGGTAAAAGGTTATATTAAAAATATTCACCTGTAAGATGGAATCATCGATTACACGAAGGTATAGGATGTTGTTATTTCGAGGAGGCACCGCGTCGATGAGCCATTTTATCGGGATTCCGCTCTGCCGCGCGGGATAAGCGGGAGACGTATAGGGCTGCCAGTGATAACATTTACAGTGAATTTATCTACCCGATGATTAAACTTTACTGAATAGAAGGAATTACAAGATAGCATTTTACAATCGTTTAGCAATGAAATACCAAGAAATATATGAAAACATAATAGCAATATGTCTTACATAATATTTCAATTTCTTCGCGTAAGTAGTAATAGTCCAACTATATCCCTTTACTATGCTAGCGTAAAAGTTGTGAATGATGGTCTGGAAATCGACCAAATAAAGATTGTGGTGAAATATTGTAGTTTACACTCAGCACGTATTTAAGTTAGGACGTTAGTTTATTTATTATTTAATACAAATTGTTAATAATTTCAGCCCTATAAGCTCTTGGCGTATATTTTACTTGAAATATTATATCGGCATCAAACCGTATTTTAAGGAAAGTATTACTTTTGGTGTTCCAGTTGTCGTATTACCTACGCTCCACGTGAACATGTCATTTTAAATTAATATACCATCTTGATTATTTTTAAATCAATCAAATGATATATCGTATAGATAAATATTATTTATTTTTGAGAAAATAAAAGTATTTTATGCTTATAAATTCTGAGTTGAATCTTATAAAATATATATAATAGTCACTATTATCAATACAGATACCAAATCAATAGTTTCAAGATTTTTGTCTGTCTTTCTATCTGTCTGTGATCGCATCACGAAAGAACCAAAGAACATATTTTAATTATTTTTTTATGATGATACAAGCTGGCTATCGTAGTCAACGAATAGTATACTATTTATTGCGGGAAAACATTTCTTTATGAGAAATGTAGGTATACTAACCGTAAAAAGGGTCTAACGAAGAACACGAGTGAAGCAAGGGTGAGACGCTAGTATAAAATATAATGCTTCGATTTACCTCCGTAAGTTTTAAGAACTATTTTCAAAATCTTTTACAGCACATGACGCTAACGTCAGTAGTTAATTTATCGATATCAGAGCTCTAAACTATATGGCCTATCGATATGCGTGTCACGTACTTGATCATGGAAGCCATCGATATTGCCTCACAAATTCATGCGGGGTACAAATTTATGTAGGGTGAAATACATTTAAGTTTCAGAGGTATCTGTTTTGTAGAGGTTATTTATTTTCAAGCAGACATTGAAAAGTGTAGTGATGTTTATATTTTAAATACTAAGTGCTTTCTACTTTGGCAATTAAAACTTGAGCAAGACATACCTTGTAAATAATTGCTCTTGCTACAATTGAAGCTTTTTGCCAACGCATTTTCGTAGCAAGCTAGTACAATATGTGAGATTATTTTTACTGACTAAAATATTAATTTAATATATCTAACTATCTACTAGCTACTCCCTATCGCTTAGCTCGGGTGCATCACTAGGAGTATTTTCTCATATATTTTATTTTTATTTGCGTTATTTCAAACTGATCAGCGCACTCATTTCAATAGTGGTCATTTCAAAAATTACCCCCTTCATGCATATTTACAAATTACCTCATTAATATATAAAAATTATTTATAATAATAGGTGACAATCCTAATAAAAAGTAATGTTTCGACTAAGGCATAATAGTTGATGCTGAATTACGTACTCTAAAATGCATCATTTCATCTCACTGTTAGTTACTGATACCAGTAAAATTGCTGGCGGCTCGTGAATAATAAAGGATTAACCTACGCAAAATAGCCTCGGCGTAACATACTTGTAACTGAGTGCGAGTCATAATGAGGCACGTGATGTTGTGTAACTTTAGTATAAAATACAATATTATATACACAAAATTGATCCTACAGGGAAAAGTTGTTATAAGTTATACGACTATTTGTGTAAACGTGAAGTTTGTGTCTGGATGTGTGTGCGTTTGTGTATTCCTATATTATATACTAGCCTTTTTTGCGGCTTCGCGCGCGTTCTAAAAGCTGAAAACTAAATAAGTCCCGTTTTCACAACACTTTTCATTGATGCTCCGCTCCTATTAGTCGTAGCGTGATGTTATATAGCCTTCCTCGATAAACAATACAAAAAGAATTTTTCAATTCGAACTGGTCGTTCCTGATATTAGCGCGTTCAACCAAACAAACAAACAAAAAAACTCTTCAGCTTTATAATATTAGTATAGATCTGTTTTTCTTCCCTTAAACGGCAAGACAGAAAAATTTGTCAAAATTAGATTGTAATTATAATTTCGCATGGAACTTTTCGCCTTAATAGATATGCTATTCACGATTAGTGATGCTCACAATTACATTGATACTGCATGAGCAGAATAAATAATTGATTTACTTTATATTAACCGCTAAATCCTAATTAAATCATTGTTTGTGTACAGGTGTGTATGAATTTATGTATGAAGTATAGCAATTTGGTTCTAGGTGTTGTTTGTACTTAAATTTATCACGCTATTATTTAAAAAATGCGAATTATTGTCCCACCTTTAAATTATTTAGACTTGACCACTAGATTATAATCAATTATAATCAATCAACAGTACGTTTTCGATAAATATAATATTCCTGAAAACTTTTATCTCTATAATAGTAAAAGCCCTATCGAAATCCGTCGTGTAGATTTAGAGAGATAAGCGAAAAAAGTGACTTTATATATACTATTTAGTGAACTAGTGGAAAATCCACCCAAGATATTAATTTCACTATTAAATCTAGACATTCTTTATTTTTTGTGAATATGTATAAAAAAAGGCAAGCTCAAAAAACATGGAAGTAAAACTTTTTTTGTTTGTCACCCTTTTTAAAGCGTTATTAATAAACTCGAAAGCGACTCACCATCGCTTCGCTCGGGTTCGTCCCCAGATCTAGCGCGAGCGAAGCCAATATATTGTTATAACCAAATATTCTTCAGATAAAAGTAAGTAACATTCCTCTTGAATCACTCTATCTATTGAAAAAAAAAACCGCATCAAAATCCGTTGCGTAGTTTTTAAAGATCTAAGCATACAAAGGGACAGACAGCGCGAAGTGACTTTGTTTTATACACTATGTAGTGAAGTTTTTTCTTTTTATTTTCCTTACATATGTTTTCTCTTAATATGTAATGATATATTTATGGTCCTTTGAGTACTAAGAGAAGACCAGTATTAAATTAATAGCATAATATTTTATATTACATAAATAAAATTGCCTTAACAAGAATATACTGTTCTTGCAATTTAATTACTGCCAGATTGTACTCACATCTCATTTGTCGTGTAATTGTGGTTCGCGAAAAGTGCTCTTGGTGGAAAATTAACAACCCATTCAACGTTTTCGAATATTGAATCGATTTTACATACCCCATTATACCCGATAATTGCATTTACTTCTAGGACACCAGCTCGATGAGGTATATTATATTTATAATGTCAAATATTCGCGTAAACCTAAGAAAGTATTAGGTGTACAGTATATTAACAGCTATTTTAGAATACAGAATAAACTAAACATAAACCAAAATTATTAACTTACGTTTCATAAATTAATTTTAATTATTAAATTCATTAATTTGACGTATCCTTCTTGAAAAAATATACTAAAACCTTCCTCGATAACCACTCTATCCATTAGTGAAAATACCATGAAAATCAGTGCATTAGTTTTTGAGTTTATCGCGAACAGACGGACAGACGCGGCGGAAAACTTTGTTTTATATATATTTATAATATGTAGTGATTGCGAATTATTTAGTTATTTTTAACATTCGTCTCGACAGATTGACCGACAGTTTTAATATTTATATGTTAAAATACATCTGTACACATAAAAGGCACGACATGAATGAATAAAAATATCGTTCAAAAATTGTCATGCCTTACAAAAATCACAACTGCTACGTCACTCGAATCTGAATGGAAATGTTAGGAACGCATGTCACGTGACTAACTGAAATATTAGGCAGGGCTATCGGAAGCGCAGAGTTCGTTAGCGTCACCGATCTCGGATGCAGGTACAGCAGCCACAGTTTAAGTGCAATGCGGGACTAAGGAAATATTTTTTGTAGTAATTGAAATAGTAGTTTCCTTTAACTTTTACTTCTACATGCTTTTTGATTTTATATAGTAATATTTATATTATTACCCCTTAAAATCTGTGATTTTTTTCATAATTGTACAATTGTATTTGTACTTTGATTTACCGAAAAACGTTTAGTAGATGCATCTTCATGCTTCAATATTTAGGAGATGCAGAAAAAAACATGCACCATTCGTTTGAAATTAAAAGTTTTAATTATATAATTTTTAAAATCATATAGTTGACTTAGGTCCTAAAATGAGAAGTAAAAAATTTATAACATTGAAATTAAGACGTGATATTCCTACAGTTTTCTATATTATTATTATTAGTAATATATAAATAGATAAGTATCTGGGCTCTTAACTCTGAAAATTACTGTCCTTGTGTTATTTCATTAGTTAGTTAAAATTCAATTCAAATTCAAAAATTTTATTCAGCATAAAATTATTATAATTTTTTACTAAACATCATTTGTCTGCTACCAGTTCGGTAAGAAGAAGCTTCTGACCTAAGAAAAACTGGCGAAAGAAACTCAGCGAGACATGTGAGCAATCGTATGTACACATCTTTTTACAATAGAATCATTGACAATATGGGATAATGCTAATAAAAGTAGTTGTATATTATATAGTAATCCAAAAAAGGATTGTCCGTGAGATAAAATATAAATGGTAACTGTAGTCGTGGGTTTGGACGTGAGTGGAATAGGGAGAAGAATGTATCAAATACGTTGTCCAGTCAATGTTCCTGTAACAAAAATGACTTTAAAAATGTTAAACTTTTGCTTCATTTTTTGAACCAATTTTGTTAAACCGCTATATTTCTATGAAATCTATGTACTTCCACTCATTACTTAACTAATATTATGTAAAAATGGAGTTTATAAGAAGAACGAATTAACTTTCAATCAAATATTTTTTGAATATCTGAAGAACGATACGAGGTACTTAAAGGCCTGTCTGTCTATGATTGCCTCACGAGTAAACTACTGGACATATTTTGATGTAGTTTAATATGCAGTAAGCTGGTTATTGGGTCAACATATAGGATACTTTTTACTACGGGAAAATATCTCATCTTCAAAAAGTCAATAGTATGAGTTGCTACTTAGATGAAAGTTTTTGTCATAGTAGTAATCTTTAAACTCTAAAGCATAGAAATAAAAACTTGTTAGTTTTTTAACAGCATTAAGCAAAATATATGTAAATTTTAAACTTTCCAGATAAATTTTCACAAAATCTATATACGAACCTAAATGAAGTTTTATAATGAAATTCGTAACAAAACCAGCAGCCGGTTAATTTTTAACGCATTGCCGCAGCGCTCGCAGTCGGACGCACACAAATAAATAAAAGTGTGAATGCACCTGCACCGTTTGTTACGAAACAACCGTGAATTTCACTTTATTCCTCCCACTTTAAACTAATTTGAGTTTAACTCCTACGCTTCAATAACGGTATTTTATTAACTTTAACTTAGTTGAACAACTTTCTGCTTGAGCTTCGTTTATATCTAACTAACTAAATATAGTATTTGCTGTTTATTAATTTTCTTTTCGGTAGTCTATTAGGTTATCTAGTTAATATTATTTTAAAATGTATTATCGTAGTCTAAATTTCACTCAAATCTGTCCATCTGTTTCAGAGTGAATAAAACATACACATAATTATTACATAACCTACACAGTACACATACAAAATTGCCATTTTTGACGGGAGTCCGATTGTCGCGTTTGGTAGTAGCACAACGTTACACGATTTTTTCCGTGATTAGCAAAGTTTTATTGTACGATTCATAGATTCGTATGGAAATCTCTCCTTATTTGCTTTTATTAGTTTTAAATGAAGGGTTTTATACCAATACCACCCTTTATTTTAGTAAAAGACTAAATAAATCCATACGACCTATACCGACAATATGGGATGAGAAGCAGCACATTATAAAAATATTAACAAGTCACTGTTGAAAGCCTGCGGCTTTATGACCTTAGCTTCGCTCTGTTTATTGCTCCACTGTGGACTTGATAAATGGTAATGGCGATGCTTTTTTTAAATATTTAACAGTAGCATTAATAATATCACATTTGGTGTAGGTGTGGATTTCTTGGTTACTCTTCTGTTATCACCTATTTTAGGGCTCTATAAAAATTTGGCCTTATATATATTTCTTATGAACTCTATATAGAACTATGTGTAACAGGTTTTATGTATGATAGTCTTATAAGTGATTCCTGTAGAATATTAGCCTTTAAATTTTTTATTTGTGTTTGGCTAAGCTAAACATGTATGAGACACTTAAACATTCTAAAACACGATATCTTACAAGAAATATTCTTGTATTTGTTTATACTGAAAAAATCATACTGTTACATGAGAGCAAATGGTCCTATTGTCGGACGAGCGGATGCACGTGCTCAGTTTATTTAATACTTACGTAACTTAGCGCTTGGAGAATAAACGTGGGGAATAATGTTACAAGGCCAGTGCAATAAATAACAGGCAAAATAGCGACAAAATAAAACTGGCCGTAAGTAATGAAACGAAAAAATAAAATCATGCTTATAATTAATAAAAAAGTATTAAAACGTATGTTGATTAGAACGATTAATAGTTAATTTGGCAGAGAGCACCTAGGGATGAACTCGAGAGTAGTGAGTGATGAGTAAATAATTATACTCTTAGAACTGTCTGTCAACTGACAAATCTGGCTTCTTAGGCAATTGATTTTTACAATCGATGTTCCTAATATAAAACTTAAATATACTAAAATGATATTAGGATTTAGGAGTTTTGATAGGACTTTGTAAGTTTTTTGGAATCATTATCTTCGCATAAATGAAATGGCAATGAAATATTTTATAAATGAAATCTAAATGGATCTTTAACCGTATACTTAAAATTTATCCTATGAAATTGCATACTTGTAAAAAAGCACTTATACAATGGCTGAGTACCCTTAATTACGAGGAGGTAGAGGACCTCTTAACTAGAATAAGATAACGACCCCACTAACCGCAAACCGTAACCTGCATTGATATACCTATATGTGGACACGTAGATCCGATCCCAAGGAGTTCATGCTTCCGTAGGGCATACAGGCACATAGGCTCACATTCTCTCTCGTACGCACGCACGCACGCACACATACACACACACACACAAACACACACATACACACACACATACACACACACAACACACACACACAACACACAACACACAACACACACACACACACACACACACACACACACACACACACACACACACACACACACACACACACACACACACACTATATGTAGGTAAATCTGTACTTGCATTCTTAACTAACATGTTGTATTCTTATCGATAAGCTTCTCTTGTTCAAATTTGTTTAAATTTTTGTTTAACTTCTTGTTTAAAATTAAATGCAACTGTTATTGGAACTAGCTTACTAATAACATATTATAAAATAATATTGTAATAAAAAAGACCTAATCATAGATAATGCAAATGGGAAGAAGCGGGCCATTCCCAACACAAGTATCTTCGGATTACTTACTGGGAAGACCCGAATATAATTAATTGTAAAACACGATTAAGAAATAAAAAACTATTTTATTTTATTTTTTTATTTTATTTTATCTTCCTATTATTATGTTTGCATTACGTAGATCGACATTCGGAAATAACTAATTTCTAGTAGGTACCTAATACACCTAATTGATAAAAATGAAGAAAACAAACTGTTAACGTAATACGTATACCTTCTGAGTCAAATCAGTACATTATACATTAATTAAAAAATCTCATGGAAAAAGTTATTATTATCAATATAGAGGATGAATTTCGGCAGTATCATTAAATAGTATTGTTACTTTTTGTCGGTATGTCGTCTGTCTGTCTGTGATTGCATTGAGGAAGAATAAACCGCAGGATAGATTCTGATGAAATTTGGTATAATGATAACTGACGATCGGGAGCGGAGCAAAGGGAAGTCGCTAGTTTTTCTAAACAACTATGATAACACTTGTCATTGTGTTCTCGTAATTATTTATGATACTTTTAGCCTTCTTAAAGTACCTATATCTCTTTTATTGAATACAGAGAAATGCGATCCTTCTCGGGTTTTCTTAAATTGAATTTTATTTAAACATTTTAAGAACTATCTACATTCTCCAGTAGACGCAGTATTTCCATTTGAATGAACCTGCCTTGGTTCTTACAAAAGATTTACAGCTTTGTGAATTGCAAAATCAATACAATATTGTCCTTTGAGAAACAAAATTTTTAAAATACGATTTGAATAATACTTTCTTAGGTTTACGCGAATACTTGACATTATATGTAAATGAAACTATCTTTTCGGATTTTGTCGCGGATTTATTATGATTATTGGTTCCCGACGTTTCGAATGCTTTACCGCAATATTATCCTATATGTTGATCCGGATAACCAGCTGTCATCTTCAATCCAGTTATCAGCTATCATTATACCTTTCATCAAAATCTGTTCAATATAATGAGCATCACAGAGAGTTGGTTTTTTACAAATATTTACAAATATTTACAAAATATTTTAACAAATAATTCGATTCGTTAATATTTTGCCACCGGAAACAGATGTTGAAATTTCTATCTAAGGACAAGAAAAGGTCTAGGTTGTTAGGGGACAAGGATTATTGTACTTCAAATAGAGTCTCTAGCCTACGATGGCCACTTTTCGCTACTATTTTACATTACAATGAAACTGTCTATTCGGATTTTGTAGCGGATTTATATTGATTTCCGACGTTTCAAATTCTTTACAGCAATCATGGTCACGGGACTAAGTTATTTGACGTCTCAGGGGTTTACATACTTGTTACAGACAGTGCCTACCCACAATTTTTTTGTTATTTTTGTTAAGTGTTGTAACGATGGGATATTAGGAAATAAAAAGATTTTTTGATAAATATTTGTTTAATATCTCCGCATTACTTATTATAATTTTTGATTTCTTGTATGATATAATCTGTCACCAATGCCTTAGCGTCATCGGCAGCAATAAAATCATTATGAGAGAAGTCGTCACGGGCCACTCTACGGGTTTTGGTATTAGGCATACTCTTGGCCATTTCCAAAACGTCCCTCTCGTCTTGAAGGTCATCACTCATAGCGTAGTGCATTGTAACGTTAGCAGTAATTTTACTTAAATCATACATTGGAGGTACTAGACTTCCGTACTTCACTAGGTTCATGGCAGGACTGTAGTACCACCTTCTGAATTTTTTATCATGAATATTTTGTCCGAAGTGGGCGTACTGCTTGATAGAGGCTCCTGCTAAGTATTCTATTGGTCCGAAGATTTCTGCCTGCAAAAATTATTTTACATCATTTAGGCTAGAAAATTTTACTTTTATGTGGTGATATAAAAAATTAAATGTTTACCATGACATCTTTGACGCTAATCAGATCACACGCTTCATTGTTGTCACTGCATTGTCCAATACTGATTTCATTCCACTCAGGGCCAAGAATTTCAATCAGACCAATTCTAACCGCAAATTCCTAAAAATTGCGATAAATTAATGTTTCGATTTCGTTAAAATAAGTATTCAAAGAAAGAAAATACTCCTTCAATTTTAATAAAGTTATATTATTTGTCTAATACATACATAAATAGCTTTTGAGCTAATAGCCGCCAATCGTAGGATTGTATTAGGGAAGTTTCTTTGATAACCGACACCTGCGAGTAAATGAGCGGACGCTATCTTCTGGTTATATTGAGGAAGCATTGAATTTAATACAAGGAAATTAGTTCCTCCCTGAGAATGTCCAATGTAATGAAGCTGTGATTTTCCAGTATGTTGTAAAATATAGTCAATCATTGCAGGAAGGTCTTTCAAACCAATGTCTTCAAAAGTAAAATCGAAGAAAGCCCTTTTGTCCTTAGGATTATCAGGGTTTAAGGAAACATGTTTGCGCGAGTTAACGATGCCTCTTGCGTTTCCCATCCATACATCGCAACCACTGTCAGCGAGATTGTAAGCTGTAGAAATTGTGTTGTATATTATTAAAAAAATCGTACAAATATTCAATTTTCGTAGATAATAATTTTTGTTTTAGTTGTAATTTATTAATCTGTTATTGACTTTTAAAAACTTACCCATGCTTTTTTCCGGACCTAATGTGAAATAGGAAAAAGCAGCACCATGTAGTCCAGGCATTAAGAAGACGACAGGCTTGGCTGCTGGTGGCAAATTATCATTTCGGCCAAAGGGGATCCTATTCATTTCTAGGATGTACCCATCGCTCGTAATTACCGAATGTGTTTCAGAATAGTAGCCATCTCTAGCTATTCTTTCTTCCTAGAAAAGAAATATTAAATTAAAATTGCTGTGTAGAGATATTATTTATTAAAGATAATGTTTGAATATATTTTTTTTTAATTAATAATACATTTTGGTAAATATCTTCTAGCATTTTTTTTTAAATTAATATTATATTTCACTATCATAGTGATTGGGGAATTTTGTATTAATTATTTTTTAATTACATTTAATTATCTTTTATCCAGACAAATAAAATTGGGTGCTTGTAATTTCAACACAAATTTTCACTCAATGTACATATGAAATTATACGGTACTCTCATCAAAAAAATATTTTTTTTTATTTTTATCTGTCTTGTCTGTTTGTTCCGGCTAATCTCTGAATCGGCTGGTCCGATTTTGACGGGACATAACGAAGCCGAACGTGAGTCTTATATATGTACGTGAAAAAATCTTATAAAAGGATAACATTTCTGTTTAACCAATATAAAGGTCTAGAGGTAATCGTTATTATACTAACCGCACTATATTACAAGCTTTTATATATGTTACTTATACATACATATGTATTAAAGCAAAATATTTATGTGCGTTACTAGTATAACTTACAAAATAATTTAAAAAAATAATTTATAAAAATTCTCACACCTATATATTTCTTTCATAGGTTTTCTTCTGACAAAGCTATCTGAAGCCAAAGTCTGTTTGCATAAAACATTTCTTCTGTACCGAAAACTCTAGAGTGAAAGACAGGTAAAGACAGACTAAATTTACACCGTTCAGTTTCAACGAAGTAAATTAATATATGGTAGAATTATTAAATCCGCAATAATCGAAATTCATTAGGAGGACCTCATTTTATATATTACTCACGCACAAAATATATTTAAAGCTAAGTAGATACTATTACGTATACGATAATTATTAGTATTATTATTATATTTGGGATGGGTGCCGAGGTCGGCCCTTGCTCCGTCGACCAGTGTTGGTCCATTGTAGCTTACTTATTAATAACGTACGAGTATGTACACATGTATTATGTACGTTAAATATGGTTCTATGGTTCACTAACTAGACTGATCGTTTTTATTCTTTTTAAATATAGGGTTTCTTGATTAACTTCACGAGTTAAAATGTCTATCCTGTCATTGCTTATAATCACGAGTTAAAATGTCTATCCTGTCATTGCTTATAATTTTTAAAACTAAATAAGACTGATTTAAACTTCAGACTAAAGCTGATCCTCCTCGTATTAAGGGAGGTTTGTGTCCAGCAGTAGGACGATAAAAAGGGCTTACAACACATCATTACTTACTACATCGAAATACGTTCCCGCCTTCCATCCCGCTTCTGCGGTTAAAACTTGAACACAAATTAAGATCACTATAGTTATAATTCTTAACATTTTAAATTAACAAATGACAATTTGTTTCGGTTCAACCGTGTATTTATAATATTTAAATTATCTACGATCTAAGATATCCAAGATTATTTACGGTAGCTTCACTTTGCTATAGATATGTTTGTTTATCGAAATAAGATTATTATTGATTTACGACCGCGATTAAACCAATAGATTCTTTTATAAATATTGCGTAAGTACATAGGTTTATTATTAATACCGATAAATAAAGAGATATTTTGTAAATTTTTTTCTTTGCAACTTACTCGGACATGTGCCTTCATACTTCCAAGGCTTGCCTTTTATGATTAAAGATTTTTTACAGTTTTAACGATGAGTTTATTGAATTGATGTGTTAATAACATACTTACTATTTACTTACTTATATAACATGCCTTGTTTATAACATACTAGCAATAAGCGTGTTAATTTTTTTAATCGCTACAAAACTTCATTCGATCACTCGCTGGGTTGAAAATTCTCCAAAATTACTCCAGCTTTAATATACTCCTGAGCCGCGCAGCTACCTATTTCGTATATTATGTGTGGCGTGCACTCCTTATCCTCTCCTGTTATTGTAGTTTTAGTAGCTATATGCAATAAAAACTTGCAATTAAATTGCCTATATTAATCAGTGATAATGTACCATTCAAATGGTGAAAGAATTTTTAAAACCGGTCTAGTACTTTTTGAGCCAATTCGTTACAAACATACTTACATACAAATCTTTCCTCTGTATAATATTAGTATAGACTATTGATTCCCCCTTGCTCAGCTCTGGTTAATCCTTAAATAGGTACGTTTGATTGAACGGGATTCTCACAAGTGTGACTTAACCTATTGATACACGAACTCAAAGTTCGCCTAAATTTGATACATTACATTTTCTGGGGCTTAAAAAGTCATACTATTTGAATAATATTATGAATTTGAAAAACATGACATTTTAGATTATTTAAAAATATGATTAATAAAAATTAGCACCTATTAACTAAAATTAACTGAGAAACAACACTTCAGTGTTGGAGATAGTTCTTAATCCAGGTCATGTTGAGAAAATTTTTACTATTCTATTAATTCTATCTTAATCTTTCTAGCGTGACCCACATATAATATAAATTTTTAAATTATAATGCTAAACAAACTCATTTTATTTAACAAATACTTATTTCATATTCTAAAAAAGTATTGTCGCGGAATAGAGTGCGAACCCGTCATAATAGTACGCTTGTACCATGCCTTACAACAGCTAATGTCAATTTATAACTTTTGACAATTAGATTACAAGCACAGTTTATTGCAAATTTTAATGTGTCAGAGAGAGAGAGAAAGCATTTTCAGGAAAGATTTGGAAGTTACTAGAAACATTTTGAATTTTCGATACTAGAATGTTCTATATTTACGCATATAAAAAGGCCGGCAGTGTGTCGAGAGATCAGTTGAAGTTCGACGTTGAGTGAAGATTACGAAGAGATACGAAATAGTGGAAAAGTGAATAAGTGTAGTGAAATATTAAAAGTGGTGGAATATAGTGCTCAGAGACTCAAAATAAACTAGTGTTGTGTACAGACTGCGCGTGTATATACAGTATAAATATATTTGTGCAAGAACGCTTTCAATTTCCGATCCCGAACCCGTAGTACGTAACAGTATGTTTTATCAAAAAAAAATATCACGAATGTAATGTACCTTTAGAGAGAAATATTCTACTGCGGATTTATCTAAAGCGTTTTAAGGCCTTATATTGTCTAAATTTAATAGCGTTAACCAAGTAAATTTCTCTGAAGGACACGCCTTTCCCTAGGTATGAAAAATTGTGAAAAAAGGTGTGCCAAAATGTTGACCTGAGTAAGAAGTTATCATTACACAAAATTTAGCTAAAATCCCTTTTACCAGAGGGAGAAACAAATAACAAAATGAAATTTTTTGTTAGTTTATATCAACTTAACACAGCAATAGATTAATCGTTTTTAGTATAGACACAGAGTACATCAGTGAAGTGGTATGGGGTATTTTTATTCCTTTATATTAAACAGTTTCTTGTAGAATGTGTTCTCTTGACCGATCGACAATGACTGATACTATTAGTCTAGCTATGTACGCAGTTGATATTAAACTATATTAGAATGCGCAAACACAAGTGTATTCTCTTTTATTTTTCTAAATTCTATGAAAAGATATTTCGATATTACCGGTGATAATCAAGGCACAGGACTGACAAAATTAAAAAAAAATCAATATTCAAAATATTTTAATCAGCATAAAATTATAACATTTTTTGTGGACGTCATGAGTCTACTACCAGTTCGGAAAGAAGAAGTCTTTGACCTGAGAAGAACTGGCAAAAGAAAAAGCAAAAGTCAGAAAGCTTTACATATTCTCCAAAGAATATATAACACAACCAACGTCCAAAATGTATGGACTTAAGGATTTTTTAAATAGGAAAATTCGATAATTAATAATTTTTAAACCCTCTGGCAAACATTGTACTATCATTTTTTTAAAATGTCTACCAGGGTGACCACATTCTGGAAAGTCAGGGAAAGTCAGGGAAAAGTCAGGGAAGCTCAAAGTGGTCAGGGAAAGTCAGTGAAATCGAGGGGCTACCTTGAAAGTCAGGGAAAATTGAGATTTTTTGTGAAAAATTTTGCCAGCGATTGTAAAATTATTATTTTTTAAAAACTGTAATTGAAATCCCAGTGAAAGTTTGCTAATGATTGTAAAATGAGGGATATAATTTTATGCTCTGGTCTGACTCTTAATCCAGACCATTGAAGAATTTTTGATCTCACTACTTTTATAGGCCGATTTTTTGGGATAGGAACTTGGCCTTTTTTCACATTTTTGTTTTTTGCAGGATATCATGTCTTTTTTGCAAGTAAATAATAGGAATGACATTAATTCTGATTATTAATATTATTACCAAATTTGAAGATTTTACTGTCGTGGGAAACAAATAAAATAAATAAATTAGCTTATGAGGACCGATTCTGTTTTCGACCTTTTAACTTTAAAAAATGCCCTTTTCTGATATTCCCCTTTAATTGTAGCCTAAGACCTATCTTCACACCAAATCTAGGCGCACGGCAGTGCGCCAAACCAATGTTCCGGCCTAAGCACGCAGTGTGTATGTGGAACTTCAAATAAGTTTATTGCATGACTGGAAGTGTCCCATAATTTTGATGAATCAGAGATCAGTAGTAAAATCTTTATTAGATTTTGGTTCCCTGTATCTCCACAACGGTTTAACCTAATGTTTGGAAACTTTCCAGTACTCTTCAACTAGGTTATAGTAATAAATTATCTAAGTTTCATCAAGTTGTAATTATTACAAACAAAGTAACGAGGGAGTAAAACAGTTCAAAATGTTTCGCGAATATTTACACATTGTGAGCGTTAGGCCGGAACTTAGCCTGGCGCACTACCGTGCGCCTAGATTTTGTTTCATAATCGTCATATTGAATATTCGAAGTTCCAAATAATGTAACCGATCGCATTTTTTCGTTAAAACTAGTTTTTTTATTTTTCATATCGCTTAAAAATTACAAAAAAATATATTATATACCTATTAAATATTAAAGCATATTTAAAAATATTTATGACACTTTATATTTGTTTTAATTCAATGATTGGTCAGGGAAATTTGAAAAATAGTCAGGGAAAGTCAGGGAAAAGTCAGGGAACTTTTTTGGACATTAGCTGTGGACACCCTGTCTACGTACATTGTACACTGTTTGCATGATTTTATGATTGATTTGGTTCATTAGACTGTACAAACGTGATATCAGATAAGCTACTCGTATACCTAAAGATTGTTTAGAGATTATTTGGTCACAGACGTTTTAATTACATACCTCAAGCATACTTTCGATTTTAAGTAATTAATAAAATGAGGTATTTACTTTATCTTATATCGATGTATAGAGGACAATTTAAGTACATAACATACTACTCACCTGGCCTAGCTTCGTCTTCGTATAAATTGATTCAAGTAAATACTATGCAGTACACAAGTATATACACAAGTACTATATACTTTCCTATGTACATATTTTTAACGGTTCATATAGAATAAATAGAAAAATGAAAAACAAAACGTATTTATCCCACCATACATTTTCCCGGGATTAAAAGAAATGACTTATAATTCAATCCGTTCAGACGTTAGTGTATTCCAACTTTCAAATTTATAATATTAATTTATGGGTCTTATTTATGGTTCGTATCTAAATACTACAAAAAGCCTTTGATTATTTATGTTGTTTTAAATAAAACTTAAATTAAATTTCATCATTTTTTTCAATTGCTCTAAAATTGGTTATTATCTCGCGATGCAATTCAGCCCTGTGAAATGATAAATTAGGCTATTCGACCCCTCAGAGCTTCTACTTGGAGTTATAAGAGCTGCAAGCTTGTGATGCCCTTTCAGGTTTGCTTTGTGTTTATGACACTTTAAGCGAAGGATGACAGCTTCCCGATCGCATCTTCTTTTGTTGCACTTAACTTTTTTCTATCTCTTATATGGAACATTGATGTATCTATGTCAGAAACTTTGGCACGTAGCGTATTATACTCTACTAAATCGATTTCTTTGTCGTATATAAGCAAAAGATCTGTTTCGTTTTAACTAATGATTTTCCGAGGACTACAATCCTTCTCTCTTAATTTTCAAACACGAATGAAACAATAGCTGGAAAACTCCTTACGAAAATTAACTTAATGAAATGTATTTATGTTACTTAAACAGAATTTTATAAAGTTCCTGTAATATTATAATTGTTACAGAAATATCTAGATATCTGTATCTAAAATATGACTGATATGATGATTGCGCATTTACTTCTCCTACAATCGTTACTTGTAACATTGTGTCTGTGTGTTTATTGTAAGTATATCTCCTTTTACGTATTTTAACATTTCTATTAATTTTATCTTATTCTTTCCAGCGTGACCCACCCACATATAATATAATTTTTTACATTTATAATGCTAAACAATCTCATTTTATTTAGCAAATACTTATTTCATATTCTAAAAAAGTATGCTGTATCAATAAATATTTATTGCGAGTGTACCTTTAGAGAGAAATATTTACTGCGGATTTATCTGAAGCGTCTTAAGTTTTACAGCATAATATGTTCCAGATTTAACAGTGTTAACCATGTAAACTTCTGTGACCGACACGACACGACGGGATCAGCCATTGTTTTTTCCCCTATAGGTATGAAAAATTGTGGAAAAGGTGGAAAAAGGTGTGCCAAATGTTGACCTGAGTAAGACGTTATCATTACACAAAATTTAGCTACTTGTAACATTGTGTCTGTGTAAGTACATTGTACATCTCTTTTTACGTATTTTAGCACAAAAAAACCCGACGTAGCACAAAAGTACTAAGCAAACAAAGCAAAGCAGGACGAGTCGCAGTTGTGATAGTGGAAAATTAAAAAAGGCCATAAAATACGCCTAAATAAAGAAACTTTGCATGATTAGATAAAAGCAAAACGTTAACGTGAATGAGTCAGTTTTGTTGACTCTCATATCATTTGTTTGTTAATATAGTATAAAAATATTTTTAACTTACAGGCTATAAAAGTTGTTATTATCATGATCATTGTGTGGATAGATAATGAGGGCTATCGTGTATGAATTTCTCGCTAGGGGCGCTTGCGTAGCGTGAGCTCTCCGAAATGTCAAATGTCACTGTTTGCTGGTTGGTTACGCGCAATGAGGTTATAAAAGACTAGAGGAGCAACTACCAATAAAACATTGCAAAAAAACGTACCCACTTACGCGTTTAAAGTCGTAGCTTTGAATCTGACAGATAAATATGTCAATCCGTCCAAATAATTCATGTTTGTCTCATTTTTTCTATCGCAAACTAATTACCATAGAGAAGGATGTATGTATAAGGCTAATGTACTTTGAAAAGAGACAAGGCATTGTCATCGACGAAACGGTTAGGTGCTGCCATTGATCAACTTTAATTAATTAATTTCCCCAGAATTACAAAAAAAAACAAAGTTTGAATTATTTATTTATTTATGAAATATTTTTTATTCGACGGATCTTTTAGAGAAATTGATAAAGACTAGGTTATTATGAAAAAAAGCGTTAGTGTATATTATATGTATTTAAAAAATATAAAATCAAGATGAAATAAGTAATAATTATAGTTTCTAATTGCTAGATTAACACAGTTAGAAACTAGAAACTAAATACTATCTAAAAAATTTCTAATATTTAAATACAAATTCAAATAGAAGTTTATTTGATTGTTAAGTTTTATTTATTTATTTATTTAGCAATTTTATTAAATAATCGATTAATAATTAATTTAAGTTCTTCAATTAAAAGTGAACCGATTTTTTCTTCATACAGCATAACACTATTGCACGTATACCATAAAGAATAACAATAATTTTACATTTAAAAATAAATAAAATTTAATTTACTGGTTAAGTGGTTTAGGTGTTTAAATTTAAGAAAAATGTTATATTGAGGTAAAATAAACGTGATTGTACTATTTCTTCAATCAGTGAGTGAGTACTATACTGCAGTGTGTCTAACAAAACAGGCTTTAATAATCAATTTAAACTTACATATGTTAGTGTATGTTTGTTTTCAAACGTTTTCAATTACTAAACTCCCAATAGTCAAGGAAATTCGTATATACTGGTAACATTTATGACAAATACGATGTTGGATAAATTTATTTCGTCTTATAATGTTTTTATGGATAATCTGGAGAAAATTAAACAAATTTACTTGTGAAAAGTAACACCACTTGCTTTATTAATCTTTTCAGACCGTGATTGATACAATTTAACCACACATTTCACCATTTTCACAAGCAACCGCTCTGTTGACATCCAGCTAACAACTGAGGTCTAATATGCCTGTGGACATCTTCAATGTAGTCGCGCATCGATGCCGTACATTGCTTATCTAGTCCTATATAACATCATTGGTTACGCGGTTTATTTCTATTAAGATTAATATGACGAATATTTAGCAATACGTTAGTTTAAATATGGCAAATATAAGTTGCAAATCACTACTTACCACTGCTTTTGAATTAGTTTTAGCTTTCTGAAACTTATGTCCGCCTATTTTCCGAGCAAAACGGGACTGCGCAACACTGTTGCATGGACAATACGTTTACTGTACGGTTTTTTGTATTAAATATGATTTAAATGTAGATTATTGTTTTGGCGCCTGTAAAAAACATTAACAGCCGTACTTTAGGACCTCACTCTACAATGGTGCCACCTAGTGAGAAAAAAAACGATATTCTTCATTGACAAAACACGCTATACTACTAGTATCTATACATGTTGGCTGCGTTCAATGAAACATTTTACACTATATCTATATGTATAATGTATATACATACATGTATTAAAAAAATACCGCAGTATTTGTTCATAAAATATTATTTGGAAAATCATATGAAAATATAAATTATTACCGAATCTATAGTCTTTGGAATTTTTTACTGTCTATCTGTGAACGCATCACGAGTAAATGGACTGGACAGATTTTTATTAAATTTGATATGATGACAGCTGCCTGACTTTTACAGTAGGAAAATATTACATATCTAAAAAATCTATAGTAACTAAATTGTATTTAGAGAACGATCTCGAGGGAAGCGATACATATTTATAATATACTACGGTTTTATTTATAGATTTTAGGTTTTTAATTAAATTAGCATATCTTAGCAAACTAACATTTAAAATAAACGTCTAGTAAATATACTTAGTGATGATAATTTAAATAATTTCATGGCATACGTACACAAAGTATTTTAACTAATAATGGTCCGTCCTCAGACAAATGTAAATTTGCAAATTTCTTTGGGCTTATACCGCCTTAATACTTCCTTCATTAGGGTCTACGCGCCACTGAACCTCAGTATTTATCCTCTTAATGTCCCTGATAGCAGCTACGAATATTTTAATACCACCACATAATAAGAGCTTTAGATCACTTATAAGTACCATTTCAAAGGAAATTTTACATAATTATTGTTCAGAGATGTTTTAGTTAAGTTTTAGTTGTTCTATTTAGGTAAAGCGTTAAATTAAAAGATATCTTAAAAGGTTTTTCAAAAACTGTATTTTCTATCGTTTTATATTATACATTTTAACCTCGATTCTACTAGTTATTTTTAGCATTCTTCAAAAATTATTTTTACTTTTGCTGATGTTATCTATTTAAAACAATTTTAGTAAAAAAGTGAATTCTAAATAACTTTGCCGAAAATAGATGTCTATCATTTGTATTTAAGCTCTTTAAAATGGCGATTCGTTTGAAAATAAGACCACTGGTCGGAACTTTAAAAGCTATTACGATAACTTTTTGAAATAGCTTTAACGGGTAAATATTTATTATTTCTAAATTATACTTAGAGCTACGCATAAGGCATATAAAATTATTTTACTGATAATATTTATGATAGCCTTTGGATTGGTCAGTGATCCTTAAGATATTCATATTTCCTAACATACAGACGTACAAAGAAATAAACATGCATATCTTTATAATAGTGTAAGATAAGATAATATTTAGATAGTCATAGAAAACGTGCCTATGGTATTTCATTATTGTCATAGGGCGTCGAAGAAACATAATATTTATATTTAAACAATAATATTTTTATTTTAATTTACAATTATATATTTACATCTGATATAGCATAGAAAAAGCCTAGAAAGTAGAATATGTGACTATACTTTTAAGTGATAATTGTATTAATTAAGTGGTAAGAGAAATAAATATATTGAAATTAAATGTAGAGCAAATAATATAAAAAGTACAATATTTTATTTATTTTTCATTATGCAATATACAGATTATTTCTCAAGAGTTCCAATCACAACATTTTTCCGAGTAATGTTACACTCCGTTCTTAATAAGAACACTTGATTTATTATCCTACGTTCATATATATTTATGATATATGCAAAAACTTATAATATAAAATCATCGCCTATATTTCTTTATTTCTTTAATAATATAATCGTTTACCAATTCCTTCGAATCGGCGGCCGCAACGAAATCTGAATGTCTGAATGTGCTTCGAGGTACTTTACGAACTTTAGTATTACGCATATTTGCAGCCATAGCAAGCACATCTTTTTCATTTAACAGTATATCACTAACAGTGTAGTGCATAGTGACTGTAGCAGTGATTCTACTTAGATTGAACTCTGGTGGGGATCTACTTCTGTAATTTACTATGTTCCCTAAAAGTCCGTAGTCCCATCGCCTAAATGTACGGTCTCTTATGTTCTGGCCATAATGAGCATACTGCTTAATAGACGCTCCACCTAACATCTCACGTAGTTTTGCGAGTTCTTCCTGGAATTGTATTTATTATTTTAATTATATGTGAATAACATAAACAAATGATTGAAACAAAATATTTACATAAATAAATGATTGGGTGAGCTAAGGGGCTATTGGATATGTCAGCCTTACGGCTTAGAGGGTTTTTTCTATTTATAAGATAACTTAGGTAAGTAAGAAATGAGTTTTAAATAAAGAATTCTAGGTAGTGATATTTACCAATAAGTCTTTGAGACTTCTTCTAAGATAGCACTCATCATTTATGAATTCTTCGTCGCAACTGATGGCATCTACTTCGTTCAAGTTAGGGCCAAATATTTCAATTAAACCCAATCTGATGGCAATTTTCTGAACAGATAAAAATTAAATGATGGTATGTAAATTGTAAAGATACAATGAATGTTTTAAAATATGTATGTAATTTTATAAATACGTTTTACTTTTACAAAAATTAATATATTAATTATTAATAAATAATAGTATATGTGTGTCAATGCGTTCGTAAACCAATTATCTAATTATACTGAAACACTAGTGGACTATTCTGTGTATGCCTGCAAAACTTGAGAACAAATCCAATCGAAGCAAATGTAAGTCGCTATTATTCAATAAATAGAGGAATATATTATTCATTTATTCAGTTATACTTACATAAATAGGATCAGTTCGTCTGGCTGCACGTCTTAAAAAGTTATTTGGAAAGTGACTTTGATAACCCACGCCGGCAAGCAAATGGGCTGAAGCGATCCTCCAGTTATATTGTGGTAACATAGAAGTAAGCACTAGGAAAGAAGTACCGCCCTGAGAATGTCCAATATAATGAAGCTGAAGTCTTCTTGTGTGAGCCAAAGTGTAGTCGAGCATCGCTGGAAGATCTTTCATGCCGATGTCTTCAAAGGTGTAGTCGAAGAAGGCTAACCTGTCTTTCGGATTATCAGGATTCAAATATAGATGATTTCGAGAGTTCAAAACGCCTCGTGAATTACCCAGCCATACATCGAAGCCATTGTCAGCGAGATTATAGGCTGAAATTGTTAGTTTATTGTTAATTTTGCACAATTTTAATAGGAAAAACGTATCTTGTTTGCTAATACATACCAATGCTGTGTTCCGGACCTAATGCGATAAAGGATATAGCGGAATTTTGCAAGCCGTGCATCAAGAAGACCACTGGTTTGGATCTTGTTGAAAGCGTATCTCTATTTTCATGGCGACCGAAGGGGATCCTATTGATTTCTAGGATATACCCATCACTTGTAATTACATAGTGGGATTCGGAGTAATATCCATCTTCTGCTATTCTCTCCTTCTGTAAAAATGGAGTTTGAACTTAAAATTATAAATGAAATACTTTAAAAACAAGTAAAATAATTTATAAATAATATAATTATAAATTTTGATTAAGTTACGTTGCACCGTTACAGTTGGACACGCCGATTAAGATAATAAGGCAATCAGATTATTTTTAATTAATTATAATCAGTCTTAGTCCCGCAGATTAGTTAATCGACAATAATAATTTATCGTGGATTATATTTTGAGTATTAATTTTTGTGATTTCTTACTTAATTCTGCATATTGTATGTACTGTTTATTACATGTATTAATTATGAATCCTATTGAACACGTTATTGTGTATTACTGGCTTAGAGACTTCTTTCTGGGTTTTTATATGATGTAAGTAATATCTTGGTCTAAAGTTACATAATTTATTGCCTATATTTTAATTGATTATAAATGAACTAGTTATATGTCCTGGTTACGTTTGGCAACTTGACTGACTCTACATGTGTGGACGTAAAGAGACGAGAGGCTTGAAGAGTTTTGTCTAGAAACTATTGGTTAAAAAATAAGTACCACTACGCATATACGTAGACGTACCACGTTTATGCTGGTTGCATGGGCATCAGTGTATTTCTAATTTCTGCTAATTTCACAATTGTCTTTATTTTTGAATAGAGTTATAACACAATCACGAGGCGTTCTTTATGCGTTATCTTATTGAAAGATCATCGAAAGAACTAAGTAATTTAGTAAAAACTATCAGTAATGGGGATATGCATATATACGTATGTTAGCCTTAAGTTTTTTTGGATTAGATTAAAGTCTGTAATATAATAATAAAGCATAGCCACAGGCAAATTAAAATAAGTCTGTAGTTGACAGCTAAGTTCCCTTATTTCTCTTTACGTAACAGGAAATAAGATGGTCTAAATACGTATATTTAATAATTGATTACATAACAATTAATTAAATATTATTAGGCTTACATTTTTAAGCTCATTACTACTTACTATATCTTTTACGATGGTTGTATTTAGTCCATTTTCTTCTCCGGGAGCAGGTAATGCCTGGGCACAAACTAGTATGGTCACTATTGAAAATATTCTTAGCATGATACTTTTCCAAATGACAAAGGTGTTATATTCGCTCTTGTATTTATAACGTTTTAATTATCATTATCTAGGGATGATTACAGAACAGCTTCACACTTGCACGTGGGATTAGTAGAATTTTATCTTTGGATTTTGATTCAACAAGTACTTCTAAGCCTTAGTATTCGTGCGGTTAACTTTGATTTATGTCAATATTTTCTGTGTTCTGCCGCTTTTATATTATGACGCCTATCTATTACTAATACAATGTGTTATCTCTAACTTAAAAATTAACTAAATTCATATCTCCGCCATTTTAATGAGCATGTGTAAATAAATAATAATTATGTTGGGAAATTAATATACTAATTTCCCAACAAATTAAAATTCCCGAGAAAAGCACCATCTGGATCCATGGTATTGAGGCTTGTGTTGTGGATATCAGATAGTCGATACATTTAACAGTACACATATGCATATGACTTTAAATATATACATTATATAAATATAAACACCTATGACTGGTGTAAAAACATTCGTGCTTATCACAAAAACGAATGCCTACAACAGGACTCGAACCCGCGACCGCTGAACTAGCCAATATGATCACTACAAACTGAATCTTATCGTACGTATGGTTTTTACTCCTTCACGCTATATTGGCTTAAGGTTTTTGGATACAATTAACAACATAAATATAGTGAAAGAAGTAAAGATTCTAAATAATTTACTTTTGTTTGATTTCTTGCCCTTTTATCTGAGCGATAAAAAGTAAGTTTACTGTAACTTATCTATTATAGTGAAAAAGAGGACTTTTTATGTACTTTTATAATGGAATCATGTAATTTAAAAATTTTATAATAATAAATTTTTCTCATTTAAAGTATTTCTTAAAATTTTGTCTGAAGATTGTCTTAGCAGTTATAATCGGATAGTGTTTCAGACGGGACAAAATAATAAATAAAGTTCTTCTCCGAAATTCGAAACATTTATAGCCAGTAAAACTGCTTTATCTGGTAGATCACTATTATAAATTGTATAAAGATCCTTATCATTGCAATTATAAAGATACTGTACATTTATGAATACGTGCATATTCATTAAAACCTTCATTAATGTTTGCTTTATCTCACTTCCCTCCGTGCTAAGTTTAGCTTTTCTCACAGATCTATCAGCTTATTAACTTGCATCCAAGTCAAGTGGTCACTTGGATAACCGAGCAAGTTCAAACTCGAGTCTCGCACCTCTGATTTTAGAAATTATTCTCACACGAAAATGTGTGAATCATTTCTAACATGACTTTTCTTACGGTGAAGAAAAACATCGTGAGAAAACTTGTATGTCTGAAAAACCTAACAAGTTTTCAAAAGATGTGCAGTAAGACGATAGAAGGGCTGAATACAAGAAATAAAAACTTCTTTTAAGCCATCATTCATTTAAAGGCACGTACCTACGTTGCGTATTTGTAATAAATAGTCTTCGATTTACATCTAAGTTTTATAGGTCTTAAACAATTCCTAATCGATGTGTTATTATTTTACTTACTATTTGAATTGAGATAAAAGTATGGCGTAGAAAATACTACTACAAGATACTTCTGTATTATTGATATAATAAAATCTACCTAATTTCAGAAACTACAAAAATAAAAGACATAATTATACATATTATGGCAACAAAGAAAAAACAATTTTGTTGCTATGTATGTTTACAGTATCTTTTAATTTTTGCTAATCCTAAATATATACATAAATAGGTATGTAAAGAATTATAGTTTGCTGGATTCAAATTAAAAACGCTTAATAAAACTGCAAAATATATTATTTTATTTATTTTGTATGTTTTTTTTGTAATGCGCAAACTCAAAAACTACCTCACTGATTTTCAAAATTCATTTACCTATTAAAGGTAAATGAATTTTAAAATAGTAAGTAATAGCAAGTAACGTGAAATTAGATTTGTTACATAAGTTACGTTTTAGTTAAAAAGTAAGACATTCCTGCAACCATTTGTATTTTTTGTATACTATACCCAAGTTTACAATGTGGTGTTTGATATAATTTAATTTGAAATTGCAATACTAAAAAAACTTGGAAATACATACAATACGTCACACATCCATACTCAGTTCTAATCTATACAAAAAAAAAACACTCAAAGATAATCTAACTAAATTATTCAATCAAAACAACGTAAAATCGAAAGACTCGTATCAAGATTTTATCCTTATCTAACTAAATAGTTTTAGTATCAAGTTTGATAGTGAAATTGAGTCTATGTAAATACTTGTAAACGATTTTGGCTCAGTTGGCAGTGACCCTACTTTCTGCGCCAGCGGTCGCGGGTTCGAGTCCCGCTGTTCGTTGAGCACGAATGTTTGTTCTCCAGTCATGGGTGTTAATATTTATATTATGTATGTATTAAAAGTTTATATGTGTAGTATATCAACTATCTGCAGGTATCCGTAATACAAGCCTCGTAGCTTACCACGGAACTAGATGGCGCTGTTGTAAAAAAAGTCCCAACATATTTGAATAAAATCGGATTTTTCGCTTAGATTTATTACCTAAAACAAAGCTATAAAGGCGGACGAAGCAGGGCAAGTCTGTAGTTAATCATAAACATATGTATTTATGAACTCTTTGTATTATATTACTTTATATACGATAATTATTATTTATCTATAGAGTGTAAGATTATATTTTATCTTTCCAGAAAAAACTTCGATCAATAGGAATATTTATATTTATTTCATATCAATGTCGCAGTTTAATGCCTGATTATTTATAAGAATTTACTATGCAATCTCTTTTTACTCGACTGGGACGAAGATTAAAGGAGGGTCATGTGTTTGACCTGTATTTTCTTTCTTGTGTTATAACTCAACGGCTTAGCCTGATTTTTACGTTGTTACATTCGCCTTGATAACGTGAATAAAAAAATAAAAAAGGAAACATATCTATGGCATAATACTTCATGTTCTTTGTCCTCATATTCTCAACTTTCTTGTTCGTTCTTTACCACGCTGGTCGCTGTTAAACTTTCATATCTGCGTTTTTGGGAGCCATGATCAAAATCCGCAAAAATCCCAAAATATGTATAAAACTTTCAATAATAATTCATGGGATTAAACGAAAAATATACCACTGTTGTTGAAACAGTATTTCTGTTTAGAGAATAATAATATCCGATATGATATCAACGAATTATCTTTTGATAATGTAAATATAATCCTTTATATATTAATTGCGTCCGGCATTCAAACTCTTCGAGTAAGAAAACTATATAAGAACAACAATCTATACTTTATAATAAAGCTGAAGAGTTTGTTTGCATGTTTGGTTGAACGCGCTAATCTCTGGAACTACTGGTCCGAATTGAAAAGTTCTTTTTATGTTGGATAGTCCGTTTATCGAGGAAGGCTATATGCTATATTATATGACGCTACGACAAATAGGCGCGGAACATCAACGAAAAATGTAACAAGAACGGGAAGGACGGCGTTAGTGCTACGAGGTATCTTACAGCGCGAATCAGAAAGACTTTGGTTTCCGGTCTTTAGAACGCCTGCGAAGCCGCGGGAAATGCTAGTATCTAATAAAACACCAGTTGAATATTTATGTAAATTATCATAAAATATTAGTAGTTAAGATAAACTTCTGTAAAACCTTTACGATGCTGAATATGATATTATATTATATTATGGTAAAAGTTATAGTGGACTAAAACTTCAACATTTGAGATCAATATCATCATTATCAGCCCCTTTTAATGTCCCACTGCTGGACACGGGCCTCCTTCAGTACGAAGGGGATCAGGCCATAGACAAACGCGCTGGCCCAGCTAGCAACACGCACTACGTGTTGGCGGACATTTCTTTCGAAAACTTGCTAGGTTTTCTCAGACATGCAGGTTTCCTTACGATGTTTTCCTTCACGGTAAGACAAGTGGTAATCATGATAGAAATGATGCACACATGAAAATATCAGATGTCCGAGACGCGGATGGGCTCAACCCATTTGCTACCACATAGAGAATAATATAATAACTAAATATTGTAGTAATTTTGAATTGGAACATAAAATTTGAGACATTTATTTATATTTTTTTTAATATTTAAAATCTGGGTGACAGTATTGAGATTCTAGCAAATTTAGATTCATGCACAGCATCCCATACAAACATAACAGTCTATTTTACTGAGAGTAGTCGTATGCGGGTACAGTTATAGTCTGAGAGAACTTGGACAGCGTAGTGGACTATAGCCTCTATCCCCTAGTACTGTAATGCTCAGCTTTAGGACGCTTTAAAAGACTAAACAATACTACTACAACTACGTAGTATATAAGAAGCGTACCTATATTATACACCATCTCCCTCATAGCACGAAGGGATAGGCAGCCAATCCAATAGAACTTTTGTTTAGAATCGCCAGTATGTAGTAAGAAAAAAAACTAATCTTTTAAGATACCCTATCGCTTTCAAAGCAATTTATTATGTAAACTATTTTGTACATAGCTTGTGTTATTATTTAGTATTTACTCAGATTAGTCAAAGAATTCCTAGAACTTAGGATTAAGATCGGATATTTTTAACTCTACTTTCAAGAATCAAACCATTATAAATTATAATGTAAATGCGGAATTTTACATGGGTGTGTAAATGTGTTTGATGCGTTTTCACACTAATATACTCGTAGTTCGTTAGATATTTAGTACGATATTTAGTACGTAGATGTCTATCTAATAACTCTGCTCTGCTATACTACTCTGTTAATTTGTGTGAAGGTGCTGTTAGGCATATAAAACGTACCGGGAAGAAATGCGATATTTTTTAAATTAGTATTTAATTAGTAGGTACGTACATTAAATTCTTCATCTAAGAATGTTTCATATATAATTGGAGAAACGCATTAGATGATAAGTTCTTCTTATAATAATTTCAATTAATAATGCGTAATTTTATATATATCCAACAAAGTTGTGGAAAAAATTTTGCAAACTCTTTTGTATAAAGAAAGTAGATATGAATAGATAAAAAGGTAAAGATAAACCTGTATTTTTATAAAAAAAATACCTAGATCTTTTATTTGTTAGGTATGTGCTCTTTACTACTTCAAAACTTGTTCTTAATAATTATATTACCATTAAATTTATATTTCTACCAATTGTGAACCTATTTTTAATTATACATAATAATATATTTTTTAATTTGGCTATGTGTACCATATTTAATATGTATGTGTGGTCGTACTCCTCCAAAACGACTCGGCCAATTTTAATGATTTTACTTTACCAACCATTAAAATATACTTTAAACAGACAAATCCGAGTGAGCCGAAGGTGAGTCGCTAGTTTTGAACCAATAAATAAATAATAAATAGTGCTTTCATTAAACCTTATATTCTAAATAATTAGAAATTCTACATTTCAACTCTCATAGAACACTTTCAATCACCAAATTCAATTTAAATTTCAAGTCCAATTACCTCTTGCGCTTGATCGACATTTTCTCTTCCATTACCTTCAAGAAAATCGTTATTTTACTCCAAAGACGAAGTCACCGTGTGATTTGAAAGATTTAATCTTTTTTCATTAACTTTAGATATCGGTTTTACTTTGTTTTGAAAAACTTTGGTATTTCATCTTCTTGTTTCAATCAAGTATGTTCCTTACATACATAAAATAAATAAGATAAATCGAAATTTAGTGTCACATTTTGGGCCATTTTTAACGGACTCAGTACAGAACAATCTATAACTTCTTGATATATGATCTGCTTGTCCAGAGGGTAACTCAAGAAATACTTTCGCATTTATATAATAAAAGCTTTTACTTACAGTATTGTATTCAATATACTAATATTATATTACTTTAATAAACAATATTTTTAAACAGTAAAAAATAAATATATTTGTAATGTCAAAATCACCGGTTGCACCGATTTGAATTTTACTATCAGATAAGCTGATGTTAGTAACTGAAAAAGAACGGACGATAATTAAAACGTGGAATTGAAGACGTAGAGACGAAGTGAGGGTTCGTCGCTAGTGCAAAATAAGATAAATATATAAGTTCAAACTCTCGGCAGTCGTTCAAACTGTATCTGTTATAAACTAAAGTTAAAAGAGATATGATAGAAATCAAATTGCTATTCTGCTGAACAAGCTCGATAAATTCCTTGTAAAACACTCGCTTCTAAATGAATTAAAACTTTTAATGGTGGCTCGGGCGCTAAGTACTACACGAAACAAATAAAGTTTCTATGTGAGTAACAGGAAAGTAGAAGTTGAAGACGCGTGTAGTAAAAAGTTTAGTTTGGCTCAAAAATCCTGTAGGCAATTTTCCAAATGAACATTAAAATCTACGAAAACTTTCTAATGAGTAAAGAATAAAGAAGCAAATGCTTTCATTATTTAATGAAAACTTATATGTTTCTTATTTGTTGTGAATTCGAGTACCGCGATATATTAGAATTTTTTATGTCAAAATTGTTTTCAATTTCAATTTTTTTTATTTATTTTTCAGGTAAGATGCAGTAAGACTTAAATTGAATGACTTATTTAATTAAATGCTATCCTATACTTGTAGCAGATAAAGAGAACTATTAAGGTACGTAATATTTACTATTGTATAGTGAACAAAAAATAATGACTAGAGTTCATTACTATACCTATATTTTTTACTACTGAAGTTGCTCTACGTACGTTGATGTTATTATTTCAGAAGTAGTCAACGTGTAAATGCAACATAATCGTTTTTTATCTTTGCTTATTTATATGTAGAAAAAAATTGACGTATTCGCAAAACAGGTACAAAGTCTTTTTAAAAGTGGAAAATGCAATGACGTAGTCCGGTTGATTGACAAGAGGCGATCGTGCGTTTCCGATTGGACTCCAAATTGTCAATGCAGCCGTAAACCCTTGTCAATATGTGCTCAAATGAAAATTACTTGTTGTTTTTCAGAATCCTATTTTTTACTCTACAGTCTAAATGACTAAGCAACTCTTTTTCACAGGAAATATATAATAATACGTGAAGCAAAAACTATTTACCCCTTTTTAAGAAAATTGCGCGGGCGGAGGAGTTTGAAATTTCGGACACTTAGTTTATATAGAGGAGTTAAGTTTTATTAATTATGCATAAAAATACATTAAATCTATAAAATAAACATTATGTAACACACTACCATGTATTTGACACACTGAATGTCAAACAATTAACCATAAAGAATTCATGTATTACAATATATACTCGTATAAATAATATAATAGGTGGTTATTAATTATGGTCGATTTAGTTTTATTTAATAGCCACTTCGAAATTAATGATTAGAGATTTTAATTATATGATTGATATTACAATTTTATAATGTAATATTTTCTCGCGGCTCTGCCCGAGTTATATCATTTTGTAGAATTGCCGTTCTCTAAGGTCAAGAAGTAGTACAAAGAAGCCTAAAACCTTCCTTTTTTTAATAGAACCAGTATTATTATTTATTATTATTATTAGATTAGTGCGATCCAACAAACAAAAACCTTTTTAGTTTTATATCACAACATTTTGCTCCATATAATATAGAAGGCGATAATTACTAGCTCTAGCTTGCAGGTGTTATATAGAGTCACGTTCCGCCTGTTGGCGCCGGCCCTGTTCAGCTGATTGTACTTCAACTTGTGAATTCTTTTGGTTTTAATAAAACACCTGTTTCGAAAGTCAAATCCGTTATTACTGATAAAAAGTAGATTTATTTTATCTCTGATATTTATAATCTATTTTTAAAGATATAAATAAATGGTTATTGCTTTAAATTTAAATGTGGACTGATTAATGCTCGGTTTCTAGTTACTTTTATTGAAATATATGTAGCACTTGCGTGTAGGCACTTAATTTTAGTTTATTTCGGATCACAAACATATTTTGTTAGCTATTGTTTAAATAATAATGAACGGACTTGCGACGAAATCGATATACCTAGTAGATATAACTTACTACTTTCTATAGAGCATGTATTCAAGAATCAATTGAGTCTTGCATTATGAAAACTTAAATGATATCGTTATCATAAAAACTTAAATGAGCCTTTGTTGTTTTTATAATAATCACATGCAATATAATTTTAACAAGGGTTAATAAATGTCCTGAGAACACTTGCATGTTAAAAAATTTGCTTGCATTTTTTGTGTGATGTTAAAAATATTTTCTCTAAATACATATTTTAACTATATGTTTTTTCACGTAAACATTTCTATAACTTCATTCTCTGTGTTGCTTTTTGTGAAGCCACACAATATGTTTCTTTCTTTACAGCGTATGAATAACTGTTAATATTTTTATCTTATCATTTGATTACATTTTCGAAACAAGGTTCAAACAAAATATAAATTAAATCGAATACTTTTTGTAAGTAAATACAACCCTTATTATAATATTCACGCCAATATTATGTATGTGGATAAAATATATGTATTGGGAAAATTCACTTAATAGAATTAAACTTTAAAATCAAAAGTTGTTTCTGTCCCTTATCAATAGAGTCTTCCACTCCCAAGAAATTTTGGTAATAAACTGAGTGCAAAGAACTTTCAGTTTTACGATTATTGCTGAATTTGCTTTGTTCAGTTTCAGGTTGTAAAAAGATAATATGAATGCCGTTATTGTGGAATGTGCAAATGGAGTAAACTATTCTGTCTGGATAGTAAATACCCATGGGTATACTGGGTATAAGAATTTTACTATCTGAAACATTGTGTGGAGGTTTAATGATATTGAAGTTTTCATGCTATTTGAGTTTAGACAGACTTTAAAATAATACCTAGGTACCAGAGTAGATAACCAGGTATCATCTTATCCAATTTCATCAAAATATATTTATTTGTTTTCTCATGAACAAACTATATAAACTTACGGAAAACAAAGTATATAAACTTACTTACGGAAAAAATTGTAATAACTATAGATTTCAATAAGACTATTTCAATAAGATTTTTCCAAAAAAATATTAAATGCAAATTGCACATATTCGGCCAGAATTTTAATATATGTATAGGTTGATTACTCCTTTCGTAAATATGACGAAAAAAAAACAATATTACTATAGAATGTACAAGTTATAATTTGTTCCCCAATAGTTTTCAATTATAAGTTTAGAGAGCACTATCTGTCCTATTCATTATGGTAAATACCTTCCAGTTTTAATTGAACGTGACAAAATTTTGATACCAATAGAGCCACAGCAAAGACAAATTAATTTGCGGCGGCCGCTCTTTTCAGTTCATATCACTTCAATAGCGACAATTTGCATTAAATTTGGTCAAAATTGAAGCGCAAAATACTATAGCGGTATTTATAAATATTTTATAGGTAAATAAACTACTCTTTGTTAAATCATATATTTTCAAGATACATATGGTAGAGATTTTGATAGTCACCCAAATCGAAACGTTGCTAATAACTTAATCGGTAATGTTACAAATATAACATACCCTTTGAAAACTTAAAGCTATCTTGAAAGAGTGCTTAAAAGCTCGTACTATAAAACCTGTATGACAAGCACTGTTACATTCCTTAAGATTTACAATATATGGAAGAACAAAAGTTAACAGTCACTAAAGTTAGTATTAGATTGAAAATGTTTCAAATCAAATCAAATCAAAATATTTTATTCAGCCTAAAAATTGTAACAATTTCTTACTGAACGTCATGAGTCTACCACCAGTCTACCAGTTTATAGAAAGAAAAGGTAAACGATACTGATGAGATGAAAAAGTATGGCGACCAGTTAAATTCACAGCATGAGTTTTCACTGTTCATTTTGCATGCTAATGCATTTCCCTTAGCCGTTAATTGATAACAGTCGACGAACCTTGTCAGGACGAACTGACAATCTCTGACACAGCTTCATCGTTACTAATTGGAAGCGTTCGAGCGTTGATTTTGTACGTGCATCCTATCTTGTATGGACTTCAAATATTATAGTATATTTTGATAAACAGTCAACATAATTGAATTACTAAACTATACATGGCGTTTTTTTTTAATTAAAAAGCAAAGCCACAAAATTCAAATCATTGAATCTTTAAATAGATGATGACTTGCATGATAAAATATATTCGTAGTATTTCAGGTAATATATAGATAATTTAACCCCCACTAGTATATACCATATGATAAATGTACCGTCAGCTGGCGCTAATTCATGAAGCGTCGTGATAAATCGCTCTACGACAAGTTAAGAAAAGGTCTTTCTAAACTGGACTCTTCCATTACTATGATAAAGTACTATATAAGTATTTTTGTAAAATGCATTAGATTTTCAAAACTTATTCCTTTAGTTTATTGTAATGACGTTTGACTATTCCTTATAGATGAAATAAATACTGAGTTATAGTAAATCCCTTTTTCTTCATTTACCCCTAACCTTACTTCTTCTCTAAACTATATCTCCCAGTGTGTATGCAACTTTGTCGCGTAGGAAGAACTCATTAGCATCAGGTTTCCATGAGTGTTATACCCTGCGAGTTGCTTCTAGTACTTCTTTGATAGCAGATGGAATTGTGATAACAACTCTTGGTAGTTGTGATCTGGTTTCGCAGTCTAACCGTCAGGGTGTTGTAGTTGAGTGCGTAAACGATGCTTCGATAACCCATTGTGATGTCGAAGCTTCCGTATAACATGCTGAATATATGCAGTATGCGTAAGTGCATTTCCCCACAAAAAAATGGCTTATCTTAATTAAGCTTGCGTCATTAATTATGTTGTCCTCTATTCCTCTCAGGGAATCTCATATTGCGCTTGCTTTAGACACTGTCAACACTCGAAATTTCTTTTGCTCGAATGGATGATCTACTACGATTATTTTAGGGCTTAAGTCTTGATAGAGTAAAATAATAGTATTCGCAAAATATATCGTTTAGTTAAAAAAAACGGTATTACAATACTAGCTGACCCGGAAAACGTTGTTTTAGTATAAATTAATAAGTATTTATTGAAACCTTTTTAGTACTTACATAATCATAATTTCTTCTTTTAATTTTTTGACATTATACTGATTGAAATGATATATCTAATGAACGATTATGTGACTACAAGAAAGTTAGTTTTACATAAGACATTTTGCCAAAAAACCTTTCTAAAGTCAAAATAGTCGAACGAAAACCAAATGACGAAAATCATAGAAGATTCGAGAGAAGTAGTATGCACACATTGTGCAGAACTTCGTAAAACATTTAAAATTATAGCAATATCTGCTGTATTACCAATGATAGTGTTTTCAGCAGTGCTTTTACTTTTGTCTATAGAAAAAGGGGATTCTGACATGGAAAGTATTACAGAAGTAATAGTTGAATTCATTTTAGGACTGCTTTATATCCAACTGTTCGTAGCGACGGCATTTTTAATCATAGGCTTTATCAAACGACATCGTCCAGTGCTGAAATACCAAGTATGGTATATCATATTCCACGTAATCAGTATGAGCCTGTTTATTGTATCTTCTTTAATAATGACATTAGCAAATGAGGCGCACTTTCTATCAGTTGCTGTGATAATTTCTGCTATGGTGTACTTTGGCATACTTTATTATTTTTATAAATATAAGAAATTTGCGTCGATCGTTTTAAGACGAGCGTATTAGTTAGTGTTATTAAATGTTAAAAATGTTATATTATAATATATCTACTGAAGTATATTTTGCTGTATGTTATTACAATCTATTCATAAAATTTTATTGATTTTATTTTATTAGGCATTACTTATTTAAATAATACAAAGATCCCTAAAGTTTTTGGTTCACTCAAAGTACTTTTGGTTTGTGAAGGAAGGCCTATTGTGTGTGGAATCAAAGATTTGACGTTGTTACTAAATCGGCTTTTCTCCGCATTGTCCCTAACCTTAGAATTAGCATAAACTATTCATACGGCTTTTATTCTAACCTCTGTATTTTTAACCGATTATTCCAGAAGGAGGGTTGTGTACTATATATTATATTTATATGGTTTGGCATATTATTTGTTATTTTGGGTGATTGAGCTTGACTAGTTTGTAATATTGATTTTTGTGTTTGTATTCAGTTCTATTAACGTCCCACTGCTGGGCACGTGCTGCTCTCAATACGAGGGGGATCAGGTCATAGTCCACCCGCTAGTGCAGGTTAGCGTACTGCGCAGTGCACATGTCTTTCAAAAACTTGCTACGTTCTCTCAGACATGCAGGTTTCCTCGCGATGTTTTCCTTCACCGTAAGACAAGTAGTAATCATGATAGAAAATATTCGCACATGGAAATATCAGAGGTGCGAGACCCGGACTTGAACCAGTCACAAACACTCGGATACAACAGAATTTTATAGGTTTTAAAACTTTTTACGACTTTGAAAGCTTACCTTTTTGTTTCCAACTTTTTCTTTATTTTTTATACATCTGTATACTATTTTTATGCAAAGTCACTAATATACATTTCATACAGTAACTTCAATCTCGGAGTTACAGAAAAATGAATGAAAGCTTCTTTATAAAATATAACAAAAAAGCTTGTCAGGGCTCTTTATAAAATTACGCTATATTCTGCCATCTCATATTTTCAATGGGAGACGTCTTTATAGTAGAAAACTGATGTGAAAGATTCAAATTATATTTAAGACTAGACTTTAACTGGAGCTACGGAATGTAGAATATTAGGCCTTTTTACTCGGCTCGAGTGAAGTAGAGAGAAATATTTTAACTTTCTTATAATATTGCATGAGTATTTTTATTAAAATGCCACTTAAAGTTAATTAAGAGTCAGTATAAAAATAACGTAAAACTGAACTTATGCGCATAATATCGAATATGTACAAATTTCGCACAGCCTTCGACGAACTGCGATGAAAGACCCTAATAATAAATGAAGGTAAGCATTTCGAGTTGCTAATGGTTCAATAAATAAGAATACAAATGCTTTGTAGTAGGGAAAGGAACTCGTTCCCACTCTAGTCACGAAGTATTTATGTTTTCAAGTATCGAAACTACCCCCGCTGGGGAACCATTGGTATTCGTTAGAGCGAACTAACGCCCAACCAATAATGACAAGTTAAAATTCTGTTTTAAGTGAGAAATGGGAGGAACGGTCTTATAGTAGCGTAGTATACACTGTATGTGTAGATACAAATCAGAAAATAATAATGCTCGCTTCATCTAGCCGATTTCGGAATACTTTACCTATCTGTGCATTAGATAATACAAACACAAGTAGGTATACGAGTAGGTATATTATGTACTGTCTGTTCACTATTAAAATCCACTGCACTGACACTACCGCACTGTTCGAGTTGCAAGAAATATCTCAACAGCTAAACTCAACAACCTTAGACAATAGGGATTCAAACTTAGGATCTCTGGAATTTTTCTTAGTAATTAATATAGTCATTAGACAAACGACGTTTACAAATATAATAAAAAGAAAAAAAAATACTCTGTATAACTCCATCAAAAGGCTACTAGAGGGTGTACATAATGAATGGTGACACGGTGCGTAATGGGACAGTTAGCTTAGTTAGTTCTGAATATGGTCTTATTATGTTTTCTTTATACTGAGAGTTGTATTAAACACTACAGAGTCATCCTCGCTCCGCTCGACTCGGGTTGTCTCTAGATAGGGTTTAGTAGATTTCTTAGGAATGGAATATTTTTCCTTATTAAAAGGTATCTATCCTATATGTTGATCCGAATAACCAGCTGGCCATCATAATACCTTTTATAAGAAACCTGTCCGTTTTCTCGTGATGTGGTAACAGACAGACTATTAATATATAATAACTACTAATTCAGCCTCAGTATCGATAGTAATTACCTACTAATTCAATTAGGTTTTCCAATAACTAATCAAAGTACAGACTAGACTTAAATTTTTATTAAATTAATAGAAGGAAAAGTTAGATCAGTTGCGGAGTACTGTCAAAATGGGCGATTCGATTACATTTATAATACTGACAAAATAGAAATATCCTGTCTCTTAAATACAGATTCAATTATTTAATAATTAATTGCCATATTAGTTTTATATATTTATTGCCGTAATACCCTTCACAATTTATTACGAGGAAATATACGTATCGTACATATCTACAAATATGACCCCTCCCATATGAGGCCAAAGGGATTTTAAAACTTATGAAATTGATAAGATATCGTATAACATACGTTTAGGAATGTTTATATCTTACATAATACCGGAAGCTAGATAATATTAAATAATAATTAATCGTCGGAAACTTCTGCTACTAAAATACAATGGTTATTATTTTAATTTTTTAATTTTTTGTATATTATAACGATTGACCTGACGCTAAGAAGTTACTATAAAGAATTAATCAAAGTAGTGAAACACTAGTACTTTCTTAGGTGTACGCGAATACTTGACATTATAAATGAAACTATCTTTTCGTAGAGTCTCTCCCGTGACCATGATTGCTGTAAAGCATTCGAAACGTCGGAAACCAAAAATCATAATAAATCCGCGACAAAATTCGAAAAGATAGTTTCATTTATAATAGTAAAACACTAGTCAAGTGCAGAATATCGGCCTTCACGTGTCTTTCGAAAATTTGTTTTGTTTTCTAGATATATAAATATGTATGCATGTTAGCTCACAATCTTTTCCTTTACTGTAGGACCATGTGCCTATTATTTGGAAAATCATTCGCGCATGAAAATATCAGAAATGCGAGGCTCGGGATTTGAACCCACTTTACTTGATGTCGGGCCGTTACTACTACCCAGTCTGCGCAATTTATATCATTAAATTATCTAGAAGGGCGAAAGGAGACGTAGGAGACGGAGAACTGAATATTGGGAGTAGAGGCCGAATAAAGGTAAAATAGTCGGACCGGTAGTTACCGAATTCAAGCAACAATACTTCTGTAAGATTTCGTGAGGGGCGAGTTTCCCTTTAGCTAACCCAATTCAATCTAATAATCACTTCAATATGTGAAAAGTTTTGTCATCAGTATTCTATTCACTAATATAATATGTACATCATATATATAAAGTATATCTTAATCATCAAAATATACGTACTATTCCCTGCCGAAACTCGATTTCGTCAACTTAATAAAAAAAATTATACGTATCTTTACACAACAAACACCTCAGTATCCTTAGTCCTTGGTTCTAAGTTAATACTGCCACTGTCCACTAACCAACCTTGACCTGCCTCAGTAAACGTACTTAGGCACTGAATTCTCGCCAGATGTGGGTACGCTAAGCAAACGGCTTTTAGAAACACTCGCCGCCCTGCAATATATCATGCGGAGTGCTTACTCTGACGCCAGGCGACAGGAGACATATCGAGCGTCATCTGTTCTGAAGCTCGTGACTTATTCTGGTTTTTCCCCTAATTACTTACATAGATCATTGTAATACGTAAGAAAGAAAATAATATATAAGGTGTATAATTATTATTTACGTTATGTTCAAGCGGAATAAAGACACTTGTACAATGTACATATATGTATCAGAATTTTCCTGTGGGAGTTACCGGTGACCATGATTGCTGTAAAACATACGAAAGATCGGGAACCAAAAATCAAAATAAATCCGCGACAAAATCCGAAAAGATAGTTTCATTTATAATGTCAAATATGCGCATAAACCTAAGAAACTATTATCTTAATCTTGATGTTTAGTGACAAGTGTGCTAAAAATTACTCAAAGATTAACTCGAACTCTGATTATTAAACCACCATTTTTTGTGATAAATCTTCGAATAAAATGATAATTTTTATAACTATGTATATTAATTGAACGTAGAAGTTAACATAGTGATAGTAATAATAATGTTCTCCGACCGATTCCGGCCATGGCGGCTAATCTCATTAAAACTAGCCAACTGCGCAGGAGATATTATAGTGCACAAGTGTACGCGCAGACACAAGTGCGCTCTCTATTCCTATCACTCTCATACTCCGGTGAGACGACTGTTCGACACGACCAGTGAAAGCTGCGCAGGACTGACGGCTGTACTCTCCGAGGCACGGGGGTGACTCCGGGCTATTACTAAGACTTACTAAACAGAAAGACTCAATAATTAAACTTGGCCCGACCTGGGACTCGAACCCACGACCTCTCGATGTATGACCGTACATGCTATCCACTACATCACCGAGGCATTAAATTATTAATATATTTTAAGTAAATTCGAATAATATGTCCAAACTTTCTTTCATTATCACAGCAACAACGAAATTCATAATGTACCAACTATATCCTTCGCCTATAAAATTATTTTTACATTGCTCTGAAAATCAGTTACGATGAATATTCACGTTCGCTCAGATATTGGCAATTCCGCACAGAAATAATTGTGTTAATCAGAAATTGCAACCTCGTTTGGAGAACGACTCGTTTTTGATGTAATTTTTATATATATTATGCCCTGGCAATGTTTTTTTAAATATAATAGCTTTTACGCAACCAATTTTGACAATGGATGGATTTAAATGATTGACGTCAGTATATTTGATTTATTTGTATTTGAACTTAACGTATTACGCAGTAAGCTATACGAGCAGAAACGAAATGAATTCACGTTGTTTTTTAAGTTGATCTTGATCCCACAACAGTATATCTGTTATTGTTAAATGTTAACTGAAAGTATGGTTTAGCTATATATGTATACTAGCGACTAGCGTACCTAGACTTATGACGAGTGAAGCCGCGGGTTCAGCTAGTTATACATATAAACCTTCCTGAACCCCTTTCTTGAATCACTCTATCTATTAAAAAACCGCATCAAAATCCGTTGCGCAGTTTTAAAGATCTAAGTATACATAGGGACAGACAGACAGCAGGAAACGACTTTGTTTTATATTGTGGTTATTTAAATAAACAAAAAAAAAATAGCTTCGTATGGAAATCGAACTTGTTGTCTTCACCATTTGTCAGATTCTACCAGTATATTGATTATAAGCGGATTACTCAATATAGTGTCGGATTAATTACTGATTTGCAATTATCTAAAACGAGATCATCGAGAGCTTTGAACATCCATTATTTGAGATTAGACCACGTTTAGAAGGGTCATTGGTATAAATTAGTGATGCTACTAAACAGTTGCCAAGTTCGTTCGCATGCCAAATGTGCAGGTAAATAAATTGCTTTTGAAACTGTGTACGACATTCCACCACCGTCCTAGATTTGCTATGCTTCAATTAATAATTACTCGATCGAACTGACGACTTCTTCGTAGAGCTTGTCTTAATCAAGTTTGTAATTGAGTTTTCTTTTCGTTAATCTATTTTCGTGATGTAACGGAAGCCGAAAGCATTTTTAATTTTTTCTTTAGATTTTTTTATGTTTTAGTTGATTTTCGTTCGACTAGTTACCGCATTGATAAGATAAGATTTTCGTCGAACGGAAGTTTATATTACTCATAGGTAAAACCACAAAACTTCAGAAGAGCAGATTTAATTTTCTTAATACAAAATGTTTAGAACTGTATTAGAACGATGAAAACTTGCATTGAAATCTCATTATCATTATAAGTGTACAAGTTTTTGAATTTTTCGTAATAATATTTGGATAGATCTTTGTTACTCAATCACACCTGAAAGGCTGAACTATAGATTATTGTATGGATTAGTACATAAACTACATTTATTCCGAAGAAACGCACGATTCCCGTGGGATATAGTTGCTTTTGTTTCGCGCGAGGGACGAACCCGAGCGAAACGAGGTACCTATACATATTAATTAACATCTACGCGGTAGTGTAATTTGTAACTTATTTACGCATTTTACTAAATATAAGATTAGATATATTAACGATACCTTTAAAAAAGTAATTTGCTACTGCAATGTTAAAAATTAAAAAATTATGTTATGTCGAAGAAAATTAATTACAATGTTATATTATTATTAAATTAAAGCTTTATCGTAGTCTTTTTAAATATCAATTAATGAACTTATCTTTTCACACAAAAATAATCTTTTTTTTATCTTTCGATGTTAATTAACAAATAATAATACAAATTCTTACTACTACTTTCTTAAAACACTAAAATTCGTATTCAAAATATTTTGATTTTGCGCATTAAATTATTATATTTTTTTCTGAACGTCTTGAGCCTACCAGTTCAGAAAAAAAACAGTTCTAAAACATACTGAGGAAACTTAGCGGGACTCGATTTTTCCTACAATACAGTAGTTTATTTCTTGTAATAAAATTATGTATCTGTCACGCCTTTTAGATCATTAAGATTTGTCATATATTAGATAATGTACATATTTGTATAAATAAATAAATAATAAATATGTTGGGACATACATTTACACACAGCACTATATTTACATATAGCACGGTAAGGTACGAGCCTTGTGTTATGGATACTAGATGGTTGATACACTACACATATATAAGTTTAAATACATAAATATTATAAATATAAACATCCATGACTGGAGTACAAACATTCGTGCTCAACAAATGTATGTCCCCAGCGGGACTCGAACCCGCGACCGCTGGCGCAGCAAACTGCGCCACGCGTGTCGTCTTTATTACTTTAACTCTTTTTTTAGTCTTTATTACAATAAGCACATAAGCATAGCAATCATAAAAATAGACGCAAATATAATTAACACTCATTAACACTTTAATTACCTATATTGTATTACGAACTTAGGGATTATTAGAAAATTCTGATACGTTATTTAAATTGATGATACGTACGCAATTAAAATTGGCGATAATCACTTTTGCGTGTCAATCTTATCATGCCTTATCATCATAATATACCAGAAAGTCATGTATTATACATTCATAACCACGTCACGTTCACTCGGCCTGAAGTTATTCAACATACTATTAAAATGTATTGAGACAAATGCACCTATATTAATATGTTGGGACATTTTATACAACAGCGCCATCTAGTTCCGTGGTGAGCTACGAGGCTTGTATTACGGATACCATATAGTTGATAAACTACACATATAAATTTTGAATACATACGTGAAATAAATATTAACACTTCATTTGGTTTCATTGTTTTTTTTATAAAATAGGGTCTATACACACCACGGCTTTTTAAAGTACAGTCGACGCGCGTTAACTCCTATTCGTCGCGTAGTATATAGTAAACGGGATCAGGCGACACGCCAAGCTAATACTCGTAGGTACGTAGTTGACCTACAAAAAATAAACTTTCCATTTGCCATGCTACGCGCCTAATGTAGAGCTGTGTTTTGTATTTTTAGAGGAGTCGTAGGCAATGCTTAGTTATGTAATTTATAACAAAATTCGGCCGAATCTATCATCATCATCATCATCAACCCTTTTTAACGTCCCACTGCTGGGCACGGGCCTCCCTCAGTACGAGGGGGATCATGCCATAGACCACCGCGCTGGCCTAGTGCGTGTTGGCGGACTTCACATGCCTTTCGAAAACTTGATAGGTTTTCTAAAACATGCAGGTTTCCTCACGATGTTTTCCTTCAGCGTAAGACAAGTGGTAATCATGATATAAATTAGTCGCACATGAGATCAGAGGTGCGAGACCCAGATTTGAACCCGCATCACTCGGTTATCCAAGCGACCGCGTCTATAGTTTATACATTTTTTTCTGTCTGTGACCGCAACACGAATCGACCATTGGACAGATTTTGATAAAACTTAGTTTCATGATAGCTGATTATCCGGGTCAAATAAAGGATACTCTTTACTGCAGGAAAATATCACATCTCTGAGAAATCTTCATTAACCGTTTAAACGTCTCTAGGAACGAATCCGAGCTAGTACGATTATAAGATAAAACTTTATCATCTGGCACGTCTATAGCAATCACGAAGTGAATAACTTATTGGTGATCCCTGAGCTCGGGCAATTACCCAGTTGACTGGTTCCAAGAACGATACATCGTGTCCCGACCGTCGGCCTGCAAACACAACTTGATTGTGATTGGAAACTTGATTCGTAGCGGCGACCACAATTTGAATGTCGAGGACCAATGGTTAGCTAAAACTATTGCAATTTGCGGTACAGTTTAATAGGGTACGCCGTTTTGCAATGGAGATGCCATTGGGCTTAATATCGTAGCTCGTTGTGTAATATTAAACAATTTAAATTTTCTCTTATTTTTAGACTTCCCGGTGTAATATTTTACACTCATCTTTAATATTAGTTATTATTTATTTTGATCAACATACGGGCACATTTCGATTTATTTTATTTTAGGTTTTAGGCATTGTAATTACGTTTTTTTATATCAGTCAGTCTAAATTTATTTGACAGTGTGAGGGTGATTAGGATTTGGGACGTCCCTTGAGTTACACCGCCTTAAAGATTATCTTCTCGATTCGTAAAAGGTATTTTGTATATTTCTATATGTTCTTAGATCGGTATGTATGGGATAAGTTGATTCTTCATCTATGGTAACAAAATATTGGAACTAGAATAAGAATTTCATTTATTTTTTTTTCATAATTTTACAATTATTTTTCAACATTTTGTTTTTTTAATCAACATCGCATTTAGTACATTTAAGAAAATCTAGTCTAGAATCTAATCTTGAATAAAAAGTACAATCAGATTATTTAATTATTGTTACCTTTTTAATGTTTCCGTCATTATGACATATCACTTTATCAATGGATCTACAGCATTAATTACAACATTTACTAAAGGTCCTTCTCTTATCTCTGAATTGATGACCTTTATCAAGACAGTTCATCGCGATACCACATTCTTTTTTTAACGATGCAATCATATTACACTTGTAGCATTTATCATAATAAAATTCTGATTTGAATCTTCATATTGAATATTTTTTGGAAAATTTTATTGAAATAGTTATTATCATCGATGTAGTAGCCGTATTTATTAATTTTAGATTTTTTGTCGGTCTGTTTGTATTTTGTGTTAAGTGGGAGCACTAGAATTATTTTGATTATGAATTGGATATGATGAGAGCTGGTTATTTAAGTCAACATATAGGTTCCCTCATTTTTGCCAAAATTCTCATCACTGAGAAATCTAACAACAAACAATCTTTAACATGTGTATTTCTATTAATTTACTTCATATTTGAGCAAGAATCGAATCTGTCAGCCATAAGAATCGCAGTCAGATGTCAGCTATCAAAATGAACGCTAGAGTAGAGTAGCAATAAACTATAATTACTACAAAAGATAAATCGGGATTTCACTGAATTAATTTGACTTTTTGTGTTCAACAACGGTTTTATGGAAGGCTTAATTAAAAGTTGCAGGTAAATTGTTGTTGAAACAAAAACACAATAAATATTTAAATACAGAAATTAGCATTTTAACAAGTGAAAAATTGGTACTGGTGTAGCACTTTTTTATTTTTCGTAGTCAAAAGGCAAAAATTGAACTTAAATATTTTTGTCAAATACATCTATATGTCGCAGCCATTAACGCGGGCTCCATTGTAGTCTCTTTTAAAATGTTTATAGTCATATAACAGAAACTATAATTAGACGGATGTGAGTTGATCAGACAGAAAAACTCCAAAGTTATTGACGTAATAGACTAAATTTCAACTGTTTTTTTCATAGAAATTGTTAGGTTGAATAATATAGTTGCTAAATAATTCTTTGTTATAGAATGTTTTCGTTTTCTTGCTTACAAGTTAGAAGATTTTGGCAGCAGCAAACTAACACACTTTTCATAACTGACGACACTTTCTTGCGCCAGCAGTCGCGGGTTCGAGTCCCGCTGGGGGCATTCATTTGTTAACTCGGATGTTTGTACTCCAGTCATGGGTGTTTATATTTATAATATGTATGTATTTAAACTTATATATGTAGTATATCTACTATCTGGTATCCGTAACACAAGCTTCCTTCGTAGTTTACCATGAAACTAGATGCCGCTGTGTGTATTAATGTCCCAACGTAGTACGAGCATCTTTCATTCATTATTAAAGTGACAAACTAAGCATTATCTGTAAACAAATTATTTTATTCTCCTTATTTTCTTTATACATATACATATATTATTTTCTTCTCTTAATTTTTTTTATATACATAATATTTTATTAAACTGTTTAAAACATCGAGCATATAATAATATTTGCTTATATTAAATAAAGTGAATTGATCAATCAAATTAATCTACTAAATTAAGACTGATTGATAATAAAAGTTATTATTAGGCATTGGAATTATATTTTTATAAATAACAGTAAACTTAATATATCAGTGTAATTTTGTATACCTGATTATTTTTAAATAAAAGAACGACGAGGTTTCCACCGATTGTAAATTAAATACTGTAATGGCTTTATTTTGAAAGATAAAATAAAAATCTCGGCACGATTATCTTACCATCACTCGCTGAACGTTATTCAATTTACCGCCAATTGAGGAAGGCAACGTCTAAGACCCGAGAAAAAAACTGAATAAAGTCAATCAGGGAGACATTTATTTATATTTTGTGAAATGTCACATAACTATATTCAAATATTATTTCAAAATTTAATAGATTGATCACACTAGTCCTGTGCCTATTCTCAGCTCAGCTCTGCAGCGTTCGCGGTAAAAAAAAATTAGACTAATTACAGACGTAGATACAGCTCGTATAGTATATTTTAGTTATTTTCATAGTATTATGTCCTATGGAATCTTATTATGGGGAAATGCTTCTACTGTTAATACTATTTTTGTCCTGCAGAAAAGAGCTATTCGTGCTATTTATAGTTTAGGACCTAGAATATCATTAAGAGAAAAGTTTAAAGAAATTAAAATATTGACTGTTGCCTCTCAATACGTGTACGAAAATGTTATGTATGTTCATAAAAATATACACGAATTTCCCAGGAATTGCGACATGCATAGCATTAATACTAGGAGCAAACATAAACTTGTAATGCCTGTAACTCGCTTACGCCGAGTTAGTAATTCTTTTTATGGACAATGTATACGCCTATACAACAGGATCCCAGAAAACGTTCAAAAAGCTTCTATTGCCAAATTTAAAAAAATTGTGAAGGAACGTTTGTGTACTAAGGGTTATTATTCGATTAATGATTTTTTAGAAGACAGTACGCCTTGGGAATGATGTGATCGCCGCCAGGCTATTTTAACATATAGAATTATTGTTAATATGCAATTTAATTTAAAAAAGAAAGAATGAGATTAAGATAAAAAAAAAATTAGTCCCGCTGAGTTTCTTTCGCCAGTTCTTCTCAGGTCAGAGGTTTCTTCTTTCCGAACTGGTGGTAGACTCATGACGTTCAGTAAGAAATTGTAACAATTTTTATGCTGAATAAAATATTTTGATTTGATTTGATTGATTGCCTTCTTCTTAATAAAATTCGATTACTTAATCCAGCGGTAACGCGCTAGCTTGGATAACCGAGCTATGCGGGTTCAAATCCGGATCTCGCACCTCTGAGATTTATGTGCGAACTATTTTCTATCATGATTACCACTTGCCGTACGGTGAAGGAAAACATCGTGGGTAAACCTGCATGTCTTCGAAAAACCTAGCAAGTTTTTGAAAGACATGTGAAGTCCGCCAACACGCACTATAAAAAAATTATATAGGCCCGCGCGGACTGGACTATGGCTTAATCCCCCGCGTATTGAGGGAGGCCCGTGACCTGAGAGGGACGGTAAAAAAGGCTGATGATGAACTCTATAAAAAGAAATGTATAGACTTAACCAATGTGTAAAATACTTTCATAATGAAGATGAGTGAAGTGACACTTCAAGATTAACAGTTTTGACTTTTGTATTTATGGTCGTCATTTCAGACATATTATTTGAGATTCTGTTTATATTAACAAGAGAAATCATTTAGTTTTTATAAGTCACGTATTCTTAATAGACCAAGTTATTCAGTTCTTATAATAGATCACAATTTATATTATTGTTTAACTAACTTTATACCTATATATCTATACTAATATTATAAAGAAGTAAAGTTTGTATATTTGTTAAATTGTAAGGGGTAATCTCGGGATCTACTGAACCGATTTTAAAAATTCTTTCACCAATAGAAAGCCACATTATTGCTGAGTGTCATAGGTTATATAAAAAACCGAAAAATAAAAAGGCTTCTACGTGGTAGTCCGTTTTGCCAAAGTGAATCGGAGAAAAAACGGTCGAATGAAAGCGTTTCTTACGAACGCTGCCTTAACTATGAAAGATATAATATTTTCGAGGTCTAGAGAAAAGATGTGGAGCTTGAAAATGCCTACAAAAAGTCAACGACAGCACATGTCTAACTTTTATATTTAAGTTACAAAAAGTAGTTTTTTTTAATATTAGTATAGATAATTTAATTTTTAATTATTAATATTAATAAAATAATTTAAATTATTTAAACACTCTGTACTAAAAAAGGATTATTAACATTATGCCCAACGAAGTGGGCACGGGTCAGCTAGTAGTTTATATTTTGTTGTTGTAAAGTTCATGGAAGGGTTTTCTATTTTAATATTCAAATCATATTAAGAACCTACCTTAGCATAAAATGAGTTGTCAAAAAAGTTTCACCGATCTTTTTCATAACCGATTCTACAAACGCATCAACATACTTACTTTTACCCTCTTTTGGAGACTTATTTGAAGTTAAATTAAGGGAGTAAACGGAGTACGAGTCTATCGTATGCCAGTGACAGCTTGTTATGGTTTCCGCGAAACACTTACTGAGGCAAATAACCATGTTAGATGTATTTATAAATGTCTTATATTATTTTACGAAATTAGTTGTACCCTTTTAAAAGTCTTTACGAAGATATAATTCATTAATTTCATTTATTACAAATTATAAAAAAATATATTTAGAGTTAAATAATTGAGAACCTCTCTATTTCAAGCCGGTCTAATAGAGTTTGAGAGACGACTTACATCAATATATTTTATCCTTTGAATGCTTCACATACAAGTTCCTTTATATTTTTTTATTAATGAAACCATCTTGGTTGGTTGTTTGCAGTTGACACACGTTTTTGTGATGCTACAAGTTAATTACATAGAGTAATGTTGTGCGGTTGCCACATTAATAAATGTGTTCAATGGAGTTGAAATGTGCAGTATTTTTTACATCTTTTAATTTCCAATAGAATTCTTTTAGAAATTCTTTTAGGAAAAGACAACATTTTCTGTCACTTCGATTTTTTATTTTTATATTGGTGAAACACCATTTTGCTATCTCATCAACTCGATACATCCTAATATAAGTGTTTTATAATAATTTTATCAAGTACATTTTACATGTACTAAATTTTTGTTGACTACTTATTTTGTCAGTCAATCCTATCCCTTTTTATGAATCAATAGTGTAAAACAAATATTATGAACATTGTTATATGTTGGATTCAGCCTTTATTAACTTCCCAATTGGGGATGGGCCTAAACTAAATACGAAGAACCACCACGTTTGCAAACCTCATATTATGTCGTTCTAAGCTTATGCACTTGTATGTAATTATGATTTTGTAATGTACTTGTATGAGTTCATTGACAGTACTTAATAAAGTACCAGCCACTCACCTTTGCTCCGGTTCCTCGCTGTTACTTTTTAACGATTGTCATAGGTTTGAATTTTATCATATTTTAATAGATTTAAATTTGAAACTAGCATAGAAATATGATATTTCCTTGGTTATTATTGAACTATAATATGCATTTATTGAACATATGACCTTTCCCTTGCATTACTAACTATCTATTGCTGAAAACTATATGGAAATCCTTAGCGTAGTTTAAAAGATCTTAACGTACAAACAGCGGGAGCGACTGTTTTATACTAGATCAGACTGATGAAAATATAAGAAAACTAGCGACTCGCCCTCGCTTCGCTTGGGCTTTTTCCTAGATTTAGCACAGGCAAAGCCGCGGGATCCGCTAGTTATGCATATAAACCTTCCTCTTGAATCACTCTATCTATTAAAAAAAACCGTTCCGCACCAAAATCCGTTGCGTAGTTTTAAAGATTTAAGCGTACAAAGGGATATAGGGACAGAGAAAGCGACTTTGTTTTATACTATGCAGTGAAGAACTCGACTAGATCAAGACAGCACTACGTCTTTACAAAAAATAATTCTGCTTCCTGTTAGTGTTTCTGTTGATCGTGGGAAAATATTCGAACGATTTTTCTCTTTTTTTTTTGGTGGCATATTTTTGCTATGGCCTGAATCGCTGATATAAAATATTCTTTTGTTACATTATTATTCTTTTACCATTTATGTTTTATTATATAAATATTTCCTTCAACGATATTTACTATGAAAATATTTGTTCTGAAATAAATATTAAAGTCAAGATGACTTAATAATGAGTTCTGACAATAAATTTCTGTCGTAGAAAAAATATGTCGACTGCTTTCGTATAAAAAAATCATTTATATTTTTTTTTAATTCATTTTCGATATATGTTTAATAATAAATTATTTTCCATTAGCGAAATGACAAAAAGTGGTCGAAGCTCCAGCACCGTGCATCACGATACGCATGTGACTTCCCGATATAATTATTAAAATACGCCCAATTTATTTTAATGTCAACTTTTTCATTATTCTAATGGATTTTTGGATGAGATAATCTTTGACCGATAGGTTAAACATTAGTTTTTCGTCCGTTTGTGAAACACATTTTTTTTTGGGACATTATACATAGCTTAGCTATCTTGTTCCGTGATAAGCTAGAAGATTCCTTCTAATCTTGTGTTATGGATACCAGATAGTTGATATACTACATTTACATATGTTTTAATACATATTATGAATATTAATCATTGATATTTTTGGCTCAGTTGGTAATTACGCTAATCTTGTTATGGGTGTTTATAGAAAAAAATATGAAAACAGTGTTTTAAGTTATAAATGTGTAATGTATCTACTATGTGGTAACTATAACATGAGCCTCGTAGCTTACTATGGAACTAGATAGTGCTGTGTATTATGTACGTATGTCTCAACCTATTTATTGTTTACTAGTGACTTACTCCCACACTACGTCCCCAGATGCCTAACGTTAATCAACAAAGTATCTAAAGGTCATTTATATCCTATTTCGAATTACCAAAGTTTTGTACAAACAAGGTAGGCTAGTAGAAAAGGTTAATTTATTTTTTACTTTTCGACGATAAAATATTTATAAACCATAAATTTAGACCTCACCAAATATATGAACTATCAAAAGCATACAATACTATTCCATTTTATAAAATACGAATGCGGCTTTGGGTCAACTGAAAGAGATTGGGTTATTCTCGCTAGGGACTTGTAACAGAGGATATTGAAAAAAAGACATGAAAATCGTTTTCTGAAATTTCTAGTTTGGGAATAAAGCTAGCACTAACTTTTCACTAACTTTTACTTTTTACTTTTAATGTATTAAAAAGCTTTTGAATTTGATGATGAATTAAATGCTTATTATTTGTTTTTATTTCTCACATATTACTAGCAATTCCCGCGGCATCACTTCTAATCAGTATTAAAAATAGGGATTGGTGGTAGAAATCATAAAAAATAATAACATGGTCTAACAATAAAAAGTAAAAAATCTGGAGAGAGCCATCCTTATCACCTAGGGGAATAAAACATAGCCTACGACCTATTCTCAAACCTAAAATATATAAAAATCGATTAAGCCGTTTCGGAGGAGTTCGATGACAAACACTGTGTGATTTTTATGTATTAGATCATATAACATTACATAGCTATACTTATTTCTCATATATAATATCGCGAATATACACTTACCATAATAATTCCCTTCCCGTCTCTAAATCTAAATAACTTTACCAAGAATCTGTGAACGTGCCATGTGTCACTAATGTTCGAAGTTTCCACTCTGTAATATAAAATTAACGCTACGCGCTACGTGCTTATATAAACAAATTAATAGAATATATAACTACGTCTATTTAGTACGATTTGGTAAACGAAAAATTTAGATTTATAATTAAAAAAATAGAATTACAATTAAATATTTAGATTGCGTATTTTATTTTCTCTTGGCTCCTTATATAAATAACTACAAATAAAAAAAAAAGTGCGTGTGTACAAAGTACACATGTCAGAAGTAAAACTTGAATTTAGATTAAGGCTAACTCTTCCCCGTCTCTGAGCGCCTGGTACTATGGACTTATTTTTTCGTTTCATCGAGTTTGAAATCACAACGATTCTAAAGGAGTTTCACTTTAATAGTGAAGTTACAATGTATACTGTATGCATAACATATATAACTGCCTCGGTGGTGTAGTGGCTAGCATGTACGGTCATACATCGAGAGGTCCTGGGTTCGAGTCCCAGGTCGGGCCAAGTTTAATTATTGAGTCTTTCTGTTTAGTAAGCCTCAGTAATAGCCCGGAGTTGGGGAGTTGGCGGTGAGTCACCCCCGTGCCTCGGAGAGCACGTAAAGCCGTCGGTCCTGCGCCTTAGCTCTCACTGGTCGTGTCGAACAGTCGTCCCACCGGAGTATGAGAGTGATAGGAATAGAGAGTGCAACTTGTGTCTGCGCGTACACTTGTGCACTATAATATCTCCTGCGCAGTTGGCCAGTCTCAATGAGATTGGCCGCCATGGCCGGAATCGGTCGGAGAACATTATTATTATTATAAATATATGTATACTATACATTTATATATATTATGCATAAAATAAAAGTATTGTTGTGTTAAACATACGTCACAATTAGAGGATTCGATCCCGGGATCCCGGATCTCGGGATCCCGGGATCCCGGTCATATTTTAGTCCCGAAATTTTCGGGATCAAATTCAATAAATCCCGGGATTTTCGGGATTGATACATTTTTTAAATAAGTCAATAAAAATGTGCGTGAAACGAAACGCACTAACTTGATGAGACGTTTTGACAGCCATTTTGTTTACACAGCTGATTTCATTTGTTTTTGGTACCGAGCGGTACCGGATTATGCGTAAAAGTGTGTAGGTAATTGCTTTTAGAAAAAAATAATGTACAAATTTGAAATGGAATATTTTGAAGAATATTTCACTTTATATTTTTTAATTTTACTTGCGGTTCTACAAATGATAAATCTTCGGCTTTACACACTTCTCCACCCACCTTCTTTATATCCATTTTTCGTGATTGCAGGCCACACGGCGCGACACGGTGGCGTTTGGTAGACTTTGCCACTGTATTTTACTTAATAAAGCCTTTTTAATAATATAAAAAATATATAATTAATGAGTAAAGTTTAATATATAAAATTTTTTTTTAAACGTAAATACGAAAATTAGTAGCTTTTGTTAATAGATTGAACGTGAGGACAGTTTGTTCAAACTGCGACTTTTTTCTTACCTAGAGATTTTTTATATCCGTCATAACTTCTAAACGAAAAGTCAGATCCTCGTTATTTAAAGTGTAATTAACACATATATAATTTACCTTATTTATCAAACCATTTAAAATTATAAGGATTAATATCATGATACCATATAATATCACCGCTATTCGATTCCACCCGTATTTAAACTAAACATTTCAAACTAAAACTGTTATTGTAGCATAACTATAATAGTTAAATCTATGCTATCGCGGACTTTTTTCTGAGCAATCATGAGTACTATTAATACTTATATAGAACATTATTTTATATATCGTCAACAGTTTTCGCAGCGTACGCAGAATAATGACTTTTATAGACAAAATTGTGATACCTTGAGTTACATTATTCCATTTTATGTAGAGATTTATATTTTTTGGAAAATATATTATAGCCTATGATACTCAGTAAGGATGTAGCTTTCTAATGGTGAAAGAATTTTAAAATCGGTTCAGTAGTTTTTGAGTTAAATCGTAACATCTCTAATCTAATCTTTCCTCTTTATAATATTAAGTATAGATATAGATAGTATAGAAGAAGAAAGTATAATTTTGTTTAACCGCCTTTTTGAAGATTTAAAAATTAAATTATATTCTATGTCCTCACAAAACTAAAAGATGAATAAAAAAAAAGATTTTGATATGTTTTACTGTCTTTTTGTTACCACTTTCCATCAACAGTATAATCCCGGGACTATCCCGGGATCCCGAGATTGACTGTAGATAATCCCGAAATCCCGGGATTAGAAATATCGACCGGGATCGAATCCTCTAGTCACAATGGAGTTATAAGTCGTCATAAAAATAATTTAATTTTATTGAATTCACTATTTGGTAAGTATAAAATAGATTAAATATACCTCGTAAGAAGAAGATAAATTAAATTAAGTAATGCATTAAGCCAGAAATCAATCCTATAAAAGGTGAACTTTTATAGCTTTGGAGCCAAAAGGCAAACATGTTATCTTTACGATTTTGTCATATCCGTGTGTCCATATAGGCTTATACGGTAATACGGTTGGCGTCTCTTGTGGGCTATGCAAAATTAAGAAAAAAAGGAATATGTACTTAATTGAAGCAAGAAAAAACATCCGTCAAACATGTTAGTGCGCTCTCTCCTTGCGCGAGTTATATATTAGACTAGCGACTCGCCCTCGCTTCGCTCGGGCTCTTGCCTACATTTAGCACAAGCAAAACCGCGGGTTCCGCTAGTTATGCATATAAACCTTCCTCTTGAATCACTCTATCGATTAAAAAAAACCGCATCAAAATCCATTGCGTAGTTTAAAGGATTTAAGCATACAAAGGGATATAGGGACAGAGAAAGCGACTTGTTTTATACTATGTAGTGATTTAGCGCGAGTGAAGCCGCGGGTTTCGCTTGTAAATACATATAAAAACTTGACAAATTATTATAAAACTTTTCTGAAGAACCACTCTGGCCATTTGTAAAAACAGCATGACAAAATCAGTGCATTAGTTTTTGAGTTTATCTCGAACACACAGACGGACGCGGTGGAGGTTTTTTTTATTATATGTAGTGATTAGTAGTGATATTATAAAATTTTACTAAGATTAATGTCACGTTAATCCCCATTTGTATGATTCTATGATTAAAATGATCATATCAAAAAAAGCTCCAACAATAATATCTGAAAATGGGACTATTTCTACGCTTCATTACCTCAATCACTCGTATTTGCTACAAGTAATTAAACCTTGTCGTATTCTCTTTCCTCGTTTCTAAGAGTAAATCTGTCGTTTCCTACGTTATTTTATAAATCACGCTATAATTTGGACTTTGGCCACAATATTTACTTTTTTTACGTTATCGTAACATAGATCGCTATCGTAAGCGCGATACCTACTATTATCTACATATTAATAAGAACTACTGTATCTGTACATTTTTTGTTTGTCTGTCTGTCTTAGAACGCATTGTAAGAAAACTACTGTGTGAGAGTGAGTCGCGAGTGGATATAAAATGATATTTCTATTTATATATCTTTATATATATAATTCTTCTGTGAGTGTGTATGTCACTGAACTCCTCCTAAACGGCTGGACCGATTTTGATGAAATGTTTTGTGTGTGTTCGAGTGTATTCGAGAATGGTTTAGATTCACAATTCGGTCCACTAGATAATGTATTTTTTATATTATTTAGTTATTTATACATTTGCACAATAAATGACATATTCAATTTATAAAAATTTTCTATATGTACAGGACAACGTCTGTAGGGTCCGCTAGTTTTTGTATAATATGTTTAAGTGACACACAAAACAAATTCATTTGATAATGTTCTGCTGGAATTCTGACCAATTATGGCTACAGCAAGACACTGATAATATCCAACTTCATAGGACGTAATACTAGTGTACGCACAGCGTTGACACAATTTCCTTTCACTCTCAAGTTATGGCTTTCGATGTGACGATTATTTGATACGTACATGGAAAGACGGGCGTCTTTACGTACTTTCCAAGGCGCTGGGCCAAACACTGCTCTTTTCTTAAGAAATACTTAATAACTAAATTCGTCCTGATGCTGGTTTCGAAGCTAGGATATCGAACCTAACGAATCGAGACAGTTACTTAAAAAACAGTCTATAATTAATATGTTTATTACATTATAGAAAGGAAGTAAAACCAGATACGATAGTGGGATAGCCATTATTAATAGTTTCACAATGTACATTGTACATACATAGATTTTTTAGTTATCACTACATAGTATAAAACAAAGTCGCTTTCTCTGTCCCTATATCCCTATGTATGCTTAAATCTTTAAAACTACGCAACGGATTTTGATGCGGTTTTTTTAATAGATAGAGTGATTCAAGAGGAAGGTTTATATGCATAACAAGCTTTGCCTCAACTATATCTAGGGATGAGCCCGAGCGAAGCGAGGGCGAGTTGCTAGTAAAAAATAAACAATACATAATACATACAAGTAAAATAAATCGGATATCGAACCGGTTTATATCTGTATATAGTGTATCGATAGAGGGTGATGTAAAGCTCAAATGAAGTACAGATGCGGAAACTATGGAACCCTTATCCCTGGCATCTCGAGGGGCTGCTGCTCCTTTATCCGATCGAAGATAGTTTATTCTTACAAATATATTGGTTTATATAACATAGAACATTGTTTAGTTTTTGTACATTCTTCCTTAATTATAACAATATGAATTTAACCAGAATTTATATTGCTCTTCATTTCTCAGTACTTATTGAATTCTTATTTTGGTCACCAGTATCGGATTCAGATCATATTCGGATTTTGATGTTTTGGACATAAGAAACGAATGGACGTTCACGCGACGGTCAGTCGCTAGTATTTCATTTTTTACTTGTCTTTAATAAAAATCATGAAAGCCTGCACTGTAAAAATATCTTACAATTCACTACGTAAGCTTCCTCTTGAATCACTCTATCTATTAAAAAAATCGCATCAAAATCCGTTGCCTTGTTTAAAAGATCTAAGCGTACATAGGGACAGACAGACAGCGGGAAGCGACTTTGTTTAAAACTATGTAGTGATTTTTGGATTGTGATATATCGTGTTTTCTTGCGGGTATGTGATAATCTCAAGAGGTGTTAATTTACTCTCGAGCTTTCCAACTACGAGAATCTGACAACCTACTGCTCCATTTCGACATAAATAAAGACAAACAAACAAATACACTTTTACATTTAAACTATTATGTATGGAAGTATGGATTAATGCTCTTGTTTTTTTTAATTAAGTATTTTATTACTGCAAATCTACGCCAACGTTTATAGCTGATGGTGGACATCTGCCGTTCGTCGGCTGTCGAACCCATAAAGTTTTATACTCTTTTTACGAGTGCTAGTCTTAGTGAAGAGGGAAGCTGGAAATGATCTGCGAATTGAATATTCTTTTCTAAGTTCTTTCAGTGCATTTTATTTCAAAAACAATTCAAGAACAAGTTATTAACCTGGTTCAAGAAGAGTTTCTCACGTCGTGTGTATTTCCTTCTTTTTGTTGGGTACATGTTATATCTTACTTACAATCGTGAAGTGGTACTTTCTAAGATTTTCGCAAATATAAGTCATCGATAACTATAAATAAAATTGAAATGACTGTTTTTAATTTCAAATTAACAGCTCTTCACTAAATGCATATAAATGTATATACGGTAATTACATCGAAATTTCAATTTTTATTTTTTTTGTCTGTCTGTTTGTTCTGACTAATCTCTGAAAAGGCTGGACCACTAGTTATAAAAAAACCGTAAACAGCTTTCAACCGTTATTATTTCAATAGGTTATTTAAAAATTAGTTGTAAAATATAATTAATAGTGATATAATAATAATATAATACTTTGTCTTAAATACAAGGTTTATTTATTTACATAATATTAGTGCAGATTCGATAAAATTTTAATAATATTACTGAGCTGTCTACCTCTACATTAGTAACAGTACAAGAAGTTACTTCGTGTAATACATTCATTTCAATTCTCCTCTGAGCCAAGTAATATAGATTCGTACAAAAGGCATTTTCGTATTCCATGATGCTGCAGAGAATTACGCTATAAAAGAAAACGTTTTGATTAGAAATACGTGACCGAAATGTTGAACATTGTAAAGCATACGATTATAACGCACCTAATCCTGAATATTTCATATGCGAAGATATGCCTTAATTTAATGAAAGTGGGGCGACTGCGGCGAAGCGTTTGATGTGAGTTTTAAAACGAGATTGTTGGTTTTGTTATATTATGTTCCCGAATATAATTTATTCTACAGATAATTTAATTTATACAAGTTCTCATTAAAATTGTTTCGTATTTCTATCTTCGTTGTGAAAAAACTATTGCTAAGCATTTTTTAACATACTACTGAAATACAAATAAATCCGACGATGAACACATTATTAGAATAATTACTATGTATGGACTCTGCGTATATAACATGAACAATTTTCTTCAGTTTTGAACTAGAATATAAAATATATGTATTTATTTATTAAATAAATAAGTAAGAGTAAAAAATAGGGATGATTAAATTTTTACCCATTAAATATATGAAATACTTTTTTACTTCGCTACTATTTCTACACTAAAAATGTATCAATAATAATAATAACCATAAACCTTTAGTGTGTTTTATTTTGATGGCGGTTTACATGTTTTAAGTAAATAAATATAAGTAACGATGTTTGGTAAAGACAATAAGCACTCTACGTATTCAGAAATAGCTCTAGAATGCATAGAAATAAAAATAAAAAATATATGAAGTCTTTATTTCCTCAGGCCACTCATGAAACAGTTTATGATGTAATGACCAGAAAAAACATTCAATTACATTTAACCTTTCTACCTCCACATTAATAACGTTTGCTGCCGCCGTAATTGCCTTCACATTACTTTTTAACAGCATTTCTGCCTTATGTACCTTTGTTTTTTAATATAAAGAATTGTTATTTATTTTAAAATGGGCGATCAGAATCATTAAATTTCATTTCCATTTTCGCCAACAAAGTTTTGATTGTATAAACTCAGACTGAGAATTAATATGAAAACAATATTGTCTTAATATAGTTTGTATACTTTATCATTTTATAAGACAACAAAATAATAATTACGCTTTATCACGCTTTTCTACGGATGAGATGTTGAAAAAATAAACAAGAAACTAGAATTATTTTTGTTATTCATAATGTATTCCCAAAAATTTTATATTTACTTGTATTCAGAGATTTTGTAACGTTCTACTGGGCACGGCCTTCCCTTAAATACGAGGTGGATCAGGTTATAGTCCACCTCGCTGGTTAAGAGTCGGCTAGCGGACTACACATGTCTTTCGAAAACTTGCTACGTTCGTTAAGACATGCAGGTTCTCACTATATTTTCCTTCATCACACGAAAATAACAGAGGTGCGACACTCGGAATTTGATCCCACTTGATTTGCCAATTGAGCTCGTTATCACTGGGCTATTGCTGCATTTATTAACTGATTTTACCGTAACTAATACCTACGAGTACATATTAAAACCCTTATTCTTTGAAGAACGATGCTATCTGAGAGGCAAAAACGGGAATATCAGCATAAAACGCAAATCTCTCATTCGAGTCATGGTTGCAAAATGAGTAATAAAAGTACATACTCATTACACATGTGTTAAACTTTTGGATTAGTTCGTTTTAAATACGTATTCTTATTAATATTGCACAAATAAATTGAAGATAGTTAACTACAAGAATCAAAAAGAAATCATGACTTTCATGAAACGCTAGTGAAAATTTAACGCCAGTTAAAGTGAATTTCGATGCACCTTCGTTCGAATGTAGACAAAGTTCTTTGTTGCTTTTTTCTTTTGTTTAGGCGTTATTTACTTAAAAAATATTACCCGCATAGATGAGATAGGGCCCGTATGATGGTACTTTTTAATACAATTTTGGTTACAATAGCTAATATTGTATTACCAACTCGCGCCTGTACTTCGATAAAATCTATTTAATTTATATATTAATTAATCTATTTAGTTTTGCCCGGATAAATACGCAGTGTTGTTAACCAATCACTACATAGTATAAAACAAAGTCGCTTTCTCTGTCCCTATGTATGCTTCTTGCTGCTATATTTAAAACTACGCAACGGATTTTGATGCGGTTTTTTTAATAGATAGAGTGATTCAAGAGGAAGGTTTATATTCATAACTAGCGGGTCTTTGTATCGGCAACCGTGACTATTTCAATAGGATTTTCCAAAAAAAATTTATGTACAGATTCGAGTCAGTTAGATATAATATGTATGTAGGGACATTTTTTACAGCAGCGCCATCTATGTAGTTCCGTGGTAAGCTACGAGGCTTGTGTTACGGATACCAAATAGTTGATATACTACACATATAATTTTTTTAAATACATACATAATATAAATATTAACACCCATGACTGGAGAACAAACATTCGTGCTCAACAAGTGAATGCTACCAGCGGGACTTGAACCCGCGACCGCTGGCGCAGATAGTAGGGTCTAAATCTAATCTCTCAAAATATTGTATAGAAGAGAATTTAAGCAATTGCCTAAACACTATTGTTAACGCTGCAACAAGATGGTCTTCCAATTGCATGCTATTACACATTAGATAATATGTATTCATTTATTCTTATTATAATTTTTTTCACAGCAAATATTTTCAGCAATACTTTCAGCAGTTATGGTACAGCAATTATATTATAATATCTACACTGTCCTAGGTGAATGAATCGAAAATGTGTCACCGATTAAACAGAACTTATAAAGCCTTTTACAGCGCCCTCAAGTAGTCAATACAAATTCCTATAAAGTAAATCAATAATAAAATGTAAATAGTCAATACCAGTCCATATAAATTATGCATTAAATAAATTGAAGCTAACGCTATTATAAATGGTTTAAATGTGTATGTAATAAGACAATTAGGCGACCTTTGTAATGTAGGGTAATGAAATATCCTTTAGAGAAATCAAGTTCTAGCGATGCCCTCATTAGGCATTCTGATGGAAGGGCAGTAAACTTTCAAATGAACCTCAAAGTTTTATATTAGTTCGCAATACATACATAGATTTTAACGCCTTATGTAGCATAAATGGATTTGAGATATTATATATTTTTTTTGTTTCAGGTATGTGGTGCAGATTTTATATAAATGTTATTTTTAGTAAGTATTTTAAATTTTCTTATCAAAATTATAGAAAACAATCATTAAATATATTTCTTCATTGTCTATTTTTCAGTTTAATTTGTATTCTGTTCTATTCATTAAATGAAAACCAATTTAAAATCTAGGATCTAGATCTAGAACCTAGAACTAGATCTTACTAGGCAAATAAGTATCTACTTTTATGCATAATAAACAAAGCTTCATATATAGATAATGACCTGATTAATATATACATTCTCACATACGAATTATTCAGCTGAGTCGACTAAAATTCTCTTTGAGCAGGCTTTGAGGCTTACCACATTTGCACGAATTGAAGCCTAGTTTTGTTTAGAACTTTTAATGTATAATGTTTTCAAACTCAGAAATATTTTCTAATTTAAATCGAGATAACTTTCAAAATTAGCTGTAGATTTATATTAAGTACGTAAATTATAAATAAGCCACGTAGCGTCGTCTAGGAAACTTTAAAATAGATAAAAAAAATACCCAAGTTTTGGGAGTGCCACTAAGTATTTCATGACAATAGCTTAGTAATTACTAGGGCCCTACGTGGAAGTCGAACCTATAACCTGTCCGAGGCAATCTAAGAAATAATAGGCAGACAGGCCGTTCTTTCTGGTCACTGAATTATGTTTTAATCACATTTCTTTGCCTTTAACAAATATATAAAATGGCTTTCACAATTACTTACAATAAATAAAGCTTTCGATTGGATGTAATGTTATCCAAGTCAATTTCGTTAATGGGCTCATATCAGCCTATCTGTTGATTAGAGCACGTCTGCTTGAGTAGACGAGACGATCTAATCTAATCAAGGAAATGTGCAGGTACTGTGTTGAAAAACTTCATCCTCCTACAGGTGTGAACAGTTTTTTATCAATGTTGTCTTTATTTAAGTACATTAGAAGTTGAAAGTGCTTGCAATTACTATAAAAGCTTCGTGCTATACAAGATGTCTCTATTTTTGGAAGCATTATTTTTTATATAACACTTAACAGCAAGACATGTTATAAAAGCTTTTTCAATTTAATTTTAATAACTTTTTTATACTAAGTAAATCTAGTCGAACCACAAGAATGAAAATATTAATCAGGAGAAAATAATGTTAATACCTTATCGAATAATTTCACTACAAAGGTGCCAAAATGTATATAGCACTTTTAATGTATTGTTTGTAATTTGACATCAAAGTATTGACCTTTGTTCTCACCAGGTTTTCGTGTTTCTATACATCTATCTTTATAATGAGTTTTGGGTTTCAGAGCACTCACTTTGTGAATGTTCACGTTGTGAGTATGGACATGAAAGTGCTATTTAGCACCAAAACTATTTCAATTAAATATTCTAGTTGTCTATACTGAATGTTTAATTAGACCTTTCCAAAATAAATTATAAATTTCCATTTTCATCTACTTGTGATTTTTTAAGTAAACAATTTTACAAATTGTAATGAAATCATAAGACAGCGGTAGCCCAATGGCTACGCGCTTGCTTCAAGGGACGGAGTGAAGCTGGTTCAAATATAAAATATAAATTTTATAAAGTGGTAGTGCCATGCTTGTTACCTTCGGGTAGCAACCGAATGGGCCGGCACGCCCCGTATAGTTCATTAGTACCACTCTCTCACAGAAGACCGGCGTGAAGTGGCAGCTATGCTGTCGCGTTTCGTCCGGTGAGTGAGAGTCCGGGAGGCCCACTCTCCTTCCCCCTCCCTCTTCCCTTCATCCTCCGCCTTCGTTCCCCCCCTCCCTCCTCCATCCCTCCCTTTCCTGAAAGTCCGGCAACGCATCTGCAAGCCAGGCTTGCAGATGTCCATGGGCGGAGGTGATCACTTCCCATCAGGTGAGCCTCCTGCCCGTTTGCCCCCTTTTTACCATAAAAAAAAAATACCGAGTTTCGCGATTATGATATTTTTACGTGCGAATCTTTTTCATCATGATATAGTCTTACAATGAAGGAAAATTATCGTCAGCAAAACCTTACTTTTGAGAAAACCTAGCTAATTATCGACAGTCATGTGTAATCCGCCAACCCGTACTTGGACAGCGTGGTGGACTATGGCCTGATTCCTCTCTTATTAAAAAAGGCCCGTGTTCAGCAGTGGGGCGTTAATAAGAGCTAATTACAAACATATTGATTTATTGAAAAAAAAGGTGTAATACGATTATGTTTTTGTACGGCCATTATACCTTACCTGATATAATATACATAGTTATTTTGTAATCTAATCATTAATTATGTACAGGTAATGTCTAGACTGTAGCTACTAAATAAAATGTGATGTGAAAACTTTTAATTGAAGTTTGTAGACGCTCGAGTTCTCGCAGGGGCATATTATTGATTGGTGCCCATTTGTTTCTCGTTAAACGTTATTCGTATAAGGGTAACGTACGAGATAATTGACACAGACAGACGGCTTCGCACTATGTACCGTCCTATGATTTTCTGTAAAAAAACTACTCTCTAGTCTTAATGCTATTTTGTTTGCTTCACTTTTCTATCTAAACGAATGCTTCACATAAATACAGCATAACGTATAGTCGTCGATGCTTCAACGGACGAGCGTATGCTCGGTGAAGGTCTAAACTTAGCCAATAGATTTTGAATAGTTCACGCAGATATACAAATCTGTAATAAATACTATATTATAATAAAAAAAATAGTGTAGTTTTTAAATGCTATATTCGGAAGTAGTCTCTCAGTTTTATATAGCAAATATCATTCATGTCAGGCAATATTTCGCGGGATCGATGTTTCATTTGAAATATAAAGGAGAATATATTAAACCCGTTTGTAGATTAGTCTTCAGTTATTGTACCTACACTAAAAGTTATGTGAGTGTTTGTGAGTCTGAATGTGTTCATTTCAAACCACCCAGACAATGTTATATTTTTATCTTGCTGTTCTCCATACTAAATATACTAAAACCAAACTAAAACCATGCTAAATATCTACATACTAATATGTATTTAAGCCACTTAGTACTACCGGAATCATACAATCAAACGTCTCAATATCTGATTATTTCAAACAAAGCAGCTCAAAATCTAATTAAGGTTTCAGAGCGAGAAATCAAACAGAATTTAATTAAAAGTCGAAAGGTAGAACAGGTTGGTGAAATAAGTAAAATTGCATCAACCTCGGTATTGGCAAATGCGATAAAGCAATTTGCATACGTTTTGGGCATGTTATAAGTTTGTTCAAATTGATGTTCGTTGAATAGAAGTGTTTGTATGAGAATAGATTTAGTAAATGCAAATTTTAGGAATACCCTGCGTAGTAGTTGTTTGTAAAGCAAGATTACATTTCCGAGTTTAATGAAATTAAATTTAGCCTTGAAGTTTTGTTTGAAATGTTTTATATATATTCTATAGGAATTATAATAATTAAATATATTGCTTATGCATGCATCACAACCAAATTAGGTATGTAACAATAATTAGTATAGGTGTAATAGATATGGTATTTTTCTTGACGTTGTGTTTTTAAGTTTATTCACAAATTTTAACCAAGTAAGGAAAGTATTCTATAAGGTTGTTTACTTTTGATATCAACCGGAGCATCAATATATATCCTATCTGATAAGAAATTTCGATATTCACTCTTAAAATTTTTTTAGCTAAAGTAAATCGAAATTTGTCACAGGCGAATATTATTCAATATTGACGAGTATAAACGTCAGATCGTCCCGTCATAAGCTCTTAAAGTTAAGCGAAGAAAGTGCCTTTAGACGAAAAGTGGAAATTATGAAAATGATTTGGAAGGCGCGGCAAGTGTGTCATTAAAGGAATTTATATTTCGAACCACCGAAGGGCGCTGAGTGGGCGCGGGTTGTTACTAAGTGCTATTAGGATAGAGCTCCCATCCTTAATGTCATAGAAGGACAATCGATTATTGAACTTTCGTTAAATATTATATTATTATGGTTCCGTACCCGTAAATGTAAAAAAGATAAAGTGAAGGTAAAAGTCCTTTGGAGCTGCGAACAAATTCTTAGTAAATTTAATCAAAAGATAAACTTACTAAGTTAAAGATTCGCAAATACTGTGGCTTTCAATTAAGAAATTATTGAAATACTTTATTTAGATTTAATCCCAAAAATTTAAATTAAATTATACAATTTTCTTTACATAATTAAATAGATGTTTAGTTTTTTTTTGTACCCTATTTGTAAGCAAAAGTGGCTATTGTCCACAAGTTTCAGTTACTGAGGACAATTACACTTTGCGTAATGTTTGTTTGTAGTTTGTAGGCACTTACATATTGTCTTCTAACGTTTTTTTGTTGACTTCGATAACTATAAATAGTAGGTAATCGAATAATTAAATCATTGAAATTATTAGGAGTAACAAAATTAGATCAAGAGATCTAATCGGATTCCTATAAGTAAGCTTAATGAATACATTTAACTGGTGATACGTTCCTTAAAGACGACTTGAACAAGCTGTCTTTTAGACAAACTGAAAGATAACATTATTTATTAGACATATCTATTATTCTATTGTAACTACCAAACAGCTACAACAATACAAAATATTTATAACGCTTTATAGTGTTTTGAAGAACATTCCATATGAGTTGAAAAAATATGACGAAACAAACGGCTGTTAAGTCCGATTTGAATAAAACGTTGTTGCTGCCCGACAATCCAATTTAGCTTTGCTTTGTGAATGTAAATTACAATCGCGATTCGCTCTTGTACTACAAGTAAATGTGTACTCTGTGATAGAATGCATTTGTCGGGCGTCAGATACAAACTTTTTGATTATGATATTAGAAATTTTGTTGAAAAATGTTTTAATTAAAATTATGTTGACATATTTCTTAATTAATTCACTTGTTTGGACCGCTGCCTTATTGGTATGATGCTTAACGTGTAAGGTTTTCGACAGGCTTGGGTTCGAGTCCGGGTTGGTTGAAAATATTTACTGGGTGGTTTTACTGTTAGGAAGTTTATTTGTTTTCATTGAATTTAGTTGCTTAGAAGTTTATTTGTTTAAAGATTTTGTAATAAAAGTAGCTCCAAACTTGTTTTTAAATTTCGTTTCTTCTCAGTTTGTTGTATACTTGCTGTGCCTGCAGTCGCGAGTTTGAGTCCCGCGTGCGGCTTTTATTAGTATTATGGGCACGAATGCTCGTAGTCCAATCATGGGTGTTTAAACGTATTACGTAGGTATATACATTATAAATATTTATTACGTAATATGTAATTTATATTGACTATCTGGTGTCCATAACATAAGCCTCGTAGCTTACCATAGAAGTAGAGGGTGCTGTGTTTTCGCCTACAAAAGGTAAATAGATCGTTTATGGGGCAAGGTGTACGCATGTATAATAAAATTCCACAGTCCATATTGAACTTGCCTTTGAGGCAATTTAAATCAAAAATTAAAAATACGTTAATGAATAAAGCTTATTACACTATAGCGGATTACCTGGTAGATGTAAATGTGTGGGATTAGTGACTGGTGTCTCACGTAGGATAAATAGATAAATTGTAATACAATATTGTTACGAAATATTTTTTTTGAAAAGAGCAACTGTTGAGTTTCTCGCCGGTTCTTCTCAGCAGAACAGCTTTCCGAGCCGGTGGTAGCTTACTCACAGACTTACAGACTGACATTTAATTTTAATAATGTAAAAATGACGATTCAAAAGAGCTTGTAAAAATCTATTTGAATAAAGAATATTTTGATTTGATTTGATTTGATTTGTGTGTAGACGTCCCAATATTTTTATTTAAGGCTGCGGTACTAGCCAACGGCCTTGAGGATCTGGGCGGAGCCTGTCATATTCCCCGCGCCACTCGCTTTCCCTCCGCTACATTTTTACGCGCGCATTTTATGTCAGGCCGCTAGACCACAAGGTACGTCGGCCGCCGGCGAGTGGCTTACCTACCGAAAGTCGGATTTCTTTTTTTTCAATTTATATTTTCCCATTATTAGTGTAGACATAATAAGCAGGTAATTTGTAGAAAAATGTTTTTAATAACATATTCGAGCAATTTATTTAAAAAAAAATGTGTGGCAATCAGGGACTGCCGCGGTAAAGCTATTGCATAGCATTTTTCATCAACTTATGCAATTATAAAAAACGACACGAATAATAATAGAAAAAAGAGTATTTAATACATTGAAAGTTTTATTATAAAGCATTATCTAGTTAAATAAAGTTTATTTAAATATCATAAAAAATATTTTTACATAAATAAAATAATTATTATTTGTATCTATTATTAATTTATTTGAACATTTGTTACATATTAAATAATAATGTAAAAATTTATCTTATTTTATGATGTAAATAAATAATACATACCGGCAACTAACCTCAAATTCTACAAACGTACTACTCAAAGTAATATTATGTAGATACAATTTTTATCACTTATATTATCACAGTAAATTATTATCTTTCAATCAATAGTTGAACACACCGGTCCGATCACCGAAGTTAAGCAACGTCGGGCGCGGTCAATACTTGGATGGGTGACCGCCTGGGAACACCGTGACGTGACCTGACGTTGGCTTTTTGTTTTTAATTTTGCAAAAATTCATTTTATTTCAGTCCTCAAACAATATTGTCATATGTCAATTATAATTTTTATTGATAATTTTAAAAAAATCGCTCGACGGATTTCGATAAAATTTAAATGGGACCTGGGTAGTAAACCCTTAGCAACCAAAAAAATCCAAATCGGTTCAGGCGTCTTCGTGAACATACATAAATAAGAAGATTCCGTTCACCTCCGCCTATTTGGAAGTCGGTTAAAAATACCTAGGTAGTTTTTGAAGGTAATAGGCAAAAAGGGAACGGAACACTCACCCAATTAATTAAAATGAAACTGTTTTTTGACTTTATAAGCAAGTTTTTTATTCACACATATTGAAGTTATTGAATCGCAGTAGTATTTCAGAAAGGTTAAAAATAAGAATTCTTGATAATTTAAGTTTTTATTAAACACACTAGTATATTATACAAATTACAGTAGCTGACACAAGAGAAAGAATACATTTTTTACGAAGTATTAATACAGTATTTATGAAGACTCACTAAATTAGTTTACGAAGACACCTTAAATTTATAATAATAAAACCTTTTATTTTCTATAAATATTATAAAGTATTACAATATGCATCTTGTTTTTAAAAAATTCCTGGGGCTCCCCAATATTAATTAAAAATTATTTACTATATTAATATTTCTTTTATGGCTTCACTGGCAGCCATGTACTCGGCTTCAGTAGTGAATAAAGCCACACCACAGTGTTTTGTTTACGGCTTGACCAAGTGACTAGACCCCCATTCCTTAAAAATAAATAGCCTGTGTTAGAATTCCTACTATCTAAATCACCAGCATAGTCAGAATCAGAGTAGCCGACTAAATCTATACTACCTTTATACACAATAGACTTTTCTTTTGTATTTATTCAGTAACGAAGGATTCTTTTAAATGCAGTTACATGTGAAGGACCTGGATCATTTATATACCTACTTACAACATTAAAATTGACACAGAAGTCAAAAACAATAATGCTCCCACTGCTTCTCTATATGGAAAATTAACAGACACATTACTTGTATTCTTACATAAATGTAGGTACTTTATGTCAGCAGGAGTACTGCTACTTCTAGCATCTGACAAATTAAATTTATTTATTATTGACTTAATATAATGTTTTTATTTATACTTATTATTATATTCCATAGTTTTATTTATTTCCATACCTATAAATGAGTTAAAATTTAATAACTTTATATTAAAATTTTGTTTGAGACCACTTCATATCATAGACAAAATAATTTTACTTTTACTTAATAATAATCCATATAAACATAAAGAATTAAAAAACTTTGACATCATTAAGAGATCCAACTGATGATTTGAACCCATAAGTAGATAAAAATGAACAAAATTTCTTATTTCAACATCTAGAAGATTGAGTCCATATATGGATTTAACTAACTTACATACTTTTGTAGGTCCGGCTTCCACTCCCTCTGGCAGCTCCATGTATATCTCCTCAGATAACTCACCATACAGGAAGGCCACATCAAACTATTCTATGTGTAGGTCATCTTACGCTGCAATGCTAGGTAGTAAGAGTAACCTAATGGAGTTGTACCTGCAAGTGGGTGAAAAAGTATCATAATGTTAATACCACTAATAGAACTAATGAACTTCTTTCTTACACGCATATTTTCCTGTCTCTCGTAAAGTATGTAGATAATTATTCGTATGTTGATAGTGATGGGGTTTTTAAAATAATTTAATGATGTCATGTTTATAATAATTAGAAGTAAAGTAGTCGCTAAAAATCTTTTTTTAATTCTCTCTGAAAGACAAATTAAATATAATTTATTAGTTTTTTTTGTAAATAAATTATACAGATACTTTTCTGATAAACCTAAGCATTTTATCGAACTATAGTAATTGAGAATGATAATATTATTACTATGATCAAAATTACACAAAATTACATGACTATTGAGTTTCGCGTCACTTTCTAGGGGTGCATGACCTTAGCGAACTTCGCTTGCGCGAACATATGATGGTTTTAAAATTAAAATAATTTCCTGTGGCTTCATTTTTGAATATTTTCAATTAGTTTTTTTGTATTCGAGTCGTAATTTTTTATAGTATATGTGGTTTGAAGGAACGTTTATCAAGCAATAATAAGCAATAGCATCCAACATTCACATAGGTACCTCCTTACATAATTTCATTTCAATTCAAATTAAAACAGATAGGTAATAGGTATATGACTATTACAATAATTAGAGTTATAAACATCACTTACCTTCTCCTCTCTCATTTTGGCAGCAAGTTCACGCAAATCATTTCGTTTTTTTCTTGGCATGATGTAATACTGTAACACTGGTAGGTAGGTTTTCTGTTGATTCACAAAATATGATATGCAAGTCGGGAACAAGTTCACGCGTAGGAATAGGAACGTAGGTCCGTCGTCCAGTAATGCGTGAGCGGCACTGAGTTTGATGGGCGGTGACGGCATCCACGCGTCCCTCGCCCCGCGCAGGGCGACTCAGTGGCTTGGAAGTAAAAGCCGTAAGCGCCAAAACTATTTCTTTAAATTTAGAGAGAAAGATTCAAATAATATTTATTTATACTTTGGCGAAATTTTAGCACTGACTTTGAAATATTTTTCAATGTAAGTTTCAAGTTAATAAGTTATATTCAGCCAAACAAGAAAGCAAAAATAAGATAAAATAATGGTGTTTTATATTATTTTTTTCGTGTTACAAAACTTAACTAATTATGTTTCTGCTTTGGTATGTTTGTTCAGACTGAAATGAAAAACTACGTAAAAAAGTATAAGAGTTCTAGCATTTATATTTGAAAGGCAGTGTGATCTCAAAGATCTCGAAAATGTTGATTTTTTCGAGAGAGCAGCCTTAAGTCGTAACAACAATTCCTTGAAAGATATTTAGTAATGCTATTTTTGGCGCACGCAAAATTTAATTCAGCCACAAAGTATTCTCGTAGGTATATTTTCAATATGCTTTATAACTCTTTGTGATCATAAATAGTTCAACTTCCATCATCGTAATACAATAAATATACAAGTTGAACTTTCAAACATCGAGAATGAAGCTTTCGAATTCCTTAATGAACTAGTTTCCGAGGGAACGTTTTTGTTTCGTCAACTTTTAATTTCGTTCCTACATTTCTACCGGGATTCGTAACAATGCCAGTGTTTTGCTATGAACTGATATTACGAGTTTTGATGCAGCGATCTTTTATGACATAAACATTTGTAAACTGAGTTTTAAATTATTACACTCTTGTTTTTATAATTTTGTTGTTTGGCTGAGTTGATAGTGTTGCTGTGAGTGCGGTCGCAGCTTCGAGTCTCGCTGGTTGCTGTCGTTTGTGATATTAACGAATGTTTGTATTTAAAGTTATATATGTGTACTGTAGTGTATCAACTATCTGATCCATAACATAAATATCGTAGCATACAATGGAACTAGATGTGCTAATGTCCCGATATATTTATTAATTACTACTACTAGGTTTAACGTCAGTGAAGCCACGGGTTCCGATAGTTAAAATAAATTAAATTACTACCTCCTCCTTTTTTGAAGTCGGTTTAAAAGTAGCGTAAGTTACGCCTTATAACATTAGCTATCGCGAGTGAAAGTCCCGTGAAAATCGGTTCACCGTTTTCAGAGATTACCCGGAATAAACAGACAGACAAACAGACAAAAAATTAAAAATATATTTTTTGTTGCTAGTATTGCATATTATATACTTTCATATGCATTTAGTAAGAAGCTGTTAATTTGAAATTAAAAACAGACACTCCAATTTTATTTATATGTATGTATAGTAGATTATTTTTATACTTTTCATATAGCGTTAAATATTCCTGAATTTTAAGCATTTTTTACTAAAAATAATTTCGTAGTCAAGGTCGTAGATATAAAGACATAGGAGTTGTTTATTACATTTCTGTACGCAAGGATTGAACCCGCTCTGCACCTATTGCACTCAGTGCAAATATCTAATAGACACTTATAAAATTACTAGATACTTATGAAATTCATATCTTTTAATTGGAGTAATTTATCATTTACAATTTTCCTAACACTAATATTGAAAATGAAGTTTTAAAACAAATTGTTTATGTTAAATTAAGTTTGAGGCAATATCATAGAAATACCAATTATTTTGCCAATAAACTCGAGTTATTTTGCGTCCATTATATACAAGTTACAAACCCAACTAACAAAATCCATTACCATCGTAACTTAAGAGAATTTTCGTTCTCCTAAATTAATTTCGATTTTAATAGATTGTTATTTCATGCTAGGTATAGCGACATACCTTTGCTTAGCTCGGGCAAAATTTTTTTATAATGTAATGGTTTACGGGTGAAATCATTATTCTTTTTCTTAAATAAACCTAAGCTACGTTACATAGTATAACACCTATCTGGTAGTTAATTTCCCGTCAAAATCGGTCAGTTGAAACTTGAAAGTCTGTTTGGAAGATTAGCCGGAACAGACAGAGAAAAATTTATAAAAAAATGTGTATTTTGTAGTAGTAATTTTAACTCGTAGGTAAAAATTGTTATAGCTACGAAATAGCTACGAAAAAGACATTTATTTTCATAGACAACAATTTTATTTATTTTCATACATTATTAATGGGCTAAGTTTGTCCAAGTACTTTATTGAAGTAGTGCTAGCTAGCGTCCTCTGGCATTCGATGCAGAAATGGCTGAAGTTGTATAGTAATTACCGAAGCGAGGTTAAGGACTTTACCTGTTCTTATTATCACTCGAGTCCGACTGTCGCGAGTATTATTATTCAATTTTCCTTTTAACTTCTCGTCTCTAGCTCCAAAGGAAGAAAAGTTGCCCTGATAGTAATTTCGGAATTATTTTTTTTTAGTGTTCTTAAATTGTTTAACAATTTAATTTGTTTTAACATATCATTGTTTTGTGTGGCACAATCGTCGTAGCGTAGCGTAGAGTTTATATCTTGAGGATGAACCCAAGTGGATTGTGTACTCCTATTTATAATATTGAATATGAGGCATCATAATTCAGTTAGAAGAATATCTATTTTCTCGCTAATGTGTTGTAATTAAAAGTATAAATATGTATGATACATTAAAGTCAACATAATATTATGTGTGCTACAGCAAAATCCAATATATCGAACGGAAATTAATACCCGATGTATCTAATAACTTCGACCTATAACTTTGGTCAAGTATCTTGTAATAAGTGTTTTGCTAATATAACATTAAATTAATTTTCCTGGCAAGCGGTAAGGTGATTTTTACCTTAGATTGTTCCATAATATATAGATAACCGTAAAATTGTAAATAACGTTAGATTATAATGTATCTCGCGAGAATAAGAGCAATGTATTAGCAAAAAAGTTTGTTAATATTTATTTTCAAGTTGTGAAATAAATTGCAAACTGACTTGATTTCTTTAATTAATTATAAAGGACAGGTGTCTACTAAGCGCATAATTGTCTCCCGTGGGATGAACAGTTTCAGTATTTTTATAATGTAAAATGCAAAGTTGTATCGACAAGTATAGATAAAAATTGTTTTATTTTGTCCTTTACTTTTTGAAACATATAATTGATATGGATTGGCTCTAACCTAACAGGTTTTTCTTCAAATTTTTGTCATGGTTTTCAGTTCGAATGGATATATATTATGTCGGTGAACGCGAATATGTGATCGTATAAAAAGTATACTGATTTGGTTATAATATATAGATTAAAGATATAATAATTAATAATCTATGTATTAAATTTTACAGGACTCTTAAAAATTAGACGTTGCGATTTTTCCATATATTATTTGAATTTGTAAAATATCGTTACTGTATTATACGTAATTGATGTATAAATGATACTTAGAGATTATTTTTTGTTATGGTATAACTTTTCTAGGCAAGAAACCTAAATCCTTCAAACAGCTTTCATTCAATAGAACCTAGTCCATAAATTAAAACCGAGATAAAGCGTACATCAAAGATGCAAAGGAAAAAGGCAAACGAGAAAATGGCTAATGAAGTCGAGTGACAGTGCAATTACACGAGATGGATACGAAGATGTGGGGAGTGCTTGTGAGTTAATGTGTAAATTAACACTGCTTTGTTACTGGTTACAACAAATGAAAATACAAAAATCCGTACTATTGCCACATTACAACGTTTTCATATACCTAAGTGCTAAATAGTGTTATGATTGTTTTATATTGCCTTACTAATAATAATATTCTATAGCAAGCCCTTGGTGACGCCTTCGCTTAGAAAATCAAATGAAGGGATGGGATGGGATTTGTTCAACATCGAAATCAAATATTTTTGGAAAATATTGTAATAGTCATTATATTATACATGAAACTTTAGTTTTTAGATTTTTGTCTGTCTGTCGGTCCGACGGCATTATGAGGAAACTACTGGATATATTTTGATGCAATTTGGTATGATAGTAGCTGATACCTACTGCTGGAAAATATCTCATCTCTGAGAAGACTATACTACTATACCAACTCTTAAAACGTACGTTGGGAGTTGGGACGAACTCGATCAAAGCGGGGTAGAGTGGCTTATTACGAGTATATTATTACAAACGAAAATGTCGTGCATTTTGAGAGAAATTGAGAGATATTTTAAAGACGTGTTTTACCGTTTAGGGTAATATGTAATCTGTTTCACAGTAAAAGTGTATGTTTTTCGAAATTAATGTACATAGAATTGGATATAAAATAGAGCTTTTACCTTCAATGTTTCATAGCTCAGACCTAGTAGGTACAGTGTAATATTATGTCAATTTAAGTTTTGTATTTTGGGTACTTGATTATATTTTTAAGTCACCTTTAAAGGGGCTGATAAAGGGTTGAAAATTTCCATGGGAGTTAATCATTTCTAAAGGAATATCCCTTTTCCCTAAACGTATAGAGACGGTGTACCGCTGGTAAAATTACAAAATCTATATAGATCTAACTAATCTCTTAAATTATTATAGAAACATTCTCTTTAATTTCAAATTACATCAAAGTTAAAAGAGTATACTTGTCACAAAATAAGCTGCCTTATATTTTTTATAACGCTTAATATACTGCTAACATGTACTAGTTTTAAACTCGTTAGAAGTAACAACTCTTGTGACTTCCGTGAGTCCGTGCTCGGAACTATATGTGTTAACTTTGAGCACACAGAATTATGCAACTTTTAATATTATTTTTATGTTATATCCTACTAATATTAGGAACGCAAAAGTTGGTAAGAATGTATGGATGGATGTATTTTCACGCAAAAACTATTAAATGGATTTTAATTTTAGCTTACACATCAGATTATAACATAGTCTATAATTTATAAAGATATACTATCGGAACCCGCGGCTCCGCTCGCGCTAAAAGGGACGAACCCGAGTGAAGCGTGGGTAAGTCGCTAGTATCTTACCAAAATTTACACATGTACATTGTACAAAGACATTAAATTTGTCCGTACGTCTTATAATATCATCTTATAAAATGAGAATAATAATACTTATTACTGGTTATTTATTTATTATTGTATTTCAAAAACGTTGATAACGATTTGGATCAAAGTTCGTGTTTAAATACAAAAAAATTTACATGGAGTCAAGTCAATTTTGGGGTAAAAAATATAAACCTTTTAAGTAAATGCTTTATTAAAACCATATCGTACTTACAACTTCCTTCTATTTTACTATCCCTATTCCCATTATTTGTTATCTCGTAGCTTTAGACTGGTTTATTTTGAACTACAAAAATTATAATAAATATCAATTGCTTCATAAATCTATATTGCTAAAGTGTATAAATTTAATTTGGACATTTAGTTATGTCAATTTTTTGTAAACTTTATGTTTATAATAACTGGGTAGTTCTTAACAGCTGTGGCTTGTAAGTTTACACTATAAACAGCGTTTACGCTTGAGGAGTCCATTTAAACTTTGTGCACTGCTACTACTATTAATTGGTCAACAGCTTGCTGACAAATCATAGGAAACGCATTTGAATTTAAAACATTTATATATAAGTATATTTGATTTAATTTATATGATAATTTTTCTATAATAAAAATCTAATAAAGTTTTGTTGCTAAACGGGACTAACAGTTAAAAATTAGAAAGAGTTAGATATTATGTTAGTACGAAGGAGAACTATCGATAGAGACGTTATTGAAATTCACTTTATAATTATTATGATTAGAAAATAAGCGTTAATAGGGAAAAAACTTAGTCCTATCCCGGATAACGGATTATATGATATTGACAGTGGTAGCCCAGTGGTGACGTACTCGCATGGATAACCGGATGCGGGTACAAATCCGGGTCTCGCACCTCTGATATTTTCATGTGCTAATCATATCTAACATAATTACCGCTTATGGTATGGTGAAGGAAAACATCGTGAGGTCTAAGAAAACTTAGCAAGTTTTCGAAAGACATTTGAAGTCCGCTAACTCGCATTTGGCCCGCGCGAGCTTGGTGGACTATGACTGTTAAGAAAGGGCTTATACAATATTATACATAGGGTTAACATCGACGTCTGAGAAAACAAATAAATTAATTTGAAGTCTTGAAGAGAAATCCAGTATAGTGGTTGAACTTAATAAACGTATTCAATATTGATCGCAATAAAGATAGTGAAAATGCAGTCTATGTAAAAGAAGAGCTCTTTTCCACCTTTTACAGCTCGTTACGAATTGACTACCGCACGTGAGACCCATCTTGATTGAACAGTTACCTGGCTTATAGAAGATATACCTACCTACACATTTTCTTTGTAACAGTTTGTTTGAGGTGTCAATATTTAGGAAAAATATTTTAAAGTGTTTTAAAACTGTTAACCTCGTCGGCCGAAACTGGCTGGCATATACTTAAACTACTCAATCACATACATTTGGTTACTGAGAAAATAAGTAGTCTGGCAGGACTGGGGTTTTGGTCGAGATGGACTTATGCTGTGTATTAAGAGCACAAGTAAGACGTCATTTGAAGTCCCAAGAGTAAGTAGTTTAACTTTAACCAGGCTAATTATTATGTTTTTATTGTAAGATTTATATCACACTATTTATATATCACAAATCATGTAACTAATATGTCTAAAATTTATTCGTAATCTCTCAACTCTAGCATGCGTTTTCTTACCGCAAGCCAAGCTCGGTTAATGTAGACGACAGCTAACATTTACACCAAGTTTTAATAGAAATAGCATTTTGGATTAACATAATTTTAGTACAGTTCATACAATAATTAGTTATAATTTTTCGGATTTAAACTCCAAGTACCCTTGAACAGTAAAATTGGTTAAAACTCAACAAACTTCCATAAATAATTTATTACCTCTGCTATTTTTATTTTACTAAACTTTTTATTTTCATAATTATCAACTTAAACGTGGTAGTAAATAATAATGTAAACGTTAAGTATTTTGCTGAATTTCAGTTCCTTTTCAAAATGCGATAGAGTTCAGGCCATTGACAAAGAGGTGGACTTCATTTGTCTTTTGAAAACATCCTAGGTTCTTTCAGACATGCAGGTTACCTAACAATATTTTCCTTCTCCATAAAACAAGTCAATTGTGTCGGGAAATGTTTCGCATATGAAAATATCGAAGGAGCAAGACGCTTTTCGCTTTTCTAAGTGAGCCCTTACCTATTGGCCCACCACTGTACATATTCTTGCGTTGTTAATGTAATAATAATGGCAATGTTACGAAAAAGGGTAAGTAATTTCCGAAGCTAGAAAGTGGATATAAACAAAAATACATAAATATGTTTAAAAAAATATTTTCAACAAAGTCATCAAAGCATTTATAAAATATCCATAGTGAGTAATAAAATACGTATTTTCTGATTTTTATAGGTACTTAAATTTGTATTTTATATTAAAAAAAAATAATTATTATTTTATTATACCACACTATTATTACATCACATACATATATCTTAGAATCTTTAGAACACAGTATTACCTTCTAATTGGAGCTTGACTTGAGTCACTAAGATATGTACACGAATATGATTATAATAATTTTTGATTTTTTCTTGAAATGAAAAAGTCTCTGAATTATTAATAACATTGTTAAGAATACGCCGATACAGGTAATTATGTCAATCACAGTGAAGCAGCTTGAACAGCGAACAGTGGAAGACTATGACCTCGAAGCGCACTGACCCGACCAGTTGTTATCAACGTTGCTGTTACCATATACGTTATATATATTTTTAATAAATCTCTAGTATATAACTGATTATAATTGTTTCGATAAGTAAATGTATTTATAAATGCGATATATTTAGAAATAGCCCCTGTATTCTAGTGACTAGTTTGTACGGATCCGAAGATCCTATGTTTGAGTCCCGAGTCGGGTCCAATTTGTGTCACTGACATTTGAAGACTGTCAAATCGTTTAAGAGGATATCATTGCATGTTCATTTTTAAACACTATTTTATAGATTTTATTTCTCCTTTTACTAAGAATTCTGAAACAAACTAAAGATAATCTAAGTACTAAAAAAACTTAAATTGTGATTTTCAATGACTTTGAGGCAATATTACAATATTTAATAAATATGAGACTTCAGTATGAATCGGTCTTTTTTAAACTTTCATACTTAAATTCTGTACTATATCAATCAATAAACTGAGCTCAAATCGTTCGCCTTTAATGAAGGTAGCAAACATCATATGGTAAAGATTATAAGCATTTCATAAACTGCCTATGAAATTAACCAAAAACTCTATTCACTGACAAACTACAAATGTTTTAAAAGGGCGTGTTCAAACAATTTATATAACATAACAAAATTACTTACACTATTAGTGGTGAAAAATACTACTATCATTTCATGTCAGACCCATTGATAACACGTATTCGCTTGAAAAACCAAGTGATGTGGGTTCAAACCCGAGTCGCACCTCAGAGAATTTCATATGCCATTATACTTATATATACAATAATATATATCTACGGACAGACGTTTAAAACGCATTTGGCTAGAGTGTTGCAATACTAGCCGAGTCTACATGTGCAATATAATGCCCAGCCGTGGGAAGTTTAAAAATATATGTTATAAAGCGTATTTAATATTTATTTTATACATACTATTAGCAAAATATAAGTGTACGTATGTAATACGTATGACTAAGCTCTTAAACTTAAATACGTTTCGAGTGGTATAAAGTTCTTCATAAATTCGTTCATAAAAAGCTAACAAATATGTATCTTTTGTTAAAAGCTCTATGCCGAACTCAAACTTCTGTTTAATATTAAATTACTACGCCCTTTTGTCATTATAATAAAAGCCCTTATAAAGTATATTTTAATAATAAATTATCTTCATTTTTCACAAAGCTATTCTATATTAAATTATTACATCTAATATATAACATGGTTTTGAATGAGAACACTTGCAGTGTTCAACGGATTCAATGTTTTAATTTGACCCCGACCCGGTTCTAGACAAGTAGGAAGAACTTAATTAGTACAATATGTCCCATTTTGTACTAACTTCACATAAACGAATTAGTCTGTAGACACGTGCCTACTTTTTCAGATCGTTTTTGAGAAATGATAGGAGTAATAACTGTATAATAACTGGAGTATAACATTTGTTAGGTTTTTTTTATGGAAATCTATTTTTTTTTCATTGTCATATTGACAAAAATAATGGTTTTATTTAATTAATTGTAATGTCAAAGTTTACCAAAATCTTAGAAAGCTGTTTGAAAAATGGTCTCAGTCCTAAAAAGAACTGCTAAAACTGAAATTAAAATATTGAAATTAATTAAGATTCACATCATATATAAGAAGTGTTCATTTTGCGCCTCTATTTTATATTTTTCTAAAACTAAAAATCCTTCTACTCCGTTCCTTTAGTTTTTCACCTCACCTATTCGCAAAATGGATAAAAACTGAAATTTTATATTATGTGCACCTGTAAAAGCATGATGCATGTTTTCATTAAAAAAATATAGTAGCAAACAATTTTGAAAACATCCGACTTATTAATCGAAACTATGCTCGAGGTTGGTTAAATAAAAAAATATATATGTACATTATACGTATATATTTTAAGATACGTAGTGCAGGATGAACAGCAATTGCTCTACGTCCGGTTAAAAACATGTGGCAATTTTTATTGAAAAAAGTCAAAACCTATCGAAGCACGGCAGCAAATTCGATGATCCAGTTTTCAAATCGAAAAGCTTGTTGCATATTCTGTTGGACATCCGTCGTATCTATCACTAGGCAAGTAGGTACTGCTTGTTCTAGAACTCACTACACTATACTTCATCTCCCAATCTGTTTCAGTCCGTAATCTTTTGTCCGTGTCAAAACGACTATTTCTAAAAATATTTCCAAAAAGATTCGGCTGAGAATCTTATTATTTCTATAGATAATAGAGTTTAATGTATAATGTTAAAATGCTCACATTTTATTCAACATTGTTACCTTGATTTTTGTTGTCATACTCATAGTTATTTTAAAAATATCTAGGATAGTTTAATTACATTCAGTTCAAGGAATTGCATTCCTATAGGAAATTGACCATCTTATGAGGGATGTCTTGTTACTAATATTTGCTTTCTATTAATTATATTATAACTAATCGTCTGTAAATGTTATTTTTAAATATAAAATATCGTCGAAATATGTGCATTTAATTCTCATAGTAGTTTTTCCCTTTGCGACCACTTTTAGTAACTTTGAGTACTGAACGTTATTCCAAAGAGAGTCTGAAACCAGTCTTACTAAAGTTGTAATGTTTATTAAACTTGAATTTAAAGAAAAAAGTTTAGATTATTGTGCATTTTCTCACTATCGTTAATATCTTTGTTATTTCTATAGGCGTATGTAGGACTAAAATAGATAAAATTCTCTCTTTTAATCGTGCATATATTGCTATTAGCAAGTGTTTAAAACTAACTAAGTACAAACATATGTAATTATTCCAATGCAATTTATGTTATATAACTTATAATGTAATTCATGTAACTGTGGATTCTAGTTAGTAAGAGTTTTATTCATGAATATTCTCGTCGTACAAATCATCTAGTAAGTTATAATGGAGAGTGGGTACTGCCATAAAATCACGTTTGTAACACGCTTTACTTTATCGTAAGACAGTTTTGACATTTTTCTCAACTTTTGATAATCCTAACTAATATTATAAATGCGAAAGTAACTCTGTCTGTCTGTATGTCTGTTACGCTTTCACGCCTAAACCGCAGAACCGAATTCGATGAAATTTGGTACACAGATAGAGAAGACCTTGAGAAAGGACATAGGCTACTTTTTATTCCTGTAATCCCACGGGAACGGCAACTACGTGGGTGAAACCGCGGGGCGCAGCTAGTGAGAGTATAAAAACAGATAATTGAGGAATTTATAAGAGAAATAACAAAAAACTTTGAATTTCCAATACTCTTTATTTACCTATATAAAAACCGCAGTGTGTCAAGAGAATAGAAAAGAAGAAACACGAAAAAGTGGAAAAGAGAAGAAAAGTTGTGTGCAAGATGAATCAAAAGGTGAAAAACAGTGTTCAGAGACCAAAATTAACTACCTACTCTCATAAAGGGTGCATGGCGGCGCAAATGACGTTACTAATTTCCGATATACCTATATATTAAAATTGTTGGTTACAATTGTATATGGAATACTTTAAAGAAATGCATAATTTATTAATAGCTTAGTGTAACTATTTCTTACCTAAGCCACCCCTTATATACTCTAAGCCACGTCGCAAGCTTAATAGTTACTTTAATTAAAAATACCTACTGAGAAGACGGATTTCTACTTCATTTACCGCACCAAATTAATTGAATCTGAACAAAGATGTTCAGGTGCTTCGTTAGAGCTTAAGAAGATATATGGGAAACTTTTGTGCTTTTAGATAAAAGCTAAAAATAGTACCTAAAGTTAACTTTAAACACATGTCCAACAGCTTTTATATCTGTGGATCTTCTTAGTAGAGATAAGAATTTTACATCATTGTTATATACTTATCTACAGTTAGACAAATGATTGATTTTATTTGAAACTAGTTTATTTGAAACCGATGTAAAAGTTCAATCCATATTTTTAACCGACTTTAACTTAAATCAGCTGTAAAATATGTTAAATGCAAATAATAATAATTACGAAGAAAAAATGTTAAATCGTTAAGAATATATTGCATATAAAAAAACAATTTACTCTTAGGGTTCTTTTTATTAAAATTCCGAAAAGTAAAACATTAACTAATTATTATGCATTACGTTTTTTAATGTTTTAGTAATTCCAAGAAGTCATGGCTCAACGAATAATTGCATATTCGTATATTTAAAAATATTTGAATTGATTTAAACATTAACAGATTACTAGCACATTTTAAAATTGGTATTTAACATATTCATTTTGAAAACATCTCGACTCTAGAATTACACAATATTCTAACGAATTTATAAATAAATATGTTAGGACATAAATGTCCTTTTTCTTTTTTGAACTAATTTCATAAGTGTTCTATTCATTCTATTTAATAATCAAAAGAGAAAAATTAATAATTAAATCATACGACAATTAATAATTGTACCAAAGTTAAACATGAATTATCCACATAATCAAAATACAAAAGCCACTTAGAAACCGTATATCTAAGTTGACGACAAAATCATACATTACACAATGGCGGTTTAATATTTAACTTAAATCCGTAGATCTCAAGTTTCTGCATACAAAAGGTAGTTAATTAAATCTGCTACTCCTAACACAAAGCGTACCAACATATGTAATGTGTGAAGTTCTTACAGCTTATACTGGCACAAGTTGAACGCTAGTAAAGTGAAACGAAATTAAATTATAAAAAGCTAAAACAGAATATATATGTAAAAGATACCTATGTACGTTTAAAAGGTTGTTTTGTCTAAAAAAATATTCTAAAAAAAATAATGGTACAAACATATTATTTATGTGAGAAGGTTTAAGATAAATTTGATTATTGAATTCTTAGATTCTAATAATAAAAAAGTTGTTACAATAAAATGTTTCCGCCCGGGATCGAACCGGGGGCCTTCTGCGTGTTAGGCAGATGTGATAACCGCTACACCACGAAAACTTATGTGTAGGTAATCAAAGTAAATAATCTTTAGCTACGCCAAGATAATGTCAACATTATAATATTATGTAAAATGAAATGAACTTTTTTTGTGAATTTGCTACAAATTCACCATGAGGCTGCTAGGTCGATCGAATTGTATTCATAATAAATGATGATAAAAATATTTGTTCATAATTCCAAATTACATATACATACGAATATATTGTTTTACAAATTAGTAAGAAAAGTATAGAAATAAAGAATCAGATTTTTTGTACATAATAAAAGAAAGAAAAGTTAAATAAATTTCTATGTAACATCTCTCTCAACCTTATAAGATGATCACATAGTTATCAATTCACTATTTTAATATTTTAAACAAAATAAGTCGTTAACATAATTATTTTTATTTGATCTTTATATAAACAATTTTACCTTTACGAATTATTAATTGTTAAGAAGAATATATTTATGTGGAATCCCCCTAGTGAAAGTGATGTTTACCCCCTACCCCCTCCCTACTCCCTCTTATGTGTATACTCTTTAGTTATTAAAGATTTTTATAAAGTAAAAATAAACAACTACAAGCTCCAACGTTTAGGTATTTTTTTCAAAATTGGACTTCACTGAAATGTAAGAACAATTTACTTCGTTTTCAATACCTATCGTTGTAGTAAAATATTTTCTATTAACTTTAACGTGAGATTTTGAAGTTTAGCCCTCCCAATATATAGCTTTGACGAAATTCTACTGGATGCTAGAAAGGTTTTTATATTCACACTGGTATTATTTTGAAGCGATATAGAGCACTGTCGTGTATTTTGTTTTTTTTCTTTCCCATACATTTTGCACTCGTGTGGGTGTTAAGCCCGCATCTAACAGCTTTTTCTAACGAATCTGTAGTAAATATTATGCCGGACATTTTTTACAACATTTATCAAATACTCAATCGACTAATATTTTGTTAAATGCAACAAATATTTTACATGTTATATCGCCTGTGGATAGCTCATTGATCGTCATTGAGGCATGAATAGGTTATATTAGGTGTAGTTTAGGTTAACATTAGTTTAGGCTAATTACAGGCGATCAACGATCCCGCTAACCGTAATATGTGGTGAGTGAACCAATATGAACGACCATTGTATGGATCCTTGTCATTGGGTCAAGCAATATCAAGAAATAATATGTAATAAGTATTTCGCTCCAGTTAAAAATATGTTGGTTATAAATATTTCGTTTTATTTTTAGTACACATCCATTAACTTTTTCATTTATATCCTAGACTGACAAAAGTCACTTAAAAAATTAGAAATAAAAAAAACTTTTTCATTTATAATAATAATCCGATATACGAATAGTAAATCAGTGCTTGAGTGCTATTACTAACTGAACAGTTTTGAAGTGAAAACTGACGTGAAAATAGTTAATTATTATTTATGTTAGGTTTATTTTATACTTTTAGTGTTTATTTAGTTTTTAATATCTAATCTATCTAAAGTAATAATATAAGTCTTGTATGTAAGCCTATTTTTTATCATTGATGCCGAAATAATTGTTCCGGATACAAACTTGAAACCACCCTTTTACTCTATGGGGTTTGAATTAAAAAAACCCTATGATTTTATAAAAATAGGATGTTATAAGTGCAGCCTCTCTTAGATTTATTCTTTCAGTCTAAGAAATTGAATCAGTCTCAAGAACATAATTCATATGCGTATATATTATACAGATAACTTGGGGTATTGTCATTCTTAAATTCGAATATTGGGCGCGCCATATAAAAACGGGTCTTGATAGAAAAAGGACTGGATAAATTCTATCTAATGGAATGTAGATTCTGATTTATTTGGGGTTCGGCTTATTAAAGTCTAGGCAGATGAAAGAGTATCTCTCATATTTATAGTCTGATATAATATGCGTTATATGTAAAAAAAATATTAAAAATTGTACAACACTGCTTAGAATTAAGTTTTGTATTGTAAAAGCTCTTAGTTCATTTGATTTGTATAAAAGATTGTAAGGAAACAGTTTTTCGATCCCCCGAACCAAAACACAGGAGTTGAACGTATATTTATGGCATAGCAATTTGGCTCCATTATTATTAATTTAATTCTAATTCCTCTCAAATTATAGATAATTAGCTATGAAAACATTCTGAAGGTTTAGAGTATGCGGCTTACATAAAATTTACATGTACTAATAATGAAGCTCACTTCACAGTACCTACATTTTCTCTTTCAATTTTAACTAATATACGAAAAGCATATAATGCAGGTTAACAACTAACTTTATTTTATGTACTTTAATATTTTGAATCCAGGATTCTAGACCAGATTATAAACAGCCGTACATTATTATGATGTCGTCCTATTATTCCGTTACGGAACTTAGGGCTGCAGCAGTTGTTTTCCATGCCCTTCTATCTTTGGCTAGTGTTTCGACATGGTTCCACGTAGTACCAATCCGTCTAAGGTCCGCTTCTATGGATCTCCTCCAGGTGTTAGTTGGTCGTCCAGGTCTTCTTCGACCGGTAGGCTGCCATTGGAATGCCACTTGTGCAGTATTCCCCTTCTCCCTTCGTAATATATGCCCGACCCAGCGCCACCGCCTTAAACCTATCTCCTTGCACACTGGGAGTTGGTGGCATGCTTCCCACAGGTCTTCATTTCGGATAGTGTTAGGCCAGAATATTCGGAGAATTACCCTTAAACACTTATTGAGGAAAACCTGAATCTTATTGATAAGCGATTTGGTCGTCTTCCATGTTTCGAACCCGTACAGCAGGACTGACTTTACCAAAGAGTACATTATTATACTATTTATTAAAAAAATAATTAATATACTTTAATATGTACAAAATTATAATCTATCTCAGTACTTTCCCACATGCAAATAAATAAACAATGAAAAAATCCTGAGGTGCATTCATAAAAGCATTCAGAACAAAGTACATAGTCTCAAGAGCCTCACCTCTAGCCACTTAAGGTTTTAACTGCGGAAGAGGGAAACAAGGCTCGTTATGGCGAACATATTATGTATACCAAAATTTTGAAATCACTATTTTTTAAAACCGGATATCGAATATAATTTATGACTTTAATACTATTTTTAAATAACTTCTAGTATTATAGTTTTTAAAATATATTAGAAAGATAAAAATTTGCTATAAAGGATTAAATCTCCTATTGAGGAGAGTTAAAGGAAAAATCAAAGATATATGACAATTCGCATATTTTTTGATATCAACATAGTGAAAAATTAGTCTTTCGTTTAATAAATAACCTAAAACTTTAAAAATTTTAACTGAGTTAAATTCGGGTCAACATATACGTTTTACTGCAAGAAATAATCCCATCTTTGAGAAATCTATCGATTATCGTAACCGTTTAAGCGTAACCCGAGCGGAGCAACGATGAATCGCTAGTGTAAACAATTTTTTTTTAATTTTGAGGAAGAATCTTCCTTCAAAAGAAAACATTTGTTATAGTTAGAACTGTTTATTATCTCTTATCAGTATCGAGCTCAGGTGCAAATCTTTTTAATATTTTATCAGTAAAATATAATTTATTAGTAACTATTTTAATTATGAGTAACTCTTTCTACTTATTGTGATTAAAATGTTTTTACTAAAGCCTAAGTGTTTAAGCTAATGTTATTCTTCACTGATAATTAATTTGAATATTGTAAAAAATGTAAGTTTGTTGGTTGGTACGTACATCTAATTTTTCGAGCTGTCTGGGTCGCAACGATATTAACAAGTAGATGTTAGAAAGGTAAGGTTCTTTAATTAAATTAGTTTCAGTCAGAGCTATTTTCCTGATTATGTCAATAACTTTAATCAGAAGGACTGATAATGGTTTCAATGATATTTTGAGTCAGATATAGATTTCGTATTGTATTGGAGGTAGTTCTTTAACTAACAGAAAGCTACGAAATTGCATCGGGTCTTGACAATTGATTTATTATTTATTATAATAGATTAAGATTAAGTGTTTTCCGTAAAGGTTTTTTAATAGCATTTAAAATGTAATTATTGTAATTAGCTAGTGGAAAAGACAACTATGCAATTATTTATTATATATTTTACCTTTGTACAATTATTTAAATTTTAGCAGAATTTTTATTACCTTTGTTACACCATAAAAATAATGTAAATTATAATTATATGAAAATAGGATATATCATGTGTGTGGATGATAATTATAAATAAGTATGTAATTGTAAAAGTTGCTTGTTCTGATATTCTGATATCAAGTATTTATTTGGGTTTTCTTAAGTTGGCAACACTGATTATTCGTAATGTCGTTAGAGCCGTTATTCGTCATTTTGTAATCTGAATAGGACATGTAAAAAGTGATGTGAAACTAATTAATGTATCACTACATAGTATAAAACAAAGTTGATTTCTCTGTCCCTATGTCCCTATGTATGCTTAAATCTTTAAAACTACGCAACGGACTTTTATGCGGTTTTTTTATAGATAGAGTGATTCAAGAGGAAGGTTTATACCTATGCATAACTAGCAGATCCTGCGGCTTTTCCTGTGCTAAATCTATAGTAATCTCGCTAGTAAAGTAATAAAACTGTGTGAATCCTCATCGAATTTTTCTTGGCCTACCCGCCCTACTTTTGAAATACCCGTAACACTTACTTCCTGTGTTATAAGCGTAAAAGTGCTAAAAGTTAGTTCTTTTCTTAGTTCAAAATTTTACTCTAGATTATTTTAATTTTAAACGCGCTTTAAATACTTAATATCTTCACTTATTAAATAATTATAACCATAATTCATTTTGATAAGCTTAAGCTGGACAAAACAGAGGAAATTCGTGCGAGATTAAATTTCAGTAGCACTGAAATTAAATTATGAGCAAAGTGCGCGTTTGTTGCCTTCCCCGATGGAATCGCATCATACTATCAACGCTGAATAGAATATTAAGTTTTGAGTATACCTATTCTTTGACTGACCCTCGTAATAAGTGGCATTGTGGTAGGTTCTAGTACTTCTTACTGGTTTGAAGGATCAAATAAGGTTCAACGTAACTTTTCATGTTACATAAATAAGTTACTAAAAATTCTACATATTGTTGCGTAAAACTGTGTTGAACGTATTTATATCAAAATAGCACGTCTAAACATTGCTTTGAATAAGAATAATTTTAAGGTAGTTCTAGCTGTGATAACAATAGGTATAATGGTAAAATTGTGTGAGTGGGAACGAGACTGAATACTTTCCAGAATAAAATTGACATATTTAGAATCAACATCTTCCCAATTCTCAATTTTAAAAGCAGGAAGTGTAAAGAGCGCAGTCGAATTAATAGAATAAACAAGAAAAGCGGATAAAAGAAGTGATACTGCAAGAGAAATTAGTGGTGCAAAATAGTGTTTACAAAATGTATTAAGCCGATACTGTGAGTGTAGCGCGAGTACACAAATAGCAAAAGAGAGATCCTCGTCAACTGAAGGTGTTTAAACATCGAAAATTCATTTAACAATATCCAAACTTTAGCTGTTGACCACATAACTGTGCAAAAGATCCGCCTAAGAATAGTAGAACAGAGTCCTCTTTTTTAATTTGCGTCTATATGTAGGTACTTTAATTATATACCGCTGCGATATTATATTTATCAAATAAATCAAAATACATTATTTTAAAATTATGTTTCTTACAAAATCTTACTCATTATTCGCATCTTAATCTAAGATTCTAGAAAGAAGATCAATCTAGATTTAAGATTAAAATTATTTAGACTGGTCATTTCCTAATCTTATAAAGTTAAAAAACAGTAATAGTCTATAGCGTTTCATTAAAGAAATTAAAAGATGGTTGTGATCTTTGAGTTTAGTTATTTTCTGATAATTCCCATCTTTTACAATAAAAAAATGTTTTTGGATTTTTTCGTGGATTTATTTTAATTTTTGGTTCCAGACGTTTCGAATGCTTTACAGAAATCATGACGAATCACGGGAGTGACTCTAACAATCCAAATAATCTAAAATATCTCTGGCCATGTAAATACTAAAAGGCCTGTATGCAAATCCACTTTGCTCCACGAGCAATACACTTTAAAAATGGTATATAAATAAAATAAATTCTTATTATGCAAAGAGAACAAAAAAGTTCTACCATAATTAGATACGGTATTATCTCGGGCATTAAAATTTATTGTACCGTAGGCAATGTTTCATGCCTGCAGTTTTATAACGTTTCCAGTACTTTTACTTGAGCCGCAAGCCACATTTTACCCCACACGATTTATTTACTTTAAAATTTTGATTTATTATTTATGTGGAAAGTTTACCCAATTTGTCCCTTATAAATTATATATACTTTTGACGACACGTTTGGCGCAGTTTTTAGTGACCCTTTTGCTGCGACAACGGTCGTGGGTTCGAGTCCCGCTGGAGGCATTCATTTTTGAGCACGAATGTTTGTACTCCAGTCATGGGTGTTTACATTTATAAGATTACTAGCGACTCGCCCTCGCTTCGCTCGGGCTCTTCCCTATATTTAGCACAGGCAAAGCGGCGTGATCCGCTAGTTATGCATATAAACCTTCTTCTTGAATCACTCTATCTATTAAATAAAACCGCATCAAAATCCGTTGCGTAGTTTTAAAGATTTAAGCATACATAGGGATATAGGGACAGAGAAAGCGACTTTGTTTTATACTATGTAGTGATGTATTTAAAGGTATATATGTGTAGTGTATCAACTATCTGGTATCCGTAACACAAGCCTTATAGTTTACCACGGAACTAGATCGCGCTGTGTGTAATAATGTCCCAACATATTTTTTTATTTATAAATTACCCTCGCTTTATTATACCTGCATCTATGCTGCGAGTCAGTGTTAGGTTCTTCTCGGACTTATGAAAGTAGGTACATAATGACAATGTAAAAATATGTAATAATTTGCCATTCAAAAGTGCTTAAAAACCTATTTTGATAGTGTATTTTTTTAATTAATTTTAATTTTTTTTTATACAATATGTTACTATCGAGTATTTCACTTTATCGTAATACTATCGTTAAAGATATCTATTATCCACTTACCTGTACATACTTTATGAAAATCCTATAGCTAATCTGGTTTTTATAAATAGACTTCAGTACTAATCTATTTATTTTTAATAAAAAACAATACTTATCTAATTAATTTTAATCGTGAAAAAGATTAAATTAAGCAATGCCTAAATTTTACTACCAAAGTGCCTTAATCTCTAAGTTAGGCCTCTGCTAATTTACCTCAAGTATGTTATCTATATATATATAATGAAAATGGTCTTCGTTTGAGGCTCAATCACGCCTAAACCACTGATCGTATCGACATGAAACTACCACCATTCGATGCGAAATTTATCCTAGATGGTTTATGGCTATCTATTTTTTGAATTCCAACATTCCTTCATTTTTTTATTGCTGTTTTACTTTTATGAACATTTATTCCGCTAATAAAAACAAAAGATAAGCATTTTCTCTTGATTCTTTTGTTTTCATGGATTTCAGAGTATATTAAACGGATTATGGTTTTTTACATTCAGCTAAGAATCTACTCACGGTAGTGGAGAACGGCTGGACCAATTGGGCTTTTTTTCTTTATCTTCAGAATTGTCAGGAAAAAGTTTTGTATGTAAAAAAAATTTAAAAAATTCCGATAAAAAGTTAAAAATTTCGATGATAATCGAAGAATTCCCATCTATATAGTCACTCACCACGAAATATCGGGAACCATAAGACTTAGAAACGTGAAACTTGGTAGGAATATTACTTTTGCTATGTAGAGGTCAGCTATGAATAGATTTTAAGAAATTCATCCCCCAAAGGGGGTTGCGGTGGCGTTAACAATGAACGATTCCCGTTTTTAAACTATAGCTCCTATAGACTTCAAATTTGGTAGGAATCTTCTGTAAGAGGTGTAGAAAGAGGCTATGAACGAATTTTACGATAGCTCACCCCGCAGGGGGTTGCGGGGGTGGGTATTAACAATTAATATTTTTAATTTTCCAGCTAAAGCTCCTACAAGCTCCAAATTTTGTAGGAATTTTCTATAAGTGATGTGAAAATGATTTATGAACAAATTTTACGATATCCCACCCCAAAGAAGATTGCGGGGGCGTTAACAATGAAAATTTTTAATTTCGAAGCGATAGCTCCTATAGACTCCAAATTTAGTGAGAGTGTTCTATATGTAATATAAAAATGATCTTAGAGCGGATTTTACAATGAATCACCTCCAATAAGGTTCGCGGGGGTGGGTGTTAACAATAAAAAATTTCAATTTCGAAATATAGCTTCTAAAAATTCTAAATATGGTAGGAATCTTTTATTATTCACATAAAGATCATCTCAAAATGGATTTCAATATAGTCTACTTCCGACAGGAATTGCGAGGGTGGGTGTTAAAATCTAAAATTTTAATTTCCAACCTGTAACTTCTACAGACTCCAAATTTGGTGGGGATCTTCGTGTATGTAGGGATATTTGTGTATTTCCTTACAACAATCGTCTTTTTGGCAGCGGAGAAAAAGTCATTGAGAGGTTTCCAATACTTAACTTTACATGTAGCCAATCAACGGACTAAGAATTTTACATTCATTTTACTTTTGCAGACTACATATCCGACGAATTCTTTTATTGCGTGATCGCGGAAATGTAACAGATTATAATGAATGCATTTTCTAAGCACTTGAGATGTGGAAAAGAAATTTAGTTACTTATTCCAATAGAATTCATAAAAAACATGAACAATTAATTTTCTATAAATAATTGATGTCACGGAGAAAATTTTAGTTAACAGAAAATTCGTCGCACTTGAACCTAGACAGATTTTAACTTCACATATGAGACTTGCAATGACTTTAACTTAAACGATTTTAACGACTTTAACTTTAACTTAAATGATTGCACATTGAAAGTTACAATGAATATTAGTGAGAAAAATCACCTGGATGGAAGATACAGGCTAAATCGATGGAATTTGGAATTTGTGTAAGTCTAAACAATATCGATGCTTACAGTTCTATCCGCGGGGCCTATTTATGTTCATACAAAAATAAAAAAAAGGAGAATAATAAAAATATGGAAAAAAAAAAGAAACATAAAATGTAATTTATTTCCTTTTTCAATTCGCCCAGCGAAGCGGGCGGGAAACGGCTAGTTATTTTATATATTAGAAGTAACAACTTACATATTCATTTTTGTTTATTAATTATATATAAACTAGCGGACTCGACTGACTTTGTCCTGTACACATAGAAAATGTTTATAAACTTTTGCTCCTGCTGAAATATTTTAGTACGCATGCGCAAAACAACGTTGCCTAGCAACGACTTATTTATAATTGAATATGTAATAATTATAGTCAAATGTATAAATAACTAATTAATTCAGTATATATTTTTAATGAACTGAATTGTGAATTTAATCTATTCTCGAATCCACTTGAACAAAACATTTCATCAAAATCGGTCCAGCCGTTTAGGAAGAGTTCAATTTCATACACACCCACAGTAGTGTTTTATATATATATATATATATATATATATATATATATATATATATATATATATATATATATATATATATATATATATATATATATATATATATATATATATATATATATATATATATATATATATATATATATATATATATATATATTTAAATAAGATTTTAATTTGTCGCCCCCTTCAAATATTGTAATATATAATGAACCATTTGTTTGTAGAGTCTTCAAGTACTATAGAGCTAAACACATTCTAAACTACAAACTGTATACAAACTTCGCTGTAACAATTAACTTGGGCCCGCTCAATAAACTTGCATACAATTGATAAAGTGGATAAGTTTCTATGATAATCTCTTGGTGCATGCTTAAGTGATTTACAAATTACAATTTTGAAGTATTTATATATATATATATATATATATATATATATATATATATATATATACTATTATTTGTTTATACAAGGGTTTTCTCCGCTCTCTTGCAAAATAGGAGAAGAGTTTAACTTATAATATGCTTTTGCCTACTCCACAGCCACCAATGCATTGCAATAGGGTATTAAATCTAGTTGATTTGCTTCGTTTAAGGTAGAACTGGTAGAACTTAGATCATAGCGCTATTGTAGAAAAAAAATATAATTAATCATTTTTTGATAAATGATTACTAAGTATTACTTTATTAATCGTATATCTTATTCATATGAAGGATATGTCCTGGAAATAATAATAATTATTATTACTATAAAGAAATATTGTCTGCAGCCTTGTTCGCGTGGTAGGTTGTAAGGACGTCTATAATAAAATTTTGTTTAATTTCGTTTAAAAATAATAAAAAAGTGAATTGTTTACTCACTCACAGAGCCATCTACTAAGATCTATTTGGGATACGGCATTCAATCCCAGTAAGATTACCCAACTGCGTAGGAGATACTAGAGAGCCCAATGCACTCTCTTTTCTCTGACATTTTGATTCGTGAGAGATTAGACGTAGGACATATAGCATTGCATTCAAAGGACGGTTGTGGAATATCGACAACTTCACAAATTCGGGCTACCACTGAGAATTTATCAATAGAAGACTTACATTGGATGGACCTTTGGATCTGCAACTGTCAGTCATGTCAGTACACCTTTGATATACTCCCTTTACTTACTCACTCATTTATTCCCTGTTATCAGCGCTATAGTTACATAACGATTGATATAATCTGTAAGTACATATAACAGTTCCGAAGCATAGAGCTACTGAATAATAGCACATTGATTACTCAGGCAGAATCTTGGATAGCCGTTGTTTTCCGGGCTCTAAAATTCACGGTTTTCCAGCCCATTTCATCAATCAGCCTAATCGGTTTACGTTGAGCGCATTCGACGAAAGCATTTAGCAAATGACGAATATTGCACTAATATGTGACATAAACATACCTTTGTCGTTCTAAAATTCATTTCCTACATAATTTAAACGTATTATTAAGATCTTACAAATGTACGTTATAAACGTTTTGTTTGTTTTTTTTTTGAAGTAAACTAAACATGTATATAGTATAGTATAAACTGGGCCCGATCTCTTCAATACAAGGAGATCAGAGCATATTCTACCACGCGGAGTCAAGTGCAGGTAGCGGACTTAACGCTTCTTTCGTAAAATTGTAAGATTTCCTAACGATGTTTTTTTTTCACCATAAGACAAGTATTATTGACATGGAAATATCAATAGAGGTATGAGTACTGGATTAAAACCCGCTTCAGCACCGTAAATTCTTTAAAATAAACAATAAAAAAAAAACATAACAAAAACTAGAGCAGCATAAAGCTCTTCGAAAATAATGTCATGTATACTACCAATAATAAAACTGTCTCGTTGCTGCACGTAAAATGCCTCTGGATTTTATCCCATAAAAGTTTTACGAACCGATACAAAAACGAACGTTTCATTACCAACTTAGATCCAATTTATAAGCCGTGGAAGCTTTGTGGTGCTTTTATTAAAATTGTGGCGAGCTTTAATTGATATCTACATAGCTTTGATCCTGCCAGATTTTAGGTCATGAATGGGGATATATATTTATTTATTATATGAATAGATTATGTTAATTATAAACGACTAGCATTTCCCGCGGCTTCGCACGCGTTTTAAAGACCGGAAACCAAATTCTTTCTGAGTCGTGCGGTATGGTACATCGTAGAACTAACGCCCGCACTTCCCGGTTTTGCAATACTTTTCATTGATGCTAATCTCCTATTGGTTGTAGCTTGATGTATACCTTAGCCTATAGCCTTCCTCGATAAACGGACTATCCATCACAAAAATAATTTTTCAATTCGGACCAGTAGTTCCTGAGATTAGAGCGTTCAACCAAACAAACAAGCAAATAAACAAAAAAACAAATTCTTTAGCTTTATATATTAGTATAGATAAACGCAGGCTATGTGTTGTATTCATTGTAGGTAATACATGTTATTTTTAAGTAATAATTATTATAATCATCCCATGTTCATATTATAAATATTGACGACACTTTAGTTTGTAAAGTGCTTGCTGTGTTAGCGGCTTAATGGAGTGATGAACACGAATGTTTAGACTTCAGTCAGTTCAGTCATGGGTATTTATATTTATTATGTGTATATATTTTGAGACACATATGTGTAGCGTATCAACTATCTGGTATCCAAAGTTATGAGTCTATCGTTACGAGCCTTTCCAGGTAGTTGATGCACTATACATATTACTATATGATATATTCATGATTAATTAGGCATTAATTTTAAAATTATTTGTTTCAGGTATGACCGATGATGCAACAAAGAATAATAATTCAGTCTTAATCCAGAAAGATTAAAAAGAGTTTGTATATTATTTTTGACTGAAATTTCTTTAGTGAGTTTTAAAGATAATCCTCTCATCAACTTCCCCTTTTGGTCGCGATTAAAACGACTTGTAAATTTTAAGCAACGGTTCCACTAAGCGATAAAACTGTCGTTACAACTTCTGTAAGTCCGTCAACCTAACCATAACATTGGAGATCGAATAAAATCGTCCTCTAGTGAAATCATCTAAAAGTTTCTAGGTTTCACAATTCTGTGAAAAATGTAATATTTGAAGTAAAACTGAAATTCGATGTCTAAAAATACTTAGATTGCTTCATAGGAACTGACATAGCTACTTTATGTACCCAACTCGCGAAGTGTTAGTAGATTTGCGGGTAAAATCTTGTATAGTATAAAAACAAATAAATTGTCCAGTACATACAAAATATACGTATGTACATGCATATGTACATATTTTATATATAGGTTTAAAAATAAACTTCTCAGATTTTTTACTTTATAGGCAAGTCGTTAGACACCATAATATGCTATTGTTGAGATACAATATACTTATATGAATACTGGTAGTATTGAGCTTAATTTGCATTTGGCGGAACACAAAGCGATTTCTCATCTCACTACACATCTGAGTAAGCGAAGCTTCATACATAATATATATTAGTCGAACAAGTTCGATTACTCCATTATCGCCGTCGGCCCTTGCGAGTTGCGTGTTACAATCACCTTAATTAAACACTCTCAGTAAACGGGCACAATGGTTAAAATTAAGTAGCGTACTGAAAATAAACGCGCTGCTATGAATAAAACATTCGGAGCAGAATACCGATTTACAAGGGTAAGCATAAATACAATACGAGTATGAATCATAAAAATCCTCCGAGCTAAATCGTATATAAATAATTCAGTGTTTCACTGACGATTATATAAGTTTCTCTATTTTTTTATATGTCAGCTTTATTTGTACTTCTATTGTACTATGATAAAGCGACTCGATACTCATTATTTATTATTTCTTCACACGCACTTTCCCTTGAGGCGTGAGTAAAGCAAAAGAGATATAGTAACTTCACATTCTTAGTATTGACGCGCGTCGTCTTAGATTGCGATACAAAAAATGGAGCTTTATATTTTTTCTCGAAATGTAATATACATTTAGGGGACAAATATAAACCTGTAATGACCCTGGATATTGGCTTTAACAGTGTCATCGACCGGAGTATGCTTATTTTAGTAGTACTAGGGAAAATATCTATTAGGAATAATAAGTATTTTTTTAGGAAGTAAATCAAGTCTTTATGAAATATTCTTCGTTATATTGGTGAATCCTCACATACAGTAAATGTTATGTTAGATCGCTCATCTATGTTCCCATAATAACACATGAACCGCATTATGTAGATAGTAGGTCGGTTAAGTACACTATAGAATAGTGTGATTATTTATATAAAATAATTATCGTTTTCAGTGTAACGACGGATATATAATGAAACAAAAGCTCTTTACTATCTCATATTACACGTTGCCAATCTTCATAGAAAATTTCAATGTTTCTGATTGATTCATGATGATTAAATCATTTTAAAACTTTTCCACTCTTGCATCCACAAATGAATTTATTAAAACAAGTGACATTGTACTTATTTATTTCAAGATATTCTTTCAAAACTGTTCACAACAGGTGAAATTAAGACAATATTTTAAGATTCATAAAATATCCAATATCCGTTGTACTAATAAAATCATTTGCTTCCCATATATGCAAGGAAAAGATGCTACATACCGTTTTCTAGAAGGCAATACTATCCGATGAGAACCGGCTTCAGTGCGAGATGCACTCAATTTAAGGAATATTGAAAACAGTTTCCGTTAACCTGGCTATAGCAGAGCGTCTGCAATTTCAATTTTAAAATATAAATACTTGCTTTTATTGAAGATTTTATTTTCTATATAATGATTGCTTTGAAGCTTTCGCTTTAGAAGTTTTTGAGGATCGCTTTTATGAACGTTTCTGTACGATTAAACTTAACAGATCACTGTCCAGAATTACATATAATATCAGAAGGACATTCTTGTCTAATTTTGTTGCTGCTCGCATCGCTCGAATCAAAATTATATTCCACTGCCTCAACCATATGGTGTGTCTATGGGACGATTAGGCACAATAGGCACGATTATTTATTACCACCGTATTCCTAAGCTAAGAAGCTTTCCAAAATATGGGAAATCCTAAATTTGATCTTAAGATCTCATCGGATGGACCTAGATGCTTTTTTGCTTACTAAGCTAGATGTCGTAGGTTCGATTCTAGAAAATTTGTCATACGTGCCTCCGTTTTCTCTACATAATTATCCACTTAACTATTTATTCACTTGACTCCCCTTCATCGAAAACTGGTGTACTATTTTAGATACCAAGTTACAAGTACATTTACTCGTATTTATCAAGACAATATAATGTATAAAGTGTAAACTATACAACGTTCTAATTTTATTAACTTTATAAACGGTCCTACTTTAACAAAATAGTGTAATAAAGAAGCCAAAGAATGATACATTTTCTGATATTATCCCGAGAGTACACCAGCATGACGAAATATAGCCTGTATTTTTTTTTACGACCGGTACTTTGCTTAATTATTTTAAATGTACACTTAAAAAAGTTATTTTGGTTATTCAAATACTACATTGCGTTGCGGGTTCGAGTCCCGCTGGGGGCATTAATTTGTTGAACGCGAATGTTCGTATTCCAGTCATAGGTGTTTATGTTTATAATGTACTTTAATTTTCTATACTATGTGTAGTATATCAACTATCTGGTATCCGTAACACAGGCCTCGTGGCTTACCATAATATTTGCTTTGTTTTTAAGGGCTAAGGTCCAAGATGTTAAATATTTATCGATCGGCTCAATCAATAAATAACCCATAAAGTACAAGACTTTTAAGTATCACAGACTCATAGTTGAGATTTGACCACCAAAAATCATGACTAAAAATTTAACATTAATGAAATTCAATATTAAGTCTTATAAGTGAGCAGACTTTTTGCAGAAGAAGAAAAGCTGACCGTTTTTACTGTAAAGTAAGTAATATAACATAGTAAAAATATATATTAAAATTTGATTCCATCTGTAATAGTAGCATATTCGAGTAGTAGACACTACTATTACCTTTATAGCGTGTCATAGATTTCGATCCTTAACTGCAATTTTGTAAAGTAAGAAAACTTGTGTCAACTTTATTGCGGCTATTGCAATGTCAACCTTATTACGTAATTCACAAAGGCTACCTTTTCCATATAAGGCTTGTAGTTGAGAGGCCTCTTAAATTTCAAAGCACTTTCCGTTCGATAACGTGGAAGTTAGTGTAACAAATAGGTTTAAAACGCTTAAATGTGCTCCGATTTTGTATTGAAGTATAACATACTTAAATTATGCAATACTTTTTAAATCATGATCATTGACCAATATCATCGGACAGAAATTTTCTAATATATTGTTACGTTTTTGCACTAAAACGGTGGATAGATTTGGATGAAATTGAGGACACAAGTAGAACATGACCAACTCATAGACCATTTTTGGGCGTAAATCACTAATTTAATTATAAATCAAGTTAATTCTAAGTAAACTAGTATCGTGTATACGTATAATGTATATATTCAGCCCTTTACATCCCATTGCTGGACGAGGGCGTCCCAAATCCCATTACAAGGTATCAGGCTAAGCAAGTGCGAATTGGCGGATTTTACATGTCTTTTGGAAACTTGCTAAGTTTATCTCAGACATGCATTTTTCTTCATCCTAGGGCAAATGATAATCATGTTAAACATAAATCGATGAGAATAATAACACCTAGGATTTCGATTTAATTTGCTTAGTTTTATAAGCAAACGTGTTACTGGTCCACTATCGTATTATTATAATTTTAATATATCTCATTATGACTTATTAATGAGTTATCACTTGCTTATTAAAACAAAATCACGGGTTTAGGACATGATATAAAAAAAAATATTTTTGTCTTGTCGAAACTTCATTCCCATAATAATATGTTTTTTTTATATAATAATACGGTTTTTACTTTATTTATATATTATTTATTATTGTATATGCTATAATATAATCTTTGATGGCTTAGATTTAAGAACTTTTCTATACGATATAAAGACGTAAGCTTTTCAAGCGATAAAATAATTTTATATAATTTGTTGACAAGCTTCTGTAGTATAAAAATCTTTATTGAAAAAAAAGTTATGTTTCCGCCCGGGATCGAACCGGGGGCCTTCTGCGTGTTAGGCAGATGTGATAACCGCTACACCACGGAAACTTGAGTGTTTGAAACGAATTTACTAGTAGCAATCGTATGGAATATTTACTGTGACATAATAACTTGTTATATCTAAAATCTAAATATAACATTCTATACAGATATGAAATTAAAGTCAGTGCTTTAGATAGCGTATCTTTTAATTTATGTCTACTTTTTAAATCCTCTTTAAATTTTAAGAGTATTTGTCAAATATAATAAGTATTAACGATTAATTATGATAACATTTTGCAAAAATATAATTTATGCAAATATGACGTTGAATAAATAAATAAATACTGTTGATAAAATTTGTCTTATGTATCTATTGAGTATTCATTCATTTGGTCGATGTTTTACCATAAAACATTGTTAAAATACAATAGTAGATTGATAATTTTTATTTAATTATTAATTAATAATTTAATACATTAAAATTATTTTAAGTATTTTTTTATTCTTAATTTTAATTATTTATTAATAAAAGTATAGTAAATATATATTTAAAATAAATTATAAAAATATATATGTAGTAGATTTTTTAACTTATTTAAGGCTCCAAAATATCAAAATTTTACGTACCTACTTTATTTAAAAAACATTTTTTATAGGAGATTCTTAGAACTACATACCTATGTGGTACGTAAAAAGTTATTTTATACAAGAAATATTACATGAAAAATGAGTCTATATATTCTTGTTTACTTAGATTTATACCTCATATCGCCCATATTTTATCGGTCACGCTTAATTATTTCAGAAAGTCCTTCTTAGTTACGGCCATAAAAATGTTAATACCCCAAATACGCCCCTCAAACAACTTCCTTTTTGAAACTCGAAATGTATTTTTCCGAAGTACGAATTTTCACATTTTTATCGCTTTAATCTGATTATACTTTAATCTAAAGGGCTTATTGCCTATCTTTATTGAAAATTATGTTGTTATTTGTTGATTATTGTTATTCGGTGAACTCGAAAGAGTACAATTGATTGGGTAAATGTTTTTTTTTATAATATTAAATTATAAACAAAAGTAGAATTCCAGATGGGCCTTCATTCAGTACGTGCACTGCACTTATTCTATTCTAGAGGTCGCGAGATCAATTTTCTTAAAGAAATATTTTTTCAACTTTTTTGTTTAATTAGTAAAATCACTTGCATTCTTTGTAAAACGCATAATAAAAATCTCTCTACATTTTCACACTGTTAAAATAAACAAACAGTACCTCTCACATAAGCGCTGCAGTATAGCTTAGCTGGCGATATTGTACAATAGTAGTAGGTAAGTCTTACTGTAAATTTGAAAGAGTCGCTTTTGTAAGGAAATAAGAAAATACTTAACCTTTGCTGTTGTATATATTTGCTTACCAAATTTCAATATAATAGTAAATAAAATTAATAATATATCCTTAAAAATCTGAATATAATAAATAAAATTATTTTTTCGGATTTTGTCGCGAATTTATTTTGATCTAGGTTCCCGTTTCGAATGATTTTACAGCAGTCATTAAGATTTTGGTCACGGATGACACTAACCTATTTTAAAAACTAATTTTAACAATGATTCTTAAGTTATCCTAGGTGAGTGTATGTAAATTACACCTATAAATATCCAAAAAAATTAAAAAATAGACGACTAAAATATTCTAATAATATGCACAGAATAATAAAATATAAATTTAAGTTCCACAAAGTATATGTGTCATAATTCCTGTTAAACATAATTAACCATAATTAGTTAATATTGATACAGCAGATTAACAGCTTCCTAAACTAGATGCAATTACCACCTGACTTGTCGATAAGATGAATCAATTAATTATCTGAGGTATGAAATTAGATCACTGTCGATTGACGACACTGATTAGGTTTTGGATTAAGTGTTATTAAATTTTAATTTGGTAGCTCAGTGGTAACGCGCTCGATTGGATATCCGAGTGATGCGGGTTCAAATCCGGGTCTCGCACCTCTGATATTTTCATATGCGAATCTTTACTAACATGATTACCACTTGTCTTACAGTGAAGGAAAACATCGTGAGGAAAAATACCTACGTGTGAGAGCACTAGTCCGCCAACACGCACTAGGCCAGCGCGGTGGACTATGGCCTGATCCCCCTGAGGGCGGCCCGTGCCTAACAGTGGGACATTAAAAGGGTTAAATATATACTTGATATAAAAATTATGCCTGATATAGTTTTTGTCTACGGTAAGCCTCCCGCGTTAGGTTTAAAAAATATAATAAAAATGAATCTTTGGGACCGAGGATTTTTTTAATACAAAACAAAGAATATATTGAATGAAATAAATTAATTTTAAATAGATGTACTTTGGCTGTTCTTATAAAAATTGTCTGATCCTTACTGTACTGTCCTTATGATATGTCCTTGTGCTAAAATGTTGTTGTTCTTTTTAAAAACCTTTTAAAGGTCCTTAAACCTTTTAAAGGTCCAGGTCCAAAATCACTTATTAATATTTTTTCCTGTAAGGATTTTCTTTTCTGTAAGGGATGCTTTTTTTGCTGGCGAAATGGAACAATGAGAAAAACAGGTTTAATTTATAATTGTGCTGGAAGTGAAAGATAACTGAATTTAATGTCTATTTGATTTATTGTCAATGTCAACAATCATCGCTCTCGGACCTTTCATATTTCATTCCGCACTTTTTCATCCCCACACCTTTGCTTTAGTCACGAACGCTATTTTTCCTTGTCTTCAAAAAGTTTCAATGGCTCTTCATATTTTTTTCTGAAAACATTAATCACTCTCCATTTTATTTAAGGCTGCTCCGCTACTTTTGTTAAGTCATATAGTATGTAGGCAGTTTTAAACGTTGTTTCAATGTCGCGTCCAGTTTAATTTTGGTTGATTCTTCAGGGAGGGATATTATCACATTGTCACTGTCTTTTCATTATACCCTACCTTTAGAAAAAAAATATACGCAAGCTGTTTTACTCAATTATAGGTACTTAAATAATAGACATGCTCTACCTTACCTGTAAACACAATTTCTTATTTATCTCATAAGTGTTACGAAAAATGACAATAAAGTAAATATATTAAGAAAACTAGTATACATGGAGCCTTTTAAAACCCCCATTCTATTATGGCATCTTAAATAAACAAGTTGAATGAAAAGGAGCACTTTTCAACAGTACCCCGTCATCCGTTACAGCGAGCTGATAGCCGATACTCCATCCACCGCTTACAAAGGCCAAAGCTTTTATCCCTTTGAGACGCGCCGACAAAATACACGTTATTGTTCGATACGTCCAATGTAAATTTTCGTATCGCTTACAAAGCAATTTCACATAATAGGTGGGCAATCTCTAATATATCTACTTATTTATGTATATATTTTTAGATTTAACGTCGTAGGGTCTATTTTTGTAGGAGCCAAACCGGACTGATGGAATAGATCTTTTGATATATTTATAACCTTTTTTCTTCTAAAATTTGTAAAGTGCGTGTGGATAATGGATATTGAATACAAAAGATTCCGTAGCACTAAAAATTCAATTAAGATAAGAAAGTCGCAACTAAATTACGCAAGTCTTACTAATGTAAAAAAACAGCAGAGAAATCCATATTACATCTTGTAACGACAGACATTCTTTTATAGTTACAAATTATCTATTTTTGTATTTTCTATAGGTGCTGATTCTATTAGATCTTGCTTCTTGCCAAATTTCATGATTCTAGGTCAACGGGAAGCACCCGTACATCGGTCACGGATATTTGATGGACTCATTGGCTCAGTCCAGAGTTTTCGAATAATAAAATGTGTGAGTTGAGTAATACTGTATACAGATTGTAGAGGTTTCATAATTTTATACAGTAAATTATATTTGAAATTGTTAATTACTACCTAATCAATCTTACTTTCTTTACATTTCGCAATCACAAAAATGTGGTTAAAATACATAGATATTGATTGTTTATTAGGATAGTACATATGAAAAACTGTGGTAAATGCTCCGAACTTAGCCCAATGGTTTCATTTTCCCATTGGAGGTATGCGACTATACATATAAATTGTTTTTGGAAAATCCCACTGAAATAGTTATTAGTATCGATACACGTACCTATTGTAGAGATTATAGAATTTTTACCTGTCTGTGACCACTTTTCATTGCTAGTAAATGTCTCATAGGGAACGAACCAGAGCGGAGCGAGGCAGAGTCGTTCGAGAGTTGAGTTATAATATAATTCTAACACTGCACTTAAATTACAATCAAAATTTAATTTACTTCCATATATTCAGCTTAAGCTATAGTTCAAAACTAAGGAACAGTAAAAGCTCTCTCCAAAGCAAACACGTATACGTAGTTTGCAATCAGGAGTCCAATTATATCCACCAGAGGGTAACAAGTATTAGTTCATCCTACTTCACGCCTGCTAACGCACGGACGGTGTATATTTATTGCTATAAAAATATATACGGTATTTTACCGTTACTGTCGCTACCATTCGTTGAAATAAAATTTAATACTCTCAAAATTTTACTATATTATGCATAGAGTAAGTTTACCAGCCAAGCGTTGTACTTAGGTAAATTTTTGTGTGTATTTTATATGTACGTGTAAATATTATTATAGTTATAGATTCTTGATCTAATACTATTAGTATATCAGCATTTTGTTTTAACCTGTAAAGTACAAAAATCAGTCGTTGTGTCTCACTAATGGGCAAAAGCCTTTCTCTGATATTTATGGGGATGAATTGCCAGTCATTTGACTTACAAAACGTAATGGATTTCGGAATTACAATTCTTATTACATATTTTTGACAAAAATTGCACCTACCGTGATCGAACCTGTTAGTAGGTAGAAGATAATATAACCTTACACCACGATCCAATAATTAACTTAACTAGTCCAGATTAAGAAGGCGTAGGTAAACTAAAACCCACACAAAGTAACATTATGTAAATACCGTATGCATCTGAATGAAGCAAACACGTAGACGCAATCACAACTTCAATTAATCCGAGTAGGGTGTGACAACTAAACTAGTTGACGCTCCGTTCACAGCTCGGTAGACACTTCACTAACTATGAACTTAGCCGTCGAACGTCTAATACAATTATTAAGCATACGTAGGTCAATATGAACAAGGTTTTTAACATGTCAATTTATATCAACTTCTACAAATGTATAATGATCTGCTTTACTTACTAAATAGGTGAGAATAGTTATCCAGTTCATATATTCAATAATAAATAGGCCAGTGGTTACGTTTTTGCTTGGGAACTGAGTCAAGCGGATTGAAATCTCTGATGTAGTATATTTGATATTTTGATGTACAAATATCAAAGGTGATGTTTGTCTGACAGAATTTAGCGAGTTTTCGAAATACATGTGCAGTCTGTTAACACATACTTGACTCACACTTACACTGGCGGACTATGGCCTGTTCCCCTCCTATTGAAGACATGTTCCCAGATGTGGAGCCTTAAAAAAAGTATGAATTTTTAAAGATTTAAAGATTTAAAGATTTTTATTGAACATAATAACATACATTTTAAAAACAGTTAGTTCGTAATTAGCTGCATTAGTATAAACTGTGTCGCAGCTACTTACGCCCACCTCGGAACATAAGAGGGGTTATGTTCTATGGTAAAGTAAAAATACATTTTTGGTGTTAGTTTAGTAAAATTAAAAGTAGGTTACGATTATGTTAGTTAAAGTTTCTGATAATAGAACAATGCCTTAAAAATTTAAGTAGTACAATTAAATATCTTGGTTCATCTGCTATATTTTCATACACACAAACAACAACATCAGTAATAATCTCAAAACTAGGTATATAATGTACATATTATGTTATAATCAGTTATCATATACAAATTTTTCAGTATCATCATAACTAAGGTTTAGCAAGAACTTTGTCACTTTATATTTGCATTCCCTATAAGATAGTGAATGAATGTTAATCAATGAATTTAGTTTGTTGTAGAATTTTGCAGAAATATAATCATAATGATATTTCACAAGGGCAATACGAGTGGGTATGAATAAAAAATACGAGAGAATATAATAAAAAAGGCTGGATAATGTTACTACAAAACTACATGAATCCAATAACTACACAATTGATCCCAAGTCCACAATCTCAGTGGGCAATATAAACATGGCATCGGTAAACAATTAACTTACGGGAAGATGTTTACAGTTTGCCCGTATTTAATCGCTGTTCGACAAACTGCGCCTTGGAACCTATTATACTTGCCGACTTTTCTAGAAATTTTAAATAATATTATAAAAAAAACAACTTGTTTTTAATTGAAACGTTTTTAATACATATTTTATAATACATATTTTTAATACATGAAAATTTATATATATTGTAAGTAGGTATATGATACTTGTACTATAAATTACTTGGACAAGTATGTGATAGTAAAAACTGATGGCAGATAACCTGTTACAGCAAATGTATCCAGTTGCAATTCTTATTACAATTTTACAAAAATTGCCCCTTCCGGGATCGAACTTGTTAGGAGGTAGTAGATAACAACGTTACAACACAAACAAATGTGTAATTGATATATGTATAATAATTACACGAATGTAAGTCAATATTTCAAATTAACATTGAATATTCAATACAGATACTAAAACGAAAAGAAACCAACAAACTAATATTCAGCGATAGCACACAAATGGGAACGATATTAAAAATCTCAGTATTCTCCCATTGTAAATAAGAAAGCAGATTTTTTCTACGCCATTGGTGAACAATGCAGCAATGTTCGGGCCCAAAGATTGTATTCTTACGAGCCATTGTGTCAAGCTCTACAGGACGAAATGAGATAGAACGACCTATAAGCTTACTTCTAATTATGTCAAAAGAATTAGGTCAAGTTTAAAACCTATTGGTTTAAATATAATGAAATTATTGCATACTTAGTTATTCTAGCCGATTGATTTTAATCGTATTGAGATTAAAAAATATAAAAAGAGAATTTTATATATTTTTCATACTATGATTTAGTGGATTTATTGGGAACTTCTGATAGCACTTTAATCCATAGGTCCTCTACGTACAGGAATGAAACAACATCGGTTTCTTGTTTCGATCTATGATATGATATTCTGCAAGATAGAGCTGAGCAAAACAAAGGTGGGTAAAATATAAGCTTTAAGTCCCAAGGCTTAAATATCGGCTGCTGTTATAAATGTTAAAAATCAGCTATCTCATGTGAAATGAAAGTGAAAGATGTCCGTCTTAATCGTTCTAGTCTTTTCAGAGATTAACCGGAGGATAGACGGATAGACGGGCAGACAGATACAGACAGAGACAGACAGATAAAAAAAACATTGTATTTTTATTATAAGTACTCTACATTAAAATTAAACCGTATATATTTTTATATGCATTTCATAAAAGCTGTAATTTTGACATTACAAACATACTCTTTAGTTTTCTTTATTCGTATATAAAACATTACATAATACATAAGGCAAGAATGACTTTTGCAATAAATGAAATAATATATAAAATTTAATATACCAGTTATTCCGAACCTACAATTGAATCACGTTATTCATTTCGGTATTTTTGTTTAAAAACAATTGTTCGCTTGGACCGCGTAATTATTTTTTCTGGGACAACATATTTTCCGGTACATTTGGGACAAAAGGCTAATTTCAGGATGCATTCTTTGTTCTACCTTACTGCCTTTCTTTACAGTTTTACCCAATGTCTTTTTGGATGTAGCAGTAAAACCTTTATTTATGTAAATTTGTAAAAAACTGGGTCGCAATTTTTCCGGCAATAGACAATATTTCTTAATAAATTAGATTTTTTCTCAGTTAAATATGAATGAAAGAGTACATTTGGAACATGAATTTATTATTCGTACCAACATTCTTATACTTAGTGTATTGTTAAAGTAAAAAGAGAATTTTATCACAAAGGAGGCTGTGTCGTGGAGACTCAATCTACAGATCTAAACGGCAATGTAACCACGTATACTACTTAATTCATAATACGTGCCAAGAATCGGGTCGACTTCAGATAGAATATAAATTGAGTGTTTGTCTATACTCCTTAGTTATGTACTAAAGGAATTTTAAATGTAGGGAATAATTTAACTTTTTATTAAGTACAATAAAATGGAATGTTTTAATATTGTTTTTAATACACACATCTTTGATAGTTAGGCCAAGGCCGCACTGCAAGTGGCACGCTTAGCGGCAAGAGATAAGCTAACACAAGGCACTCTATGTGCGCGGCCGCACTGCTCGCTGAGTGGGTCGCTTGGCGCCTCGATAGTAGCCTAGCGGTTAGTGATGCGAACCGACATGGTGGTTATTTGCTTGGATTATTGGGATGCATCATGAAAGAATTGATGTTAGCCTCTGTTTATTTCGAATTAATTTAATAATGAATTATTAATATGTTAATATTTTTTGATAATTTCGAATACTTCAGTGGATTTCACCATGTTAATATCATGTTCCATGTAATATTTGCATGCTGTATATGCCTTAAAAGATAATGCATTTAGAATTAAGCTACACTGTATTTATTTTTACTTAAAATTGTATTAATGTAATTATCACTGGTGGATTTAAATAAATAAATAAATAAATAAATAAAATGTTCCCAACATGTTCGATACCTTTGGTTAAGTGAAAGAAATTTGAGAATAGTGGATAGTTAAGTAGCAATAGTAACGTAGCAATAGTAAGTAAGTAGCAAGTAGTTAAGAAGCAATTTTTTGACGATTTTGGGAGAAACATTTTAACACAACAAAATATACGTCTGTAACCACACTTTAGATCACCAGCCACGAGCTTTTGTAGCCAGGTAGTATGGCCACTATGTATCGAAGCGTCTCGAGAACTAAGTTTGCCTCCTAACTAGCCTCTAAGCGTGCTGCCTGCGGTGCGGCCCTGGCCTTACACATTATTGTCTACCTTGCAAGTACGATTTGTTAGTAAACATTTCTTAAAGATTAGATATTTTCCTGGAGTAAAAAGTATTCTATAATATTTGGACCCGGGTTAACAAGCTATCATCATACCATACTATGTCATAACTCAGTAACAGACAGACAAAAAATTAAAATACTATGGATTTAGCGTCTATATTTAATTTAAGTAATGTATACTATTGTAGTAACTAAGAAAATGAATGGTTCATTGGACCTGCGATTAATTGAATTGTACAGTATTGAAAAAATATATAACTTATTTATCCGAACAATACTGGTTGTTTTACGATAGAAATCTACAATGAACAAAGTGAAAGCGACCCGAGGGGCCAGAAAATGTTTATTCGAAGTCAAATTCATTTCTAACAATTTTTACTCACCTATTTTCCTTTGTAACTAAATTGTATCAATATTTTATCAATCGTATAAACTTGTGAAGTTTACTTTGAAACTTGAATGCTTGGTGATTTTCGCAAAGGGTTTTGTTTAATCAAAAAGTGAGCTTAAGTAACTAACTAAATAACTCTTTTTTATTTAAAATATAATACTACAGTACTTTACTAAAATATTTCGTAATTTCAATTTAATTAACTCTTTATTGGTGTTTCATATAGGTAAATATTAGAGTGTTTATGTCATAGAACCACCGATTTTGGCCACGCAACCAAACTGAGATTAGCCAACTGTTATTAAGAATGTCTTAACGGAAAGACTAGTTAATAGTATTACCTACTACTACCTGGCTAAAGCTCCCCCGTGTTAATAAGGTGTCGCAGGATCACTAATCTTTAAAAATAAAAACATTTACAAATCATAAGAGGCTTTCTTTGAAAAAACAGATTTTATTTTACATTCTACATTTTAAACATAATGTATATGTGTGTAATGCTTATATCAGATTGTACACGTTAAAGCCACCTGATCACAGTCTTAGGATACGACACAAGGCAGAGGAAAAAGGGCGATAAGCATAAACATTTGTTACTTTGACTGCTTTGTTTACCATGGATATGAAACGTTCATATAAGTATAAGTAGGTATATGCGAATATTATTTTAGGGCCTTTTCGACGTTATTTCGGTCAACCTAAAATAGTAATAAGTATCCTACTTATTAATTACATAGTGATCCGTCATATTTGTTACGCATATTCATTCAACATTATTAAAACCGCCTTTTTTCTCATATATGAGTGTATATAACTCTACCCAAATTGGTCTCCTAGAAGAGACTGAACAAAAAATCTAAGTTTAATCTAAATCTCTTCTGTTAAGTATGTTTTTATTAGTTTTGTTTATTTTTTATAAACCGAAAAAATATTGAGTATGTTTTGTTTGCTTTCAAAGTTTAATTTATATTATGCATAGTTATATTTATTTTTTACCACTAGCAAAACTAATCAAATTAAAATTAAATAAATAAAAATTTAATTAAACTCAACTCAACTCTAACAGATGTAGTGATTTTTAGTTAAGATTTTGCTTAGCTAATAACTGCTAATATATGCAATTGAATTATTTATAAAGTAAATAGATTGTGTTTTAAGGTACATGATAAATAGATGCTAATGTTTTCAACATAAAAAAACTTATGAACGAATTTTTGGTGTCGATCGACGTCGACGTCGGCTCAACTCACAAACTTTCTTTTTGAAATGTAAATCAAAACCCAAAAGCCCGTTTCCCAATCCGCTTTGATGTGCTAATTGCAGGTCCGCGAACTTCAACAAAATCTGAGACTTTGCATGAAATAACGTAAAACCTTTATAAAGGGTTGGGTCAAGCTCGAATGAACTTGCCTTAACTAAATGTATTTACGCTACGAACTAATGTTAGAAAAGTTAAGACTAAAATAGATCATAGAAGAAAAATGTAAGTCCTTATGTATTTCTTTATTTATATATAACGTAGTGGCGTAAATGTGAACTTTGTGAGAACGACATACAAGGTGTGTTGCGTTACGGTTAAGGCAAGAAAATGTTGTTTTGTGAGGATTTACAAGCTTGTCATAATCACTTCTTACATATTATGTAAAACTTAAAGAAATACATTTTGTTACTTAGCAAATGACTGCTTTATTTATAATCGACTAAAATATTAATTTTAACCATGTTTATGTATTAACTAGCGACTCACCCTCCCCACCCTTGGGTCTGTCCCTAGGCGTACCTAACTCTAAGGACGAGTTAAAAGTATGTATGACGAACTACAAATCATTTACTCGCTGCATAAACTTTCATCCCCCTTTTCAGTACCTCAAGGGTTGATTTGATTTTCGAGATGAAAACATCCTATCCACATCCCCCAGAGTCTTAAACAACAAAATATTTGCATACTAAATTTCATCTAAATTTGTTCAGCTGATTTTTAATTTATCCATTACAAAGGAAAATACATTTTTCTTTCTGTAATGTTAGTCTAGAAGTTTAGATAAATGCTATTATCTATATTATGATATAACTTATGTGTTAAGAAAGTTTAAAATAATAAAATTATTATTTAGTACATTTTTTTCATTCACACGATAGTATGATGTGATTAGTGAGAAGATTATCCTGCTTCCTTACTTCACTACACAAAGACACTATAATCAAGGCAGAAAAATAAACGTTCTTTTACTTTGTTGTGCAAAGGAAAATCTGTTACCGCAAAGATTCCGGAGGTTTGTCTTTTGTATTATGTTATTTTTTTATTCGCCATATTCCACATTTTCCTTGTATTACAATAGTTTTCTTTGGGTCATTCATACTTTAAAATAAAATTAGTGAACATTATATGTATATTTAGATCTATTATTTAAAAACTAGCGACTCACTCTTGCTCTGCTCGGGTGTGTAACGCATGTTATAATTTTTAAACAAAAAAATAACCTAAGTCCTAACGTGTATCTGATAACATTAGCAATCTGTCAGTGAAAATCGCGTTAAAATCTTTTCAGCCGTTTGAGAGATTAGCAGGAATAAACACTACTAGAGAAAAATGTTAAAATTTGTATTTTACTTATAAGTGCCGCATATAATAATTAAAACATACGCATTTAGTAAAAAGCTGTCTTTAATCTTTATGTTGATGTTACATACAGACACTTCAATTTTATTTATCTTTATTATTAGCATAACCTAAATCGACAATGTTCATAATCTTAATAAGAAATTTCAGAATATTAGATTTACATTTTATGTCATGATGTGGTAAAATACACATTATTGCTTATTTGTAAGATTTCATATCAAATTGGCTCGTCAAATTTTTAATATTTTTACAACTTGTATATGGGTCGTGGTATAAAGTCGCATAAAGTGATCGGTTAAAGTTTGCTGGCACCCAACGTGGGGCATGGTTGCAATTGCAAATGCAATGTCGCATCAGTGCTTTTATGACTCTGGAAATTCCCAGAAAATCCACAGTTAAGTTCTAAAACGATCTTCGTTTTATTTTATAGCCGAAAGTTAGAACACTCGCGTAATATTACCATTTTTGTTACGCGATGTTAGCTGACGTCAAGTTGTAGACTTGCGAATTGATAGTTAATGAAAAAGCCACATCGAATGAAATATAGTAAAAATGTTACACAATAATTATTTAAAGATTAGTTAGTAACCCATAATGACCAAGAGATGTCAACACTTAAAAGAAAGCTGTGGATTATAACGCGAAACATAACTTTAGCTGTCGAAAACAATTGGAGCTGACACGTAGCCCCCACAAGTCACGAGGCCGTGACGCGGCGTGAAACCTAATGGTGCTTAAATTACACCTGAATCACCACACGTGCGCGACAAATGACGGCAATATTTTCAACACAATTTTAATTTAAATGCAGAATAAATATGCTACGGTTTATTTAACCTTCTTATTAAAAGCATTTATCTTATTTCTAAATGTATTAAATAAAATTAATGTAATAACACCATTTAATTAAAAAATATATTTTTTCGTCACGTCGTCTCTTCCGCGACTATTATTGCTGTAAAGCATTAAAAACGTCCGATCCGAAATAACAAAAAAAATACTTTATTTAGTAATATTATCAATATTCGTGTAAATCTAAAAAAATATAAAATATAACAAAATTGAAGTCTACATGAAATGCTTGAATATCTACTTTTGTAGATAGTGCGGTTTTAAAACATTTAACAGTAAAAGAGTAAAAGTGTAACGAGAATTTTAATGTCAATAGCGTACAAAAACGATAAGAAGAACACAGTTATTTAATTGATAAATTGATTTTTTATTCCATACTTGATATAAGTTTTTCGTTTTTGCAATCATTTCTACCCATTAATGTGCACGTATGAATATTAAATAAAGTCCTCTAGGGTCGGAAAAAGGCCAATGGTAATATGGTCTTCGCATTCACGCCACGGACGAGAGTGCGATTCCAAAACTATTTGTATTATTCAAATCATATGAAGGGTCCAAGTTCTGTAGCAATCTCAATGTTCGCTTATAAGATGGTATTTGTTACGTCTGCCCTGAATCTGAACAGATTGTCCTATCATTTCTTTCGATAAATTTAATTTTTGAAATATATATTATACAGGCATTTATTATTTTAATATAATGTTTTTATTTTTACTTTTAAACGTTATTTTGTATATTTATTGGAAAAAAACCAGTTATCTCAAGTAAAAGTTACTCTTAAGTTGTCTCAAAATCTAATATATATATAAATGTTGTGCAATAAAGAATATAGTATATATAAATAAACTTTCTTATCCTGGTTTGTAAAACTCAAGCTAAACTACTAGATATGTTAATAAAAAACAAAGACTTTTATCGTTAAAATCTTAAAGCATGGCAAAATTGTATGACAAATAACAACAAAAATTACTTCACGTTACAAACACAAATTCATTGAAGTTGACTCAAATTCCTAAGTCTACAATCGCCATAACAATATGAAAAATCCTTTACCAATTTATCTCAGTGCCATCGCAAAACTTTTTCGGTCCGAATCACATTAAAGCAAGCGTAGAAACCCATCAAATAAAGTGACCTTAGTATAACTCCAAATTCCTTTCAATCTCCTTTCGGACCATGTGGCGTGCGATTTCCAAACTATTATTTTATTCAAATTCCTCCACTGCCGGAAGTGCTTTTATCCTGAAAGGATAGAAATGAAAGAGACAGTTGTCATCTATTTAATTTAGTCGGTGAAAATCGTATCAAAAAGACGTTTAAAGCCTCCACATACTTTCGAATTTTTATGGGTCTACTATAGTGCAATAAAGCGCACCTTGTTACATCCAAAACATGAGTATTTTCTATCCTTGCACTTGACTGATTCCAATTTTGATTTTATATACATTTCATCTAGTCTATTGTATATTACATAAACCCAATTCAAATAAAATAATTTATTTAGAATTATTTTATGCTAAATACTCTAAATCAGTCAGTACTGAAAAGAACTAGCGCAAAAACGGCGGTTAAGTTCAGTATAACTACATATAATTGGATTTCTTCTTTATACGAAATTCATAATGAAATAATAACTAAAGCAAAATAACATCTACTGACAAATTGCCTATTATTTCAACATTAACTTTTATTACGCTGCCCATGAAAGGAGCATATCAACTGGAAAATTGTTTCAACTGTTGGGCGGTGATTTGTTGGGACGCAATAGGGTAGAATACAGTTACATCAGTTGTTACATCGTCATATAGACGAAAAAATACGCATATCATTCTTTTCGTTATATTATTAACATTTTACATTTTTTAATCTTTTTATGTGACATATTTTTAATCTTGAGCACATTAATTACGTTTCACATAAAAAAATAATATATAAGAGGCAAAATATTTAAAGAAATACATACATTTATACCTAAAAACACAACTATTATAAATACTAGCAAAAAGCTGAGTTCTGTTAGGGCTGGCGTAATTTTTCTAACGGGTTATAATTTTAAAGACAGTTGTTAATGTTAATTTTTTTAATCGTTGTAAAATATTTTTTTCAGATAACACATTTAGGTGTGTAGTTAAATTACTATGTTAAAGTACAAATCTATAGATGTGATAGTTTTTCTGTAAAATGTACCACGAAATGCTCAAGTTGTAGGATAATGTTAGGACTCTCTTCGTACGCCCTAATTATATTATGTCTGTGATTTGTATGTGTGTTACTACTTGTTCGAATTTATTAATGAACCGTGTTAGGTCGTTAGTCCATCGACAGTATAAGAAGAACATTTTATTTTAATAATATGTTTTAATATAGTAGGTCTTTATTCTTTAACAATTACCTATATATAATTCCATGGTAAGATACGAGCCTTGTGTTATGGATATCACATAGTTGATATACTACACATAACTTTAAGTACATAAATATTATAAAGCTATACTAAATTCTTTGTCACAATTATAAATTACGTCTAAAATATATCCAATTGTATTACTCAGACTCAATTTTCCGCCCCAATATGCTTCATTACGGCACTTCGGCCTACAATATGTACTATATAACATAAATTATCTATATTGTATTAAACTACTCGTAACTTGTAGCTTTGATGTTTGTTTTGCGTGTTTCGACATTCATGAGTTTACAAAATATCCATATAACAATAGTGAAATGTATGTGCGTGTACATAGCATTGTTACAAGTCTGAAATTGGATAAATGAATTCTAGCTATCCCTTTTTTAAGGACATATATATATTTCAGAATCATTTTAAATTTTTCTATTTGCACTTGTAGCGTAAATAAGAAAATATTTTTAAACAAACAGGCTATTTTATATGATAATTATTGAAGTCGTAATTATGATGACACTATGTTCGCAAGTCCAATGGAAAGCATATTATAACATGACTCGATTATATAACGATTATAATTATTAGAATTTCTATTTTTATATCAATTGCAACCTTTATTATGATTTATTTATATTTTAAATGATTCTAAATTCAAAAAATACAAGATATTTAAAAGTTAAATATTCAAGAAACTCTAAGAAGGTTTGATAAGGTAAATATTATTTCAATTGATTGATAGAAGCTTCAAAGACAGATTACAATAGTTACCGAAAGCAGGCAGAAGTTAGTATATAAACAACAAACTTATCGGTAAACAATGATTTTAAAGCCTCCATTAACTTATTTAAATTGTTTATTTATGTAAAATTAGTTTTAGTTCATCAATTTAGATTTGAGTCTGGCTTTTTTTTGTTATTATAGCATAAATGTTGGGTTATAATGATAGGAATGACTATAAAATAAATTTTGTTGGGACATTATTACACACACAATTTAGTTCTATTGTAAGCTACGAGGCGTGTGTTACGAATACCAGATGGCTAATACACTACATATATTATGTAACTTTAAATACATACATATTATAAATATACACTCTAGGACTGGAGCACAAACATTCAACAAATTTATGACCCCAGCGGGACTCGAACCCGCGACTGCTGGGACAGCAAGTAGTGTCACTAGAAACTGAGGCTACGTGTCGTCAAGTTAAAATATTATTCTTATTATTATCGTTTTAAAACAAAATTTAAAATGCTTAATATCATAGAATTACATTTCTGTTTTGTCGTCTTCCCCAACAATAGAGAAGAATATTTAAACGATGGTAATTAACAAAAAAGTGTTGTTAATCAACAAGACCACCTCTAGCGCCTTCTCAAGCTTTGAACTTTTGTATTAAGGTCACCTTCCACAAGACAAAGCTTAAAGTTAGCTTCTTTTTAACCTACTATTGTTCTAGTAATTGTTAGATAGTATCTTAATGTATTATTATTGTATTAAACTTTTACGAATATGATTCGCAGTTTAAACTAGAGCTTTTAGTGTATGCCTGTTTGATAATATTTTTTTCGAATCTACTAAGTAGAAGAATTCGTTTCGAGGTATTGAGAATTGTACTTAAAAATTTATGTTTAAATAATGTTTATTATGAAATTAATATTTAAAAAAAATATTTGTATGAAAAATGAAACGATCACACTAGGATAATAATAATATTATGACTCAGTAGAGTAGTAGTAAGTAGTCAACAACCTTTATCTATCAAGGGATATTTGTTGGCTTTTGCTTTTTGTTTTTAGTGTCTCTCTTAATCTTGCTTTTAAGATTCTTGTAGATATTTAAATTGAAGTTGTCTTATCATGCTTAAGGACGAAAGCACATATTTTTATATAAATTACAGGATTTTGAAAAGCTTATTGAAATAATAATAGCTTAGTTTATCAATATGACCAGCGACTTGGCCTCGCTTAGCTCGGGTTTGTACCAAGATTTAGCGCCAACGAAGCCGCGGGTTCCGTTAGTTATACTTCTTCACTCGAAGAATTACTAATTTTTAAAAAAACTGCATCAATATAACTGATATTAACTACGGCGTAGTTTTACAGATATAGACAGGCAGCGGGAAGCGACTTTGTTTTTAAATACTACGAGTATGTAGTGATAAAAACTGTGTAATATGTATTATGTACATTAAAACGTCGAAAAATTATTGTTAGATATATAAATACTTTTTGTGTATTTTGTTTAAGCTGTATATTATGGATAAACACAAATGACAAAACTCATTTGACTAAGTTTTTTTAGTAAGTTTAGTTAGTTAGTAGTTTTAGTTAGTTTCTTCTTTCGACCACTGGTCGAATACTAGTATAAGTAATAATAATAATAATAAATTTTTTATTGTACACCCAATAAAAAGAGAAACAATCTATACTAATATTATAAATGCGAAAGTTTGTAAGTATGGATGTATGGATGTTTGTTACTCTTTCACGTAAAAACTACTGAATGGATTTTAATGAAACTTTACAATAATATAGCTTATACATCAGAATAACACATAGGCTACAATTTATAAAGATATTGTGTGATTTTTTTTAAAATATGACGATAGGTGTAAAGTAAGTAGTAAAAAATCTAGCATCTGCGAGCTATTCTGGCATGCGCTGCCATAACCGCTAGAGTTACACATATGTAATGTATGATGGAAATGTTTATCTTAAACAAGCGCTCACTTTCACTTCGCTCGGGTTCGTCCCTAGATTAAGTGCGAGCGAAGCCGCGGGTTCCACTAGTAAACAATAAAAAGATTATAATGCACAAGAGGCGGCCTTATCGCTAAAAGAGCGATTTCTTCCAGGCAACCTTAAGGTGTAGGAAATAGTACTAAGATAGAAGGGTAGTACCTAAATACATATAAATATAAACACACATATCAAAAAACAGAACACGCGTTCTTATTAGGCGTATCCGTCCTTAAGTATACTTATTTTCGTTTTCATTAAGCAGACCATTAACTATAAGGAATTGATGCCCTCAAATTCTCTAAACGAGGTCTGGGCAAGCCGATAAGTACAACGCGGTCGCTCACAAATAGACCTATTAACGGTATAAACCATCATTACACTAAGTCTCGATGATTTATTTCAAATTGCCCCTATATTTCACCAAGAACGCTTTTGACTGCCAGGAAAATTTATATTTTGACGTTTCACAATTTTTTTTGGGTTTTGGGTTACTATTTTTGTAAATAGAAACGTATTTTATAATTACTATTAAAATATTACATATTACAAGTACCTACTAATATTATAAATATGTATAAGTTTATATGTTTTCATGTTTGGTTATAACATACGTTTGTTGGTTAATCACACCAAAATGGCTTAACGGGTATGGATGACAGGCACGTACACTAATTAGTAAACTATAGTGATATAAGAATTGCATTATAATATACCTTAGTTCGAAGCTTTTCCATAACCTGATATTGTATTGTGCATTTTGATATCCCAAAATATAATATTACTTTAACTGAAAACGACAGGGAATTGAATTTTATTACTTATTTTGCCTATTCATAAAAATAGCAGTAGTACTGTATTAATTAAAATAAAAAAATCAATTTACAAAAAAGTTTAGACGAACTTCATCTTTTCGAATTGGGCAAGAATACTATTTATATTAAATTCATTGATAAAATGAAAATAAACTTGTTAAACTGAAAACCAACTAAGTTACGACCTAAATAAATGTATTAATTAATGCTAGTTTAATCACATCCTAAATGTTGCAATATCAGTTCTCATCCATCAATCCCCTTCGTGTCTGTACCATTCTACGTGACATTTCCAAAGTAAATCATGCTGAACTGTCACACCTGGAAACTGTATAGTTTAATTGAAGCTTAGAATTTGTAACAATCGTAGTATTATATTGTCTTAGTATTAATAGTATTGCTTCGCAGGAAAGGAAATATTTAAATATTATAATCATTTATTGGAGAAAGGCAGTGATAGCCCAGCGGTAACGCGCTCGCTTGGATAACCGAGTGATGTGGCTTCAAATCCGGTTCATTAGCTTGTATTTTTTCACTTCGTTTAATTCATACACATTTAATCCCTACTAATATTATAAATGTGAATGTAAGTTTGTTTGTTACGCTTTCACGCGAAAACTACTCAACAGATCATCATGAAACTTTGTACACATATTCTTGGAGGTATTAGAAGTAACATAGGATACTTTTTATTAAAAAAAATATTTTTTACGAAAAGTTATAAAATTGTTTGTATTAACAATGGGTTCTGAAATAGCTAGAGTAATTTTGAAGAAACTTTCAGGCATCCTACAGATCAACCCAATGAGGTTGATTAGCAATTAAAAAAATGAACGCGGGTGAAGCCGCGGGTAAAGCTAGTATTTTATATTTTTAATATGTTAATTTAATGGTAGTTCCTTTTTATTGCTTGGTTCTATCCATATATTCCATCGTACACGTCCCCCTCCCCCTCGTACTGAGGGAGGCCCGTGCCCAGCAGTGGGACGTTAAAAAGGGCTGATGATGATGATTGTAATTCGGTCATCTTTATTTATCACTAGAGCTTCGCCCTCGCTTCGCTCCTGTTTCTTTCTTAGTAACATGACAAACGCGCGAAGTTAATATTATAGGTATGTTTTACGCAATTATCCAATTTTTTGAGAAATTTTCCTATTTTTTCTTTTCATAAGGACCTTCTACCAAGTAAAAAAAAATTTAGGGATAAGAAAATGCCTAGTAATTTCATCCAAAATAAAAAGTGTAACTTAATCCAAAGCTAGGTTGTTAGGTTCAAAAATCATCATTTAGACATCATATTCTTACGCAGATTTAAACATTTAACACATAAGAAAATACAATATTTCCGCCCATCATTCTATCATATTCCTTCCCATCATATCTAATCTTATATCCTATTACAAAAGCCAAACGTTATTTTAGCAAGTTTCCAAAGATCGATCTGTAACTACAGTTCATCCGACAAATTGGTTTGACCCACTGACATGATTTAAGCCTGCGAAAAGAATCTAAATGTCGCTGACATGCCGAAGTCGATATTTGCAAACATTTCCAGTAAACAATTATCTTTATTTTTATGCCATGTTGCCATTCAAAATAATTTCCGTTTATTTTGGGAGTTTATCGAAGAAATCAATCAATCGCTTTGGGAGGTTTTATAGGTTATAAAAGCTGCTTTTATTTTATTAAGTTATTTTTCATCACTTTATAGTATCATTCTTATCTATATTATTCTCTTAAGGGCTACAAAGGAATCCTAATATCGTCGATGCGACCTTGTCGCCGAACGTGATGGCTCGGCTTATAAAATACCAGCCCAGTCTACGCAATTAAGTATTAGAAGGACTCGCAGGAATGGATATTACAAGAACCTTTTTAGGCAGAAATAAAACTACCTTACTGTCCCTTTCTTTATGAATATTTTATTAAAATCCCCTTTTTAAATAATTCATAAAGATTTGTATAAGTAAAGGAAAAAAAAAAGTTAGTTTCGCAATATACTAGTGAATCGCTCTTACTCCTCTACACCCTGTGCAAGAAAACTCGTAACATATTTATCCCTAAGTTATTTATTTTTCATTTCATGATCGAACCTATTCATGAATGCTAAAAAAAACGACTGGTTTCAAATCAAACTACAAATAGCACAATAGAATACTAAAATTCAGTCTTTTCACCTTGTACATTAACAGAGATACATTCAAAAGTCAGCTTTTGAATGTTGAGCTTTTACTACATTAAATTCTAAGCTTTCCTTCAGTACACTTCCTAAAAAAAGCACAAATACGTTCGTTACTAACTTTATTGTGTGCATGTCGATGTTATCAGCATGTATTTTCCTTAATAAAGGCGTAAAATACCACGTATTCTAAGAAATCATTACCCTACAAACGAAATGTACCTACTATACCATCTGCATGGAATATATGGAAACGTTCTCACAAAGTTGGGAAATATCTTTTATTGCTGGCGGGGTTCGCTAAACATTTCGACGCTTGTAACATTCAGAACGGCGAACTTTGCAAACGCGAATGTATATTATATAGTATATTTGGCATAGATATACTATAAGCCATAATTTAAGGTTTCTTCGCGAAGTATTCTCGAAATAAGCTAGATTTTTGAATTTGTAGACCAATTTTTCTTGAAAATTAGCTTTATATGGATAGTGATATTTATCGTAACTTCTAATAGTGCACTATCATAATTTCAATTCAAATGTGAAAAGGTATTTTTTCAAGCAGTTTATATTGAGTTAATCATAATGCCAACGATTAATAAAACGAACTTTGTTAACCTTTTAAATAAAATCAAGATGTTAAAAAAGTACTAATGAATTTATCGATTTTCAAATTAAAAGTGTAAGCTAATTCCTTTTTATATTTTTTGTTCAGTCCTTTAAAAGTGAAAAGATTTGGTTATATTCTAACAATAGTACATAATCGTGATATTTATATGATAAATGTGTAAGAAAATCTCCGAATCATCATATTATTTGGTTAAAAAGTAACGTTTTCCGGTACGTAAAATACGTTCACGTTTACGAAAGCGAAATAAGAAAACATCACAAGTCAGTTTGATGGGATCTAACGAACGTTCTCCGAAGGATGCCTTTTGTGCCATTTTGCGAAAAGCAAACATCTATATAGATATTTATGAGACATTCGTATGTATCGCGAATTTATTGAGAAAACAGGAAAACTCCCTTTTATTACGACATGTAAGTAAATAAAAAAGAACTAGTGTGTGTTTCTGGTTTTTCATGATATTTAATCGAAATACTACTCCAGTTTTCGGCTTAGCTCTTAGCTAGAAGTCATATAGTATGAGAGTCATCAAATATAAATTCACAGCTACCATTAGCTTTAGCTAACTGATTGAAGCGGGTTCAAATCTCGGGTTATTTACATAAACCCCTTATAGATTTCTTTGCAAAAGTAAGGATTTTAGCATCAGACAAAGATCTATGACATTAATTAAATCTTTAAAAATTGATTACTACTCTAATAGAAAAAGATTAAACGTATGTTGGTCAACCGGTTTCTCTTCTTTTGTTATTAGCTTTAATAAGCTTTTTAGTTATGTGATCTGTGGTGTTATCAATAAAACATTTTGGTTATTATGTTCAAAATTGTTTAGTTACATATTATGTTTTATTTCTATCGATAAACGATTGTAAAACGCCATCTCCTCGAAGCTCCTGACAAAAAATCTGAGCAATTGTACGTGCGAACTCAGCCACGCTCGCGAAGGATGATTTTAAGAAGGGAAAACCGTAAAGCGTTGATTTATGACTAAGAGATCGCATCATAAATCATAACACCCTCAAGTACAGGGGCCTTTAAATAACGGCCCGCGAAGTGTATATTCAATTATAAAATCATAATAAATACTATTCTAGTAAACTATTTTATTTTCTTTATACTTATTAACTATGATTTAGTGAATTTAAAAAAAATTCTTCAATAAAAAGATCAGAAAATTCTAAATAAATAATTACAATCAATGTTGTATTACAATATTTACTTACTAAATATTAAATAATTAACTATTATTTCATAACTATAGTAATAGTTATAAAACGATTGTTATAGAAGTCCTTTGAAAGTTTGAACACCTCTGCATTAGGATAGACACAATAAAAAAACGTGTGACGGGGAAGTATTTATACGAGCATCGTTGGATTTTTTCGTGTTATTAATTAATCTTGCTAATTAAATTTCGCTTGGTTTCTTCTAAAAAAACTTTCTTTTGACCATAAAATGGTTCTTTTATAAGTTATAACTTCTAAAAATAATAAATATTAGTAGAATCGCTTTAATTAAAGATTATAAACAATACTTAGGTCTTTAAGTTTAAATGAAGTATTTAATAATCGTACAGGGATGTCTTACATTTAGTCAATTCACTTTCTTGAATTACGCGAAACCAAAAAGATTGATTGATTAATATTAACAATGTTTTTATATTATCTGTTGTTATAATATTCCATCTTAATATATATAAATAAAATTGGAGTGTCTGTTTTTAATTTCTAATTGACAGCTTTTCACTAAATGTATATAAAAGTATATACGATACTAGCATCAAAAAACCTTTTTTTTTATTTTCGTCTGTCTGAAACGACTGGACCGATTTTGACGAGACTTTCACTCGTAGATAGCTAATGTTATAAGGCGTAACTTAGGGTACTTTTTAACCGACTTCAAAGAAGGAGGGGGTAGAAATTTTATTTATTTTAACTAGCGGAACACGTGCCTTCGCTCACACCAAACCTAGGAACGAACCGAGGGTGAGTCGCTAGTTAAATATATATAAGTAATTGGTCATATTTTACTTTATTTGACACCTTTAAAGAAAAAGCTGGTCGCTTTACAATTTAAAATTTCATTTCCTTTCGTTTACTATTTTTTACTCTGTATATAGGTACGGAAAAGCAAATACTAGTTAATAATGCAGTCACAGTTTGCACGTTGTTTTAACAGTAAAACCTTTATCTTGTACTCTTTATTTTTACTTTTAATTTGAGTGTTGGACTTTTTATTTTTAGCAAATATTTTTTCTACTACTTCTGTATACAATATATTAAAAGAAATGAACATTATTATCATCTTTACTCAATAAACTGCTCCGTCACTACACAAAACTATACTGTAATCATTATTTGAATGAACTTGGTCTATAACCATTTCAGATGACTCTAATCTATGATTAGAGATATATTTTTATAACCATACATTTCTGAATTTCGATCCAAAAAACTAGGTATAATACTTCCTTTGATTTACGCGAATATTTGCCATTTTATATAAAAGTATATTTTAATGCTTTAATAATATTATTATTCAGATTTAGATTTCTTAGATTAGATTAGATCAAGACACAATTTTGACTTATTTAAACTGTTTTTAAAAAATATATAAATCCAAAGTGTACATGTTAACAATAACTAAACACAATTTAGTTGTTTTCACTGAAGAATGTTTCTGAAGTTAACTTAATTTTTGTACTCTATAATAATAGTCCATAATCATAATTATAGGTTATAAATAAAATCAAAGGTGCTAACGCGATCTTAAATGGTTAAGATAAAGTACTTAAAGCTACACTTGACTCAATACACTTACTACATTTAACGTAGATTTCACATAAAACAACTATTCCTGAAGCGGCTCGGAAATGTCGCAAGGCTTAATTGCTGTAAAATTGTATCGCTACTTTCTACTCCTCGTAATAGCTTTAGTTTTATGTTGTTTTTATACAGAGTTTTGGAAATGCTTGGAAATTTAGCTTTCAAGTCCTCCTTTTTTGAAGTCGGTTAAAAAGTAGCCTATGTTAGGCCTTATAACATTAGCTTTCTGCGAGTGAAAGTTTCGTCAAAATCAGTCTAGCCATTCCATTAAATTTTTTTTTCGCTAGTATCGTAAAAGCTTTCTTAACATTTAGTGAAAAGCTGTTAATTTGAAATTAAAAACAGACACTCCAATTTAATTTATATGTATAGATGTATAGATAAAGTTGTAAATAAATAAATATGTTGGGACATTAACACACGTCACCATCTACGGGGCTTGTTTTATGGATACCAGTTACTTGATACAGATTTATATTCAAACAAGGTTTCAATTTATAAGTTTACTATTTTTAAGTTTATTTAACGTACAATACTTAAGAGCTTTAAGTTAACTATGAAGCTTTCTTTAACTAACGAAATAAATAAGTACTAAAAAGATTTTAATAACAAAATATATCACCACGAGACAAAGAAACACTAAAAGTTGTTGAACTTCTGATAGCTACGATTCCGTTTTCATTTGCTAGCGACATTAACTGCAGTCTCCGCGATCTACAGCCGCAATTTTCTTGTGCCCTGGTTTTCATATTTAAGAAAAGAATATTTGTGGCAACAATACAAGTTTTGCATTCACAGAATTATAAATCTTGAATGTTCTGAATGCCTTTATAAGCTAAGTATCTCAGATTCTAGGGAATCTCTTTAAAGTCTTGCGTAAGCATTATTTTTGGAAATCAATTTTGATGCTATAATGTATTGTTATAAGGAATGGTTCGAATTTATGTTTGTCTAGCTTTTCCCGTGGCTATGCTTGTATTCTAAAGATCGGAAACCACATACTTAGATTTTATATATTACTAGCTTTTCCCGCGGCTTCGCACGCGTTCTAAAGTCCGAAAATCAATTTTTTTCTGACTCGCGCGGTATGGTACCTCGCGAACTAACGCCCGTCCTTCCCGTTTTTGCAACATTTTTTATTGATTCTCTGACCCTATTGGCCATAGCGTGATGTAATATAGCCTATAGCCTTCCTCAATAAACGGACTGTCCAACACAAAAACAATTTTTCAATTCGGACCAGTAGTTTCTGAGATTAGCGCGTTCAACCAAACAAACAATCAAACTCTTCAGCTTAATAATATTAGTATAGATTATACCATTTGATGTAATAGCCTTCCTTCCGCAATAAATGGTCTGCCCAACTAAAACAAATGAGAGAGATTAGTTCGGCAAAAAAACAAACAAACTCTTCAGCTTTATAACATTTATGTTTTATACTGATTTAGCATATTTGTATTTAAGTTTTAAAGGTACGTACTCCCGAAAGTAAGCAGATCGGATTCACTTCTTCATTGTAAATTAATATATACAGCACATTAATTTACCTCTAAATATTATCCAATTAAAGTAATAGGATTTATCTAAATAGGATATTACGGGAGATAGGGTCAGATCCGTATTATCTTTCAGGGATAAATATTTCTCATCACATCTCTGTATTAAACAGGTATCCCAGAGTAATCAGAAATAAAGGTTGGGGCAACATGTGTGGGATGTATTAGGATTACAAAAAAAATATCTACGTAGCTAATAAAAGCTTCACTGTTCGTACGTGAAAATGAAGAAAAACTTACATTACATGAAATTTTTTAAAGAAGAAATGCTGCCTAAAATAAACTTAAGTTATAAAAAATATATACTATTAAGGTACAATGATTAATTGCAAATCTCTCTTTTTGATATTAAAATCGTAACAATATACGAGTATATTATACGTATTTATTTAAATTATTAAAATTTAGATAAATTATTGAAAAACTTATCTTTATGCATATAAATAGGCAGAAACAGAATAGTTCCGTTTCTTCCTCTGCTTGTCATAGATTTCGTTTTCTTTTTTCGTTAATTTTTAAAAAGTCTAAATTCTAGTGTTTTAGAGTTAATAAATAATTTTAAACACATAAGTTTTTTTATATAGCCAGATCATTTTAAATTAAAAAAATCCTTACAAATCTCTTTAAGAGAACATACAAAATTAAGCTAAGCTGATATATTTTTTACAAAAAAAAAGAGTAAGACTGCTAAGCGCTTCAATACCTTTCGATACCCCTTTTAGTTCTTTCATTGGAAATGGGAATACTTCAATTTCGAAAGGATAAGTTAATTCAATAACCTAATACGGTTTCTACCCAAAAATAGTTATTATCTTTTTTTTGACAATGTTAAAATCAAAGAAAGTCGATTTTTTTTAATTCCTATACTTAGATCTTCAGTCTGAATAAGAAAGACGTGAGACGTGAAAAGAGTATGAAGATGACAGTGACTGACGCCAGAAATGGTATTATATTCAAGCTATTTATTGACATTCTTCCAAATTAAATGTGAAATAACGTTAATATAACGTTGACCCCACCTCTGTTCCGTTAGCATCTGAAATCATAAATTCAAATAAATATAAATGAAAATGCTAGTATGTTATCAATATATTTAAGAGGTTTCGCAGAAGCTTTACTTTTCATGTAAAATTAAGTCATGCGATTATCTTCGGGTACGAGTATATTCATTTCATTTATTTTTTACGCATTCTTTGATTTACATAATTGAGTTTTTTTATTATTTACAAAATTAGCTTCCTTACTAGATACTCATTTCTGAAATATTTCTTGTTTAAGAAACTTTTGTGCTTTTATATTGAGAAGGCCTTCGCTGTCCCAAGCTTTTAAGGAAGTAACAAATATTATAGTGCCTGATCACGAAGCTATTTAGGAGAGACTCTTGTGACCATGACTGCAAAAAAAACCTGTGACAAAATCCAAAAAGATAGTTTCATTTAAAATTTTATAGTTATTTTATTTTTTAATTTATTTAACAATATTTTATCCATACCATAAACTATTTATCTACAAAATTCCCAATGATACGATATTGCCATAATATGCTCGATACAATTTTCGTAGCGCACTCTGACGTTAAAGCCTGAAATTTCCCTGTAAGCCTCGAAAACCGCGTCCCGGCATCTGTCGGCAGTCGGCAGGAAAGTGCCGCCCCACCCACCTCCCGCCCCCGCCGATGCTATCGATCTTCTACCGTCACTACACAACTAACGCTAACCGAAAGGACACTGCCAAAGCTTAAAAAAGCTATTATCAATAACAAACCTTTAGGCCTAAGCATTGCCTGCTACGCTCCTAGGTAAGTGACCTTTTAATACATACGTCAGTCCATTCATCATAATTCCACCATTCATGATGACGTGGACCTTATGACGTGTTTATTCGTGCATTGTAGTGACAGGAAATAGTTTTATTTTTCATAGTTTTTAATTACTAATTATTATTTTAGTGTAAAAACCTTAAAAATGTAGGGAAAGACCTAAAAGGAAAGGTTTAAATTTGGTAATTGCATCAAGTGCATATTTGATGCCCTGTTGAACTTTCTCGAAATAGGTCGCCCACTCAATCTATAGCTATGTCGCCTGTCATTCAGCTTTTACGCTCTAGAAAAGTGCAATGTGATCTTAAACGTTTGAATTTACGTGTTTTAGCAGTTTTAAATCTTTCCTAGGTACTTTTTACAAATTAGTTTAATATTTGGACATATTTATTATATTGTGGTTAAAATATGTGCTTTCCGCATTTCAGGTGGGCCCAACTGGCGTTCCGTCGACGGAAGGCACAGTACAACAGCACGACGACCCACTCGCGTCCGACAAGGACCTGTTCATCGACGATGATGGTTCCGGTCTAGAGATCGACGAGAGTTCCGGATCCGGCTGGGGTCCCGGACCTGGTGTGGATGACGAAGACAACCGTAGTGGATCAGGTGACGCATCCAACGCGCCACCGGATGATGAAGACTTCCCCATCTCGACCACTACTACGACTACAGAGCCGAGCTATGCGCCAGAATCTCCGGATTATCCGCTCTATCCGGATGAACCTGAACCCGACCCGGTTCCGAATGAACCCACTATCCTGCCAGTAGACCAGTTCGATGTAGTCAGTCGTGAGTAGAGGCTGAAGCATGCCAGTTTTGTTGCGATTTATTATTTTTAGATTTTAAGTGTGGAATGGTTAGCAAAACTAAAAATCTGAAAATTAAAATATGTATGTATGTATGTATATACTAAGATTGTCACTATCAGCATTGAGAACCTTTATTTTATGAAATCAATTGGACCATTCCACATTTAATTTATTTGATTTAATTATATTATTTTTTATCATGATACATTAATTATTCTACTTAGCTTATTCTGTCATCAGTAAGCATATTATACTACGGATAAGCTAATAGCGAAGCTTTTTTTGGTAAAAGCCAAACTTACTGGTCCGCACTGAAAAACCAAGGCCTTTTCGTAAATATTGTTCACAATCCTTTTTTAAAAGCTGTACTTCAATATTTTTCAACCTACTATGATAGATTTTAATGGTATTTGGATAAACCCATACCTAGGTTTAAATTGTGTATTTCTGTCTTTAATGATGTCGATTTAAATGCATAAAAGTTTTCATTATTAATTTGAGTAACGTAAGTAACTATTCAAATCAAGAATAATAATTATTGTTAACTTACTACTTTATCCTGTTTTACGTGTAGACAAACAGAATCTTATAGGATATTTATAAAGACATAGTAATTTCATATTAGTTAGATCAAATATAGGTATTAATTAGTATGAGTAATAAGTACCTACTCCTTGGTATTAGGCAGGGATTGATTTGAATTGAGTAGCTTAAAGTTAAAATACAATATTAGCCCATGTCAAATATTAAATATTTTAATACAGTAAATGAAGATTTTCTATGAAAATATATATATTTACGTATGTCTGTTTATATTATAGTTATTCTATAGTAACCAAGTACCAAAAATTAGTATTGTTTTATATTTACACAAAAACAGTTAATTTTAATCGTATAATTTGGTGTCATTGCGATTCGAACATGCAACAAGTACGACCTTGATTTATGTTTAATTATCATCGAGTAGTTAACGCTAGTTGTTGTTTAACTGCGACTTATCCCGCAATTGTTTCCTGAACGCTAAATAAAATTATTTATTTATTTTATTAATATTACTAATATTTATATTATTCTATTAATAATATACATTATTCTGTATTACATTAAAATAATACAAATTTCAAAGTTTCCAAGGAATTCGGTAAGTTTTTACCAACGAAATTACTGCATGGTTCAATCATTATTTTAACAGTTTTCATGACAACATTTATGTTGAAATAAAACTATTCATTTAGTTTTTATTACACGACTTATATTAATATAATATTTTCATTTATTTTACTGGCTTATAAAATATAGTTTTAGTTATAATTTACAAAGTATTCGAAAATCTTTTAGTTAACTATATTATGATGGCGTACTTAGAAAACCACAGAGTAATTAGTCAGTTCGTGAGTAATTTTGTGAAATCCCATTCAAAATAGTTTTATTTCATAACCTATATTGAAACCATTTTAAAATATTATATTCTCTTACAAATTTTCGCATGTTCAACATTTATTTGCTTAGGTGTTCATTCACTTGTCATTTACTTCATCTTAGATTTTTCATCTCATGCTAATTCCCTTCCCACTCCGGAGATACAAAACTAACCCCTTTAGAGATACCCAAAAAGTCTTCGTCATCGGCAAACTATACATCCATGTAGTTATTTAACATTTACAAACAATCTTATTAGATTTATACTTATTTATTTTAAATTAATATTATTAAAACTAAATGACTACTATACCTGAATAGCAATTTATTAAACAAATAATACAAAATAACATAGAGCTTCCACTTTTTTGGATGTCGGTTAAAAGTTACGTCATATTTAGAGTAATTAGCCCTCTAATTAGCCTACAGTTTGGAAATTTGAAATTAAAAAAAGTATTTTACATTATTTGGAAATCAAGGTTCATGAAAATTAAGTAAAAACTGTAAATTTATGGTTGACATTATATCGTTTCAGCACGAATTTTAACCAAGACTGAGGGAGCACCAGACAGCGTGCCTGTAGAGCCAGCTCGTCCCGACCAAACTCCTGACATAAGTATATCAGAAGAAGTCCTGCCAATCGTAAGTACTGCTTTTACTTATTATTTCTAAGTATAATTAATTGACTTTCAAATAAGTTCATTGGCTCAAATTAGTCAAAATATTTGTAATAATTTCGACTTTTCATCTATTCTTATAGTCTAGTCCAGACTCTACTATAATTATTATAGAGGATATAGGCTTTATATGGGTTTTATTATATAGGGGGTATATAGGCTTTGAAAGACGTGAAAGAAGTGTCTGTCTTTGAAAATGTCAAAAATTTAATATCTTAATTAATTCATTAATTGTAATTCTAATATTGAAAATATACCTTATATTATAAATATTAATTAATTTTAATTATTAGTTTATTTATTTCAATTTTTTAAGTTATTTTATCCGAAATTAAATAATATTTTAGTTCTTTTAATCTGAAAATAATAAAGTACCTATTTTAATAGATAACCAATGAACATACCTACCTACTATGTTTATTGAAACCGACAATGATAATCGAATGTGGATATTTGACTCAGTTAAATTATTGACCTCATGAATCATAATATTTGCACCACAAATAAAAAGCTTATCTAGTATACTACTCCTACAACCAGGAAAACATATTATTACGCGATATCATGTAAGAAAACGTTATTTAAAAATAAAATCTAAAATGTACTTAGAATTTGAGCAAAATGAATGCATGAATGGTTGGTTTACTAACGATTACTTCGGACAAATAAAAAGACACAGACTGACAAAAACTTAAAAATACGTTGACTGTATATACTTCTGGAAACAGTTATTTTGAAATCATAGAATAGACAGACCATCAATTTTATTTATATGTAGCTATATATGTTTTTTTGAGACAGTGGTAGCCCAGTGGTAACGCGCTCGCTTGGATAACCGAGTTATGTGGGTTCAGATCCGGGTCTCGCACCTCTGATATTTTCATGTGCGAATCTTTTGTATAACGATTGTCATATGTCTTACGGTGAAGGAAAACATCGTGAGGAAACCTGTATGTCTGAGAGAACCTTGCAAGTTTGACATGTGAAGTCCGCCACCTCGCACTAGGCCAGCGCGGTGGATTATGGCCTAATCCTCCTTGTATTGAAGAGAAGCCCGTGTCCAGCAGTGGAACGTTAAAAAGGCTGAATTACTAAAGAGTTTATTTACATTCTAACAAAAAACATATATTAGTCATAAATATGACTAATATATGTTTTAAACATATTAAACACTAGCTGACCCGTGCCCACTTCGTTGGGCATAATGTTAATAATCCTTTTTTAGTACAGAGTGTTTAAATAATTTAAATTATTTTATTAATATTAAAAATTAAATTATCTATACTAATATTAATAAAACTACTTTTTGTCACTTAAATATAAAACTGACTGACTTCTTTGTAGGCATTTTCAAGCTCCACATCTTTTCTCTAGAACTCAAAAATATATCTTTCATAGTTAAGACAGCGTTCGTAAGAAACGCTTTCATTCGACCGTTTTTTCTCCGATTCCCTTTGCAAAACGGACTACCACGTAAAAGCCTTTTTATTTTTGGGTTTTTTATATATAACCTATGACACTCAGCAATAATATGGCTTTCTATTAGTGAAAGAATTTTTAAAATCGGTTCAGTAGATCCCGAGATTACCCCTTACAATTTAACAAACAGACAAACTTTACTTCTTTATAATATTATAGTATAGAAGATAATATATTAGTCATAAATATGATTAATATATGTTTTTTGTACGATTTAATTTAACCAATAGTTACTTAAGTATACGTATTTATTATTTCAGGACCAAGACAAGTCCGGCTCTAACATAGACACGGAGACGCGGCCGGCGGAGAACTCCGTCATCATCATGAACAACCCCGAAGACCGCGTCACGAGCTTCTTCGCACAGCCTGGCATACTTGCCGGTATATTGGTCTAACTTTTTCTCATGTAGCTTATATATATAAACCTTAAGCTGTATTTTGTAATGGCTTTAATGTTACATAAAGCATATGCGTTATAATGCGTTTTTCTTGATTATTACATGAAATCTATTGAAGATCATGAAAATCGGTTTAATAGAGTTATTGTTTACATATAAACAAACAAATAATACTCAAAAAGACATATACATAAAAAACTGTTCTGATGTCCGTCGAAAGCCTGTACCTATTATGGGATATCAAAGAAGGCTAAATATAAAATACAAACATGTTTGTTCATAATAATGTCTATTTTACTAAATTTATATGTTGTGAATCTTACTATGTATCATAAATTAATAAATAACGTTTTTTTTTCAGCTGTGATAGGCGGAGCAGTCGTAGGACTACTATGTGCCATACTAGTGGTCATGTTCATAGTATACAGAATGCGTAAAAAGGATGAAGGCTCTTACGCCTTAGACGAGCCCAAGAGAAGCCCCGCGGCAGCCTCCTACGGGAAAGGTCACAATAATCGCGAATTTTATGCGTGAGATTCAGAAACTTTGCCACAAGTATATTAATAGTTTTTTTACAGATTTGATCGCAAAACTGTTAAAGTTAGAATTCAGAAATAAAACACTAAGGGCGGCTTGCATAAGGAGCCGTTATTAATTTTGTTTAGTTAAATACGTTTAACTGCCTAAACACGTTTAGGACTAAACCTGATTACAATTGCTTGCATAACGTCTTCCGCCCTCCTATTTAACAAAACGTATTTAGCGAGACTGTCAAACGGTCCGTTCGACGCGTGTTTCAACTTTTTGTCAATCGTGTTCAATTCCTTTGAAAGTTCGAATAAAATTTTGCGTAAATAGGATTTTTTTGTGCCAAAGACGCAATGACGACGTTATTATGACGTTTGAAAGTGGTGTTTAAATTTTGGTTTCGTTTACCTAATTCACAAATCGTTGTATATTTTTGTTTGTGGTCAAATTTGTGTATAATTATGAAATCGTATCGTTATCAATTATTTTTAGTGATTCTAAACATGGCTGAAAAGAAAATAAAAACCCGTGCACCTAATTTTTCAAAACAAGACCAAGCATTGCTCTTCCAAGTGATGAAGCCTTTTAATAAAATTATTTATTTTATTATTTTCTGAGAGATCGTTGAATAAATTTGATATCGGAAAAAGTTGTCTGGGTGCAATGGGTCTATTTAATTATAATAATTATGCAATGGGTCTGTTTGAATTTAATTATTTCTTTGTCGTCGTCAGAGAATTCCCACAAATCTATCGCAATTAGTAAAACACAAACTGAAAAAAAACGTCCTAAATCCACAACATCTGTTGCATTCAAATCAACAAAAAAATGTACCTAGCTAATAGCCATTACGATCAGCTGGCTATACAAGATGGCGCTAAACATATTTATGCATCGCTAAACGTCTATTATCGAGCGTTTAATTTTGACAGTTCGTTAAATGCGTTTAGAGGCAAATTTTACATTGTGCAAGACGTTAATCTTATTTAGTCCGCTAAATGCATTTAGCATTTCACTAAATGTGTTTAAGAATCCTTATGCAAGCGGCCCTAAGTTATTTTTAAATACACTTGCAATTATTTGTTTTTGGCAGTTTTGCTTTCGATTTGTGACTTAACTACTCGCCTAAATCAATAGTAAAGGATCTATTCGAATTAATTTACACAAATTCCTACAATGTGGCTGAAGTTCTGAAACGAATATATTATATATATAAAAAATAAAATTATCAACATGTACTGATTGTATGTACGTACAAACGGTGTACGGTAATGTTGTTCGACACACAAATGTGTGAATTGAATTTGTATCAAAAAATATCAATTTTTAAGACCAAGTTTTTATCGTCGAGTGTGTCTTCGTGTACTTTTTGCACATATTGAGCGATCTGTTTATGTGAAAATAATAATAGTAGCGCTGTCTCTTTCACATCCTTGTAGTACTGAATGAGGGACAGAGACAAAACTATTAAAAATTCAAATATATTAGTGTAGTACATTATTATTCATGAAAATATTTTAGTGATTTCAAATCGTATTTTAAATTTATAAATGCGACTGAAATGACTTAAAAATAATTGGATTAATAAATGATAACAATCATAGAAAGAAATGATGTTGTCTCTTTCTGATCTTATGAGATTACAATACAGTAAGATTAAACTGAAGGAGAAAACTATAGATCGCTTCATTTGTGCTTTGACATTTTCTATATCGAGAATGTTTTGGGGTGTATTAATCACTAATTAAAGTTGAATCTGAATGAATTATAAATGAAACTATCATTTCGGATTTTGTCGCGGATTTATTATGATTTTTGGTTCCCGACGTTTCGAATGCTACAGACAGTGCATGTAACAAGTATATAACCCCCTGAGACGTCTAATACCTTAGTCTCTCCCGTGACCATGATTGCTGTAAAGCATTCGAAACGTCGGGAACCAAAAATCATAATAAATCCGCGACAAAATCCAAAAAGATAGTTTCATTTATAATGTCAAGTATTCGCGTAAACCTAAGAAAGTACTATCTGAATGAATCTTGTATAATGTACTGTAAAAATAATAAATGTGCCATCCGCTTCTTTGTTGTATATTTGCCGGTCATAAAGTTTCCTCATCGCATAGATTATGATAGTCTATGGACACGTCCATATCTTGTCTATGTATAAATTGTATTTATTGTCTTAAATTGAAACCTTGTGTAGGAGAACATAATTTACTTACTTAAAAGACACTTAGAAAGTTATTATTTCAATAATATTGCGAATTCGAAAAACAAAAGTTTTAGATTACTAAAGAAATATCGTTTTTAAACGCAAGAAATATTTATTTTTCCGAATAAACTTATGATTTTGGTAGACTTCGAAAAATTTACTTAGACGAAGTCAACCGACTTACGAATAAAAGTATTCATTCATATTCTTAAGCTTATATTTTTACTAGCAAAAATTCTTCTGGATTTTTCTAAATATTTGCTTACGAGGTTTCAATTTAAAGCTCTGTAGTTAAAAATTACTAACAAATTTTCTTCCATATTAGTGAACATTGAAATTTAATATCACATTATGACGAATTTTGTTTGTGTTCCTTTAGTTTTACTTTTTTATTATAATGGGTTTTATTTTTTTTTAATCGTATTTTAATGTGTGGCTATGATCATTTCAAATAGTCGCCATCTTGGTTGTTTTTAAATAATAATTTCCGTCAGTACGCAACGAATTTTAATTCTCAATTCTCATGTTCGCTTAAAATTTGATTCTTGAGCAATTACTTATTGTAGATTTTTAAGTAACTATGAAAAAAATATATATTTAATTTTAAAAAATAATAGCAATAAAGAAATAATTAAATTATCAAATATTCATATCTCAAAAATAAAAATCTACAGTACGTTATTTATGCGTTTTTTTTAATAAAAAGCCTAACATTTTCATTTAATATGACAATTTAGTCAATTAATTTATTTAAACTATGTGTAATAGTCGTAATTTAGGTGTAATGGTGTAATTTTCATAATATAATCGATTAGTAATTAAATGTTATATTTTATGTAAATTCGTGACACGTGATTACGATTGATGCAGAGATATAAAAAAATATCAAACTCAAAAATGTATCCTATTGTGAATATTATCTGTATTTTGATTTGACAGTTAAATTATTAAAACAAAAAAATATGTAAGTACTTATGGTTCTTTTCAAGGAATACTACCTATGGCGTTTGTTGGCTCCCCTGTCTGTTAGTCATTGTGAATGTTATTTCATTATAATGAGTAAAATTCGCGAGTTCATTATAACGAGTGAAATATATAAGAATCTAACTAACATATTTAAAATCGTCCTTTTAGGTAGGTTACCACCATTAGGTCAAAGGTACTATTCGTTGAAACGCACAATATCTAAAATAAATCTATGAACAAATAACTTTAATTTGTGCCCAAATGGCACGCCTAGAAGCCACAGAATAAAGAACATAAACATGAACAAATAACTTATTTGACATAACTGTTTTTTTTAATAATTAAAATATAGATTAAAATGTCAAAAAATTCTAAATACAGATTAAATTCACATTCTATATTTAAACAAACATTCCTCAAAACGCCGTACAGCAGTGAACTAAATAGCGACGCTCACTTAGTGTAAGAAAGTGTACATTATATTTGTAAATTCTCTTAGATAACTAATAACTAACTTATACATAGTAACAAATAACCAAATACGTTCATATATTCAATAACTATAGAAATACTAAAAGAATGACAATTAGATATTCGGATCTGAATTCGTTAAAATATGTTATGAAATTAGTTTCGAATTAAATTTAATAATAAAGTCAACATTTTTAAATAATGAAACAATAATAATATATATTTAAATATATTTAATAATGCTTATTTAATTATAATATATACAGTTCGCGTCACGTAAAAAGAACGCTGGAGGAAAGTGGTGGGGGGTGTGTTTGCGCATGGGTATATTCACACACGAAATTACTAAGCCTATTCTTTTATTTTCGAACTAGCCTTTCGCTCGCGACGTATATTGGTTATTGTAAGGTACATTGAAAAATATATTAGATAGAACGTTATTAAATACAATTCTAATAATTCATAAAATATGTTAGATTCAATGTAGAATGTTTAATCTACTTACAAAAAATTAAATTAATTCGGTTAATATATATTTTAACTGCATTATTGTCAGACTCTCTCTTCATAAAACTATATACGTCAAAAATATTTTTCTCTACTTTTTATATAAAACCATTTCGTAATTAATAACTTTTATGTGCGCGATGGTATTTTGAACTGACGAACCAATAGCTCTCCGGCGCGCATGCGGCGCGTGCCTCGCCGTCCCGCGCCCCGCGTCTTACCACCAACTTGTCCGATAAATCGCCTCTGCGCAACTTGACAGCCAGCGTTCTTTTTACATGACGCGAATTATACGTACATATATTGTTTATACTATATATACTACTAGCGGATCCGACAAACGTTGTCCTGTACACATAGAAAATTTTTACAAGCTTTTGCTCCCGGTGAAAACGTTGCCTAGCAACGACTTATTTATAATTGATTATGCTATTTATTGTGCAAATTTATAAATAAATAAAGTAATAAATAAGCTAATTCAAAAAATACATTTTATAGTGAACCAAATTGTGTATCTAAACCATTCTCGAATACACTCGAACACACACAAAACATTCCATGAAAATGGGTCCAGTCGTTTAGGAGGAGTTCAGTGACATACACACGTACAGTAGAATTATATATATAAAGAAGATATGTATGTCTTTATTGTTATTCATGTAAACTTGTATGTTATTTATAGTATATACATCTTAAGTATATTGTAGACTATTATTTATATCTTACACCAACCGTTGTTAATGCAACCCTTACAGTTTCCTTATACATATAAGGTTGCCTGGTAGAGAGCATTTCAAATATGGCCGCCAACAGGCTAGAATGCATAATAATTATGGTTTTCTAATATAAGTCGGTATCGTTTTTTTTCTTTATTTTGTGTAATAAAGTAATAATATTATATTGAAATTTATATATAGAAATATTATTAAGCGTTTTGCAAACTTAATTCTGATGATGGTAGTGAAACTAATTTCATAAGGTAAATTCGATAAGATTCGTTCGTTCAGTGACTGTTGTATTAAGTATAAGCCATAAGGTTTATTTCTAACCTATAACCTAGTAATAATATGAAATGCGAAATCGTATCCTATTTAACGTAGCACTCGTTTTAAAATAACACATTTTATTTCAAAAAAAAACAAATTATATTGGGTAATTAAGCTTGCTTTTATTTTTTATCTGTGGCATCTAATACATTTAAGAATTAACTAAAATGGCTAAAATAACATAAATTAAGTAAATAATTTCATATTAATAATTTTGTTTTTTTAAATTAAATAAGATTTATCAAGAATATAAGTAATAAAGATTGTTTCACACGATAATAAAATTTTTATTTGTGTATTCGTGGGAAATAGTTTGTACAATGTCTGGCATTAATTTTAAAAGCATTTACATCACGCTATGGAAACTTTATTTGTTAAATCAAAATGGTTTTTTATTATAATTTTTGTTCGCGATATGCTCAATTTTTTTGTACTGTGGATTTTTTACTAACTACATATATAATTAATATTATAATTAATTTTATATAGTATTTTGTAAATTAAATACCTGAATATTCCCAACGTTTGAATTAATTGGCTGCTTTTAATAAATATTATGTTTAATGACTTTTATACCTTGACAATGGAAAGAAATGAAGGATAAGTCTAAAAAATTTGCTATATAATAATTATTTCTTTTCTTATTTAGGGCATGTCCATGTTTTTACATCTTTAAAAGGCTTTTAAGTTATTTATTGTATGATTTATTCGCATTTTTGTACTAATAATTTTATTTTCCTGACAAAATCAAGTTTTAAGTAAGTGGTGCTCTATAGTTTTCTTTGAGAGCTAATATTATAATATAAAAAAAACACTGTCTATGCTATTTATTATTTTCAATTACAAATAAAACTTAATTTATCTACAAATTTTAGCTCTCAGAGATTATTATTTATAATAGCACTAATTTTTGTTTGACTTTTTTTAATAAGGCTAGACTTAGATTATGCGTAAATATATCGATGTCCACCTTGTACATACCGCTCCTTTACACTTAGGTAATTAATAATTATACAGGTCATTATCAACAAATATGGCGTTTTATTTATTTTACCCCATCGATTCGATAGTCATCATCACTACATAGTATAAAACAAAGTCGCTTTCTCTGTCCCTATATCGTTATGTGTGGTTAAATCTTTAAAACTACGCAACGGATTTTGATGCGGGTTTTTTTAATAGATAGAGTGATTCAAGAGGAAGGTTTATATGCATAACAAGCGGATCCCGCGGCTTTGCCTGTGCTAAATCTAGGGAAGAGCCCGAGCGAAGCGAGGGTGAGTAGCTAGTACATGATAAAAACTGATGTTTTGTCGAAAAGGTATGAACAACAAAACGCGTACAACTATAAGTTAGTTATTCATTTAAATTATAACAAAAAACTATATGGGAATATTGGATATTTCAATTATTTCATAAAATTTCTTTTAATTTGGCAAATGATATATTAAAATATATAAACATGTTTAACTTTCACTCAATGCAATTATATTTTTAAATATTTTAGTTTTTAAAATTTCTTAATAGACATAATATAATCATCTCTTCACATTGCCTCTAACAGTAAAAGTTAGCTCGTTTTGTCGTTTTCACGTAGAAATCTGTCCATAATTCAGTGGGGGAAAGCGGGAAAAATAATATTAAATAATACTTAAATAAAATATACATATAGGACATTAACACACAGCACTATCTAGTTCAATGGTAAGCTACGAGGCTTGTGTTACGGATACCAGATAGTCGATACACTACAAATATAGAACTTTAAATACATACATATTATAAAAATATAAACATCCATGACTGGAGTACAAACATTCCAATGCATGCTCCCAGCGGGACTCGAACCCGCAACCGCTGGCACAGTCACTACAAACAGAGCCAAATGTGTCATCAAATCACTACATAGTATAAAACAAAGTCGGTTTCTCTGTCCCTATATCCCTATGTACGCTTAAATCTTTAAAACTACGCAACGGATTTTGATCCGTTTTTTTTAATAGATAGTGATTCAAGAGGAAGGTTTATATGCATAACTAGCGGATCCCGCGGCTTTGCCTGTGCTAAATCTAGGAAAAAGCCCAAGCGAAGCGAGGGCGAGTCGTTAGTAATATGTATATTATATTAATATTAATTAAGGCGCTTGAGTTTTATTCTCGTGTCTGTAATTCGTTTGCGATAACTCTAAAGATATTCATTTAAATATAAATGGTGTAAAAAAAGTAAAATAATGTACATTAAATGCTTAAAGCCCCTAACTTATTATAAATGATAACGATTAATACCGTATTTATGTAAATAGCTTCCCAATTATCGTTTTATAATTTCCCTGTTTTAAAGTATTAAAATGGATATAATAAGTTATCCTTAAGAGATAGACATAATCATCGCGGACAACTATACTGTAGTACATTATTTTGATCTATCTCGTAGAGTTTAGCCAGCGTTTGCAATGTAAGCGCAAAAATGTGTTTATTTACGACATCACATTAGAAACCTCTAAAATTATCACTGTTTACTCTACTATATTATGCATATAAACCTTCTATCTATATAAAAAACTGCATCAAAATCCGTTGCGTAGTTTAAAGAACTAAGCATACATAGGGACAGACAGACAGCGAAGCGACTTTATGATTGTGTTTGAAATATAATCTAAGCTAGGTAAAACACTGTGATAGATCAGTTGTTTTTATATTTAGAAACATCGAACTGTGTTCGTAATCAGATAGCTCGTATAATTTCGGTTGTTCGTAAAGTATGACTTGGAATAAAAGACTACTACAATAGACAATGAAAAGACAATGAATAACGAAGAATAAATATGAAATATTAAAAAACGAATGAAAACGTTACAATTTTTGAGGTTTTATACAGAAAAATGAATATTGAAGCTAGGCGCGGTTCCCCCGCCCGTCTTGCTCTCATTGGCCGATGAGCGGCAACTTCATGGTATTAGAAGCGCCACTGCTCAATAGATGTCGCTCGAACAAACTGGTTATTAGATTAATTAGAGCGTGTAAGCATCAAAATCGTTTCTTACTAAATTAAATTAATGATTGTAAATTATTCAGTTTCCATTTTTATATTGTTACACTATTTCGCATTGTTGTGCAACAGGCAGCGTGGCCGAGTGGTCTAAGGCGCTGGTTTTAGGCACCAGTCCGAAAGGGCGTGGGTTCGAATCCCACCGCTGTCAAATATTTTTGATTGATAAAACTATTTTTTTTATATTAGTTTTATTATACTGCTTATAGAATTCTTTATAAAATACATTTGGTCAACGTTACATTTAATAAAAAATATAACAATTGTAATAATACTCTGTTCACATTTTTACGACACGTTTCGCATTTGTAGTCAAATGTTCAATATAAAAAAATGTTTAAATGTTCTTTATATAATATTATTTGTCTGATTTTTCATTTACTATTTCACGTACCTATATAATATTTATAACATAAAAACTTAAAATTTGTATTGAATCCCCTCCATCTGGCATCATATAGAAAAAGAAATGGAAAAAAAACAGTTACATATTAGGTAGGTGCATATTAATTATTAGATTAAACACTTTTAAATTAGGCACTAAGAAATTGTAAATTATTTTTGTTGTAATTAGTACCTAATTATACGGTCCGTGAAACACGTAGTCGTAGTACAGTCAGTACTAGAAAAAAAAAATTAATTTAAATGCATGAATAAAATTGACGAGTCTGTTTATAAAATCACCTTCACAGCTTTTTTACTGAATGTATATGAACGCGTTAGATACATATTATAGTTAGATATATCACGCTAATCTTTAAAACAACAAGATGATGGGACTTTAACTTGTAGATAGCTGACGTTATAATGAGTTATTAAGGTTACTATTATTTTACAGAAAATATTAAGGTTTCGCTCAAAAAATTGAAAGCTATTTAGGAACGAACTCGAGCGAAGCGAGGGCGAGACGAGTAACATAAAACAAAAAGCCCTAAATATAACTTAGTGATTTTCATATAATAAGTATATCGTCGTTTCACTGTAGGTAAATGTAAATCATTTGTCTAAACGACCAATTTACCAAGAGTTTTTAATACAGAATATCAATAGAATCGACTTTCAAATGTCAATTCTATTAGTATTTAATCCGTCTATAAATGAATTTAACTTATAAATAAGTTCTATATGGTTATTTGAACTTATAAGCACAATAACGACGAAATATTTGAACTTATTTATTCCTCACTCATATTATCACGTTAAGCCTGTAGAAATAATGTTGCTTGATGCTGATTGAAAAAATAAGACAGTTATATTAATAATTTAAATAGTATTTTTTTGCATTTGTAACAATAGGCCCTGTAGTTGCAGAGATATACCTACGTGTAAGTATAAAAAGACGAAGGTTTTAAAAATACTGTAGCTTTTATTAGTTATTACCAATACATATATAAGGTACGATAGCGAAGCTGTGGGCTCTATATTGGCATTTTACAAAAAACTTTCTACTGCTTTTCTTCATATTAATTTTATGAAAAAAAAACAATGTTGTAATCCCAATTTGTTTAAAAACGAGTAAAAATAGGGAACGGGTAGTTTTCTCTTAACGCAACAAATATATGTACATATATTAATTTTTATGTATCAATTAAAGGCAAACCAAAATCAATAAAAGTCAGAAGAAAGATTAATAGTTAAAAATTCGTGACCACGTCTACTTTCACAAAATTCAACATTAATTAATTATTGTAGCTTTTAGATGTCCGATGTATATTAAAAAGTAAGTTATAGCTATCAAGTGCGGCGCTTGTTGGTGAAACGATCAAGTTTTTAGATCTCCGATTCAGCTCTCATCCATCGCTGTCATACTTGCCATATATTTGCATAATCTATAAACAATTTAGCAAAACTAGACGAATTATTACTAACTGTATAGGGTAAACATACCGGTTATCGACCGTTTAAGCCGCTTGTTGACTTCGGAGTTGATTTTTATCATAATGTTGTACTCCAAGATTTTTCAAAAAAATATCATTTCATCCTACAATAGTCTAGTTTCATTAAACCTAGCGCCTATAGATGTATCAGTGATACATAATTTTATAAAAATATATATTCGTAAAAATAGCAAATATACCGGTTATCGGCCTTTTCACTCAGTTATCGTCCACTAGTGCACTGGTTATCGGCCACCTATTTTACGGTAGAAAAACGACTCTTGTGTAATAGCTTGTAAGGTTTATAATAGTATGATAATAATACAATTAATAAATTCACAAAAGCTGTATATTTTTACTCTCTTTTACGACTTAAAAATAAAATTAAGTAACGGTATTAAGGTCAAGATCACAAGAACCACATTTAACACGGGATTGAGTTTCTTCTACTTTTTTTTTAATGGTTCTGGTCTCTTCTTTGATGGTTGGTGGTGGTGAAATAGTTGTTCTTTTCTCTTTAGCTCTTTCGAGTTTCCTTTTCTTAATTTAGTTTTCTTTGTCCTCTTTCGCTATATCTCTTTTTTCATAGTATTGTTGCCAAGCTAAAGATTTGTGACAATTGAATGTCACTAAATGGTGATATTGAGATGTCGATAAGAGATATATAAGAAAAACTCTGGAATCTTAATAGAGCTGTGCGAAATGTGAAATTTTCGCCCTAGCGTTTTCGTACGCTTGTTAGAAGGACTTTTAAATTCAAAGGAAAGTTTAGGGGTTGAATCGGCACGGCTCTTAATTTTCTTTTTCTTTACCGATAGGTGCCATCTGATAAAAAAACAAGCACAATTCTAACACCAAGCACAGCAACCAAAATGTATCCATTATCATTAAAACATATAAGCTTATTTACAAGCTTGAATAAGTTCGCCTTTACAAAATAAAAACAGATATATCCCAAGGGAACTATATATTTTTCCGGGATAAAAATTAGCATGTGCTATTCCAGAGTATACTCTATCTCTGTACCAAATTTTGTGCTTGAGTAACAAACATTCAAACATACATCTTAACTTTCACCTTTATAATATTAGTAAGATTATAAGGGAGTTTTCAAACGGTCGGGGACAGGTTTTGTTTTTACTGGTCATCGGCCGTTAAATATTCGCTATTTTGGAAGGCCATATCTTTGAAAATATAAGGTATACAGGCGGTCGTAATCTAGTTGTAAATTCACAAAACTCTAGCTGTTCACAAATATAGTGCAATGTGTGTTGGTAAATTTAAGGTTTCCGCAATAAAGGCAAAGAAAAACGACGCGAATAAACCGGTTTTGCGACCACCCGGTCGGAAAGTAGATTTTGAAATTAATCGTTAACGTATTGTCCGACCACCAAAATTATCATAAATTATAAAAAGTTTGATGAGTTTAGGCACTTGAATATTGAAATTAAACATGCCTAATACACACAAACCAAATCAATGACCAATAAAGTAAGAGTAACACTTAAAAACTTACCTTTGAAAATCAATCCACCTACTATTTTTTTCGCTAAATTTTACACGCGTTCATACACCAAATTTTGAAAGAGCGACTGAGTGCTCAATTTGAAAACTTCGAGGTCATGCCGTTAAAATATAAACTGTGAAGTTCGCCCGGATCGAATGGCGCGAAATTAGAAAAGATCGGTCTATAACACTGTCTATTATTTAAAATAACATGCGAAGTGGTCGAAAAGGGGTAGTGGTCGGTAAACCGGTATGTTTACCCTAATATATTTCAAAATATTTTATGGTTTTTAATATTTAAAGTACAATTTACACGTAATATATACATGAGATAGGTACATATAGCAATAAAAATCTCCGAAAAATAACTGTAATCACTCTATTTGCGTTGCAATTTGATAACTTTAACGAAATGGGTACATCAATTTCATGAAAAGTACTCATACCAATAAACCATCCTTATAGGCAGATTAAATAATGTTGGGACATTATTACACACAGCGCTATCTAGTCCCGTGGTAAGCTACGAGGCTTGTGTTACGGATACTAGATAGTGATATGATATATAACTACACATATAAATTTTTAAATACAAACATAATATAAATATTAATACCCATGACTGGAGAACAAACATTCGTACAACAAATGAATGCCCCCAGCGGGACTTGAACCCGCGACCGCTGCCGCAGAAGGTAGGGTCACTACCAACTGAGCCAAACGTGTCGTTTACTTCATCGTCATCAGCCCTTTTTAACGTCCCATTGCTGGGCACGGGCCTCCCTCAGTACGAGGGGGATCAGGCCATAGTCCACCGCGCTGGCCTAGTGCGTGTTGGCGAACTTCACATGTCTTTCGAAAAACTTGCTAGGTTTTTTTAAGACACGCAGGTTTCCTCACGATGTTTTCCTTCACCGTAAGACAAGTGGTAATCACGATAGAAAAAAAAATCATTTACTTACAGAGAAAAAAATGCAATTGACTACACTACACACATACACTTTTTTGACATCAGTAAAAATTAGATATAGTGTAAAATTTCTAGTGCTTGCGGGTTTAATGAAATAACCTGACTAAATCGGCAAATTATTTAAATAAAAAATCATATATTAAACAATCTTGGTAATTTGAACTAAAGTAATATAGTAGGCTATTTCTATGTATTTTTCTATATTTGCCTTAAGATGTCGCTCGAGTTCGTCTCTAAGTCTAGATTTAACGCAAGCGAAGGCGTGGATTCCGCTAGTTAAAATAAAAAAATCTTAAATCGAAGTAAGCTAAGTTACCCTTTACGTTAATAAAACTGAAGGGTCTGTTTTTAATTTCAAATTAACAGCTTTTCACTAAATGTATATGAAATTATATGCATTTAATATCAAAAAGTCATTTTTTTAATTTTTGTCTGTCTGTTTGTTCCGGCTAATCTCTGAAATGGCTAGACCTTTTTTGACGGAACTTTCACTCGCAGATAGCTAATGTTGTCAGGAGTAACTTAGGATACTTTTATTTTATTGGAATTTATAAAAACTGTTTTATTTATTTTAAATTACGCCCAGCGAGGTTTGCTAATCTATACATATAAATAGAATTGAACTGTCTGTTTTTTATTTCAAATTAACGGCTTTTTACTAAATGCGTATACGATACTAGCAAAAAATCAATTTTCAATATTTTTGCCTGTCTGCCTGTTTGTTCCGACTAACATCTGAAACGGCAGGACCGATTTTGACGGGACTTTCACTCGCAGATAGCTAATGTTATAAGACGTAACTTAGGCTACTTTTTAATCGACTTCAAAAAAGAAGGAGGTAGAAATTTAGACATTTAGGTAGAGTAAGTTTCGCTGAGTCTATAATATACTTTATTTTTAAACGCTCCAATTCAAGATCAACATAATATCTAATATCCGCATGGTGACAACTTTTATTTAATTATACACTCGCTAGGACACTTTTTGCTATGACTAGAAAGAAAAAGGCATTAAAGTGTTGACAGAGAAAGTTAATTGATTGATAGAAATAGATTAAGATATTAGGATATTGTAATTAATCAAGATCTAGTTTAGTGTTTTGGTCGTTTGTTTTATGTTATTAAAATTAGCCGCCATCGCTTAGACTATCATGCCCTAATTGCATTTTTAGATTTCTAATGTAACTTTGTGTATTCTAAATTCATATCTTGTGGCTCAGTCGGTGGTGACTCTACTTTCCAGCGGTCGCGGGTTCGAGTCCCGCTGGGGGCATTCATTTGTTGAGCACGAATGTTTATTACTCCGGTCATGGGTGTTTATATTTATAATATGTATGTATTTAAAATTTATATGTATATGTGTAGTATATCAACTATCTGGTATCCGTAACACAAGCCTCGAAGCTTACCACGGAACTAGATGGTGCTGTTATAATTATGTCCCAACATATTTAATTATTATTTATTTATTTATATGTAACTTTGATTAGGTACCTAAAACATGTGAAAGTATTTTTGCTTAAAAAATCTAATCTAATCTAAATCAGGCCTTGTTATACCTACTCATTATTTCGCGCTATTCTTAACATCAGCATTACGCTTATATGTAAAAATATTATTATTAAGTAGTTGTAAGTAATATGTAAATAGGGTATGAAAATAAATGGAATTACAGTTTGCGGAGTTAAACTTCTAAGCACCAACATTGAAAACCTTATTTCTTTTTTAACCGACTTCAAAAAAGGATAAATTGCCTTAATATTTTATAGTAGACTAAAATCATGTGTCAGTCTTCGCTTGCGTTCTTCCCTAAATCTAGCGCGAGCGAAGCCGCGGGTTCTGCTAGTATTAAATATAGCCTATGTTCATCAGGGATAATGTAGGATTCTTATGGTAAAAGAATTTTTTAAATCGGTCCAGTATTCTACTATTCAATTCAAACAAACAAACAATCAAATCTTTCCTCTTTATAATATTAGTGTAGACTAGCTCTAACTCTTCCTAAGTATGCACTATGTCCTATGTATGTATGTACATTTCTTAGAGATGAGTCATGAGATATATTACCACAGTAAAAAGTACCCTATAATATGTTGACTTGGATAACCAGCTACCACCATATCAAACTATAGAAAATCACAGTTAGTCCAAAGTTCGACGTTTCACAAATAATATTAATTGCAGTTTTTTTCTTTCGTAAATATTTTTTCTTATCTGACACACAGTCTACTTTCAGAACATTTAATCATGAAGTAGAACTAAATATTTTTTTCGTTAATTTGGGGCGGAAATAAGGCCTTGTTGATCCCTACTCCTTTCATCAAAATCTGTCCAGTGGTCTCGTGATGCGTTAACAGACAGACATCATATCATCGTCATATTTGGTCATTATAATTTAAAAGCAAAGTTCTATACTGATTAGCTCAGAGAAATTAGTTTTAGAAAAATCTAAAATTTCATCATTTCAGTAGTTAAACAATTAACAAACAATATTCAATTTGCAAAATGAATTATTTATAAATAGCAATAAAATTAATGATGGACTGCCGACGAAGAATCTCAAAACGAACTATTCGAAAACCATTTACAAAACATAAAAATATTATGCTTGGAAAATGACGCTATATATCAAATTCGAATTAATTTAAATAATATCAGTAACAAGAATACAAGTTATTATAATAAAAATAAACGCGTATAGTGTAACTTATATTGAACAAGTTGAACCCGCGGCTTCGCACGCGCTAAAAGTACAAAAAAGATCTTTGGTTAATGCTATTACTTATAATGTACCCCATTTTAGGGTCCACCATCTTTTATGAGGACTATAATATTATAGAACCAGCTATTGTGTCTTTCTGTGAGAATAAAATATTTTTATAAGACAGGAAAGAGACGTTTTTTTTTATTTTACAATTAAAATTTTATATTACCGGAAGAACTCAATATACGTATTTGAAGTTACATTAATTTATACTTAAGTTAATACGAATACGCACTTACCACACTACTTTTACTGCTCAATAAATTAAAAAATCCTGTTAAACTTATACTTTGAATTGTAATTACAATTTATACCGAACATTAAACATCATTAACACTTATTCTGAATTTTGATAGCTGTCTAATGAAGCGGAAATCAAAAGCTCGGTCAATGCACTTGCATATGGTCCGGTCTTGCAACGTATCAATGTCACACGTCATAATAAGTTTGAAATCGTTCGCCAAATCTTGATTTGTACCGCCAATTAATCTACCGTAACCTATCAACCAAATTTATGACTGTGAACGACTTTTCTAGGTGAAGTTCATGTGGCCTACAGCGAGGTGGTGGTAAGTCAAGTTCGTATATAAGCTAGGAGAAATGCTCTCTCCGCATCCACTAAGCGTTTGTCCTCAACTACCATGGCAGCTAAGCTTGTTGTAGCCTTGGCATGTGTTGCCCTTTGCAACTCTAGCCCTGTCTTTTTAAATGGTAAGCAAACTTTTTAAATTTAAATTAAATAATTATTTATTATTTTAAGTAATATCCTTTTTAATTTGAATTTTAATAAAAAAATACTTATTTGATATTATTTGTTTATAAACGTTAGTAAATTAGCATTTAGATCATTTTTTTATTTTTACTTTAATTACAGGGTACTTATTCCGTGATGGACGAGGATATTCAATCGGCCAAGGCTATGCGAACCACGGCGGTCGGGCGACGGGGACCGCTTCTATCAATGGAGGAGTTCATCATGCTTCAGGAACAGCGATTTCAAACGAACAGAGTCCTTTCTTTAGGAACTACGGTTATGAAGCTTATCCTGGACAAGCTGTCGCTAAAGCTGAAGTCCACGATTCCCCACACACATCACTTTACGGTTCCGCCAAAGCAGTCGCTGATGTTCACAATGTACCAAGTTATTACGTACCAGCTCCCGAAACCATCGTAGCATACGAACAAAATTTCGATGTGCCATCTCAGATAAGATACGAAATTCCCGTTGGTGGAGTAGTTGCTGAATCATCTGCTACCAGCGATGGAATATCTGAAACTTCGGTGTCTAATGTAAGGACTGATGGCTCTGGATCTGCCGAATCATCCGCAAGCGCCAATGGAGTAGGTATTGCCGGAATCACTGCCTCTAACGCGAAGGCTTATGGTGGAATTGGATCCGCCTCTTCAACAGCTAATAATGATCATGGAATAGCAAAAACCCTTACAAGAACACAAGGCTTCGGTACAGCTGCTTCTAAATCTCAAAACAACTTTGGTCAAGTTACCGCTCAATCACACACCAACGGTGGATACGCAAGCTCCTCAGCTAACAACAACTTAGATTCTGTTGTCGCTAATGCTGACTCCCAGGGTCATGGCTTTGCATCCTCTAACGCTGATACCAACAATGTGCAAGATGTTGTTATTAGCGCAGCCAAGACTTTCCCAACCAGGGGAATTCACTGGAGATTCGGTACTGCTTATGGTACTCCATCTGGACATGTCCGGGCTGCCAGCCAAACCAACGGTGGTTCTGCCAAGTCTACCGCTGAATCAAATGGTTTCGGCTCAATCAAAACGGCAGCTGACACACAAGGCCAAGGTTCAGCCAACGCTAATGCTAATTTGAATGGAGCTGGTTACGTGAACTCCGTAGCTAACAGCAATGGACTCAGCGATTCTGCCAAATCTTCTGCCAACGCTAACGGATATGAACAGGTAATTCCTGTAGGCCCAAATGGCAATGTTAAGTCTACTGCTAACGTTTACGGACCTGGTAATGCCAATGCTCATGCTGATGTGGATGCTGCGGGACTTGGCTATGTTTCCTCTGTTTCCAATGGTTACGGAGCTGCGAATTCCATCGCCAACGCTGGACCAGCCTATGGGGCACTGCGTGTTGATGGATTTGCTCCCTACTTAGGTGGATCTTCTCGTTTGAATGCAAATTCTCAAACAACTGGTCAGGGTTCAGCTACTTCATCTGCTAGAAACCATGGTTTAAACACCGCGTATAGAGTAGTCAACTCTGCAGCTAACACTTATGGTGTAGGCTCAGCAAACGCCAACGCTAGTGCCTAATCATGCTCTAAATTACCAAAAAACATCAAGACGACTTTAACAGCTTCATAACTTGTCTTGATGTATTTGCATATTAGTGTTTAAGTTATTTATTCTATTTATTAACTTTTTTTCTAATAATTTATTTGTGAAGGTCATGATTAATAAAAGAGTTGGTTCAGCATAATATTTTCTTTTTATTTTTAACATCATTTCAATAAGTTTTAACAATTATATTTTTATGTACAATCAAAAAAATACTTTCAGCGTATAATAATAAGTATAGTTTACTTGATTTAGAATGAGAATTATACATAATATACCGGACGTAATACCTTGCCTCTTTTGTCATAATACAAATAAAGTATCCCCATTTCAAAGTGCATAATTTCAAATAATTTAAGTATGTGGGACAGAATTAACATAAAAAACTAAATAAAAAACATAAAACATTTTAAAAACAGTAAAAAAAATTATCAATTCAATACATTTCTTCAAAACTCATTATTTATTTAAAGACGTTAATGTAATTAAGTTTAATATTATAACTTTCCACGAAGGAAAGGCTTAAGGTACTTATGGAAAGACTCATTGACTGGTTCCTTATTAAGGGGGCTTTTCATTGCCTCCTCCATTAAGCGCTCATAAGCTCGTCCATCGTAAGCTCCGAGTGTAGAGTTCAAAATCTGAAAACCAAAATATAAATAAATGGCATTCATCATTGACTACATTATATATATATTATTATTACTAGTTTTATAAGTAGGTACTAGTACATATTATTATTAGTCATACGCAATTGTTTCAAGCGCTATAATTGAATCCGAAATATTTGAAGTATACACAATATTTGGTGTTAAGCTTTTTTGTAAATATGAAAATTAGATTCTGTTTTTAAATAAAAGGGAAATCGAACCTAAAGTTATCATCAAACATTTAGAAAAATAATCAGGTAGGTTTTCAATATTATAATACTTATATATTCAATAATTTTCTTGAATAACTTAATTATTGCCTAAACTTAACTTCAACCCATTTGATGGTGTAAAACTTTCTTAAAGTATAAAAAGAAAATAATTAATATTAAAAATATTTTTTATGAATATTAATACAATTAAATATTTTTTTCAATTATTAATATTAAATTTTCACTCTCACTTTTCACGACACTAATTTTTCCAATGTATTGTTACCTCTCGGTTACGATTAAAGAAGTTTTACTCCAAAAAATATTTAAAAATTATGATAATTCTTAAATTTATAATTAAAACACAAATTAATCAAACATAAAATATAAATACATTTATTAACCTCATCTCTTAAATCGAAAGCATCCACTAATCCCACAGCATTAGGTCGAATATCCTCAAGTAAATCTTCGTATCTCCTTTGCAAGTCTCGAACATTCTTTTCACCGAGTTGAGTGTACTGTCGAGAAAAATATAACTAATTAAGATATTATAAACATATATTAATTAATAAAATCTGTTTGTGAATCGAGCTCGAATTGATTTCTTCACCCATTAAAGGCGTATCGATTACTTATATCGATATCGAACAAAACTTATTTTATCGCTCGTATTCTGTACCTATGGTACTTCACTAAAACACTCGGCCTCAATTACAAGGGTCAGGTAGATGAGGAAATTATAGTAAAGTTGAATTTTAGAAGACATTTAGTTATTATTTCACTAACAACAAAAAAGTTCGTCAAATAATAAAAAGAATTATATTTTTAAACATTTAATTAAATATTAAATGTTAACATCGAAAATGGATGTTAATAATGTTTTCATGTAATGTAATAATAATCTAATTAAAATATTTGCTTTATATATTTCCTTAGTATATATAGTTATATTTACTTGTAATTTCTTTTATTGTTAATAAATATATTCTATTATTAAAAAAAAAAGCATTTTATATGAGGTCAGGAGAGACAGACTTCCGAAAACTTGCTAGGTGCTTTCAGGCTCTTTTCACGATTTTCCATACAATGTTTTCACTTCGCCGTTAGACAAATCATAATAATATTAGAATTTATTTGCACATGAAAATATTAGTGCGAAACTTGTTTAAACCCGCTTCCGAAGGATTCCGAAGAGAGTGCGTTACCATTGGGCTACATCGTTTCTTTTTGTAATTTGTCTATATTTGAATTCAAATTGGAATCTCAGAAACTAGTATTGAATGTATATTATACAGCCCTTTTTAATATCCCACTGCTGGGAACGGGCCTCCCTTCGATTAGATTTGGCCTTAGTCTGTCACGCTAAGCAAAAGTGCGTTGACAGACTGCATAATATGTCTTTCACAAAACTCGGTTATTAGATTCTCTCAAAAATAGGTTTCTTCACGATCTTTTCTTTCACCGTAAGGTAAGTGGCAACCATATTAGAAATTAGAAATAAGGTGCAAGACCCAGAGTTGAACCTGCTTCATTCAGTTACCCAAGCAAGAGCATCACCACTGAGCAACCACTTAGCTTAAAGTATTTACTACCTACATACATTTCGATAAAATATACCGAAGAAAATGACTACTTAGTAATAAAACATTTTGTATTAATTATAATAAATTATAAATCACTTTTTTATTTCTTATACATAAATAAAAATCAAGATCCAAGCAAGGTTACGTGGGATCAAAAGCTAAATCCATTATAAACTCAGTAATCATTTTATCACTTCCCCTCTACACTAAATATGGCTAATAAACGTTTAAAACACGAATTACGGTCCGGTTTGTTTCAATGACAAATGTGGTCGGCAGGAGTTCATTTTTTGCAAATCAATGCGGACCATTGACCTCATATCTGGATAACTGTATCAGAGACCCTATCTTAGAGGTTAGATTTATTTATCGCACGAATTATAATAATAAGATAACCGCGCACACTAATTCTGTAAAAAATAAATGAAAGCATTTCATCGAAATTGCGCTTTAGTGATGTATGTGTCTTTTAAAAAATATTATTAGATTCCTAGGTTTCATTAAGTTTATAGGATTGGAATTAATAAAAACTAAATTAAATGTTTTAAAGATGTTTCTCCTTCTGATTACGTATTTAATATTTATACAAACATTATTATGATATGATTATTTTGAATGAACTGTATTTAGAACATTTATTTCATATTGTGTAGTAAGTTTCGTTCCCCCGAACATTTTAACTGTTGCTATAAATTCAGAGATATAATATTTTTTCATAGTAAAAAGTATCCTATATGTTGACAAATTTTATTAGAGGTTTTCTCGTGATGCGGTCACAGACTGGATAGAAAGACAAACAGACAAAAATTAAAAAAAAATAGATTCGATTTATCGAAAATATAAATGACTATTTCAATAAGATTTTTCAAAACATATTTAATATTCATCATCATCAGCCCATTTTAACGTCCCACTGCTGGGCACGGGCCTCCCTCAGGCCATAGGCCTAGTGCGTGTTGGCGGACTTCACATGCCTTTCGAAAACTTGTTAGGTATTCTCAGACATGCAGGTTTCCTCACGATGTTGTCCTTCACCGTAAGACAAGTGGTAATCATGACAAAAATGATTTGCACATGAAAATATCAGAGGTCCCGGTTTTGAACCCGCATCACTCGGTTATCCAAGCGACGCGTTACCGCTGGGCTTCCACTGTTTATTTAATATTAGATTATTTTAATTTTATTATATTTATAGAAGACAGTATCGACACTGGTTACTTTTAGAAAATAAAATACTTACATCACTACAATATATGCGCACGCTCTAAAAATAACTCCAAATAACAATATTATAATATCGATTGCGATGATTGCAGTTGGCTACACTGACCTATATAGATAGGTACAAAAGTGGTACATTTTTTGCTACTCTTGAAGGCGAGACTATAAAATTTTATGTCCACAATTATTCGACCGCAATACGTCATATCTGTAATGGATACTACAAAACTATGGTTAGGTTAATCATTTTGTATTACTTTTTATATACAATCTTGACAAGTAATCTACCAAACATAGTATTTAGCATAAATTACTACAGTTTTTTACTAAACGTCATGTATACCATGGAAATAGCCAGTGCTGAGGAATGATAGTGAAAAAGCTCTGTCCAGGGGTCAAAGTTTTATTTAACTTGTTATTTTTTTAACTTTACTCCTTAACCGCAATATAAATACGACATACTATCAAATATTTACTATGGCATTGCTAGGTATTAAAGATAAAAAATGCAAAAACATTAGATGATTTAAATGAAACTATTGTATACATTTTTTTAAGATGATTTGAATAAAAAAATCGTTTATTCAAAAAAAATATTATTTCAGTGCGTACCTGTGACCTGAAAATTAGTATATAACTCATATATAATTCAACTAATGTAAAGTAATAATGCAAAACCTATGCATGTCTCATTCACGCAAGAACTACTCAACGGATTTTAATTGTTTCTTTATGTAAAATAGTTTATATGTCTGTGTAATACATAGGCTATATATTTATATATACGATGGTATCAGAAAAAGGCATCAGGAATCGAACTCGTTCACCTCATATTTTATTCAATAAATAAACAAATTAAAAAAGCATAATTTATTCTATTTAACACAGTTATAGATTTTTTGCATACATAAATTCTAATTTTCCTAATGAATTCCGAAGAAGTTATAAAATTTTGTTATTTATGTGTTCATTAACTCGTGAAATGTATTAACTAAAGATGACATTTCCTGTATTTCGTTATACTTCAAAGAAGGATTATGATAATTATCTTATATGATATATGTATACTAGCAATTTGCCATAGATTTGCCATCATTTATTTTTTTTTCTTTATCATATTAAATTGAATGTAAGAGGGTTTTTTTTCAAACCACCGTTATCATGGAACATTTCTCACAAAGTTTAATTTTAATTTATTTTCAAGGTCCAGGTTATAAGGTGATTTATAGTGTACAAATATTCATACTGAACCCGAATAGTTGCTGCTGAAAACATTAGCTTAAAGAAAGTATTTTGAAATTACCTATATTTTAGTGCTTTTATCTTCGCGACGAGAACATGTTAAAATACCACTATTGGGTAAAGTTTTCTTTTTGAGTGGCAGCGAATTGCTAGTTTCAATAATGTTTAATAAATGATTTTTTTAACTTTTATAAAATAAATAAAATAAAAAAATTAAATAAGCCTTTATTACTGCATAAATAACATATTAAACAAAATTATTTCCGGCAAACATCACTCCTCTATTGCAGCTTGTCTCCCGACATAGGCCTCCTCTAAAGAATTCCATTTTTCCCTATCCTTAGCTACCCGGATCCATTCTGGGCCAGCTATCTTTTTAACGTCATCTTCCCACCGTTTCAACTGTCTCCCTCTCTTTCTTATACCATCTCGTGGATACCATTCTGTTACGAACCTTGTCCATTTGTCTTTCTTCTCTCTTAACATATGCCCTATCCATTTCCATTTAAGAGTTTTTGAGACTGTTTGTACATTTTTAAATTTAGTTTTTCTTTTTATCTCCTCTAGTCTTATTCTGTCTCTTCTCCGAACTCCAATCACACTTCTTTCTATCCCGTTTTGGCATACATTTATTTTTTTGAGTAGTTGGTCTGTCAATGCCCATGTTTGGCAACCATATGTCAAACATGGTAGAATGCACGTGTTATATATTCTGCGTTTACTTTCGATAGGCATATCATTGTTTTTCATGACTTCACTAAGAGACCAGTTTTAACTTTTATATCTGATTGTAAAAATAATTGGGCAGCAAGGTATAGGCAATAACATACTAATTTATTTACATAAATTTCGTCTCTAGTAAAAATAAATAGAAATCTGCCCCATATATGTATCATAATATGGGAACCGTACATTTTTATGGGATAAAAAGTAAACTACCGATATGATATTCGAGACTATAAACTATCTTTTTATCCTTATCCCATACAAGATCCCACATACAAACTTACTGTCTCGTTAATAATTAGTGAAGATAAAAGTACCGTAACTTTGGTCTTGGGGTCCTGATACATTCTTATTTCTTTTAAAAGCTGTTGCCATGTAAAGCCAGAAGCGATATCTAGTATGTATTTTATACAAGGTAGGAAGAAAAAAATATTTTAAATGTTATTAAAACTATATAACGTAATCTCATATTTTAGAAGCTTTATGATTATTATTTGTTGTTAAAATACTAATAATATCATGTTACAAAATATTACATTCATTCAGAGGAACCATAAATATTAAATATCTTAAACGTGATTTAATAGAATATTTAAATTTATGACTATAAAAATATGAACTTAATAACTTTCATTCTGTTAAAATAGTTCATTGACACAGGTGGTAGGCACTTCGATTCCAAATTGAGACAAAATTTTGAAGTATATTGGATTATCTTATTTTTTTTGATTCTTTAGAGATAGCAATACCTATTATAAGAGTACAATTGTGCAAGTAATAGGCATTTTCTTAGATTTACGCGAATATTTGATATTTTAAACAAAACTATGATTTCGTCTTTTTCGCGTATTTAATTTGATTTTTTAGCTTATTATATATTTAATTGAGTCTCCCGTGACCATGACTGCAGTAAAACTTTCACAGTAAAACATAAATCCACGATAAAATTGCAAACATTGTATACCTTTGTACTATTCTTAATCCATATATTTTTTATTTACAATACTGTTTTATCAAAACTGATGTAATATTGATAAAAGAAATATGTAGATACTTAATATTGATATCTACAATTAGCAGTAGGCAATAGCAATACAAATATTTTTATATCCATTTTTGTATGTATTTAAAAAATGTTATACACTGTATTGTATAATTAGTAAAAGAACTCAGCCTTACCAATAATAAATCTCCAATCTTCTCTAGAGTCCAGTAAACAAAGTAAAGTTCTAGAAGTTGCAGCAGCACAGCTCTCAGAGGCGGAGACACATTTGACACTCGTTGCTCTATTTCACTCTTGTAAACAGACAGCACGACGACTCTTGCGTGAGCCTAAGTAAAATACTTCAATTATATTATACTTCATAATTGAATTCATTACCTACATATTAACGTATGTTATTTACTCGAATAATTATACAGAAAATAGACAATAATTTTAAAAACTGTAAAGGCTTTTGTAATATTGGAAGAAGATTTTGCAAAAAAATTCAATGTAGAGTCGTTGATCAGAAACCTTTTTATTATGTAGTATAATTCGCGTCATGTAAAAAGAACGCTGGCTGTCAAGTTGCGCAGAGGCGATTTATAGACCAATTTGGTGGTAAGACGCGGGGTGCGGGACGGCGAGGCACGCGTCGCACGCTTTCCGGCTCGCTATTGGTCCGTCAGTTCAAAATACTATCGAGCACACAAAAGTTATTAATTACGAAATGATTTAATATAAAAAAATAGAGAAAAAATATTTTTGACGTATATTGTTTTATAAAGAGAGAGTCTGATAATAATGCAGTTAATAATTTTAAAAAATATATTAAATTAATTAATTATATTTTTTGTAAATATATTAAACATTCTACACTGAATCAAACATATTTTATTAATTAAAAGAATTCTATTTAATGACATTCTATCTAATATATTTTTCAATGTACCTGCCAATAACCAATATACGTCGCAAGCGAAAGGCTAGTTCAAAAATAAAAGAATAGGCTTAGTAATTTCGTATGCGAATGTACCCATGCGCAAACACACCCCCCACCACTTTCCTCCAGCGTTCTTTTTACGTGACGCGAACTGTAGTTAGGTACATTAAACGGTAACTATAGATTTTCTTAGAAATGTGATAATTTCCCGCAGTAAAAAGTGTCCAGTGGTTTACTCGTGATACGATCATCAGATAGACAGACAAAAATCTAGATTTTGCCTCTGTATCAATAATAATGATATTTCAATAAGATATTCCAAAAAATTTACAATTTTCAGGTTCGACTAGAATTTTATTACAAATTATTGTAAAAACACTCAGCCAGTGCAAACAACACAACACAATGTAAACGAATTGATTGACTCGAAATCGCACTAACTGTCTAAATCTTAATAATTTTATAATGATTCCGAATTTAATTTTATATTTTCTTTACACAATGAAGTATTTTTATATATTTCATTAATAATATTCCAAATAAAGCCAATGCTGTGAAAAGGTAAATACCTCGGCGGCAGAAGTTAGTTGTATGGACGCTTTATTCCAAGCGTCTTCAGGAGACAATCCCGAGGCTTGATATTGCTCTAGGCTGGATACAGCCGCGGATAATTTGCTGCAAGAAATCGTTTTATAAACTAAAATTTAGATAGTAATTTTCTTGTAATGTCTAAGAGTAGTAGAAATATATATGATTTTTCGCTTTCCTTCCAGAAATAAACAGAGAAACTCTAATGTTAAGTATGTGATATCTAAGTTTGTTAGTTTAACTCCTACTTTATCTATAATTTAATATTTCTTTTACATATTTCATAGATGAACCAAAGAAGAAAAATGATGCAAGCAAACCCGCGCGAAAGACCCAGTGTTATATAATGTACTTGCATTAAATAATTTTATAATGATAAACATTATTGCCATGCCGATACAACAAGATAAGACAAACAAACAGTATTAAAATCAATAAATATTTAAATTTATCATTTGATAAAAATATTATCAGGTAATAAAATTATTATACTTGCTAGATTATCTATCTTACCCCCTAGATGTCCTTTGGAAGCCCTTAAGTATTCCATTCACGGAATTATCCCATGGGGTCGAAACGTCTTCTGTGAGATACACCATTGATGGACTAAGTTTTTGACCTTTGGCAGCTTGATACCAAGCTTTTACTAAAGATCTGTAATATTAAAAAATCTTTTTAAATAGTCTAATAAGGTTTTTATTATATTATAATTTTATATCCAAATAATACAACGTGTTCGAGGACTTCACACGTCTTTCGAAAACTTATAATGTTCTCTTAGACATGCATGTTTTCTTACGAAGTTTTCGTTCACCGTAGAGTAAGTAGTAAAGGTAATCATATCGAAATTGATTCGCTCATGAAGATATCAGAGGTGTAAGACCATGGATCTGAACCAGCTTCACTTGGTTTCCCAAGTGAGCCCACTACTGGGCTGCCACTGCCTTAATGAACATAATATATACCTATTGATTTAAGCTGGGAGACTCTAGTTGAAACCCACTACAATAGGTTTGAAATTTAAGCACTTTACTTTTTTAAATAATAAAGGTAATACAGTTATTCAAAAGATTACAACGTTTGACCTCACCTTGCGGCCTGCAACAGCAAAACTGTGTTCTCTCCTTCATAAGTACATGCAGCAGTTGATAGTCCATACAACAGAGGCAAAGATGAGGATAACATGTATCCGTGTCCGCCACAAGCTAGGCGGCATTTCTCTATAAGAACCGTACAATCAAATGAACTGATAACTTTCAAGCAACAGGCTAGCGCGTGAAGCTGAAAATAAAACGGTAAATTATTAAAAAGTCTCCCAAAGAGACGCCATAATTATCTTCAATAGGTATTTTAATAGATATATTAAACCTATTACCAAGAAAATCTAATTAAAATCAGTAGTTCAAATTGATTTACAATTTACTTTAATGAAAATTTTAATTATCCCTTCTATTATCTCTATAACTAAAACCATTCGGCGACGACACGTTTGGCTCAGTTTGTAGTGACTCTACTTGCTGCGCTAACGGTCGCGGGTTCGAGTTCCGCTTCATTCAGCTCGAATGTTTGTACTCCAGTCATGGGTGTTTATATGTATATTATGTATATATTTAAAGTTATATTATGTAGTATAATCAACTATCTGGTAATCGTAACACAAGCCTCGTAGCTTAACACGGAATTAGATAGCGTTGTGTATAATATTGTCCGAACATATTATATAATTATTCAGCCAGTCTTCGGGTATTTTTTAATAGTAAACGGCCCTTTTTAACGTCTCCCTGCTAGGCACAGGCTACTCTTCAATACAAGGGAGATCTGCCAAAGTCCACCATGCGGACTAAGTGCGATCTGGCTGATTCACATAGCCATTTAATGCCTTTTGAAAACTCTCTAAGTTCTCTTATACTTGCAGGTTTTCAAACAATGTCTTCCTTCACTTTTTACATATAAGATAATAATTACCTCAGGCAAGTCGGTCAATATCCCTTTATTTAAATCCTTGGTGACTTTGAGGAACAAGTCCCATAGCCATCTGACTGTGAAGTGATAAGCGTGTACTGTTGCTATACCTATGGTAAGCTTATGTTGTTGCGTGAAGTAGTCTAAGATTTGGGGTTCTGGTTCACTGAAAATGATTTAATTCATTTATATATGTAATTGGCACGTGTGTATGTCCGTTTCTCGTTCATATTGAAACGGCTAAAGTGATATGGATTAAGTTAGCTACAAATAAAGACTATAAACTACTTATTACAAGTATTACATAGACTAACGTTTACCATCTATTGACGTAACCATTCGAAACAGGGGTAGTCGCTTATATTATGTCTTAGCAGAAGCTTAGTTTATTTCGGACTGCATTACTATCATTTTATTATATTTGACGATACATCTGGGAAAATGAGCATCGATATCAGTACAACAACAGTTGTAACAGTTGCGACATATTTTAGTCCGGGAATCGAACCCAGAATTTATTAATGCTCAGGCAAGTGCAAAGCCAGGTAACAATCGTTTATAAACATATGTTTACTTAGGTTTTGGTTGAGACTGTCTCCTTATAGCTGAATATCTAATCGCAATAGTGACTGCTCTTTCAAGGTATTTGGAGGTTGTGTTGACTATTGTAACTCTGACGTACACCATTGTGCCGTACGCCAGCTTACTATTCGGTGAGGCTTTAAAGGTGCCATCCTGGAACAACGTTATTTGCTTGTAAATCTATACTAATATTATAAAGCTGAAGAGTTTTTTTGTTTGTTTGGTTGGTTTAACGCGCTAATCTCAGTGGTTGTGAAACCACTGGTTCGATTTGAAAAATTATTTATGTGATAGATAGTCCATTTATCGAGGAAGATTTATTATATATTAGAGATTTATCTATATTATAACACGCTACGACCAATCGGAGCGGAGCATCAATGAAAACTATTGCAAAAATGGGAAGTGCGGGCGTTAGTTCTGCAGGAAATGCTAATATTAATATAATATTAATATTACTTGTTATAGTAGATACACTTTTAATCGGTTAATTATTACCAAATTCATTTGAGCTTATAATTTAGATTTTATTAGATATAATTATTATCACTATATTATACGTATAGAAATATCGTTATCATCTAAATACCTTCAATACTTGCGCATTCTTCATCAGCATCATAGTCCTGGGTATTCTTACATTATCAAACCCAAGAAATCCATTGTTTACTGAATTAAAACCAAGTTTTGGTCCAATTTCCCCCACTTTGATACCAGGTAAGGGCATATGAGTTTCTTCATCCCTGATCTGGACTATAAAAGGCTGAATGCCATAGTTCTTGCCTTTTATATACAGCTGAGCCATCAGTACGCAGTAATTTGCTGTGTGTCCTACTACATAAAGAGAAATATGTTGATAAATCAAAACAATCTGTGGAACTTATTACTTATTAAAATTTCCGAACGAAAAAAAACAGTTGTCAATTAATTATTAATTTAATCAATATTCCAAATTTATTATCATATTATATTTAAAGCATTATAAATAAATATTTATAAAACGCCAAATCAATAATTGTTTTGGCGTAACTGTCTCATTTAGGTCTTGCATATTCTCAGGATGTTGGACTCAATGAGTTCTTTCACATAAAGCAGACAAGCCTACTTCTAAAACCTTAATTTTTTCCTTCCAAAAAAGATATGTCATGTAGATTCATAGAGCACAACAACCAGTGGAGAAAGCATCGGCACGTTTTTGTATTAGCTCAAAGTTACTCATTTACGGCGGGGGGAGAGGTTCGGCAGTTGTAATTTGGTAACTAAGTGACAACCAAGTGACGACTGATTCGTCAATAGCGGACCAATGTCCGTATTTAAGCATAGTATTTCAATGATTGACAAAAATTCCGTCGCGTAAGCTTGATTTAGCTTATGTATAGTGAGCGCGATAGCCCCCGCACGCGCTCTCCACTGGTTATTGTACTCCATGTGTAGATTCCATAAACATGCAATGTGACAAACACAGGGACTCTAACAACGATTTTGTTTCCTTATTCGTTGTCTGTAGCATTAGAAGTGATGTTAAACAAACTTAGAAATACATTTTATACTTACAACCCCCAGGCCACCATTTATAAGAAGTTAAAGTTGGGCTGTGTAGTATAAATTCTTCTGTGTTAGGATCATAAGTAGCCTGAGTTTCCAAGCCACGAATGAACGTGCCGTGGCCTAGTTCAGTCTAAAGACAAAAATGTACATTATAATTTTTTTATTCGGCTGGATAAAGCCAGACATAGCTAGCCTTTTTTAGCTAGACTTTTGTTGCGCCTTTTACATTTCGCAAACGAGCAAGCGCTGACTGTCGGTCGCTCCCGCAGTCTTTATTATATTTTTTTATGTAAATTAATGAACATAGAAAATTTATACAAAACTTGTTATAGTGTGTTTGTTTTTATTTGTGAATTCTTTAAGTATACCTCCATTACAATAATAATACATATGTATAATGGCAACGACGATGAATTATACGTAACTTTAGTTTATGTTATCAATAAGTGTCAATATTGGCTTTGGTGATGATAAAGTTCTTTAAACCTATATAAATTGTTTATTCATCAAAATATTTATTTATTTTTATATAACATTATCTATTGTTTATATATATTATACTTAGGTGGGTATATCTTGTATTTTTTTACCTGAGCGTACGTTCCAATGACTTCGTAATTTAGAATCCTTTTAACCCAGTAATCTTTTTGTTCATCAGTTCCTTGGCCTGTTATAGCAGACAAGAACATGGAGGTATGCAACAAGAAAGGCGAACCATCTTTATGAATCGCGCCATATACCGATGTGCGAAAACTATCCCTAATTTAAAAAAAAATATGAATAAGTATTAGATTAAATAAAAAAGTAGGCAATTATGATATAATTTATAGAGAAATTTAAAATATGTACATATGTAAAATATGCGCCAACCTAGATACTCTTGTAAAGGAGAGATAAGAATAACTAACAGTATACGTCAGTAGTAATACGTCATTCCTTTCTTTACTCATCTAAAGTTGGGTAACTAGCTATAAGCTATATAGTATGAGTTATGATTTCAATACAGACTAAGCTACTAGTTCGTCCTTCTTTTACTACGTTATTTTTCTAGATCACTACATTATTATAAAACAAAGTCTCTCGCCGCGTCTGTCTGTCTGTATGTCTGTCTGTCTGTTTGCGATAAATTCAAAAACTACTGCACTGATTATCATGCTGTTTTCACCAATGGATAGAGTGGTTCTCGAGGAAGGTATTAAAATATTTTTTTTTAAATATGTTGGGACATTATAACACACAGCGCCATCTAGTCCCTTGGTAAACTACGAAGGAAGCTTGTGTTGCGGATACCAGATAGTTGATATACTACATATATAAGTTTAAATACATACATATTATAAATATAAACACCCATGACTGGAGTACAAACATTCGAGTTTTAACACATGAATCCCCAGCGGGACTCGAACCCGCGAACGCGAACCCGCGGCTTCGCTCGCTCTAAATCAATTATAAGAATAGCATATAATACTTAAAGATTACTGTTTACTAATTGACCTAAAACTATACTTACAGAATTCTCTCTTCAATAGACAATTTCTCATCGACATTAGCTTTTATTGCTTGTGTAAAATGGACGGCTTTTCGCACAGCGTTTATATATTTTTCTTTATGACTAAGATACTCTTCAGGTACATCGTCAAAGATTCCTTTCACACTAAGGATTTTTTCCTCTAAAAATAATTATGATAACATTTATATTCTTTAAGGATAATTGATTAGTCTTTTGTAATATCAAAGACATACACACATATTGGCAGGCGATCAAATCAAAATATTTGAAAATATATATTTTATAAAATATATTTTGATAAGGTTGCAGTACTTAAAACCACTAGATTATGGTATGACGGGGGTAAAGCGACCGTTATCAATTAATTGATTTTCACAAGCTGGGGAACCAAAATCGTCGGATAACAAATATAAGTGGGTTTTTCTATGTGTTATATTTTATCCTGGTAGAAATCAGCCAATACCACGGCACCTTAATGTATGGTGATGTAATCAAAATATTTTATTACGAGCGGCGGTATGATATTATATAGGGGCGGGAGTCCCACCCCTATATAAGCTGCATTTGAAAAAATGCAAAAATCGCCTTAGCTAATATTATAAGTAACTTTCATAAAAACATAATTGCTTTACTTTTCTCACAGGCGCTGAGTTATGTAACACGATTGACATATTATAAGTTTTTTCCCACTTTGTAACGTAAACATAACCTAATCTTATCTATTTAAATACATATTACAATTCAGATTTTTGTTGCGAAAATAATTATTTAAATAACATTTATTAGTATAATTATTAGTAATAATTATTTAAATAACATTTAGTTATCAGTTTGTTTATTTATTGAAATAAATATTTATGATGACTTCAATAGTAAAATAGGAGTATTTAAATAAAATAATATGGAGAAACTCACCGAAATCCTTTCTCCGCTTAGAATTTTCTTCTCCATCGTCAAGTAAATATGTTAGTTCTTGTATGTTAAAAGTACACTTATTTCTCTCCTTTAAAAGGTCAGTATTCACTTTCGACGTCATATCGCCTTCACTGATGAATTAACACACAATGAATAAGGAATTGTTATAATGACTTATCGTTTACGAGATAACTAATGATATGAGGACCTACTGCAACTCTACAATAACATAACAGGTTATATAGCAACGAAACTTGTTGTTTACTGTTTACATAATATCTTTTTTTTAATATATTTTACACAAGACGTTTATTTTTAGGTTTTTTTATAGAGTATTTCATTTACCTTTCTCTGTGATAAGTTAATAATTCTATTGTATTATTTGTTTATAATGTAAACTCTTAGCAAATTAATAAATTAAACATATGGCATTTACAGTATGCCCGACATCCGACATTTTACTTTGAGTACGATGACATAATGCTATGCTCAGCTGTTGTAACGTGCCTAATTCTAACTTTCATGGTCAAGAAGATTATTTTTATTGTGTTCGTAGGTATATTATGAAATCTTTATTATTTTTAACCTACTTCAAAAAAGGAGGAGGTTATATGTTCCGTTGTATGTATTTTTTTTATAGATGTTCACCGATTTCTCCGCCGTCTGTGTGCAGATTTCAAAAAATTTTCTTTTGTATGGTAGGGTATAGTTTCGAGGTGGTCCCATTGTCACCAAGTCAGGATCTGATGATGGGATCCCAGGGAAATCGAAGGCAACTCTCAAAATTTACAGGCACCTATTATGTTTTTGATATATTTTCTAAAACCGATAAAGCTTTTACGTATGAAAATCATCATCTCATGTCGATGAGCTGATGATGAAAGGTAAAATTCCTCAACAGTTGTTTTTATGTGTTTTCACTGATTTCTCCGTAAATTGTGGGCCGATTTTAAAAATTTCTTTTTTATTCAGTAGGGGATACATTCAAGATGTTCTCATTGTCATCAAAGCAGCATCTGATGATGGGATCCTAGAGAAATCGAGAGCAAACCCTTAAAGTTTATCGGCACTGATTTCATATATTTTCTAAAGCTGTTAAAGAATTTGTGATGATGTAAGGTATATCTCCTCAACGGTTAAGAGTTGAAAGAAAATTCTTTTAATATTATACGTACTTATAAACTGATAGTCGTATTCCTTCAGGATATTAGGTGGATTGATAATAGAAGGTAAATCTTATTAACGTCTACGAGTTACGTGGAAAAATAGACGTGGACAAATCTTGATTGACTATTGTCGTTCATTACAAAACTTCGCTGACTTATTGGAGCAGTAGTTTAGTTAGCCTTCCAATATTATATTTAAACATAATATCTAATTTCCACAAAAAAATGAAAACAGACTTCAAAACGTTACAAATCGAAACTAAAAAGAAAAGAAAATAATTTTAATTACTTAGTTATTGTTGGAGTCGGTGCCAGATATATATATATATATATATACATCGTTACATCTTCCTTTTTTGAAGTCGGTTACAAAGTAGCCTAAGTTACGACGTATAACATAAGCTATCTGCGGGTGAAACTCCCGTAAAAATCGATCCAGCCGTTCCAGAGATTAGCCGGAACAAACAGACAGTCAGACAGACAGACACACAGATAGACAGACAAAAATGAAAAAAAAATAAAAGTGCGTGTGTACAAAGTATACATGTCAGAAGTAAAACTTCTTTGGCAAACTAATTTTTAAATCTCGTTTATATTTATAATAAATAACCCCGTCTAAGCTCGTCGAGAGAGGGAGATGGCGCTACGGTCACATCCACGAGTTAGACAGAGTTATATCTAATGTAACGTGGTGGTGCGAAAAAAAATTATTAAAAATACTTTCCCAAAAAGTAAAAGAAGATAACATCCCATGTTATCAGAATTACACTTTCCTTAGAAAACAAATCACTGATAAATAACAACACTGTGTACTCAACTGTCAACACGCACATAATACTGTTGTATTTAAAACAATAGCACAAATGAAATAATGATTTTAATTATAATTATGAATATATAAAAAAGTACTTACGTCAGATTGTTACAGAGCAAACTCTCAAGCTCAATTACGTATAATGAATTCTTTATAAAAAATACCTTATTTTATAAATTTATGACTGTCTGTGTGTATGAGATTATTTCGAAATTGTTTAACAGAAAAGGTTATAAATTAGGCTTCGACAGTCACTACCGTGTGTTATCGCTAGTCTAAACTAAAGCGTGCCTATTGAAATAACAATTAAAGCAATAGTTAGTAAATAGGAAGTTACAAAACAAATGTTACGGCCTATATATTCTTTGACACCGTTATAATGTTTAAAAGATGTTTGCTTGCGACTTAAGGCTGGTACGTACGACACGACACTAACTTTCTCTGCTTTCCCTAAAGGCATTAGATAGTAAGATTAGTAGTATATAAATAGGTACTTATTACATAATATCAGTAAATAGTATGTACTTCTAAATGATCGTGGTGATAACTGGTTATCCGGGTCAATAGCAATACATAGGGTACTTTTTACTGCTGGAAAATATCTTATTTCTGAGCAATCTATACTAACAGTCAAAACGTACCAAAGCCTATAATAATAGCATAGCAATTATGACATATCGCATGTCATAGATTAATAGAATTTCAAACTAGATGGCAGCAAAATCGCGCGCCTACATAACCTTATCACAAACAAATTTAAGCCATAGGTACATGTCATTATTTATAATATTATTAAACTTTATCTATATTGTGTATTGATACCATTTATTATATTACTAGCATTTTCTGCGGCTTCGCACTTCGTACTGAGTCGCGGCATGGTATCTCGCAGAACTAACGCCCGCTTTCCCCTTTTTGCAACATTTTTCATTGATGCTCCGCTCCTATTGGTCGTAGCGTGATGTTATATAGCCAATAGCCTTCCTCGATGAAAGAACTATCCAACACAAAAAGAATTTTTCAAATCGAACCATTAGTTCCTGAGATTAGCGCGTTCACCCAAACAAACAAACTCTTCAGCTTTATAATATTAGTACAGATAAGTACCAAATGTTACAATACACTACTCTACTAACAATACATTTCTCAACCTGGTAAAATAGTCAGATAGCTTATTACTTGGTACAAAGTACCTACTGTTAGGAAAATTTTGGTGATGCGAGAAAACTCAGTAGTAGGTATAATATAAAAAAATTTTTTATATAAAATTTTATATAATGAACTTACCTAATTAACGCTATTTTCTCACTTCCTTTAGCACAGCTATGCTTTACGAGCTAAGAATATAATAATACTTCGAAATGACTTGCGATGAATTGAAAATGTATGTTTAAATAACATAACTTAATCGTATTAAAAGAATAAAACTACTGCATGCACACGAGTTACAAAATTCACAAGTGTAACGTAAGTGACGAATACTTTGAAGTCGGGAGGGTAATAAATGTGTGTTTAATATTTATATATTATATGTATATATGTATTTTAATTAACTTATCATGTTATATATAGTAAGTGTTTTTTTAGTAAGTAATATTAATATTACGATATAAAACTTAAAATAGTTATTATTCAGCTGCTTATCGCTCAATTCAATTCGCAATAAAAGTTATAAGATATCTACGAGTACCTATAGATATAATAAAATCGTACCTTAACGAAATGCTTGTAACATGCAAAAATTCTCACAAGCCGAGTTGGAACTCAAGTCACTAGCTATTCATTAAGATAGCTTTTGCGACAGGAAAATGTTGCATTCCCACCGTAAAACATAATAACTTGAGTCGTCGTTGAAAATTAACATGGTTAGCCATGCTAATCTTTAAGACATACGTCAAAATAATAAACTTAAAAATAGGTGCCAAAAAGGCAATAAAGGCAACAAAGGCAAAATCGTAATAACAATTTAAATATCTTGTTATAAAAAACGTAGGTCGTAGAGACGCACTCGAGCGAAACGAATATAAGTCAGTAGTTTTATATAAAAGAGTAAATAAAAATTTAAGTTTGTTTATTAAAAAAATACAAATAAACATGCATTTTACATTAGATTCAATTTTCACTTAGTTACAATTTTCCTTTTATCATCGGTTTGATGTATTTGTGATAGCTTGGACTAACAGATTCCTTGTTCACGGGGTTCTTTTCAACTTCTTCCATGATCCTCTCGTATACTCGCCCGTCATAAGAACCTAATGTTGAGTGCAAAATCTGTAAACGTAATAGGTGATCATCATCAGCCCTTTAAACGTCCAACTGCTGGGCACGGGCGGCGGGCCTCCCTCAGTACGAGGGGGATCAGGCCATAGTCCACCGCGCTGGCCTAGTGCGAGTTGGCGGACTTCACATGTCTTTCGAAAACTTGTTCGGTTTTCTCAGACATGCAGGTTTCCTCACGATGTTTTCCTTCACCGTAAGACAAGTGGTAATCATGATATAAATGATTCGTACATGAAAATATCAAAGGTGCGAGACCCGGATTTGAACCCGCATCACTCGGTTATCCAAGCGACGCGTTACCGCTGGGCTACCACTGTGATAATATATTTAATTAGGTGATAATATATTAAATTTATTTTTACTACGAGTATTTTAGTTGCTAGCTACAACTAGCAAACCCGGCTTCACTGGGCGTAAGTCAAAATAAGTAAAAGGTTTTTATAATTTTTAAATAAATATAACCAAGTTACTCCTTATAACTTTAGCTATCTGGGAGTTAAAGTTCCGTTAAAATCGGGCCAGCCGATTCAGAGATAAGCCGGAACAAACAGACAGACAAAAATTTTAAATCGATTTTTAAGTACCATATAGATTTGTTGTAAGTAACGTATATATTTTTTATGAATTTGTGAAAAGCTGTTAATTTAAAATTAAAAACAGACACTTCAATTTAATTACATTTCTAACGATGGTATCTTACCGATTAATATCTAAGTAATATCTTGCCGATTTGCATTATCAATAAAAAATGGAAAGCAATAATAGATTGAATATTGTAAAAACGAAGTGACAAAATAATTCCAAAATATTATACACCGAGTTAGCACTTCGTAAAGTAAAAAACTATAAAAAACCTATCTACCTAATTATCATAGTTATCTAAAAACAACACATTTTAAATTAATATATTGTAGCCTATTTAAAATAATGAATACAATGCAGCTAGTAATATTAAGATAAGAAAATTATAAACTTAGTACTTACTATTTAAAAATATATTTAGAGTTATTTACCAAAACGATTATTCTTTTATTTATTTTTTTATTATTTTTTTGTTATATTTCTAACATGATTACTACTAGTCCTACGGTTAAGAGCCATATTACATCTCGATTGTGATTTTTGCGTAAGATGGCCAATTTTGGCGGTCTTGATCTCAGAAACAGAAATACATTAACAGTTTTGACTTATTGAATATTGCAAAATAGCTCTTGCCATAGTTCGTAGCGGCCTCGCTTTTTGTAAATTTTGGATCACTTTTTAATTAAACCCAAAATTGCAGAGACAGATTTTCATAAAATGCACGAAAGCACTTTTTTGAGCATCTCGATTGAACTACTGTTCTAAACAAATGAATTAAAAAAAATAGAATAATATCTCTTATATAGTCGTATAGTTCGTAGCGGCCTCTGAAATTTGAAAAATCATTGATTTAATATGGAAAAAAAATCTTATTCTAAACCAAAAAACTTCGAAAATCGCTCTAAGTTAACTTTGAATTTCTCCTGTCTACGATAATTTTATTAAGCAAAATTTGTACCAGAATAATAGTTACATCATGAGGAATAAAGATTTTATATTTTTTAAGCATGAATTTATTATAATATTTCAATAAAAACGATAATTATAACTGCAAAATCACTACAAAATGCGACGCACCGGCCGTCTGCACTCAGTACTGCGCGAGCGCTCCTCGGCGTCGGACCTGTGTTGAATTTTTTCGTGTCAAAATCGATCGAACGTCAGAAGTATAGTGCGTCTACCAAATTTTGATCACATAAGTATAATTCTTTTTAGTATTGTTATATATGGAATCTTTATAGCTTATTATGTGATTGAATTATTTTTAATATTTATTTTGTTATTTTCAGCATGAGTCGAAAAACCCCTAAGAAATGCAAATAAAGCAAGGTACACTTTTATCTATACACATATTTAAATATAATTCTCATTTATTACTTATTCAAAACTAATAATATTAATGGGACTGTTTCAGAATGAATAACTACTCTGCCAAGAAAACATTATTATTACCAATGGATAAAGAAAATATCCCGACATCATCGACTGAGGATGCGTTACCATTTTTTTTTATTAAATACTTATATTAATAGATATACTAACTGTCCAAATCATAAGGGGCCATTCATTTATTACGTAAGACAATTTAGGGGGGAGGGGGGTCACCCATGCCTTATGTTTTCTTACAAGGAGGTGGGAGGGAGTCTCGATAGTTCTTTCGTAAAATCAACAAAATGCGCAAAGTTAAAATTATACTTTGAAAAAGCGCTGGCAACCGGGCAGTTTAAAGATACTGTACCTTTAAAATTACAAATAAACATTAAAAAAAAATGTTACTTTGAAAAAAAAGCTTTAAAATAAACCAAAAGTGTATTCATTTTTTTTCTTTTAGACTCTTACTTAATATTAAACAGGGGGGAGGGGTTCGGCCTTTTTACTAATTTTTTGAAGTTATACTTCTTTAGGCGTGTTTGAAAAATTGATGAGAGTGAAATTTTACGATGCGCGCGCACAGCGAGACACAACATTCTCACGGGAGAAGTTAGCTAACAGTCAACAGTTTAGAGGACTTGCAACTATATTCACGATATTTATTTTCAACAATGACATGGGTGTCATTTTCGAGGTTTCTCGGGGTGCTAATTGCGAAAATGAGGTCCATTTTCAAATCCAAGATGGCGGACATCCGGTTTTTTTTCAACAATGGCATGGGTGTCATTTTCGAGGTTTCTCGGGGTGCTGATTACGAAAATGAGGTCCATTTTCAAATCCAAGATGGCGGATTTTCGGTTTTTTTTTTCAACAATGACATGGGTGTCATTTTCGAGGTTTTTCGGGGTGCTGATTATGAAAATGAGGTCCATTTTCAAATCCAAGATGGCGAACATCCGTTTTTTTTTCATCAATGACATGGGTGTCATTTTCGAGGTTTCTCGGGGTGCTAATTGCGAAAATGAGGTCCATTTTCAAATCCAAGATGGCGGACTTTCGGTTTTATTTTCAACAACGACATGGGTGTCATTTTCGAGGTTTCTCGGGGTGCTGATTACGAAAATGAGGTCCATTTTCAAATCCAAGATGGCGAACATCCGGTTTTTTTTTCAACAATGACATGGGTGTCATTTTCGAGGTTTCTCGGGGTGCTAATTGTGAAAATGAGGTCCATTTTCAAATTCAAGATGGCGGACATCTGGTTTTTTTTTCAACAATTTCATGAGTGTCATTTTCGAGGTTTCTCGTGGTGCTTATTGCGCGAATGAGGTCCATTTTCAAATCGAAGATGGCCGACTTCCGGTTTTTTTAACAACTACATGGGTGTCATTTTCGAGGTTTCTCGGGGTGCTAATTGCGAAAATGAGTATGTATTATTTAACGATGCCAAAGAAGTATAACTTCTAACGCGTGTACATAAGTACACACACACATTTTTTTTCTTATGATAGGGGGGGAGGGGGTCAAAAACTAGCGAAAATAGTCTTACGTAATAAATGAATGGCCCCTAAGTCATTGGTAAATTGTTATGTGGTTAGGTTTAATTTAACTTATTTTTATTTTAGATACCTACTGGTCACGACGTTCTTTTCGATTCGTTATCTGCAAAAAATTCAATTAATATTGACGAACCGCCAATTCTAGCACTTGAGGAGATAGAAACTGAATCGGAAAATGTAAGTATGATATGAACCCAATAATTTAGAAGCATTATTTTCTTATTTTATTAATAATAATAATTGTTTCAGGTAACAGATTACATAGTTTAGGGATGGAGAATAATTGATTTTCATTTCTTTTTTAAACAGTTGTTTGATAACAGAGGACTAAAAAAATGTGTGTGTGTACTTATGTACACGCGTTAGAAGTTATACTTCTTTGACATCATTAAATAATACATACTCATTTTCGCAATCAGCACCCCGAGAAACCTCGAAAATGAAACCCATGTAATTGTTTAGAAAACCAGATGTCCGCCATCTTAGATTTGAAAATGGACCTCATTTTCGTAATCAGCACCCCGAGAAAACTCGAAAATGACACCCATGTTATTGTTGAATAAAAACCAGGTGTCCGCCATCTTGAATTTGAAAATGGACCTCATTTTCGCAATTAGCACCCCGAGAAACCTCGAAAATGACACCCATGTCATTGTTGAAAAAAAAACCGGATGTTCGCCATCTTGGATTTGAAAATGGACCTCATTTTCGTAATCAGCACCCTGAGAAACCTCGAAAATGACACCCATGTCATTGTTGAAAAAAAATCGTAAGTCCGCCATCTTGGATTTGAAAATGGACCTCATTTTAGCAATTAGCACGCCGAGAAACTTCGAAAATGACACCCATGTCATTGTTGAAAATAAATATCGTGAATATAGTTGTAAGTCCTCTAAACTGTTGACTGTTAGCTAACTTCTCCCGTGAGAATTTTGTGTCTCTCTGTGCGCGCATTGTAAAATTTCACTCCCATCAATTTTTAATAATGCGCCTAAAGAAGTATAACTTCAATAATAAAATAAATTTTATGTTAAAAAAATATTATCTGTCTTATTTATCATCAAGGTTTCATCTTCATAATATAATCTGTTTCATCGCATACTACATCCATGGCAGTGTATGTAAAATTTGCGGGTTAGTAGATAACGAATTACTCTATACTATAGAAATACTAAAAAATATACAAAACTTAGGGAAAAGTATCAAAATCGCTTGGTCGTAGTTTCTTGTGCAATGTGCAGGTGTCCGGACGCGACGCTTCAAAATACCTAAACTCGCAGAGTGCAGATTTGTAATAGGGCTCTTAAGGAAAACATCGTGAGGAAACCTGCATGTTTGAGCCTAACCTAGCAGTTCTTGAAAGATATGTGAACACCGCCAACCCGCACTTGGACAGCATGGTGGACTATCGCCTGACATTAGCCTTCTGGCCGCCGAAGAGAAGAAAGAGAAAGAAGGCCGGCAAAGAGAAGAAAGAGAAAGAAGGCCGGCGAAAAGAAGAAGTGGGATGATAAAAAGGGCTGAATAAATAATAATTTCGTTCCGATTTCAATTACGGCGGTTAATTTCTTTGAGACTAGACACCTTCGCAGGGGATATTATGTACAATGTACGCACAGCACAAGTCTCATAACTTACCACAGAATTAGATGGTGCTGTATGTCCCAACATATTTATTTATTTATTTACAAACATACAGGTTAAACACATAACCCTTCTTTGGACATTGTCGCACTCAGGTAAAAAAATCGATATTATTTATTTATTTTCGCAGCAAATTTATTTAAATGAGATCAATTATTATGGCCTGATAAATTATTATATTATATATGTACTTACTTCGTCTCTCAGATCGAACGCGTCGACGAGTCCTACGGCGTTCGGTCTTATACTTTCCAATAATTCCTCATACCGCCGTTGCAAGTGATCAATGTCTTGCTCAGATATTGATGAATACTGTAATAATAAATATAAAATATCAAAAATATTAGTAAAGTAAAAAGGTAAAATATTTTTTTATTAAAATAAAGGAAATTTGTTTATTAATTTCTTCTCGTTCTAGGAACGCACGAGATCCTTTCTTCCCATAGTCTATATTTTCTCTCTTTTACTCTCTATCTCTCTCTCTCTTCATATCCTTCTCTCTCTCTCTTCCTATCCCTCTCTCTCTTCCTATCCCTCTCTCTCTTCCTATCGCTCTCTCTCTCTCTCTTCTGTGTAAAAAATGAATAGGTATAATAAAAATGATATTACCCGTAAAAGATCTCCAGTCCTCTCCAATACCCAATAAACTAAATACAAATGAACGAGCTGATTCAATACAGCTTTCACGTTTTCACTGCAAGTTTCAGTCAGTCTTTGAATTTCACTCCAATACGTAAGTAGCAAGACTGCGCGACAATGAGCCTGGTGGAGAAATATTTACAGTAATAAATATAAAAGGCATTTTTAAAAATGGATACTTAAACCACCAAAGTTGAATTAATAGACATATCAGTTTCCCTTTTATCTTGGACGACAATACGATGTGATGTCCTCCCGACCGATTACGACTCATACGATCTCATTGAGACTAGCCATCTGCGCGGGAGATATTATAGTACACAAGTGTACGCGCAGACACAAGTGCACTCTCTATTACTTATCACTCTCATATTCCGGTGGGACGACTGCTCGACACGACCAGTGAGAGTTAAAGCGTAGGAGGACCAACGGCTTTGTTCTCCGAGACACGGAAGTGACACACCGCCAACTTCCCAACTTAGGGCTGTTACTGAAGCTTACGAAATAGAAAGACTCAATAACTAAACTTGGCCCGACCCGCGATTCGAACCCAGGATCTCTCGGTGTGCGACCGTACGTGCTAGCCACTACACCACCGAGGCTGTTAAATGTAGTGTCTTGTTAACTTAACTATATATATATCAATTGAAACTTGTTCATTGTATTGAAGAGTTCATTAAAAACGTATTGGTTATTATTGGTAAGTACTTGCAATTGGTTGTTATTTTTGTCCATTTGAGTTGGTAATATAAAAAGTTAATTTAAAAAAAAATAAAGAACAACAACTGCACGAAAACTAACTAAAAAAACAAAGGAACACAGCAGGCATTATGCAGTCAATGACATACAAGAAAATTCTAATTTAGTCAAATTTTGGAATTTTGGAAAATCTTCTTTAATTATTAGTTATTATTATTGAATCTATAGCTTTAAGAGTCATTGTATATGTCCGTATGTCTCTGACCGCATCATGCGAAGACCTCTCTCTCTCTCTCTCTATGTATATATATATATATATATTCCCTTAATATAGTCTATTATGTAAGGTAAGTATGTAAGTATTTTACCTCGGCCGCATTCACAAGTTGAACTGTAGTCAACAACCAAGCGTCCTCATAGTCTTTGCCGGATTTCATTCTATCTCGAATATTCTTTACACATAAAGTAGTTTTTCTACGGGAAAAATAATAAATTAAACTTTAAAGTCTTTAAGACTCTTACACAAAATCCTGGCCTTATTTTTTGTCTTTTAATTTATAAATAATTAATATAATTTTATTAAGATCTTAATTTAATAAGTAGTTTAAATTCGTTCAGTTTTTCCTGTTTGCAGTAATTTTAATGCTATAATGTTACAGTTTTTTTTATATTAATGCAAACAAAATAAAATAGTATATATAATAAATGAACTTATTTTATTTCATATGCTAATACTCTAATAATTCTTATAAACCTCTAGATAGGTTGCACCTTAAAATTGAATAAAGAAAAAAAAATGTATCTCACCCTGCTGCAACCGCTTGGAAGGACCGAATTATACCCTCAGGAGTATTATCCCATAGCACTTTCTCCTTAGTATCAAAGTATCGATTCAGATAAGCTACTGTAGGTGTCATCACATTACCAGCTTCCGCTTGTTCCCAAGCTTTTACTAAAAACCTAGCGAGTGAAAATGAAAAAATCAGAGTATTTTGATAGAAATTATGAGTTTTAACTTCTACATCTAGGAAATGGACACCATGAAATAATTTCCAACCTCTATAAAAGGACTAAAGGGATCAGATTTCATAGTCCAAAGTAGACTAATACAATTTGTAATCCATATTCTAAGTCCATAGTACTACCTATGTGTAGAGTTCGTTTAATTTTAACAAATTTTAAGTTAATAAACTGTTAGAAGAATTTTCTTCTACCAATAAGTTAATTTCGCTTTAATATTGTGACTAATATTATTCATATTACTGGCAACTTTTCCTTTATACGTACATTGATGAATATGTACTAAAAAACTTATTACACTAGGCAGTACCAAGACAGTGTTACTAAGATTAAGCATAGTTTAATAAGAGTAAGTAAGTTAGTTTGTCTAGTCATCTGTCAAAGTCTGCCCATGACACCGAGACAACCGACAACCGTCACCGGCAACATTCGCCTTATAAATAAGTTTACATGCGGTATTTCTGGCGGTGTAATCGCGAGCTTGTCTAATTACGCTTTCATCAACAACGCTTTTTTAACGTCCCAGTGCTGGGTATGGGCCTCCGTTTAATATAAGGGGGATCAGGCCTTAGTCCACCGCGCTGGCCCAGTGCTTGTTGGCGGACTTCACATGTCTTTCGAAAAACTTGCTAGGTTTTTCTATGACACGAAGTTTTCCTCACGATGTTTTTCTTTACCGTAAGACAAGTGGTAATCATGATAGAAAATGATTTGCACATGAAAATATCAGAGGTACGAGACCCGGATTTGAACCATGCGGGTTCTCGTTTTGTCTTGATACTGCGTAGTGTAATAGGCTCTTAAACTGGCATTTTTACACGAAAATTGAGTTGAATATATTCATACCTCGCAGTCTGCAAAAGTAAGACGGTGTAGTCTCCCTCATAAGTTCTGGTGGCCGCAACAAATGCGTATAAATTGGGTAAATTAGAGGATACCATATACCCGTGTCCACCGCAGGCATATCTACATTGCTCTATGTACATGGCTGCGTCGGACGTAGAGACGGCTTTCAGGCAACTTGACAGTGCATGCAGCTGAAAAAGAATTGAAAGTAAATTATAAATTAATTATATGTAGCTTAGCTTGAAGTGTTGAGGATTTCTGAGTACCTTTCTCCTTAAAATATATAATTAAGAGTATAATGCCAAAAGGCGTTTTCCCATCAACTAGTAAATTACTCGGAAACTGTTCCATTATTCATATTTTAACACATTTATTTTTATGTCTAAATTCTTATGTATAACTACGTATAAAAAAATCCTGAATCGAACATTAAATATTTTTTGAAAAATCTTATTGGAATTTTCATTAGTATCGATACAAATGTCGAATCTTTAAATTTTACTGTCTGTCTCTAACCACATAACGAGAGGTTCCTCTAGGCTGGACTAATTTTGATTATATTCGGTATAATGATAGTTGGTTATCCGGGTCAACATAAAGAATGATTTTTACTGCGGGGAAGTATCTAATTTCTGAGAAATCTATAATAACCGTAAAGACTCATCTAGTGTCGAACCCGAGCGGAGCGAGGCCTCTAGTTTTTTAATAGTCATATACCGATATACTTTAGATAATGCAATTTACAAGTCTTATACAAATAAGTGCTCAAAAAAAGATAAAATAATTCATCGTCAGAACTGAAGTAACAACTACAAAAATTAAATATTAAGAATCTCAGATAATTTTGTTGCACAGCCCTGTCAGTTTAATCACTTGTATTCAACAGAAAAATGTAGGGGCATGGTAGTGCCCCAGCCAAGACGGGCCATTCGACGACTTTTTGACAGAGCCACATGGTTTGGTCTTGGCAAAATTTTACATGTAAATGTTTTTGTTGCAGTTCCGAATAATTTATTTACATATAACTCATCTTTTAAATAATTCTTTAATACCTCAGGTAAAGTGTCAATATTCCCTTTCATCATATCAGCTTGGACCGCGGTGAAGGTGTTCCACAGCCACGAAGCGGTGAGTTGAAAGGCGTAGGCGGTCGCTATGCAAATGAATAGCTTATGCTGCTGCGTTGGGTAGTCCAGAATTTGTGGTTCTAGTGCACTAGCAACAATAAATAAATAAATATCATCATCAGCCCTTTTAACGTCCCAATGCTGGGCACGGGCCTCCCTCAGTACGAAGGCGATCAGGCCATAGTCCACCGCGCTGGCCCAGTACGTGTTGGCGGACTTCACATGTCTTTCGAAAACTTGCTAAATGTTTTCCTTCACCGTAAGACAAGTGGTAATCATGATAGAAATGATTCGGACATGAAAATATCAGAGGTGCGAGACCCGTATCTGAACCCTCATCACTCGGTTATTCAAGCGAGCGCGTTACCGCTAGGCTACCACTGTCTAAATAAATATGTTGGGACATTATTACATACAACGCCATTTAATGTCTATAAACCAATTATTTATATGTATAATTGACCCTACTTTCTTACGCCAGCGGTCGCGGGTTCGAGTCCCGCGGGTGGCATTCATTTGTTAAACTCGGATGTCTGTACTCCAGTCATGGGTGTTTATATTTATAATTTGTATCATGTATGTATTTAAACTTATATATGTAGTATATCAAATATCTGGTATCCGTAACACAAGCTTCGTAGCTTACCACGGAACTAGATGGCGCTGTGTAATAATGTCCCAACATTTTATTATTATTATTTATTAAAATCAATTATGTACATGATTTACTCACTCTGGCCGTAGTTCAGATTGTCGCCTAACAGCAGAATACCGCACCGCAATAGTAACAGCTTTAGCCAGATTAAACGACGCTTCACCAACCAAATTGACTCGTATTAACACCATAGTTCCATAAGTTAATTTGCCATGTCTTGCCACTTTTACGTATGTACCATCCTATAATATATGTAAACAAAATCCTATAATTATGAATTATTACCTTTTATATTTACATGAATGAAGATGACGATGACACGATTTTTATCACTGATGATTAATTCGAGATTCTCGAGACTCGAGTTAGTAGTTTGGCATAATAGCACCTTAAAATTCGTTAGGTACCTTTTTAACTTCAGCATTCTTCATAAGCATATTATTTCTGGGTATTCGATACTGATTGAATGCTAAAAAGCCATTATCTGCTGTGTTGAAACCCATTCGAGGACCTAAATCTCCAACTTTTATACCAGGTAGAGGTTCGTGGGTTTCCATATCACGAATTTGGACTATGAAGAGATGAGTGCCGTAACATTTGCCTTGGGTATGTAATTGGGCCACGACCACACAGTGATTTGCTGTTCGACCGACTAAAAAAAGAAAAAAGTGCCATTAAAATCGAAGGCTGATGCTAGTCGTCTGCTAGTTGGACGAGTAAAATAATTTAGTCGTCCAACAATTGTTGGACGACTAAATTATTTTAAAGGCTGTTGCTAGTCATCCGATAATCGTATTAATAAAAAATATATTATTCGTCCAACTATTGTCGGTTTGTACGAATATCTATCACTTCTTTGATTTCTAATGTAAAATAAGCGATTTTTATGTGCAGGATATACCTATGCCAAAAATAAAAAAAAAATAACCCTAACCTACCGAGCTGATAATTTATTATTAAAAACATAGAGTATTATTATTGAAATACTATTATAATTAACTAAGACATAACAAGTTTAAACTTTGCATCCGACTGCATGATCGATGAGGGAGACAGTTTTTTAATTAACTCCCGCGTAAAATTATAAGATTATAAATATTAATAATACCCCCTTATTTACACATGTATGTTATATATGAAACATAACACTTACGCCCTCCAGCCCACCACTTATAAGACGTCAACGTCGGACTGTGGAGAACAAATTCTTCAGTCGTCGGATCATAAGTGGCAGTAGTTTCTAATCCCCTGATGAAAGTTCCATGGCCAAGTTCGGTCTAAAATAGCGAATAATAAAGAAAAAATATTAAATTCATTATATGTGAGCAATGCAAAAACAAGAGAGCCATATCAGTGAACTTTGAAAAGGAAAAGCATTTGAAAATCGCCGTAGTACCTAAATATTACACCCATGGCTAGAGTACAAACATTCGTGCTAATTACACAAATAAATCCAGCGGGACTCGAACCCGCGACCACTGTGCGTCCAATAAGTGGGACCACAACAAAATGAGCCAAACGTATCGTTAAAATTATTTTATGTAATAATTTATTTTTATAATATACCTGTGCGTAAGCTCCAATAATTTTCATAGTCAAAGCCTTTGGTACCCATATCCCTTGCTGTTCGGCCGTGCATTGTCCAATGAGAGTTGGAATGAACATGCCAACATGCAGTAAAAATGGTGATACGTCTTTAAAAAATGCATCAGATGTTCGACGAAGAACCGGTGACCTTGAACAAAAATTGATTTAATGATTAGTTCTACTGCGTTATACATACTATATAAGACAAGGATTATCCTAGTTTGTTTATCTATTTTTGTAAATGATGTATATTTTTTTCAACGTACCAAATTACCACCAAATAACAGACAATTACTTGATCGTTGAATTTGACCTGTTACTATTATATTCAGCCCTTTTAAACATCCCGTTACTATCGGGGTTCGGGTCTGTCTTCAAAACGAGGGCGATCAGGACATAGTCCACCATGCTGACCAAGTACGTACCGGCTGGCGAACTTCTACCTTTACCTCTACCTTTCTGCTATGGAGATTATGCAATATACACGTATATATTGAAATTTGGCATAACCTGCATAAGTGAGGTCACTTAATCAGACGCAATGCATACATGACAAGAGTACAATACGTACACACGTACGAGTATATTTTATTTGCGTAAAATGATAATTTTATTCCAAAAACTACTTTAAAGACATTTTTATTAGTTTTTTTTTTGAGGATAGGACTGTTTACAATTCATTATATTCTTAAAAATGGAGAATATGTTAACTTTGTTTCTCACACTATGATAAATGATGACATCCGAAAACCATTGTATGCATATAATTGTATTGTACAAATGTCCCGTCCAATCCAAGTCTTGACCTTGCGATTGTGTCAAGAAGAAGGCATAAAATAAAAATGGAACAACATCCTATTTACATAATATTAATCGGTAAATTATGATTGAGTATTTTCTCTGAGTAGATATAAAGCAGATAGAAAAATAGAGAAGAAAATAGAGAAGAAAGGTACAGGTAGTACCTACTACCTACTAAATTTAAAAGTTAGGTAGGAGTCAGTAAGTTTGTTGTTATTTTTACTCGAATAATTTTAATATCTTTCCACGTACAAAATATAGGACAAAATTTTTAGTCCATGAAGAGAATATGTTAAAAATATGTTTTTTTATAATTAGTTATGAAATACAAATAAACCTACCCAAAACTTTCGAGTCCATTCATTTCGATCAGTTCATTTTTGATAATATTTGCGTAAATACAAGATTTTCTTACAGCATTTTCGTATCTGGCCTTAGCATCAAGACATTCTTCGGGTATTTCATCGGTTGAAGCACCTCCATTGAGAGCAATGTCCTCTGTAATTAAGGCGTATTGAATAGAATGACAATTTACTGAATTATAATTAACCAAATGACATATTCGTTAAGTAGGTATGGTCATAAATGGTTTAAGTACACAATTATAAGGAATAGAAGATTATATTACAATAAAAATTACAAAATAGCGAATAAAAATAGCGAATGGAACTAAAATACGGACTACAGAGGTGATATGAAATTTACAAGAAACCATGTAGTTAGGGATTGCAATCCGGAAAACCGGATCCGGTAATCCGGCGGATCCGGCATCATTTCACGGTCACCGGATCCGGTACTAATATACCGGATCCGGCGACCGGATCCGGTGTTACAAATTTTTGGCAAAATAATAGAGCTTTTGCATGAGTTGGTACTTTAAATGCGTACTGCGTGGTGTTCATGCGTGCGAGTTGGTGTCTGACATAAATATAAGACTTGTTTGTTAGCATTATCGAATACTTTAATAATTATAATGGTCTCATATCGGTAAAGTAAGGTTTAGATTTTATAAAGTTACTTTATAAATAAAAAATAATTGATCTATCTGTGAAAGTGACATCTAGGAACACTGAGCTACTCGTAACAACGTTAAAATTTTACCTAGTTGCCTACACTAGCCACCGCTACATTTTAATTGTTTGCTCGTTGCCTAATCTTAACATTGGGTTAGAAAATGCTCCATCCTGAATGACTGATGGATCAACGCTCAACCTAAACTGCTAATAGTAGAGACCTGAAACTTTTAGGGTGTGACCTTGTAGTTTATGACGCAGTTATCGGATTAGAAAGGATTTTCCGAAATTTTAGTCCTAAGGGAGTGAAAAACGAGAGCAATGTCTGTATGGTGTGATTCCAATCTACTTCAAATTTTGCATAAAGATACTTTAACAGAATTGATGGAAAACGTGTTTCGTATTTTATTGAAACCCATTGCCTTACGGGGTTAAAAAGGGGCAAACAGTAATTTGGGGGTAATGTATATCAAAGATGAAATCAATACTTCTTAGTACTTTTGACTTAAATAACAGTTTATTTTTGCACATGTTTTAAAACGTAATATTTTTCTCATCAAAGTCAACAAAAAGTTTGTAATAGTAGGCATAGGTCTATCTACTACTACAACTACGCCAAGAAAACCGAATAACTGGTTTCAAGAGTAGTCCTCATAACAAAAGGGAGGAAATGGTAAATGGGGAATCAATTTTTGGTATATTATAAGTAAAAGCGTATAGCCAAACATAGTTTTTGTACTTTTAGTTAGCGAAGCCGCGAGTTCCGCTAGTTTTTTATAAACTACTTACCTATATTAAGTACAATGATACTTGAATAACTTACTAACAGTTCATTTTGAACCAAAAAAGGCAAAAATTATATCGACCTGGTCAATCCGACCGGATCCGGCCGGATTGATGGAAATTCAGCCGGATCCGGCCGGATTGAAAATGACGCCGGATTGCAATCCCTACATGTAGTATCATCCAAATATACTGCGTCTTTCTACGTTTTCTTTTACAACTATTTATTTATTCATTTACAAGGTATTTTTATTTACAGCTTTTTAGTTTTATTATAATAATTATAGAATTTAACAATTTCTTGTCTAAATTACTTTAAAACGTATAAGTTGTATATATATTTATGATCGTAAAAACTCTTGGCGCTTGAGGTTTTTTTAATAATTTAAAATTAATTTAATTTTTTTAATAACATTTTGTTTAATAGTTATGAGATAACATATATAATAGGGCGAAGAAAGAATTGATTTTAAAATTTTAACCGTAATCGGTTAAAATTTTAAAATCAATTCTTTCTTCGTCTTGCCAAAATTTGAAACAGGCTGGACCAATTTGGAATCATTATTTGGAAGTATACCTAAGATATTTAGAAAATTTAAATTTCAGAACTAATTTGTATTTCAGATCTAAATAAGTATTTTGTATGAGAATAAGTACCCCTTACCGCGTACCTATCTACCTAACAACGAACGCGAGCAAACCAAGGACGAGTCGCTAGTATGTACCAATATAAAATACTAAAGTATAAAATGTACGTAACAGAATAACAGGAACAAGTCATACAAGTTAATTTGCATATAATAAAAAAAACGTATTTAAACGATAATTAAGAATTTAATTATCGTATTTTAACGATAATTAAGTATTTAATTAAAAGTGACCAGAATGATTTTAAAATGTACACTTAGTACGATAAAATTCAAACTTAATGAACTATATTTTTTTTTAATTCAGTTGCTTAATGTGAACAATGGTTTATAGATATTCAACTAAAGGTAATCAAAATTATAACTAAAATTCAACAGTCAGATAAAATATATTATTTACAATCTTTTTAATAAATACTGTGGTAACTTATTGGTATCTTTTGGTAGATACTTAGGGCTCCGTACTTCAAAATGAAAATCAGAAGACTTATTAGATTCGTCGTCCGTCTGTCAGTCAGTAAATAAAATCCTACCTCTATCTGTCAAGAATGCGTGGAAATATCAAGTAATTAATAAAGAACACTAATATCTACAATGTTTAGTATGTTTAGTTAAGAAGTCTCTTAAAGAGTAGTTTCCTATGACCACAACACATCACATCTTTAAATAAATTCGATTAATAATGATAAATTAATCGCTATAAGATAAGGCACAATTATACCCTCAATCCTAATGTGACTTTCAAAGAAAATTTTATATCAGTACATATAATCAGTATTTACATAAGCAAGTATAAATAAAATTGAAGTGTCTGTTTTAAATTTCAAATTAACAGCTTTTCACTAAGCATATATATAAAGTATATACAGTACTTCTAACAAAAAGTCTACTTTTAGAAAATTTGTACGTCTGTCTGTCTGTTTGTTCCGGCTAATCTCTGAAACGGCTGGACTGATTTTAACGGGACTTTCACTCGCAGATAGCTAATGTTATAATTAGTAACTTAGGCTTCTTTTGTTTAATTAGAAAGTTATGAAACCGTTTAATTTATTTTAACATACGCCCAGCGAAGCGGGCCGGGTTTGCTTACTGCCAGTTTCTATAACCTATTTACCGATAGACCGGTAGATACTTTCATACGATTTTGACAGGTTGTAACTTTTAATGTGTCAAAATAGTATGAAAGTATCTACCGATCTATCGGTAGATAGGTTATAGAAACTGGCCGTTAGTATACTAATAAAAGTTATCATGTACCAATTTTTTTCCTTTGTAGAGTTTTTTCTTTACCGCCGTCAAACAAATAAATCACTTCCTCTATATTGAAAGAACAAGCACGTCTTTCTTTCGCCAGATCCTCATTTACCGGTTTATTTGAAATCATTTTCACGATAAAATATTGCGATTAAAGACACTGCACTGGCCGACGATACACTTGTAACTGATAATGGAGTATTTTGTATACATATTTACATACAATTGTGCGCTTGTTAGCTTTATATATACACTTAATAAAATTATTTAACAAAAACAAATCTTTAATGAATTATTTTGAGAAATATTTCATGTAAAATACATTTGTAGCGCTAATTTAGCACTTAATAGGCATGACAATAACTAAGAACTATTAAAATAATGTGTTCTAATAAAATAAGGTTAGTAGATTTTGAAAATTGTATTTATTTTCATATTTAGGGCGAGATTGATAATTTATTTGATAAAATAAAACTACAAAATACAGAAATCCGCCATGATAAGTTGAACACAGAGTGAATTACCTTAAGGCCGTTTTAACGTCAATTTGTTTTATACGAACCTCGACGCGTTTTCAGCTTTTGTAAAGTATTTCGTGATTCTCATCAATCAGTTGCTTAGTTTTGAGTTCTCATAAAGCTACTTATTTCGTACAATACGCGCGGCTTCGCCCGCGTTCATTTTTTTGTCGCTACTAAACTTCATTCGATCACTCGCTGGGTTGAAAATTCTCCAAAATTACTCCAGCTTTAATATACTCCTGAGCCGCGCGGCTACCTATTTCATATACCTATTATGTGCGGCGTGCACTCCTTCTCCTCTCCTGTTATTTTAGTGTTAGTAGGGATCCTTATTTTTTTCTTGCAATTAAAATAGCCTATATACTAATATTATAAAGAAGTAAAGTTTGTATATTTGTTAAATTGTAAGGTGTAATCTCGGGATCTACTGAACCGATTCTAAAAATGCTTTCACCAATAGAAAGGCACATTATTACTGAGTGTCATAGGTTATATAAAAAACCGAAAAATAAAAAGGCTTTTACGTGGTAGTCCATTTTGCAAAGTGAATCGGAGAAAAAACGGTCGAATAAAAGCGTTTCTTACGAACGCTGCCTTAACTATGAAAGATATATATGTATTTTTGAGTTCTAGAGAAAAGATGTGGAGCTTGAAAATGCCTACAAAAAAGTCAACGACAGCATATGTCTAACTTTTATATTTAAGTTACAAAAAGTAGTTTTTTTTAATATTAGTATAGATAATTTAATTTTTAATATTAATAAAATAATTTAAATTATTTAAACACTGTACTAAAAAAGGATTATTAACATTATGCCCAACGAAGTGGGCACGGGTCAGCTAGTCAGTGATAATGTAGCATTCAAATGGTGAAAGAATTTTTACAATGTGTTGAGTACTTTTTGAGCCATTTACTTTTGTATGAAAAAAACTTACAGATTAAACAAATAGGGGGACATGGAAGAAAAGTACCTTAAATTTACGAATACATTTATTTATTTAAAAATTATCATAATTGCATATAATTATATGTATTTTTATTATTAATTATTATCAACCGGAAATTAAATTTAAAAGAGAACATCGACAATATTTTATAATTAATTCGATTCGGTAAGAATAAATACACTCAAACAAAAATTAAAGAAAAGACGAAATCTGTACACATTAATCGAATGAAATTACCAAAAATTATAAAAGACTTAATAAAAATATATATTTTTAAACATAATATCTAAAAATAATATTTTATTAAGCTTATCACAATTTATTTCTTATCATAAATGGCTTCATGTATTTGTGAAAGCTTTGGTTCACGGTGTCTGCGTTGAGGGGGCTCTTAGCAGCTTGTTCCATGAGCCTCTCATACACGCGACCGTCGTAAGAACCCAGTGTAGAGCATAGAATCTGCGAGTATTAATTAAGGCTTTCAAAACCGGTATTCCGGGATCCCGTAATACCGTGATCACGGACTTTTATTTAGCATTTTTCAATACCGGTATTGATGTCCCAATACCGTGATTTCGGTATTACAAACATATACATAAGGCCTATAACATGTATACAGATGTAATTTTATTCTCATCTGACCTGTTTTCGCCAGTGCAAGCGTCACTATTATCTGTAGCTCTCCCTCCCGCCGCCGCACCCCGCCTGAGACAATGCCCGAAATCGAGTTGTGTTTATGTCGCTTTTGTTATTGTTAGTGTGTTCCGAAAAGGCGATGGTATAAGACGTAGATTTAGTTTGTATAAGTTTTTGCTAGTTTAATTAAGTTACCGTCGTTGTTGCTGCTTCGTGTCTTATCTGAAAGTCTGAAACGTTCTTCATCAACGTCAACATGTAAGTAGATTTTTAACACTTTTCTTTGATTGGGTTTTTGAAACAGATTTGAGTGGGCCATGTATAAAACGTATACCGTATACGTTTAAATACTAGATTTGGCTTTCTAACATCAATTTTATTTAGAGCTACTTTTGCCTAATTACCTTCTTTCGATTACTATTATTTGTGTACTGAGAAGCAATAAAGAAATACAAATACTTTGTACAATTAGTAGGTACGCAATACCGTCTTACTGTCGTAAAAATGTTTAAGGATTAAGTAAATCTAAGCCTTATGCGCTCACACTAAAACACAAACCAGCACTGCAATGCCTATTGTTTACTAACTGGCACATTCAATACGTACTTTTATAAGTTTAAAACTAGTTTAGCCGTGCAGAGCGAGAAGAGAAAACAATAGTAAGCCAACTATTGTCATTAGTATTGTCATATAAATAGTCAAAAATAATGAGGTCTTTTCTTGTTTTAGGTCGTTTCCAGAGAAATCGAAAACTTACAAAAAGTTTTTAAATAAACGTACTACTAGTGGCATATGGGATAATTTTACTGCTGCTGACGATAGACTTACTGCAAAATGTAACTTATGCCAAAAAATTATAAAGACCGTTGGCGGAACCACAAGCGGATTGCGCACTCATATGCGCACTATACATAAATTAAATGCACTTGAAACTTCATCATCAAAATTAAAAGAGTCGGAAAATCCAGTAGCTTCGACATCCACAGAAAACTCATCAATACCAGAATTAACAGTACAAGTTGAACCAGTACGAAAAAAATCTCGAATCTCAGACTACTTACAAAGTTCCAACTCGGTAGAATTAATTGTTTCAAGGATGGCAGCATTAGATGGTATTCCTTTAAGCAAGTTTTGTACATCCAAGGATATGCGAAGACTTTTTAGGAATTCTGGCTATAATTTACCGACTTCACCAGCTTCAATAACGAATATGATACAAAAACAAAGCAACGACTTAAAAAACCATATTACAACGGAGTTCAAAACTTTAAAGGCGAGTGGTGAGCGATTTTCGTTAACTTTTGATGAATATATAGCAACTAACAATAAGAGATACATGAATATTAATATACATAATAATGATTTAGAAAGAGGTTACAAGAATCTAGGGTTAGTCAGGATAACAGGCTCCATGACAGCAGATGTAGGTATCCAATACGTTAAAGAACGACTCCAAGAATTTAGCATTAATCTTCATGAAGACATCATAGCTTTTACGACAGATGGGGCAAGTTTAATGACTAAAATGGGAAAAAGTTTTGCGGGTCACCATCAGGTTTGCCTGGTGCATGGAATACAACTAGCGGTTATAGATGTGTTATATAAATTTCAACAGTTTCAACAACCTTCTACTGCTCCTTCTACTTCAATCGCCTCATCGATAAATACTCACATTGAGAATGACAGCGAAGACGACTACGCTGATCAGAATAATCAAGACGAAGACAATGGCTTAAATTATGTATATATACAACCACTCGAGACGGAAAAACCTGTTTTTATTTACAAAAACCTAATAAATAAAGTGAGAAAATTAGTGAAACTTTTTCGTAAATCGCCTACAAAAAATGATTTATTACAAAAATATGTAGTAGAAATGCATAAAAATGAAATTACCTTGTTAATAGATTGCAAGACACGATGGAGTAGTATGGCTGACATGATTGGGCGCTTTTTAAAGTTAAAGGATTGTGTATCGAAAGCTCTAATTAATATGAAATTAAACTCCGATTTCTCGTTTAAAGAATCGGATGTGGAAACCCTAAAAAGTATTCATAACAGCCTTTCTGTGGTCAAAGCGACTGTAATGGAACTTTGCAAACGAAATGCAAACTTATTAAAAGCTGATGTTGCTCTAAAATTTATGCTTAAAAAGTTAGATGGACAGACTGATGACTTGAGCAATAATCTAGCAAAGTCACTTAGAAGGCGCATAAAGGAGCGGCGACATTTAATATCTGGGGTTTTACAATATTTGCACGACCCTGAAAGCTTCTTTAGTAATGATGAAGATGACTGTACCTTTAAAAAACCTACATCTGATGAAATATTAGACATCATAGTAAACTTACTTACGCGTGTAAAATATAACAATGACAAACGAGACACTCAAAGAGATAGTGAGAAGATAACTAATAATGAACACAATATAACGATACAAGAACCTTCTACTTCACTTTCCTCATTAGATACATGTTGTGAAAATGAAGACATGTCACTAGAAAAACAATTAGAGAGGGAGATATCTCAATTGCCAAAAACCAAGAGTGCTACCTCAGCTACAGATTTTAAATCTATAATAAGAGTAGAGATGTGTGTCTTCGAAACTGCTGGGGGCGGTCGGGAGAAATTTCTATCGGCGGCTTACAGATATTTACTGTCTGTGGTACCTACAAGTGTTGAAGCAGAGCGTGCTTTTTCCTCAGTTGGCTACTTATGTAACAGGCTGAGAAGTTCGTTATCTGATTCAACATTAAACGATCTTTCTTTTTTGCGATCACACTTTCAAAGTAAAAAAAACTAAGCGTCTTATTTTAAGCATTTTTATTATTATGTGTATTGTATTGTTAAGTACAAAAATTAAAGACTTATTTAGATTTTTTACTGTTTCTTAGTATTTTACAAATTTTACTAATGCTATTTGATTTATTTTGTTACTTGTTAGTTTTACATTTTTATTTTTTTATTGAATAATTATAAGACTGTTATTAAAATGAACACCAAATGATTGCTAGCTAATTAAGCGACACTTACCTTTTTACTTATTAATACCTATGTTGATTTTTTGGCTATTTATCTGAGAAGTTCGATGTCTGATTCAACATTAAACGGTCTCCCATTATTGCGATCACACTTTCAAGAAAAAAAATATAAGCGTCCTATTTTTAGCAAATTTTATTTTAAATATATGTTTTGTTTTGTTAAGTATTATTTTTTTGTTTCATTGTTTTACTGTTTCTATGTAAGCAAATTTTACAAAAGCTATTTTATTTATTTTTTTAATTATTAGTTTTTTGATTTTTATTCTATTATTAAATAATTATAAGAGTGTTATTATAATAATTAAGATATGCTTACATTTTTACTAATTGATACTTATGTTGATTTTTACAACGACAATAATATGATAACATTTAAATAATAATAAAAGAAGTTTATATATGTGTTTCATATTGTACTTCACAAAGTCTATGTCTAATGCCTTCCTGCAATAGACTAGTTAAGTTTAAGTTTTGATTACGTTCCTAATTCCTAGTCCTATATGGTAAATAATAAAAATAATCAATCAATACTAAATTGTTATATCTATAATAGATATTTATAGTATTATTTGCAATAAATAAGAACAATAAAGACTGATTTGAAATCAAAACCACGTATTTTATTACTATTAATTATCCCAACTAAACTTTCGTTCAATACCGGTATTGATACCGTGATCACGGATTGACTTGTCAATACCGGTATTAATACCGGTATTGAAAAAATCCGGTATTTGAAAGCCTTAGTATTAATAATATATAAATAAATAATTATTTTACTTATGATTTATTAATTTATACATATTGTTATTTTTTACATTAAATATTATTACGTAATTGTACTTACGGATAGTATTTATAGATATATTTTATTGTAAAGGAGGTACTTAGGTAGAAGCTTCTTTAAAATTTTCTACAATCATTATAACTTGTATAAGATTTTTAGATATTACAAATATGTTCAATTACATACATAACTCTACTATACATACATAGCTCTACAAATCAAAATTATAATATCTAACCTAGTATACCTACATGGACATTATTTTTTTTATATCAACTCTCTGTAAGTAAATAAATATCAATATTAAACTTTAAAATACGTATATTTATAGAGTTTAGGGTACCAATTTTAAGTTCTGTAACTCTTGCTAGATCTACTAATATACTTATAATAAAATGAAGCTTTTTAAGTTGTTAATTGAATATAATATGTGGTCTACTTTGCTTTATTTTTAGGGTTCCGTAATCAACAAGGAACATTTTGTTACAAAAGTTAGTTTTATTATTACCTCGTCACGTATGTCGAAGGCATCGACGAGACCCACCGCGTTGGGTCTGATCAAACCGAGCAACTCTTCGTATCGCAGATATAACTTGTTGATATCATCCTTTGTTAGTGTAGAATACTAAAATTGATAAAAATTTAAAAGATTTTCGTTTAGGTACTTAAAAATAATATTTATTTTTTTCTTTATTTCATTGGAACACTACTTTTATTTCTAGATACTCAATTCAGAAACGTTAAGTACGTACTTAAAAATTATATAATTTTGTCTTTATTTCATTGCAACACTACTTTTATTTCTAGTCTAGTCTTCTGCAGATATTCGGGAGATATGGCGTATACAATTCACGAAAACAAAAATCTAATACTATTTCACTTAATATATATAGTACTACGAATTTTGACGACTACGAACTTAAATATTTTTTGAATAATCGATACAAAGGCCTAGCTTTTCCGTCTGTCTAACTGTCTGTAGCTTCATCTCTAGAAAACGACTAACGTTAACCGAAAACTTTTTACTGTAGGAAAATAACCCATTTCCGTGAAACCTACATCAAGCATTAAAACGTATCGAAATTTTATTAAATAAAGCAGTATACTTAGTACGATTTCCAAAAGAGTTCACTTTATATAGATTTAGACATTACAAAATTGTTCAATTACATACATAACTAATGTATTTGGGTGAAAAACGCACTAGCTCTACAAATCAATACTATAATATCTAACGGTTAACACACGGACTAATATTTTTTTTTATCAACTTTCTGTAATAGAATATAGTAATAAAATAACAATATTAATCTTTCAAATACGTATATTTATACGGTCTTATTCATAAAAATCTCTTAATATAGGTTTACAATGTTCATTAGCTAAAATGCTCAATAAGGCTATTAACCGTTTCATAACTTCCTTTATTCATAACGGTTCAATAAACCTCTCACAAGTAAATTCTCGCTATAAGCTGGTTTCGCTTTATTATGTTGTCGTTTTGATTAATCATGGACAAAATGTCAAAAATACTGGGCTCTATGCTCCGTGAATCACAGTGTGACATTTGTTTTGACTTTCCCGCCGCCAAAAGTAGTAGTGCTTTATTTAACAATTTTCTTAATTTCTTACTATTGAAAATGGAAAAGTGAATGAAAGTGACTTTATTTTAATGTGAGTACAATCAATACAGCTCAGCACCGAAGGAAAATTCCTAATTTCAAATAAGAAAACGGGTCATATCTTTTCTGATATACCTTCTGACAACGTTGAGTGTTTTCAACATATTTAATGGCAGCTATTGTTTGCAGAGCTTGCATTATATGGTATCTTGGTTTTAATAGAAAGCAAAAAATTAATTTAAACAACGTTTTACACTTATTATGATAAAATAATCTCGCTTCAAGTTCAAATTATCAGCTGTCAAAAAGACAAGACGACCATCTTGTTCTTTAATAAAGGTTTATTGTAGGCTTCAAGCTACTATAAGTTATAGAGCCATTATTGTATACTTATGGAGCGTTTTAGCACTATTGAACGTATATGAATAATGTTTTTGAGAATTTGGTTATTAGCAAGCTAATAAAGCTTCTATATTTTTTTATGAATAAGACCGATAGAGTTTAGGGTACTAATTTTAAGTTCTGTAACAGTACTCTTCCTTTATTATATATATTTATTTATAAAATATATTTAAAAACATACCATTAGCAGATCTCCATGTTTCTCCAAAGCCCAGTACACGAGGTACAGTTCAGCAAGTTGCTGTAAAACTACGCCTAATTCGTTGGACACTTTACTTAGTAGATTTTGAGTTTCATTCCAATATACATTACATAATATAGAACGCGCATAAGCCTTAAACGAAAACAAAAATAATTATAACACAAAACCTTTTAAAATAAATTGCACACTTTCTTATTTTTTTAGTAACAAAATCAATTTCCTTCACTTAAAAGTATCTAAATCTAATATTTCATACTTCAACACTTTAATAACATTAAATTAAACCCAAAAAAATAACAAACTATTGGTTGATGGTTCTAATTACTATGAAGTATACTCATTGACTTTTCGAACATGATTACCACTTGTCTTACGGTGAAGGAAAACATCGTGAGGAAACCTGCATGTTTGAAAGAAGCTAGCAAATGTTCTAAAGACTTGTGAAGTCCGCCAACACGCACTAGGCCAGCGCGGTGGACTATGGCCTGATCCTCTCATATTGAAGGAAGGCCTGTGCCCAGCAGTGGGACTTTAAAAGGAGCTGATCACATACCTCACTGGCTTTTGATAGCAAAACTGAAGACAAATTTCCAGCGTCTTCAAAATCTTTTCCATTCGCTACGTGTCTTTGGATCGCGTCGTATGCTTCTTTTGTCCTTCTAAATGATTTTTAAACAAAATATCTTTATTTTGAAAAATTATATTTATATAGGTAGTGAATTTTACTTTATAATCTAGGGTTGATCATTTGAAAAAAAAAATATCTATCTCGTCTAATCTGGCCTGTGTCGCAACATCAAAGTCTTTCCTATCCTCCAAGCATGTAAATAAAAGTCTTACTATAGAAAACTTAAATTTTGTCAGTGTAATGTTATTATTGCAGTGGCAAAATGTCACAAGCTTAAAAGCTATGTATAGACATGACCGCGCAATATATTTTAATATCAATTCAAGGAAACAGTCTGTATAATAAAACTTTTGTCTATATTCAACACAATTAAATTTTATTAACAGTGTACAAAGTAGATAAGCAGATATGTCGTTTATATGAAAATATTAGTATACGGCAATCCAGTCGGGCGCGAAGTTACGCACTGGGAGAAGGCCTACTTCGGTGGACAACAAGTTGCTCCTGGTACTTCCGACTGGAGCAACGGTCTGTTTCGGCAAGCCTTCCATCGAGGCACCGTAATTGAGTGCATAAAGAAACCTGCACCTATTAACTGGGTTCCTTTGTCTTAAAGGGGAGGGCAGGATCGCACGAGGATGGGGAATACCGGCTTTACCAGTTAGTCTCACATAACATTCTTGTTTTATGCAGGTATGCCTAAATGCATTCATTTACAGCTAATACGTACAAAAATATACATATAAATTAACTAAATAATAATGCTTACCCTGCAGCTACGCTATTGAAACCTTGAATAATTCCTTCAGGTGAATTTGTCCACATCTTATATCTTTTGTTATAATAATCCTCTAAGAAGATCATAGAAGCTGGCAAAGTTTTACCGTTAGCGGCGTTATTATAACATTTCATTAGGTATCTAAAATATAGTAGGCATATTATTATTATTACACTATAAAGACGTTGTACATATTATTAGTAGTATGTAATGCTAGTGACGAAATCATCAGTAATAAATCTAGAGACGAACCCAAGCGAACCGAGGGTGAGTCGCTTGTTTAAGATAAACAGGCACAGGCCTTCCTTCAATATGAGGGGATCAGGCCATAGTCCACCGTGCTGGCCTAGTGCGTGTTGGCGGACTTCACATGTCTTTCGAAAATTTGCCAGATTCTTTCAGACATGCAGGTTTCCTCACGAAGTTTTCCTTCACCGTAAGACAAGTTGTAATCATGTTCGAAAGTCAATGAGTATACTTCATAGTAATTAGGACCAATGTCAACAGAAACAATTTTATTTGTTAATTTTATGGGTAATGTCATGTTCATGAATCACTTATCGTCATATTTTGGACAATTCAGACAAATACCTTTATAAATTGTAGCCTATGTGTTATTCTAATGTATAAGCTGTATTATTGTAAGTTAAAGTTGTAATTATTATTAAAATCCATTCAGTAGTTTTTATGTGAAAAAGTAACAAACATCCATCCATCCATCTATCCATCCATACTTACAAACATTCGCGTTTATTATATTAGTATAGATAATTAGTTTTTATTTCCAGTGATCTTCCTTCCAGAAACACCAACTTCATAAAAGAGGCAAAACATTTTATCTTTTCTCAGCATAAATAAAAACTTCGCGGTACAATATTAATTAAATACGATCCGTAAACCCAAACAATCGGCTGGCTTTTTGACCTTCCAGGTTATCAATGCTTATAAATAAATTTGAATTAATATCGTTTTTTAATTTCAAATTAACTGCTTTACACTTGAAAGTATATAACGGTACTTCCGTACTTGAAAAAAGAGTTTTTAAAATGTTTGTTTGTCTGTCTGCCTGTCTGTCACTGAAACGGCTGGCCCGATTTTGACGAAACTTTCACTCGCAGATAGCTAATATATAATGAGTAAGTTATGCTACTTTTATTTTATTATTAAATTATAAAACCATCCATTTTCTTTAATCTTACGCGATATAATTTTACAAAAAATATTATATGGTTCCGTAGCTAAACTTTCATTTTTTTCGTAAAAAAGTCGTCTACGATTTCGCTTCGCTTATTTAATTATTTGTAATTTGCATTTTTGAAATTTCGAATACTTTCAATTAATTAACTTAATAACTGTATAACATAAAAAAAATATAATTGTTATAGAAAAAATATATAACATTATAATAATAAATATATATAATGAAGTTAACAAATTATGAAATATTACTGCTTTGAATAACTTTATTTTTCAGTAAATATTTTTGTATAATCTTTATAATATACATATGCATAAAAAGTATTACAAACCTGGCAGTTTGCAATAAAAGAACGGTATAATCTCCTTCGTAAGTGACTATAGCTGCTAAGTAACTGCCGAGACCTGGCAAGTTAGATGATAATAAGTAGCCGTGACCTCCACAAGCGAAGCGACACTCATCGACAATATTTACCCCATCTCGAGAAGCAACTGCCTTCAAACAACATGACAACGCATGCAACTGAAATGAGAAACAAAAATATTTTAATTAACGTATTCTTTATACAAATATGAGAGATTACTTTATTTAAGACTAGATTTAGCGCGAGTGAAGCCGCGGGGTCCACTAGTGTATTATTCATATAAACCTTCCTTATGAATCACTCTATGTATTAAAAAAACCGCATCAAAATCCGTTGCGTAGTTTTAAAGATCTACATACAATGGGACAGTCAGAAGGAAGCTTTGTTTTATACAATGTAGTGAATAAAAAGCTGTGAATAAAAAAGCCCGACTGCATAAAAGCTAACTAAAAAGATGAAAACAAGTTGAGAAGGAATATAGCATTATGCAGTCGAAGACATACACGTTACATCCTTGTCGCGAGATGTACATGTGTATGTCTCCGACTGTATTCATTTCCACCTAAGGATTGCAATCTGGCGTCATTTTCAGTCTGACCGGATCCGGCTGGATTTCCATCGATCCGGATTTACCAAATCTATATGATTTTCGCTTTTTGATTCAAAGTGAACTGCTAGTAAGTTAATCATAATCGAGTATTATTGTACTTAATAATGTTAAGATTAGGCAACGAGCAAACAATAACAACAGCTCTATCATTTTGCCAAAAATTGCTAGCACCAGATCCGGTCACCGGATCCGGCGAACTTTAAATGATGCCGGATCCGGTATTCCCGGATTGCAATCCCTATTTCCACCTTTGTCAACTTGTTTTCATCTTTTTAGTTAGCTTATGCAGTCGGATCTTTTGTTTTTAAGAAAAAACATTCTTTATTAGGATAAGCAACATCAAATATTCCGTTTTTTTATCTTTTTCGGAATCGCGTTATTCAAACCGCGACGAAATCGGAAAGGCTAGTTTTATTTATAACAATAATTTTACTAGAGTAACTTATGTACTATATTTAATTTTAATTATGTAAAAATGGCGATTCAAAAGAGCTTTTAAAAGTCTATTTGAATAAAGAATATTTTGATTTGATTTGATTTGATATGTCCTTCTCGTCTGGATTTTTCGTTCATCAAGCAAGTTTGAACAGATTTTAGTAATTTGTTTAAAATACCTAAAAGTCTCATATTAATTTCAAGAAAACATTTCACTTCGGAGCTTATAATATACTCGATTTTCTCACAACTCTTCAAATAAAAGTAGCGTATAATTTATAATAAGGGATAGTAAGAAGGTTTTAAATGACCACCTCACCTTACCTCGGATAACCGTTCCAAATTTCCTTGTACAACCTCCTTTATGATTATATTATAATTGTTCCACATCCATAGCCCCACTAGCCTGAAGGCGTGGCTTGAAGCAATCGATATAAATAGCTTATGCTGTTGAGTTGCATAATCCAGCACTTGCACTTCTGGTTCACTATTTAATTTAAAAATATATAAAAATGATTATAAAGGGGAGTAGTCTACAAAAGGATAATAGAGAATTAATTATATTTTAAAAAAATAATAGAACAAAATTTACACCAAACATTAAGCGTAAGACTTTTCACACAATTCAAATAAATTCGAGCCACTTTTAACATCCAGGCTTCATTGTACTCAATGATCTAATTAAAAATGTATTGCTGAATTTTTTTCATAATCGCAGCGTTTTGAATAAATCACTTATTGATTTCGAGAAATCGACTTAAAAATAAAAAAGAAAGGTAACATAATAACATGAAAAAAAGTTTTAAAATCACGACTCGTATTTATGAGATGTTTTTTTCGTTAATCATTTAGTTTAGTTGATCTTTAACAAAATTAACATGCAATATATACATATTACATTTGTTCATTTTTAAACTTAATCTAACATCTCAAAAAGTAATGTCAGAGACTAATTACAATATTAAGTAAATATAATGTTAAAAATGATACTATCTTTTGATTCAGAGAGAGATTGAGTGACAGTCTCTCCCGTGACCATGATTGCTGTAAAGCATTCGAATCGTCGGGAACCAAAAATCATAATAAATCCACGACAAAATCCGAAAAGATAATTTCATTTATAATGTCAAATATTCGCGTAAACCTAAGACAGTATTAAATATAATGTTCTCACCCTCTCTTCAACTGCGACTGGCGCCTGACTGCGGAGTATCGTATTGCTATAGTAGAAGCTACGGACACTTGGAACGCTATATCATTTAATATTTGCGTTCTTCCTAATAACATTGATCCATATATGAGTTTTTCAGTATTACTTCGTGCGTAAGTGCCATCCTAAAATCATAATTCAAAGTCAGATATTTGTTTTTTGCTATCCCCACACTCTTGATATAATACTGAGGTTATGATAAAAAATAACTATGCTTACTCTGGAAACTTGGGCATTTTTCATCAACATATTCTTCCTTGGTATCCTATAATTTGTAAATCCTAGAAAACCGTTATTTACTGTGTTATACCCCATTTTCGGTCCGATTTCACCTAGTTTGATGCCCGGCATAGGCTCGTGGGTGTCAAAATCTCTTATTTGAACAAGGAATAAATGAGGGCCATAACATTTACCGTGGATGTAGAGTTGTGCCATTACAACACATGCGTTCATTGTGTGACCCACTGAAATATTAAAAGTGATAGTTTCGTACATAACTCTATCCAAGACCTGTCTGTCTGTATTTTGTACTATTTATAATACGAACTTTTTAAGAAAATGAGAAAATAAGTAGAGCTTTTTATAATTAAGGTCTTATTAATACGAGCAGAACATGAAGCAGTAATTTAATATGAGGTTCGCTATACCTACCTACATCTATGTGAGAACATTATAACAGTATAAAATTATTTATAACTATTAGTAAGATCTTAGTTCATGCAAAATAATTCAACTCTGTTTATAGCCACTAACCACTTAAATGAATAAAAATTCTTAACACTTACAACCGCCGGGCCAAAATTTGTAAGACGTGATTGTTGGGCTGTTTAGAATAAACTCATCTGTATCGACATCAAATGTTGCAGTTGTTTCTAAGCCTCTTACAAATGTACCGTGACCGAGTTCTGTCTAAAATATTATGTAAAATAAAACATAAACTCTATAATGAGATAGTAGTGAAAAAGTTAATCAATTTTAAACTGACTCAAACAGGAAGATGGTAAGAACTTTTAGGGTTTGAACCAAAATTCTCGAACTATTTTATGCTTTACTTTTCAACTTTGATGGATATAATATCTACTATGAAGATTCAAAATGGAACACAGTCACAATGTCACATTAAATATCCAAAGTGTACTACAGACATGCTTTTTACAAGTATTCTTCACTACATTATTATAAAACCAAGTCATCCACCGCGTCTGTCTGTCTGTTCGCGATAAACTCAAAAACTACTGCAGCGATTTTCATGCTGTTTTCACCAATGGATAAAATGGTTCTCGAAGGTTTTAGTATATAATTTGTCAAATTTTTGTTAAAATACATTGACTAGCGGAACCCGCGGCTTTGATCGCGCTGAATAGCTAGTTTTAGAATAGAAAAAGAATAAAAAGAAAATATAAAAAGAAATAAAACTATTTTAGAAGAATTAAAGAACGCACCTGTGCATACGTGCCGAAAATTGTAAAATCTTTTTTCGCCCATTCAGCTTTCTGTTCAGTGGTTCCTTGATTCAAAATGTTAGGCAAAAACAATGCGTAATGTAAAAAAAATGGATCTACATTCGGTGCGATCCCTTGAAGAACCCTAACCATGTTTGATGGCCTAAAAACCATGTTGGGGTTTTAGTTGATGTCTTTTTAAGTTTTATTAGTAAATAATAAGCAATCAAATAATTAGTATTGTAGTAAAAGCTTTATCGTATATATAGTTTAGACTTTCTTTTATAGGATTAAACTGTGAAAGTCCAGTGGTAACGCGCTCGAATCCGAAAAAGCGAACTTTGAATCCGGGTCTCGAACTTCTGATATTTCTAACATAATTACCACTTCTTTTACGGTGAATGACAACATCGTGAGGAAACCTGCATCTCTGAGAGAACCTAGCAAGTTTACGAAAGGCATGTGAAGTCCGATAACCCGCACTTTGCCACCGTGGTGGACTAGTTCTAGTAGTAATCGTTCTCGTATCGAAGGGAAGCCCTTAAAACTAGTTTTATAATAATAAAGAGTATAATATCTAATAATTCTTAGTATTTTTATCAAAGGTAAATAAAAGGTTGTACCTTCAAAAGCTTAGAAACTGATCTACTAACTAAAAAACTTACGTATAGTCAATTTCATGAAGATTGTTATTTTTAAACTTATGAAGCAATTCATACATTATACAACTCTTCCGGATCGCGTTCTCATATTTTTCTTTGTGACTCATATATTCTTCTGGCACCTCATCTTTTAAGTCTTTCTCACTTAATATGAGGTTCTCTAAAATTAATGAAAATATATATACCTGCCAAATAATAATAAGACTGACCGTCTTACAATAATGTCTCGGGCTAGCTAAGAAAAAAAATAACTGAAAAATGAAACTTTTTCATAAATGTTTCAATCAATTCTTTGTACCACAAGAATATAAACTCGTTAAAACTTTTTAAAAAACACAATTCCAGGCACTAAAAAGTAGAAGAAGTAATAAATTTCTTTTATTACTATTTAAAAATACCCATTGGTCTGCAACGGGTTAGAAAAACCAGTAGGTAATATGTCGGTCAGCACCAAATGACTAGTTCTTCTTACGGATCAAACCTAAAGTTGTTCTTGAGCCCTATTATGTATATAGCATAAAAATAGAAACAGTCGATATAAAAAAAAAATAACTTTGCCCTTTAATAAGCAAAACCTACCGATACTCCTTCTCTCTCTAGTTTTTTCTTCTCCACGGTCAATAACATGAGTCAGTTCCTCGGTATTGAATGTACATTTTCGTCTCTCCTTCACAAGGTCTTCATTGATAGCTTCACTCATCTTTGCGTTCGTTAGCTTGGACACCCACTTGTAACATACAACTAATATTGAAAAAAACTACTGTTGCTGTACTTATATAGTATACTACTTGACGATGTCGTTTATATTATCATAATATTTAAATAATCAGTACTATAAATATATTTTTTTGAATTCAAATTAAAAGCTTTTCACTAAATGTATATATACATATACGGTACTTACATCAAAAAATCTATTTTTAAATTTTTGTCTTTCTGTTTGTTCCGGTTGGTTGTTCTCACGTAGGATAAATAGATAAATATTGTAATACAATATTGTTACCAAATATTTTTTTGAAAAGAGCAACTGTTGAGTTTTTCGCCGGTTCTTCTCAGCAGAACAGCTTTCCGAGCCGGTGGTAGTTTACTCACAGACTTACAGGCTAACATTTAATTTTAATGATTTGATAGCTAATGTTATAAGGGAGACTCCAACTTTAACTTAACTTTTAACTTACGCCCATCGAAGCGGGCCGGGCTTGCTTGTATAATAATAAAAATTCATATAGACACACATAACTTCATTTATTTAACATTAAGAGCATCAAAATTTGTAACACTTACATATTATACCATCAGTTCTTTTATAAATAAATATAAATATTTTGCGACTATAACACTGATTTTATTTGAATCTATCTGATAGAGTCGAAACCATTATTTACTTTCAACTTTTAAGTATGGTAAAATACCCACCGTGCTTCACCGCAGGATAATAATAATAATGTTATCCGACCGATACCGGCCATGGCGGCCAATCTCAATTGAGACTGGCCAACTGCGCAGGAGATATTATAGTGCACGATTGTACGCTCAGACACAAGTGCAATCTCTATTCCTATCACTCTCATACTCTGGTGGGACGACTGTTCGACACGACCAGTAAGAGCTAAGGCGCAGGACACCGACACCAAAAATAACAATAATTGTAATTTCATTTCATTTTACTTAACCTCCTAACACCTGGCATTTTCTAATATTAGTTGTTAGAAAAACCGAACTACCTACCTGTAGAACAATATGGCAATCATTATCAAGTCCTGACAATCGTGAAATGACAGATGTCATTGAAACCGAACGTTCTATAAGAAGGCTTTTTTTTTTTTTTTCAATTTATGGTAATGTGTTAGAAAGAAATAACGTTATCACAATATTTATATATTCGTCTCTGTCATACGCGATGACCGAAGCGAAAGCAAGACGCCATATTAGTATCCAGTGGCCACGAACAGGTGACAATGGCGGGACGTCGTAAACAAGGTAAAGTAAATCTGTTAATATCTTATAGAAATATTTGCAATTCTGAGAGAATTACTACTTTTTTTACCTATAATTATGTAAACAATGTCTATATTGTATTATTTTTGCAAATCATGCGGTATAAAACGAAATAATTAGCTTGAATCAAATTTGTTCTTTGTAAAGTGTGTTCGGTGTTAAGATAATAAATTCGATATCATTTTTTGTTCTTTTAAAATCACTTTCGATCTCTGTTTAACAACTTCAGATTTTATTATTTTTTCGTAACCCGTCCATTTTAGTCATATTTTGATGATAAAAAATAGAGCTACCTACCTACCCACAACTCAATTTATAATTATTATATCATTTTAGCACTTCAAGACCAGGAAATTGATAATATTCTAAATGAATCTGAGATAGAAGATGCTGAAGATGATGAGGATCCGACTTACCAAGAGCCTGAACTAGACAGAGCTTCTTATGAAAATGTCGATGAGCACTTTTTAACCTCGGAGAACGATGACACTAGTAGCTCCGGAGATGAGATTAGTATTCCGTCTACCAGCGACTTCCAGGATACAACTCGAGGGATTCGGAGCCGAAGCTCGGTGCGTACGCGTGGTGGAGTACTTCGTCGAAGTGCAGTGCGCTCTCGTGTTCGTACTCGTGGTCGAGCTGGAGCTTCTAGAGTTAGTCTTCAAGATTCTATCCCATGGACAAGATCAAGCTTCAGAAAAGATTTTCCTGCTCTGTTACAACCGTCATATCGACCTTCTGAACCGAAATCATCATTATTAGAATACTTTTATGAATATATAGATGAAGACCTCTTGCGTTTAGTGGTTACGATGAGCAACCAAACCGCAGTCGAGAAAACTGGAAAGAGCTTAAATTTAACTGTAGGTGAGTGCAAGGCTTTTGTCGCCATAACTATGCTTATGGGATGTATAGGCTACCCTCAAATCAGAATGTACTGGAGCGAGAAATATGCGGTACCAATTATAGTTAGATCTATGGTGCGAGATCGATATTTTTTGCTCAGAAATTCTCTAAAGTTAGTTTACGATAATGATATTTCTACTAATATGAGGAAGAACGATTTGCTGTGGAAAGTGCGCCCGTTACTGGATAGAGTCCTCCAGGGATGCCATGGCCAGATTCGAGAGCAAAAAATTTCCATTGACGAAATGATAATTCCATTTACCGGTGCCTGTCCGATGCGACAATATTGCCCCGGAAAACCGAATCCTACTGGACTGAAAGCCTTTATTCTTGCAAATCCAAACGGTTTAGTATGTGATATAATAGTATATCAAGGCAAGAACACTGGAACTAAAACTGGCAATGGTGACTTTAATTTAGGCGAGAGCGTAGTTTTGACACTAACAGAGACACTAGTCCCTGGGCATGTAATATACTGTGATCGATTCTTCACAAGCATAAAATTAATGGATGAGCTGCACAAAAGAGGCTTTAAATGTGCGGGAACTATAATGAAAAACCGCCTTCCTAAGTATGTATTAGACAATTTGCAGACTGATAAACAATTAGCTAGACAAGGCAGGGGCAGTTATGACGTTCTTGTAAGAGAAGACGAGCAGATGGCGCTAACGAAATGGTATGATAACAAACCTGTTATGTTGTTATCAAGCATACACGCTGCAGAGACAGTTGACGAATGTAGACGTTACGATAGAAAATTACGTAGCTATGTCCATGTCCAAAGACCTGAGGTAGTCAAAGAATACAATAGTAACATGGGAGGCGTGGACCTTACAGACAGGCTGTTAGCTGTTTGTCCCTCGAGAATGCGCACTAAAAAGTGGACGGTAAGATTTATAAGTCATTTCATTGACTTATCCGTTGTTAATGCTTGGATAAAGTACAAGGCGGATCAGAAGCTGCAAGGAGTACGTTCTCACAAAATATTTCAGTTACGATCTTTTAAGCAATTTATTGCTGAGAAGATACTAGATGATTACCTGCTTTCAGAAAATGAAATTGAACGTGCGACTGCGGAGTCTTCCGACGTGCTGGAAGAAGTAAGCACTACAAAAAGAGGTAGACCTCCCGTTAAAGCGATCCCCTCAGCTGCTTTCCGACAGCGCGGTTCCCTTCACTTACCTGCAATGAGAACCTCACAACATAGGTGCAGACAGAAAAATTGTGTGATGAAGACTACCGTCTATTGTCAAGCTTGTGACTTACCTCTTTGTTTCACGGCAAAAAGAAACTGTTTTGCAGATTTTCACCTCGTAGTTTCCACCTAATTTATAGAGCAGTATCCAATGATGTGATCCATTTATAATTATAATGAACAAGAAGACAACTATTATATGTTTTGTTAGTTTTAGGGATACTTTATTACTCGTAAAGTTAATGCTTAAGTATATCACAAAAGGATCTCAAGTTATTTGATAGTATTATTAAATTTAAATGATGATGTATCGTAAGGAACACGTGATTTTGCCAAAGTGCCATGCCATAAGTGCCAATTAAAAAAAACAAATAAGAATGTTTTTATGTGATTATTGAAGATTGATTAGTATCTAAGTTGTTTTGTAATGAGAATTTTTAAAGTAGGTACACAAATAAAATTTTATATTTTCTATAAAACTTGTTTTTATTACTTAGTATATACTGAGACCCAATGTTCTTTATAAAGAACAAAAATATGGATATTTTCACTTAGTGTAAATAAATCTTATCTTAATTATGAACAACATTTGTTCTAACAAAAATTTCGAAGCATATTCTAAAATAGTTAAAATCGGCGTAATACCTTCAGGACTTAATGAGAATATTAATTTTGTTCTGTTTGTAGGACTTTCGGTCATAATGACTTCTGCTATCTGGTAATATTAGGACTCAAATATGAACGCCATTTCGTTCTTTGCAAAGGCACTTGGGACTTAGGAGGTTATGAGAACTCTAAATAAAATAAAAAGTAAGTTGATCATTAAGTTGTAGAACAATTCGCAAAATTATTTTTTACTTTTTAGTGCATATTAATTTGTTTTGGAATAGTATGTTTTGAAGTCGGCTTTTTTATTGTTAAAATATTTGCTTATTTTTTTATTTTTAGTGAATAATGAATATGGGTAGACCTACTAAACGTGCTGCTCATGAGACAGAGTCGTTTAAATGAGGGCGATGTGTCATGCGGGCTGTTCCTAGTACTATCCAGAGAGGATAGCAGAGTGAACTGTGGTGCAACCCTCTGGACTGCGTGGTCTGCTTCGGCAGAGCTGTCAGGCCGTCGCGTCGTTACGCCGTAGTCGAATGCGCAAGCGATGACGCTTTGCTTGGGTTTGTTCCGATAAAGATTTAGATACTCGTATTATATAGAATTAATTTTAGTTATTTAATTTTAGTATTTCTTTCTTGCGAAATTATTGATTTCCTATACAAACTTTCGTTCTATGACCTTCCCGGGGTCTCAAACTATCGTCATAAAAATTTCATCGAAATCAGTCAAGTGGATTTTTCATTTATCCACAACAAACAAACAAAATACATTCTCCTTATAATAATGAATAGATTTCAATTATCTTATTAAATTTTCGACGGTAAAGTCCTTTTCATTGGAATAAAAACAGCGTTTGATACAGTGCCACAGAAGCACTTTTGATTGGATCAGTAATTTCAGAGATTGCCGCCAACATACAAACTTAGAAATTAGTTTTTTTAATCCTATTTTTTAATAATAAATATTTTTTTTCAGTTCTATATAAAATACTACAGTTTATGTACCAATATATAACAATATGCACTAAAAGCTGGGTCGCGGAGCAGAAAGAATTTTGGCCGTTGACCTGTCGCTCGCTCACACGTATATATTTCGTCTCGCTCACACAGATGCAATGATAGCTATATCCTTAGGGGTTGTAAGGATTTTTCTTGAAACTGTAAACTTTGTTTTTATTTGCATGTAGCTTTTGTGTGTTCTTGTAATAATAATCTATCTTTATATATAAAAATGAATTGCTGTTCGTTAGTCTCACTAAAACTCGAGAACGGCTGAACGGATTTATCTTATCTTAGTCTTGAAATGTTCGTGGAGGTCTAGGGAAGGTTTAAAAGGCGAGAAAAAATCGAATAATTTGCGGGAAAACCCTAAAAACAGCCCTTTTCTATTTCCCATACAAACGTTTTCTAGAGTCAATTTGAACTTTATTGCTATTCAATAAAGTTCATATTAAATTATAATCACTCACTGTTGTCTAAGCAATTTAGTGCAGCAATTTAGTATATTATACATACGTTTTGTTTGTTTTGAAATTAATTTATACAAAGTTTAGGTCTTTTATTTATCGATTGAGGCAGTACGAAGTCTGCCGGGTCAGCTAGTAATTAATAATTTTCAAATAACGAATGAACGGCATTCTATTAGATATTCGCAAAACAGTGCAACAACTTCATAAAAGTTTTTATAATATTATATATTTTTTTTATAAAAAAACATTTACATTTCATCAACATAAATATAAATTATATAACAACAATAATTTATTTAATAAACTAGTGATTTATTTTTATCGCCTTCGAATATTTCATCTAAATCGCACACTTAGTACAAAAATTTTTGTGACTACCGCCAGTAGGCAAAGAGGTCATTGTACGAAATTCCTCCTGCTCCGCGACTTAGATATACGCACTATCCAATTGCGAGTCTTAGGGCTTTTAACACTAAAACAATTTTCTCATATGTCGCCGTACTCGTCTAACGGCCTGTCCGCACTGCGAAATTTCAGCAGATTTATTTTCTGATATATAAATCGACTCTTTTCGACCCTTACCGCACCACATTGCGTTCAATTTGCATCAAATCACAGATTTTTTCCGCGCGAATTTTTAACCGCTAGTGCGTATATAAGATTCCAAGTGTTACAGAATAGCGTAAAAAATTCGCGCGGTGAAATTTCGCAGTGCGGACAGGCCGTAATCTTTCGCATAATCTTTGTAAATACATCTTGTTAATATAATATGAATGTGTATTACAATTTTCCTCTCATAAATGGTTTGAGGTATTTGTGAAATGTAAAATTGACCGATTCTTTATTAAGAGGGTTTTTCTTAGTTTCTTCCATTAACCGTTCGTACACCCGACCGTCGTACGAACCAAGGGTGGACATAAGGACCTGAAAACAAAGAAAAATACATTAAAATTACTTTTAGTAATAATAAAAATAGGTCCTTTAAACCCATTTCCACAAAATATTGAAAAGACGTAATGAGTGGCATTTAAGTTTGTTAAGATTGTTGCTGGCTCTTCTTAGCAGAACTGCCCTCGCAACTGTAGAGTTCTAACGAACTAGACTTTATTTAATTTTACAATGGAAAATTATTAAACGTGCTTGGACCAAAGGGCAATAGGAATGGGCGGTGGCAGAATTTTTACAGAGGAGTGTTTCTTCACATTAAACTATATCTCATTTATCGTCTTTTCTTTGAAGATATTTAAATTTAAACAGAGATTTTACTCATCTATTATTTAACTTTTTCTATATATTTTTAGGAAATGCCCTAGTATTACCTCATCTCGTAAGTCAAATGCGTCAACTAAACCAACGGCGTTGGGTCGTAACTTCAAAAGCGTCTCTTCATACCAAAACCGGAGATCTTCTGCGTCTCGGGAAGTTATTGTAGTGTACTAAAAATGTCAATAAATATTAAACAATAATTATAAATACTCTTTATTTCCTTAATAAATAAGTCTATTATCTGTATAATCTTTTTTTATTTAAAACATAGAATATAATTTGAAGTATTTTTATAATATTGTAATCCTGAATTGTAGAGTTTCTCACCGGCTCTTTTCAGCAATTATTTTCATAATGTAAAAAGTGCTGATTCAAAAGTGCTTGTAGTCTTTCACACTTTTACACTTCTATTTGAATAAAGTATATTTTTATTTGATTTAAGTCATTATTTTACCTGTAATAAGTCGCTTAGCTTTTCCAGAGCCCAATACATAGAATACAACTCTACCATCTGCTTTAGAACTACGCGCAGTTCCGGGGACATAGTCACTGAGTATTTGTTGATTTCTTCATTAAATGTTGATAATAATATGACTCTACAATGCGACTGGAATTATGATATTGAAAAAGTTATTCGGAAAGTAGTAATCAGACTATAGTAATAGTAAAAGTAGAAAACATGTTTTTCAGCTAGCAACACTAAATACCTCTAGTGAAAATGTATATGACATACAAAATTAATATTTAAAACCAAATAAAATACCCAACGAAAGAGATTAAAGAAAAAGTACATATAACTGGGCTTCAGATATACGAAATACCTGTTAAGTACAAAATGCTTATCTACTCTATTGATCTTAATATTCTTATTTCAAAAATCCAATTCACTTTTATGTTCTAAAATAAACTGATTCAAATGCGAAAAATGAGGAAAAAAGTATCAAAACATTGAGGAAAACAAATATTTGAAAGGAGTAGCTGTTCAAAATTTAAGACAGTTAATATTTTACCTCCGCCGCATTAGCTAATTGCAATGATGTAATGTTCCACGCGTCTTCGAAAGACATGCCTGTAGCTACTCTTTTGAGCATGTTATCCACACACGATGCTATTTTTCTGGAATTAAATTTAATAAAACTGTATTATGAAACTATTTTTAAGTATCTAACTATTATATTATTAACTATACTAGCTTTTTAACTACTTTTAAAATTAAAAATCTAAGTATATAATTAAAAATGAATGTTGCTAAGCACAAAACTCGCTGTTTTGTATGTTCCTGAAGGCCCACAGAAGGTTTTAAGAATAAAAAAGTGCGTGTGTACAAAGTACACATGTCAGAAGTAAAACTTAAATTTAAATTAAGGCTAACTCTTCCCCGTCTCTGAGCGCCTGGTACTATGGACTTATTTTTTCGTTTCATCGAGTTTGAAATCACTACGATTCTAAAGAAGTTTCACTTCAAAAAAAGTTCAAAGTTTGTAAAAAACTTATACTAAAGGGCTACCCCCTACCCCTAGAGACGAACCCGAAATAAGCGAGGGTGAGTTGCTAGTTGCTAATAAAAATCGTAAATTTTCCCAACAAAATAAGAAATAACCAGAATAAAAATTAAAGTATCTTATCTTTTAAAATCGTTACTATCGAATATAATGTTTGATAATTAAGTTATTCTCGGACGAATATCGTGTCACGGCAATTTAATTTATTAGAGTCATGATGTTCAGTACAAAATTGTAAGAAATAAATGCTATTTTTACACGCTTTTTATTAGCTTCACCTGTATGTTTGTATGTTTGTTTGTAACCGACTTCTTTGGGCGCGATTTTGACCCACTTTAAACGGCCAGATTTCGTTCAAACTTTGTAGATTTATTGAGGACCGATGACAATACACTAATTTGATAAAATTATTCCATTTTTCAATTTGCAAAATATGATTTTTGCTAGAAAAAGTAGAAAATAAATAATAGTTTAAAAAAACTAAAAAACACGATTTTTATAGAAAACCGAACTAAAAAATAGAAAATAAAATTGTATTTTAAAAAAAGCGTGGGGTGCTTTTTAAGATATTATCGAAATGATAATGACACCATGCACCCCACGCTTTTTTTAAAATAAAATTTTATTTTCTATTTTTTAGTTCGGTTTTCTATAAAAAGCGTGTTTTTTAGTTTTTTTAAACTATTATTTTTTTTTTAATTTGATACCATTATTGAAGAAAAATTTACCTCATAGAAACAATTTGGAAACCACGAATTATACAGTCGACGGAGTTCTCCCATTTTTTATAGACTTCCTTCCTGACTGTGCTCAAATATTCAACCGTCGGTGTTAATTTCCCACTATCCACATTTTGCCAAGTTTTTGCTAAAAACCTATAACAAAAGTATTTATTAATTATTATTAATAACCGAAATATGTTCATCTGAATAAAGAAATATTTAAGGAAACTTCATATATGGACTTGAACCTGCCACCTCATACACAGTAAGTAGAGTCAATACAAACTGAGTCAAATCTGTCGTAGAATCGTATTGTTTACCACTAAAAGTACCTTAAGGGACTTCTATAACTATCTAATGCATGATGTTCACAAATGACTCTTTTTCAATCTTCTGCACTAAGTTATATTATTTAATTATTATAAAACTAGCGACTCGCCCTCGCTTCGCTCGGGCTCTTTCCTATATTTGGCACAGACAAAGCCGCGGGATGCGCTAGTTATGCATATAAATCTTCCTCTTGAATCACTCTCTCTATTAAAAAAACCGCATCAAAATCCGTTGCGTAGTTTTAAAGATTTAAGCATAAATAGGGATATAGGGACAGAGAAAGCGACTTTGTTTTATACTACGTATTGATGCATGATCAGTGTTATTCTTAATTTAATAATACAAATATTATTATTTTATTTATGATGATGATTTTTTTTCTCTTCTAAAATGACATTTGCTTACAATTATTGTTACGTTTTTTTTTATTTTAGCCTTTAGACATGATTTTTGTATGTTTAATTAATGAATCTAGAATTGCTATGTACACTTGACATGCATAAGGTATATTCTTATAACATTAAATTAATTGAAAATTTACTTTATGTACATACCTAGCTGTCTGCAACAATAGCACAGTGTTCTCTCCCTCGTATATGCAAGCAGCAGTGACTTGTCCGTATATAGTGGGCAGGTTGGAGGACAGCATGTACCCGTGCCCTCCGCACGCCAGCCGGCAGCGCTCCACGCACGCCGCCGTGTCAGACGTCGCTACTGCTTTCAAACAACACGCTAAAGCGTGAAGCTGGGCAATAGTCAAATCAAATCAAAATATTTATTCAGCATAAAAATTGTTACAATTTCTTACTGAACGTCATGAGTCTACTACCAGTTCGGAAAGAAGAAACCGAAGACTGAGAAGAACTGGCGAAAGAAACTCAGCGGAACTATTTTTTTTCTCTCTCTTTTTCAAATTAAATTGCGAATTAACAATAATTCTATATGTTGAAATAGCCTGGCGGCGATCATATCATTCTCGAGGCCTACTGTCTTCTAAAAAATCGTTAATAGAATTTTAGCTTTAGTACACAAACGTTCCTTCACAATTTTTTTAAATTTGGCTTCAAAAAAAGTTCACTTTAAATTAAGTTGAAAAGTAATGTTTTAAATCATTTTGCTTACAATAAAAACGATAAACATGTAGTTTTGATGAGCTTTTTAAATATTTCTAAGGATTGAGGAGATTTCTTTTTTCGATCTTGTGGTTTACTAATGACATTAACGGTTCCGTAAACATTGTAATTTTAAACTCAAACTCAAAACGCTTATTAAGTACTATGAGTATAAGTATTAGTCACGATATTTGAGTAACATTCTTTATTAAATTTATTTATGAGATATAAAAACAATAATTGCATGAATAACATAAGTACAAATTATCCTTATTTAGCGGTCACTGAAAACTAAATTGATTTTTTTAACAATATTATTATTTTACATATAAAAATAAAGTATTCTTTACCTCCGGTAACCTTTCAAAGTTGCCATTGAGAAGTTGTTCATTTATTACATTGAAAGTGTCCCACAGCTTGTTCGCTGTGAGTCGTATCGCGTGACACGTGGATAATGCCACAAACAACTTGTGCTGCTGAGTCAAATAGTCAAGAATCTGACTTTCTGGTTCACTGTTAAAGAAAAAATTTGTACCAGATGTTAATAATAATTTTAAATATAATTCGTATTCAGCTCTTTCTAACGTCTAATTGCTAGGCACGGGCCTCCCTTTAATACGAGGCCACCAACATGCAGCTTTCCTCATGATTATTTCTTTCACCATAAAAAGAGTGTTAATTATTTTGAAAATGAATCGCACATCAAAATATCAGAAGTGCGAGACAGTTATTTTGAACAATACCAATTACTAAACGGAAACAGAATGAGATTGTGACAAAAGCTCTCAGCAAAATTTTTTTTAATTCCATGGGATTCAATTTAATTTTCTTGTTAATGGCAGCAAAACCAGTTGAGCACAGATTACTTCGGCAGTATCACGTAATGGGTTAGCGTGTTCCGACAACATGACACATGCAAACAACTTATTTTTTAACAAAAAAATTTATATCTATAAATTATTATGTACTAGCGACTCGCCCTCGCTTCGCTTGGGCTCTTCTCTAGATTTAGCACAGGCAAAGCAGGGGGATCAGCTAGTTATGCATATAAACCTTCCTCTTGAATCACTCTATCTATTAAAAAAACCGCATCAAAATCCGTTGCGTAGTTTTAAAGATTTAAGCATACATATGGATATAGGGACAAAGAAAGCGACTTTGTTTTATACTATGTAGTGATACAATATATTTACTTGGAATAAGTCCCCGTACTAGTTATACGGAAAGGAACATATTATACTTATTTAATACAGGAATATAAATTACTATTAAACACCACCAGTCACCACATCGTATTTTCTAAGTAAATAAAAGTATTATCCGGTTACATACTCCGGTTTCCTCTGCGATTGCCTCCTTACAGCGGAATAGCGAACGGCAATTGTAACGGCTTTCCGCAAATAGTTCACCATGTCGAATACTATGACCACCCTGACGAAGACCATGGCGCCATAGTTAAGTTTGTTGTTCCGAGATTTGACGTACGTGCCATCCTAAAAATTCCACTTTTATTTTATTGTTTGCTTTAGTTAATTCAAAAGAAGCTCTTAAAATAAAGTATACAAATATTAAGGACTAACACAAAGCCTTGATGTATTATATTCTCAACCAACTTATGAAACACCTCATTCATTGGTGAAAACGGCATGAAAATACGTTCAATAGTTTTTGAGATCATCCTGAACAGACAGACTCGAGGACTTTGTTTTATAATATGTAGTAATAAATAAAAGATACTCGTTGATCTTTATGTATGGTAGACGCAATAAGGATATCTAACGATGGTGTTAATATGAACAGTAATGCGTCAATTGTCAAAGTCACTTTTTTGTGCATTATGGATTAATTCACTTGAGAAAACCACACTTAGGCTCTATAATTATATAGTATCAATATACATATTTAAGTGTTTGATTTTAATTTCAAATTAACAGATTTTCACTAAATGCATAATATGAAAGTATATATGGTAGGTACTTCATCAAAAATTTTTTTTCTATTTTTCTCTGTCTGTCTGTTTGTTTCGGCTAATCTCTGAAACGGCTGGATCGAATTTGATGGGACTTTCACTCGCAGTTAGCTAATGTAGTAATAATAAGTAATAAGGAGTAACTAAGGCTACTTTTATTTTATTACAAAATTGTAAAAAACGTTTAACGTATTTTAACTCACGACTAGCGAAGCGAGCCAAGTTTGCTAGTCTTGAATAATACTCACTTCTAAAACTTGAGCATGTTTCATCAACATTTGCCTCCTCGGTATCCGCACATTATGGAAACCTACAAATCCGTTATTTACTGGGTTAAGGGCCATTTTGGCCCCAATATCTCCAACTTCTATTCCAGGTAACGGCTCATGTGTTTCTTCGTCTCGTAATTGAACTATGAAAGAGTGTACACCATAGCATTTTCCTTGTGTAAACAATTGTGCTACTACGATTGAATAATTTGTAGATTGCCCAACTGAAATTAAAAAAATAAAATTATATTATTATTTTTAAATACCAAACATACAAACTTTGTTTTCAAAATATCAAATATACAAACAAACAATCAGACAGACACTAAAATTTTAAAAACTATAGATTCGGTCTCTATATAATAATGACTATTTAAAAAAAAAACAAAAAGACTTTACGATTTGTTATCAATGGTATTTAATTAAAGGGACAGAGAAAGAGCGAGAGGGCCAATCAACATTATATTTGGTCTCACTTATTTCGTATTGAACAAAACATTTACTTACTTCCGCCGGGCCACCATTTATAGGATGTGAAATTAGGGCTGTTCAGGATAAATTCTTGAGTACTTGGATCATAAGTAGCCGTCGTCTCCATACCACGAATAAATGTACCATGGCCTAACTCTGTCTGATGTCAAAAAAATATATGAATATGGAATTTAAAAATGAAATAATTATGAATTATATCAATTAAAATTTTAAACTGAAAACTATTAAAATTCCTAGTGATAATATTATGTTCTCCCGAAACAAAATTCTATGGTTATTTTACTAAGGATTATCACGATGTTCTGTAGTAACAATTAATTGTTGTTGTTAATAAATAAATATTAACTTGTGCATAGCTTCCAATAATACTGCAATTCCAAGCCCTGGCCAGCCACTGCGCCTGCTGCTCCTCATCCCCCTGGTTGAGGATTGCCGGCATGAACATAATGTAGTGTAGAGCTAGAGGGGATCCGTCCCGCATGGTAGCCATGCGAAAAAGATTTGCTACAACATCCCTAGAATAAACATGAAAGATTAATATAGTTAATATAGATATTTAGCATTAAGGTTTGTGAGAACTTATAATAAAGAGATTTTTTGCCAATATAATATTTACGAAATATGTTACGATACAGAACAATGAAAAATGATTGTAAAATTCTTCTATCGTTGCGGCGAAAGAGTTATAACACGATCGTACTAATCTCTCACTACTGAAATTGGGCTTCGTTGCAAGACCTGTGTATAAGACGGTGAGTGAAATACCTGAACAAGACAAATTAGGTAACCTATATTGTTTTTAAATAAATACAAAATAACCTGTAATTTCCTAAGTTATATTTTCCCTCTTCTTGCATACGACGTATAAGAGAGAACATCTTGACAGACTTTCTCATGGCTTCTTCATATTTCTCTTTATGGCTCAAATACTCCTCTGGCACTCCATTGTTGAAATCAGCCAAACTTGTAATGAGGATTTCTAGTAATGAAAATATTATGCAAATATTAATAATTATTATTAGTTAGCGAATGAATGAATGCATGAACGAATGGCTAATTCGTTCATGAGTTAGAAGTACTTAAATTTGATATTTTAAACAACACTACTGTAAGTGTAGACTGTACATCTACTTACATACATTTTTCTTATCGAACTTACTTATTCAATTTTCGGCTAAGCCAAATACCTAATAGATTCTGTTATTTTTGTACTTGAAACGATAAAAAATAAAGTAAAAGTAATTTAATTTAGAAATATTATAGGCTTAGGTCTACTTATGGATTTTGTCACGGCTTTATTTTTATTTTTTGTTAACTTTCTGTTTTTTAGCAAATATATGCATAAAGATGAACTTAAAATTGGTACTTTTTTACCTTCTTTAATTCTATTTTCAATCGTTAGAAAAGTTACTTTTCAGGAATTAAACGTAGCGTGGGAGTAGAAATGAATTTCATGTACCTACTTATATAAGACAAAAGAAAAACAGCCTGATAGACAGTGCTAGGTGCGCTATTTTGGAAAATTTTATATTATTCTAACGACTTATTAATTATTATTATTATAACCTATTTAACACGTGTTCAGTAAGCGTAGTCGGAAAGCGCATGTTCAATAAAAAATATGGAAATTTGTAGTTCAATTAAAACTACAAATTTCCATATTTTTAGCCAAAATAACATCAAAGTATCGCGTTATTTACACAATAATTTTGTATAAGGTCACTAATATTTTATTTTTTGCTAAAACTTGAGATGTTCTTAGACAGTAAAAACTAAGAGCAGACGTTGGTATCTAGACGTATAGCGTCAAAGCATAAGCGTAATAAGTACATTAATTATAAAAGAAACGACCTTTTAAATAAATAAAATAAATAAATATGTTGGAACATTATTAGACAGAGCGCCATCTAGTTCCGTGTTAAGAGGCTTGTGTTACGGATACCAGATAGTTGATATATTACACATATAACTTTAAATAAATACATATTATAAATTTAAACACCCATGACTGGAGTACAAACATTCTCGCTCAACATAGTCATAAACAATGTAAGTGTCACGTATAACCCTTCAACTTTGACCGTGAATAGACTCGCATGATTAAAAATATTGTCATTCGTCCTACTGTAATTTTTTTTTTTTTTTTAATTTTGCAGAAAATATCGCTTTTGAAACAAAAACCATAACCTTCTTACAATTGATTTGAGGATAAAATTAAAGACTTTATTATTATATTTCGTTAGTCAACTGTGATGGTGTAGTATGTAGGTTTAATATTAGTCTTAATTTTATTAAAATCAATGAAACTAAGATATTACAATGTTAAATTAAGTGTAGCTTTACTTACATCGTATTATGTTGACAAGCACTGTACTACGAGCTGACTGGTGTTTTATTAGCAATACCTACTATATAAATAAAATGAAAGTTGGTAAGCGCATAACTCAAGAGTGGCTGGACCAATTCGGCTAATTTTCGTACGTTCCTTAAGGTCCACAGAAGGTTTTAAGACTAAAAAAAAATTCAAAGTTCGTAAAAAAAAATATACAAAAAAATCTCGCATTTCTCAACATAAAAAAACAAAAACGGGTGTATGCCTTGTTTAAAATTAATACTACCACAGATCACATAAAAAAGAAATACTACCATGTACGTACGCGATGAGAATTTGACATTATTTTGTACCACACAGTAGATTTTTTGCAAGTTAGTTTGAAATTGGAATGGATTGACGGAAACCGTGAAAATTATGTAAGTAGTATTATAGATACTTCTATACTTAGAATAATAACGCATATTATTTTAAGCTTTTATTTTATACTTACCTATATATGATAAATTTCTAACTTAGTCGAATCATCATCATCATCCGAGCGTTTGTCCCGGTTGCTGCCGTGGCTTTCACCATCAGAGCCCGGGGTCCGCTTAACTAGTCATCCGCCTCCACTTCGGCCGATCTTGCGCATCCATGTGGGTTAGTCCATTGGCACGCATGTCAGCCATTACGACGTCAAGCCAGCACTTCTTGGGCCTGCCCCTCTTTCGAGGTCCCGGCGGGGGTGCCATGGCTAGACATCTGTTACCCACGTAGCTTGCCGGTCTACGCGTCACGTGGCCGTACCAACGTAAGCGACATTCCTGCAATTTGTCTGTTATGTCACGGACATGAAGGCTACCACGGATGCGGGAATTACGCACGCGGTCTTTCCGCGTGACCCCACACATCCATCGCAGCATCTTCATCTCCGTGACACGCAGTTCTTGCTTGTGTCGCTCAAGCACGGGCCACGCTTCGCTGCCATATAAAAGGACAGGTCTAATGATGGTTTTATAGACCTGTCCCTTCAGTTTGACTGGCATTTTGTGGTCGCAGATGACACCACTCACCTCACGCCATTTTGCCCAAGCCGCTGAAATGCGTGCCTTGACGTCGCAATCGATGTCACCCGACGCATGAAGTATGGACCCTAAGTATTTAAACTGGTCCGTGCGCTCGACCATGTCTTCGCCTATGCGAACGGACAAGGGGTCGTTGGAGTTGCAGGCCAGGTACTTGGTTTTCGCCACATTTAGTCTAAGACCACCGTTCTTAAGCGAGCTCTCCCAACCCTTCACGCGTCTCTCAAGGCGGTTCCTGTCCGAGTCTGCGAGTGCAATATCGTCCGCGTACATGAGCAACCACGGGGGTTGCTCATGTGCATCTCTGATGCTGGCGGATAGTTCGTCCAATATCACACTGAACAGAAACGGACTGAGAACCGAGCCTTGATGTACTCCGACGGTGATGGGAAAGGGAGCCGTATCGCCAACGGCCGTCCTGACCACAGACTCGGAATTCAGGTACATGTCTCGGACTATATCAATATAAATTTCTGGTACCCCTTTGGACTTCAGTGCCCACCAGATCATCACGCGAGGAACACAGTCGAAGGCATATCTAAAAAGAGGAGGTGCAGAGGCGTATTCTTCGATCTGTATTTCTCCATGACGGTCCTTAGGGCAAAAACAGGGTCCATGGTGCCGCACCCAGGGCGAAATCCATATTGGCAATCCTAGACCGTGCACTCCTGCCGGATCCGGGAGTCCACAATCCGCTCAAAGAGCTTCATGGTGTGGGACATGACCTTAATGCCCCAATAACCGCTACACTCCTGCACCGATCCCTTGCCTTTGTAGACTGGAGTAATAATACTCAGCCTCCATTGGTTCGGGATTTTACCGGTCAGGAGTGCGCGGTTAAAGAGGTCAGTAAGGGCGCCCACACCACGCGGGCCTAAGGTCTTCCAGGCCTCAATTGGGACTCCGTCGGCACCGACAGCTTTCCGATTTTTCGTAGCGAAGAGCTAGCTGCACTTCTTCAGGCGTTATCGGGGGCACGAGTCCTTGATTCGGAGGGAGATCAGGTGGGCTCACTACTTCGTGCTGCTGGTTAAGCAGCTCGTGGAAGTATGAGCGCCATCTCTCCTTCACCGCGAGGTCCTCGCATAACAGGTCACCGCTAGAGTCTTTTACACAGCGGCACTTGGAAATATCCAGTGCCGCTTTGACTCGGGACCGTGCCAATTTGTAGACGAGCTTCTGCCCCTATGACGATTCCAACTTGTCGTATAACGGTTCCAAGTCGTCCTGTCTGGCTCTGGCTACAGCTCTCTTGGCGGCCCTTTTCGCGGTCCTGTATGCGTCGCGATCTTCAGAGGATCTAGACGCTTGCCACTTTTTGAAGAGCGTCTTTTTCACTCTGACCTCCCCCTGGACTGTGTCGTTCCACCACCACGTCTCCTTGTCACACTTGCGCCCGCCCTTGGACGTGCCAAGCACCGCCTTCGTCGCCTCCGTGATTGCCGCCTGAATCCTATCCCAGTGTTGTTGGGTCGATTCGCCATCAACTGCGGTGCACTTGTCACCAACGGCTGAGGCGATTTCCTGGGCCCTTGATTCAAGACGCCACCACCGAGTCTGGCGTCGGCAGCGCTCGGCACGTTTCTCCACGGGCTTCACGCAGAGGTCCATAACAAGGAGGCGGTGTTGTGCAGAGAGACTCTCACCGGGTATGACCTTGCAGTTGGCTACTCTGCTGATGTGGTGCCTCCTAGTTAACAGGAAGTCGATCTGAGTGGCGTGCCTCCCGCTCTTGTAGGTGATGAGGTGCTCAGGTTTCTTTTTGAAAAACGTGTTCACGACAGCCAGGTCGCTGGCCGCACACGTCGTCAGGATTTCATTTCCTTCCGCGTTGCGGCTCCCGTACCCAAAACCACCGTGAACACGCTCAAAGCCCCCGCTTACCTCGCCCACGTGACCGTTTAGATCACCACCCAGTACAACTCCCTGGGACAACGGTATGTCGCGTAGCACATCTCCGAGTCGATTCCAAAACGACGCCTTTTCAGCGTCGCTACAACCAGCCTGTGGCGCATAGGCACTTACGAGGTGAGTTACCACCCCCTCGATAAGAGTCCTTACCACCATAAGCCGGTCGCAGATGCGGTTAACCTCCAGGACGCCGTCTTGCATCTCCTCAGAGAGCACTACTGCCACCCCGCCCTGCCCACTAGGTGCACCGGTGTAGATCAGTTTGTAGCCATTCCCAATGAACCGGGATCTGCTGCCTTTCCACCGAGTCTCCTGCAGGAACGCCACGGCCACCCTCCGCCTAGCGAGTACATCGGCCAACTCTCTTCCACGTCCGGTTAGCGTGCCAATGTTCCACGTGCCGAAGCGTATCTTGCGGGTTTGGGCTTGCGTCTTTAGCCGCGCCCGCCCTTGGCGCGGTAGCCCTTGCCCATTTGTCGCAGGAGTCGGGCGGGGCTCCTGCGCGCCGTTTTGCGGCGGCGCCCTATCCCTGCGCAAATTCCTATTCTGACTTCCCATGTTTTGTGGCGGTGTGTGCTAACTACGGGAGCGACTGCCGTCTGACCTCCCAGCCCCGAATGGAAAGCTTAACTACAAGGGTGATGTAGTAGTGAGTTCCCTTTGTCGCCTCGTACGACACCCACGGGATGATATGGGGTGGCGACATTTGTATTCTAAACGCCGTCGCCACACGGCATTCTAACTTAGTCGAATGGGTACATTAAATATATTTTTTTAAATCTTATTGAAATTATCAATACAGAGGCCAAATCTAGAGTTTATTTAGTATTTCTGTCTGTATAACGAGAAAAACACTAGTCAGATTTGATGAAATTTGGTAGGATGATAGCTAGTTATCCAAGTCAGGGTATAGGATACTTTTTGCTGCTGGAAATATCCCTACAAACCGGCTATAAAACATCACACGGTATGTGATATCCACGGAATAGGTAATCTTTTCTGTGGCGATATCTGAGTTCCGAGAATTTGATTTCCAGTCTTTAAAACGCGTGCGGAGCCGCGGGAAATGCTAGATAACTGTAAAACTAAAATTATTAAACAATTTTTGCAACTTTACAGGCTACAGCAATACCTTTAAGAATGTTTTCTTACATAATATTATGATATTATAAGTTTATTGAGTCTAAAGGGATAAAACAATAACGTGTAAGTGTTTTAAGATAACATTACGATAGTGATACAGAACGTATAAATTATATTTTTATCATCTAAAGTGCAATTTGTATGCAATTACAAGTATATATATTACACTTATCATTTGCTAAATGTAGTTTTAAACTATTTTTTTATTTACGAAATGTGCCAATATGTTTACTGCTTATGCATGTAACCACGGAATTGACAAATATATTCACTTGCTCTGTGCATGTAACATACTCTAAAGAGGCACAAGTATGCTGCATGATATCAGAACTTTGCCTCTCCCCAAATTAGATATCTAGTAAGTGAAGTAAACAGTCAAATAGTCTATTATTTTTCAAACTAAACACTAACTATTTTTTTTATTAATTTTAACTATAGGTTAATAACTTTATTTGTTATGGCATCATCTCATATTATTTCGCCGTTGAGAAGTCGTTGACCTTCAGTAACCAGTTAACAGTTGACAGTATCACAACACGATAGGCATATATGTTACATATAAACAAGCTTAAATATAACTCGCAAAACATACTGACAGAAATACAAATAACTATAAGTAAAGGCTTAATTTAAATCTCGAAACATCTGGTACGTTTTGTATCAAGCGTTGTGCTTTTCAGTTATAAAAATATTTCATAATATTTAAGATATAAACTGATATTAACACTCAATTACAGTATAAAACTAATAAGGTAATGCATGATTCCTAAGTCCTATAGCAAGTAAGTTTACTAATTTTAAAAAAAAGCACATAATATTAAAAAAATATAGAAAAAAAAACAGTGTCGGACCACGTCATAGAATGTAAGCTGCATGTATCGCTTTATTCGCTAGTTTAAGTTTTTAAAAATGTAAAACGCCAAATAAATAAAAGAAAAATAAATATACAAAAGGCACGGGCGCTTAACGCCTGTGGATGAGTACATTTAAAAAAAATGCATGACTGCTGCAAAAAATATATACATACTATATAAAAAATATATATTAAACTTTTAGGAGTTTATTACATATTTTTAGCATACTGCGATGTAAAAATCTATGAAATAAAATTAACTTTAAGGTTAACTTAAATTGGGGTCTAGTTGCATTAATAAAATAATGAATATTATATAAAAGTATGTATTAATATTTATTCCTGAATTAATTAATTATTATGCGCCTAACTAATAGTGTAACTTATTTGTAATTTCATATTCCATTACATACCGCTCTCCTTTCTTTCCTTAGTCTTTTCGGGTCCTCCATCGATGAAGGTTGTCAACTCTTGGATATTAAAAGTGCAATTAGCACGTTCTCTTTGCAAGTCTTCGTTTATTTTGGTCATTGCGGCGAAACGTAAGCTACACGGGCGTCGTTCCCTGATACTTGACATGGACTGACCGAATACCGATTTGTATAATGTGTCTTGTAAGTGGTGACTATATATGATGTACTAGCCTTTACCGCGGCTCCGCTCGCGTTCCAAAGGCTGATAATCAAAAGAAATATTTTTCTCCCGTTTTTGCAACAATTTCCATTGTTGCTCCGCTCCTATTGGTCGTAACGTGATGTAATATAGCCTATAGCCTTTCTCGATAAACGAACTATACAACACAAAAAGATTTTTTAATTCGGACCAGCAGTTCCTGAGATTAGCGCGTTCAACCAAACAACCAATCAAACAAACAAACTCTTCAGCTTTATAATATTAGTACAGAAAATGTATAGTTATTGAATTTGTTGTGATTTCAATCAAATCAATTCAAAATATTTTATTCAGCATAAAAATTGTTACAATTTCTTACTGAACGTCATGAGTCTACCACCAGTTCGGAAAGAAGAAACCTCTGACCTGAGAAGAACTGGCGAAAGAAACTCAGCGGGACTATTTTCTTTCTATATGTGTGTATTTAACAACATAAATAAATTTCAAATCTGTATTCTTTATAAATACTAGTTAAAAGCCGCGGTTTCGCCCGCACGGATTTTTATTATGTCGTTATACATTTTCTAGTTACATTTATAGAGCGAACTTCATACCGATATCAATGAAAAGCGCGACGATATACGTTACTTTTTTTGGTACTCGTAATTTCTTCTTAGCGAAGTTTCCTCAAGATATGAACCTAATGAAAAAACTTCTGTATTGAAATACTATCTAATAATATTATTATACATACATAAATAAAATATTTGGGTCACTAATAAACTTTATATCAATCAATTAAACTTACAGAGTAAAAAAGATTTCATTATAAGATAAAATCGTGAAACTGAAAGTGGAAAGTCAAAAAATATTTGATATTGTTTTATGCTGAAGAACTAATCTAAACACTATATGTATTCGGCACTTTTTAACGTACCACAACTGGGCACGGGCCAATACGAGAGGGGTCAGTCCATAGTCCAGGAAATATAAATATAGTTCGCGTCACGTAAAAAGAACGCTGGAGGAAAGTGGTGGGGGGTGTGTTTGCGCATGGGTATATTCGCACACGAAATTACTATGCCTATTTTTTTATTTTCGAACTAGCCTTTCGCTCGCGACGTATATTGGTTATTGTTAGGTACATTGAAAGATATATTAGATAGAACGTTATTAAATACAATTCTATTAATTCATAAAATATGTTAGATTCAATGTAAGTAGAATGTTTAATCTACTTACAAAAAATTAAATTAATTCGGTTAATATATATTTTAACTGCATTATTATCAGACTCTCTCTTCATAAAACAATATACGTCAAAAATATTTTTCTCAACTTTTTATATGTATAAAACCATTTCGTAATTAATAACTTTTATGTGCACGATGGTATTTTGAACTGACGAACCAATAGCGAGCCGGAAAGCATGCGGCGCGTGCCTCGCCGTCCCGCGCCCCGCGTCTTACCACCAAATTGGTCTATAAATCGCCTCTGCGCAACTTGACAGCCAGCGTTCTTTTTACATGACGCGAATTATATAAGAATAAGGAATGTATATTTAAACACCAGCACCTTATATTTAATAATAGCAATTATGACGTTAATGAAAATTTTCTGGGAGCAATGTATCCTCACTAAGTAATAGGGAGTTTTCGAGATCTGACGCAAACATATAATACACAGTAGGTAGTACCTACTAGATACGCAAATAGCTTAAATAAAACCGGCCAAGTGCGAGTCGGATTCGCGCACAAAAGGTTCCGTATCATTATTTGTAAAAACGCCAAAAAAATCATGTCTGTTGTACGGGAGCCCCCTAAATATTTGTTTTATTTTAATTAGATTATTTATTTTTAATGTGAATATATAACTAAATATACTGTGAATATTTCAAGCGATAACCTCTTGCCGTTATCAATATCAAGCAAAATTGAGCAAATAAAATCACATTTGTTTGTTGTATGGGAGTCCCCTTAATATTTATTTTATTGTTTTTTAGTATTTGTCGTTATATCGGCAACAGAAATATATCATCTGTAAAAATTTAAAATTGTCTTTGATAGTTATCATGTCTGTCTGTGGTTCATAAGATATAGCCTGGTGACAGATGGACAGGCGTACATAATTAGTACACTAATATTACACAATCTTCAAAACAACTTCCGTTCAGGAAATACTTTAAAAGAATAATAGAAAAACATTTCATATTTTATATATGTGTGTAAAACTACATCTAAGCACATCCCTCTCTTCAATATGAGTGCGATCTGGCCATAGTCCACCAAACTGTTCAAGAGCAGGTAGGCGGACTTCGTGTCTTTCGAAAACTAGCTAGATTCTTAGGTTTCCATTGAGCAAGTATATCAGTAGCAAGCAAACATTAAAATAAAACAAAATCATTGTATCCAACATTTATTGGATAATTTTATTACATATATATCTAAGTTCACTTCTTAGCGGTGACTGCGGCCTCGTCTTCACGAGCGAAGGTCTGGAGCAGTTCTTCCTTCTTAGCGGCGATACGCTCTTCACGGCGTTTGCGGGCTTCCTTCACTCTATTACGACGGGCCTCGGCTTGGTCACTGAAATAATGTTACATATTAATCTATACTTCTATACTAATATTATAAAGAAGTAAAGTTTGTTTATTTGTTAAATTGTAAGGGGTAATCTCGGGATCTACTGAACCGATTTTAAAAATTCTTTCACCAATAGAAAGCCACATTATTGCTGAGTGTCATAGGTTATATAAAAACCGAAAAATAAAAAGGCTTTTACGTGGTAGTCCGTTTTGCAAAGTGAATCGGAGAAAAAACGGTCGAATGAAAGCGTTTCTTACGAACGCTGCCTTAACTATGAAATATATATTTTTGAGTTCTAGAGAAAAGATGTGGAGCTTAAAAATGCCTACAAAAAAGTCAACGACAGCATATGTCTAACTTTTATATTTAAGTAACAAAAAGTAGTTTTTTTAATATTAGTATAGATAATTTAATTTTAATTTTTAATATTAATATAAAAATAATTTAAATTATTTAAACACTCTGTACTAAAAAAGGATTATTAACATTATGCCCAACGAAGTGGGCATGGGTCAGCTAGTTATTAATATATGTATTTAATTTAAACCTTACCTATTATAACTCTTGAGAGGTATAATCAAAATAAATAGTCAAAAAAGTCCATAATGTAAGATAATATTATGTATTGCAGAGTTGACATTTATTTATTAGGTTCCCCAAAAAAATAATATTACTTTATTCATTATTACATTTAAAACTGAGATAAATTCACTATTTTACAGGCTTAATTCAATTCATTTATTCTATTCAATAGCTTTTAGCAACTTTTAGTACCAATTGGACATAATTTGCTTTGCCAATATGCTATAGACTAGAGGTCATACAGGTTACCACATTATAAACAGAATATCCCTGTATCTACTAAAAAAACATAAACAATATTGGAAGATAAATAAAAAGCCATCAATATAATACAAATAATATTAATATTAAATATTTGCACAAGAAAAGTGATACTGTCTTTTAAAATAAAAAAAAATAATTTAAAATTTCATTTTAATTTACAATTATAACATAATAACAAACATTTAAAACCATTATTATGGCAAGTTAAAATAATATTGGCAAAGAGTAAAATATGTTGTAAATTACATCTCATTGCACAATAATTAATTAAATATGTGTTATTATATTTTGTTAGCCTATTTCTTAAATAAACTGTAACATCAAGGTTTGTCAAGTGTTTTACAAAAAGAAATCAATCACAAAAAGAAATTTCAGTCTATCTATCTATTCAAATTTCAGCAAGATCCATTTAGCAATTCTGGTGTGAAAGACAAGAAGAACGTCCATCCTTACAAACTTTCACATGCATAATATTAGAATTTTCAAAATGCTCCACTATACAGTCTTTTGAAAACTTGCTAGCATCTCTCAGACATGCAGGTTTTCACAATGTTTTCCTTCACCATATGACAAGTAATGGTCAGTCATCAGTTATGACTCGCACATAAATATATCAGAGAGGTACAAGCCCTGGTTCTGAACATGCATCGCTGTGTTGTTTATACAAGCGAGCATGTTACAACTGGGCTACCCCTGTTTTCTAAATATATATGTACAGTTCTAGAGGCATAAGCTCAGCTTTGCATTTGTGTGAGTGATAGCTAATAGCTAATAGCCAATAGCCGCGCATCAGAAACCAGTTAAAACAGGTTTAAACCAATCTCGCAACGTTTATCCGTATCGTTGTGCCTATCCATACACTGCACTCACACAAATGCAAAGCTGAGCTTATGCCTCGAGAACTGTATTTAGGTGTAATTCTCTTTAAAAACTAATAATAAAGAATCTTTTCACATTAATTTTCTTAATAAAAATCTATGCATATTTACCTTAACATCTTTGTCCTAGCCTTCTCAGCCTTCTTCCTGTGGATGTACTCCATCAGTACACGCTTGTTCTTGAACACATTACCCTTCGCCTTCATGTACAGGGCATGGTACAGATGCCTGTCAATCTTCTTGGCTGTTCTGTACTTGAGAAGCAGTTTACGAAGTACCCTTTGTCTTTGTACCCACAGTTCCTGACAATGAAAGATACTTATATTTTCATTATAAGTTCATAATAATAACCTATGAGGTATTAAATATCTTAAAATTTTATTAAACAATTGCATTTTACTGGTTTTATTACAATAAAAGTTAATATGTATTAAACAAAAAAGTCATAATAAGTAACATTTTATTCGAATGTTAAACTAAAAATTTAATTTAAACTATCATTTTATTAATTAACACTTATAAAATAATATTGACATAGAAAAAAAGGCTGTTAGAAAATTACAACTAATTGCACAATGTTAATGTCCTGCTTCTAAATAGTACTTGTCTATGGCATACATATTTGTGTATTTACAAAGTAAGAAAAAAGCAAAATAAAACTATTATTTTATAACAGACAACATTATTATATATTGATAAATTTTTTAGGACTAATCTCACTCTCACTTTGCTTGGGTTATCCCTATTTTCTAACTTAATTGAGGGAAACTTATTGTTTTCTTAAAAAACAAAGGTAGCCTAAAACATTAGCGATCAGCTTGTGAAAGTCCCCTTCAAAATTTAAGCAAGTGTTTCAGAGATTAGCAGGAAAAAACACAAACAAAATTGTTAAAAATTGTTTTTCATATTTGTACAGTATAAAATTACACATAGATTTAGTAAAAATCTTGTTATGTTGAATTTACAAACATATTCAAACTTTATTAATGACACAGATGATTAAAAAATTTGACTCACTTTTTGTGGCATACGGGCATTGGCAGTACCTCTTCTTTTACCAAATCCGCAATGTCTTCCCTTTCTACGGGCTTCAGTGTTCTTACGAACGCGGGCACGCGAGTGTACAGCAACAGGCTTCTTGATGACGAGACCATCCTTTATCATCTTACGGATGTTCTGTCCTGTGGATGATATTCATCTAAATTACTACAAAACCAAATACTCTCAAATATATATTTACGATTTGGGAGCAACAATTTTTTTAATATTGGAAATATATAACTAGTAAAATTTAAATACATATTGATGAAAAATTTAATCCTATGAATATAATGTGCTCATAATTGCGCTGGATAATACTGGCTGATAAGGGTTTCTTTTAATTTTCATTAATATTTACAAAAATCTATTAACTTTATACAATATCTGTCGTTTTTTTTCATGTAAATTACATTTCTATAGTGGGAATCTGAAACTAATTAAATCACATGGTTATAAAAAATACTTACGGGAATTGGTGTTGGCGATTTCATTGATTTCATTTGGATCCAACCACACCTTCTTTTTACCACATCGCATAACAGAGGCTGCAAGCCTCTTCTGTAGTTTTAAGGAACTGAAAATGAAGAAATATTTTTATAGACCACATGGTCTTACGGGCCGATTGTTGACAATCACATTTACTAAAAATTTGGCACTCTGGTGCATAAAATATATTATACACTTACGCTTAGCTATTAAAGTCATATTATATATAATTTTTACCATTACAATTCAATTAAAAACCATTAATTTTTATAAAACTAACCTCATCGTGACACGGTGAGCTCCAACGCATACAAGAAAGAAATATGGCGGTCTTAAAACAGATAATCTAGGCGTAGCAGACGCTTATAGATCACATAATAAATGTATTATCTATGGTGAATGAAGATTATACTTAAAGTCGAAGTGATTGAAATACAATTACAAAAGAAATCGTACGGAACGAATAAAAAATGCAACTGAATTTTACATTTATAATATCTATATAAATTATAAATTAAATATAATTCGCGTCATGTAAAATGAACGCTAGCTGTCAAGTTGCGCAGATGCGATTTATCGGCCAATTTGGTGGCATAGAGAAAAGTAATATTATACCATAGTAAAAAAGAATGACAAAGTAGGGCAACTTCATACAATGCGTTTGTATTTGTACGCGCGGCTTGTATGTGTGCGTCATAGTATCTTTACGTTGCCGCACGCACACTCAAACAATATCTCGAACCGTTTATCATTGCGCCAGTCAAGGCTGACGCCGCAAAAGTTTCGCGCGTCACTGTTTTTCACTATATGAAAAATGTGTGATATTCGTAGAAGAACTTATTGCTGTGTGTTTGGGTGTCTAAATTCTTTATCGATTCCAGAGTTGTCTTTGTTCAGATTACCTACTGAACAGGAAAGGTAAACAAATCACTTATTCTAGCATATAATTTATACTTGATGATGAAATACTTATGTAGGTACTTTTATTTTTGTTGTATTAGTTTATTATTTGAAAAGGATGTGATATGATTTTATTAATATATTATACTTTTAATTTTTTTTAATTGTTACTAAAAGCATATTTATGTTTTTGTTAACGCAAGCAATTAAAGGATTTATTTTATTTATTTACACAAATAAAATATCTAAAAATTTCGAGATAAATCTAACAAACAAACATTTTTAATACTATTTTCTACTGATATATCAGTTAAGCAAGTAACTACAGGCCTAATAAAAATAATCATAAACATGTAGAAACAAAATGTTTTTCATTCTTAAATGTATATAAATAATAAATATTTTTTAATAACACATTTCCCGGCCCAATGCCAATTTCTGAGCACTGAATTAAAATTTAGCTACAGTGACAACCCTGTGACAGGCAACTATGGTAACTATGACAGGTAATTATATCGCAGATTGGGCCGAAGTTGCCCTACTTTGTCATTCTTTTTACTATGATTATACTTTTAATTTGGTGGTAAGACGCGGGGCGCGGGACGATGGTGCACGCGTCGCATGATTTTCGACTCGCTATTGGTTTGTCAGTTTAAAATACCATCGCGCACACATAAGTTATTAATGATGATTTTATATAAAAAATAGTGAAAAAATATTTTTGACGTATATTGTTTTATAAAGAGAGAGTCTAATAATAATGCAGTTAATAATTACAAAATATATATTAAATGAATTAATTTAATTTTTTGTAAGTAGATTAAACATTCTACACTGAATCAAACATATTTTATTAATTAATAGAATTCTATTTAATGACATTCTATCTAATATATTTTTCAATGTACCTACCAATAATCAATATATATCATGAGCGAAAGGCTAGTTCAAAAATAAAGAATAGGCTTAGGAATTTCGTATGCGAATGTACCGATGCGCAAACACTTAGCTTTAACTTTATTTAGCGTAAAACGCACGCTAATCTCAGGAACCTATAGTTTTTGAGATTAGCGCCTTCATCCAAACAAACATACAGACTCTTTATAACATTATTATAGATAAAATTTTAACTTAGTCAAATCTAAACATGTCATTATTATAGATACACAGGTGACATAGGTCAGACTCAGATAAATCTATAGTTAATAGAATTTTTATCTGGCTGTTGTCTGTCCGTCTCCTTGTGAGCGCATCTCGAAGAAACCGCTGGACAGATTTTGATAATATTTATGAGGATGATTACTGGTTATCTGGATACATAAATTACAGTATAGGTACTATTCCCATTTCTGAGAAATAAACTCTATATATTATTATATAACATACATTATTATATATACACCTATGTGTATAATACAAAATTTGTGACACCTAGCTATCGCCTGCAAAAAGTAAACACTAAACAGTGAGACAAGGTGTACGCATTTATAATAGAATGCCACAGTCCATTTTGAGCTCGCCCTTCAAACAATTTAAATCTGCAATTAAAAATATATTATTAATTAAAGCTTATTACACGATAGCAGAATACTTTGAAGATATAAATGTACGGATTTAATGTCTGGTTGGGTCTCACGTAGGATAAATAGATGATTATTGTATTGCAATATTGTATCCAATTTTATTTTAAAAGAGCAACTGTTGAGTTCCTAGCCGGCTCTTCTCAGCAGAACTGCCTTCCGAGTCGGTGGTAGCTTCCTCACAGACTGATATTTATTTTAAAGTTTAATTATGTAAAAATGACGATTCAAAAGTACTTGTAAAAGTCTAGGAAGTAGGGACGAACTCGAGCGGAGCGAGGTTGAGTAGCTAGTTTATCTGTATAAAGATAGACGTCCGCGTCAGTTCACTGATCACTCAAATCATAACGCAAAAGTATTATATATGTAGCAATATACTCTATGGCAAAAGTTAAAAAGTCAAAACCATGTTAAAAGTCAAAACTCAAAACTTGTTTTGAAAACTGAAGGTCCGAGAGAGCGAATCATAGATTATACACAATCTTTCTAGACAACTATTAATTATTAATGACGTTCGTAAATCGTAATTCGTAATCGTATTTCGTTCATCGTTATTCGTTAGTAAATGTATGGGCACGGTGTAGTGAAGTAGTGCTGTTTGTATTGTAGATAAATTGAGTACGCGTTATATTTTAATTTAAAATGTCTACAAAAATAAATCCTGACTTACAAAAAGAGAGGGATCAGTGCACTTTTAGTGTGAAAGAATTAACTCATCTTATTGATGGAGGTGTTGAAAAAACAGAAGAAAGGAAAAAAAGAGGTAATCATAGGAACGGGTTAAGAATTGTGCAATAAATTGAGTAATTATTAAATGATTTGCTTTTACTAGTTTTAAGTGCTTAAGTTTACTTGTTTTATAATACTATTTTTATGTGTACACTTAATTGTAAACAAAACATTATTTCTGTTTTAAAGATGACATTTCATAGAAGTTTATTTGTAACTTCTCATTTTTTAATATTTAAATTACTTGGAATTAAATGTTGGTTCAATGTTCATAATTTATCATGTATTAAATAGAGATTAAAAAATAAATCTAGCTTTTATCTGATATTATCATAAAATCTTTCTACAATCAAAAAATTACATAATTTGTGATTGATAATAACATAATACCTACTTGATCTTGATTTAATGATTTTTACCAAAAAAATATAATTTAAAATGTATTTTTTTTTTACTGTAGTCTTTAATATATATAGAATATATAATAGAATTTCTTAGCTTAGTAGAACAAATTTGTTGCTGACGACATAGTACTATTATTACTAAATAATAAATATGCAGCCACCAAACAATGTTTTTATCTTTATCTTAAATGTATACAGCAATGTGCTTGACCTCAAGTTCACATTGACATAGGTATACAATGTACTGTTGCTAATTTATGGAAATTACCTAAATAATATATTGTTAATGTAACTACATCAATTAGTCAAAGTATTTTTTATATGCCAATAAAATATATGCTAAATAATGTGCAAGTTTATACATAGATGTGCAATGTACATGATGCAAGCTTTTCCTTCCTCATCTAATTTAGCAAAATGGGAAGATAAATATACAATATGCTTTCTTGTTTTGCATTTATGAATTTAAATAATAAACTTATTCCCATCATTTTTTTTAATTCACATTAAGTCAAGAATTATTCATTATAATTCTTAAACAATGGTAAAATAAAAGAAAAATGATAACAAAACTTATCTAGATTCTGGTTGCTCTCATGTCATCATGGTGTGGTTATGAAAAAGTTATTCATATTGAAAAAACTTCAGCAAATCTGATAATTAATATTTTCTTATAGAGGAAATGGTACTTAGAGAAAATATTCACAATGATACAGTGCCAGCAATTTATTTAAGTCACAAGGAAAAATATGAGTTAGCAACGAAAAAGGCATGCTATCTCTTCAAAATGATAAGAAGATTGCAGGAAGAGGAGAATGCTGGCATGGACAATTATTTGTAAGACAATTTAAATATTCTACATGACATTAGGGAATTAATTTGTGCTTAACTGGCATACTTTAAAGCCATTGACAAGAGAGTATTTTAAACTTAATATATAATAATTAATAGTACATTTTTGCCTTCAGAGCAGTTTTAGGTGGATATTTAGGCTCGGCAATTCTTGGAGATGGCTCACCCCTTACTCTACATTATGTGATGTTTATACCAACTGTGATGGGTCAAGGGACGGTAGAGCAACAAGCTTATTGGATTGGAAGAGCTTTTAATTTAGAAATTATAGGAACTTATGCTCAGGTAAGTTTTGTTTTTATATTTCATTGTAAAGACATGAATTTACTCATACCACTTATTAGGAAGTGGTTGTGTATTGGCTCAGCGGCTAGAAAAGCCAGTATTGAAATAAATAAACTACTGAAACCCAATGAAACCTCTCCCATCTTATTGAGTCATCACAGGATCGCTTATGCATTCATCCTCGACACCCTAATGGCAGGTCTGCCGAAACAAACCACACAATGAAGGGGCTGCACCACAGTCCACTCTGCAAGTGGCCACTCACATGTGCGTTTCTTAGCTTCACGCCTGGCTGGTTTGTTTGATGCTACTGAGCCCTCTACCACGATAATTTGAACGATGTTGGGAGGAATATGAACCTAACTGCCTAAACCTAAAATATGTTATATCGGTTACTTGAAAGTCAACTGTGAGATTTAATTTTATTCATCTATCACAAAGGTCATTGACATTGTTGAAAAATATGTATTAAAATTAAACAACTCGTAAACCAATAACACAAAGTCGTCAAAAACAAGTCATTATTCTATTTGAATTTCAATGAACAATGATGCAAAATTTAAAAATACTATATAAATAAAAAAAACTATATGTTCACATGAATATATGCAAATTGTTAGTGCTAATATTAGCTTGTTATTGTGTCAGTGCAATAAACTACTCACTTCCCCTTAGATTTAATATCGTACACATAAACACAGTTAGGTACACTCAATTATGTATGAAGTCGGTTATAAATAGATTTTAGAGGTAGGTACGTTTTAGGTACGTTTACGGGTTAGGTACAATTTATTGTTTTTCAGAGGTAAGCGGAACATGATTTCTTATTCAAAAGAAAAGTATCTGATAATTAAGTCCCGTCAAAATCGGTCCAGCCGTTTCGCAGATATAAGAGACAGACAAACAATTTTTTTCTTGTTATTTTGACATTACAAACAAATACATATACTTTAATTTGATTTATCATGTTAGATTCTATGGAGGCTTTTGCCATCAATGAAATTGGGTTAAATTAAATCGTTATTATACACACGAGTTATCCTTGTCTACTCTTGTAACTTAATTTTATTTGTTCTCACTTTTAGCAGTCAATTTTTATTGGCTGTTAGCTCAGTGTTTGATAATTATTATTAAACGCCACGTTTATCTCTAGGATAGTTGTTCCGTCTCAAAGGTCAGTCGGAACATTGCGTAATTATGCAAAAAGTCCTGTATAATTATGATATACCTTACATTGCGTTGTACATTTAATTAATATATCCAAATATGAGTGTGTTTGTTTGATTGTCCTTTCTTCACGTCAAAACATTGGTGTGATTTTATGTGTACAGATAGAGAAGTCTAGATATATATAAAGATTTTATTTACCGTGGAAAATTGTCTCAGTCTCACTGAAATATAAGTTATAATACTCCCTACCTATTCCACTAACCGTTAACACGAGAATTAACCACTGTATTTTTAATCTAGTTAAAAAATCCATTAAGTATATAGTTTCTATTTTAAAACGAATCTAAATAGAAGTTACTAAAAAATAAAAATCCTTATTTTGTTGTCAGACTGAGCTAGGCCATGGTACATTTATCCGTGGCTTAGAAACTACCGCCACATATGACCCAAGCACAAAGGAGTTTGTACTGCACAGTCCCACACTAACTTCATACAAATGGTGGCCTGGAGGATGTAAGTACTAGGTTTTTTAATAGCTATAAGTTTTCCTTAGTTTAACAGAATGTTTACTGTGCCAGCGGTCGCGGGTTCGAGTCCCGCTGAGGGCATATGAATGTATTTAAAGGTATACGTCTGGTATTCATAACCCTTGTAGCTTACTGTGGATTGGATTTAGATGGTGTTGTGAGTTAAAGTCCCAATATGTTTATTATTTATTTTTCTTTTACAATTAATAATAATTATTATTTAAGTTTAAAAAAATATGTCCTTGAGCAACTTAATATGATAATCGTTAAACGAACGAAATGAGCACAACCTCGAAGATTTTATGAACTGCCATTAAATAGCTTGCTTAACTATTAATCTTCCGACACCTTCATTAGATCAATTCCTTTCTCTATCTAATGTAAGTAAATAGAAACGAATGGCGACATTGTCAAATTAATCTGTGCTCACCTGGCACGTTTTGAAGCCATCAACAAGAAAATTGAATTGAATAAACTAATGGAAATAACACCCTTCCAAACCCAGCTAACCCTTTAGTTTTGAAAAATCTACTTGTTAACAAATTCAAATTGTAAAAAATCGTCATGTTGGAGGAAATCAGGCTTATTAGGCAGGTGGTAGACTCATGACGTTCAGTAAGAAATTGTAACAATTTTTATGCTGAATAAAATATTTTGGATTTAAAAAAGCAATTCGCTTGTAGACGAAAAAGTAGTTAAACTACTTTTATAAATAAAAATAAATAAATATGTTAGGTAGTGTCCGACGGAATATTCGGTTTCGGTTTCGGTTTCGGTCGAGTTTCGGCAAAAAAACGAGTTTCGGTTATGTTTCGGTTTCGGCAGCAAACCTGCCGAAACTACGACCGAAACCGAAACTGCATTCGGAAGTTTCCGCGCTGTGCTCGGGTGTGTTTGGCGCGGTAAATGACATCTAATCCAAGTGACGATGACATTTGGCCGCGTCCACGTGCGTAATCATGTCGTAACCTGTTTGTTTGCAGTGCATTTTGTTTGTTATGAGTTTTCGTGTGATATGTTTTGAATTCGATAAGTTTTATCATGTGATATAATATAAGAGTACCTCGAAAAGTAATTTAATATAACAAAGGAGTACCTAGATTATAGTACAATCAAGTTTACCATAAAAAATTAAAAATCTAAACATTTTGTGGTTAATTTAACTCTTTCGCTAATGCTATATGTAAACAAACATTAGTTAGGTGCATGGTATTTACTATGTGCTTTAGTGGTGATAATATTAAGGATTTAGAGTATCGCGTTCAATTTAATAATTCTTATGTAGGTACCAATATAATAATTGTTTTTTTACAAATTAACACTTATAATTAAACGAGTAGATACCTACCTGGTTATCCGTATAAAATTAACACTTATATTTATTATACTAATTAAAACTGACTGATTATAATACATTTTCTTTATTTTTATCTGAAAACATGATCCTTATAAGAAAGTTTCGGTTTCGGTTTCGGTTTCGGCCGAAACTGAGACCGTTGCCGAAATTCGGTTTCGGTTTCGGTTTCGGTCGTAAAAACCAGTTTCGGTCGGACACTGTTAGGACATTACACACAGCGCTATCTAGTACCTAGTAGTTAAGCTACGAGGCTTGTGTTACGGATACCAGATGGTATACTAAATATATAACTTTAAATAAATACATATTATGAATATAAACACCAATGACAAATATATGCCCCCAGCGAGACTCGAACCCGCGACCGCTGGCGCAGTAAGTAGGGTCACAAACTGAGCCAAACGTGACGTCAATATTGATATTATTATGATATTACAATTAAATAAATGTTGAGTTATAATTTATTCATCTATAGTAGGAAGATTACGTAAATCGTTTATTCACTTTAAGTTGTAACTTTTGCGAGGGGCGTTATATAACACGTAGTATAATACAATATGCATGAATCTTGTTTTAAATTGTTAATATTAATTATTGCTAATTATTTGAATTTCGTAAATGTATTTAACATTTATTTTTTTACTAAAAATTAAGCGCTGTTGGGTTTCTCTGTTATCGTAAATAATAAGTCGGGTTAAATAGAAGTCTAGTTATTTGTCTATATCTATATATATATATATAATGAAAATGGTCTTCGTTTGAGGCTCAATCACGTCTAAACCACTGATCGTATCGACATGAAACTGCCACCATTCGATGCGAAATTTTTCCTAGATGGTTTATGGCTATCTATTTTTTGAATTCCAACATTCCTTCATTTTTTTATTGCTGTTTTACTTTTATGAACATTTATCCCGCTAATAAAAACAAAAGATAAGCATTTTCTCTTGATTCTTTTGTTTTCATGGATTTCAACAGAGTATATTAAACGGATTATGGTTGGATTTATTCAGCTAAGAATCTACTCACGGTAGTGGAGAACGGCTGGACCAATTAGGCTTTTTTTTATAGTCAGAATTGTCAGGAGAAAGTTTTCTATGTAAGAAAATTTTAAAAAAGTCAGATAAAAAGTTAAAAATTTCGATGATAATCGAAGAATTCCCATCTATATAGTCTCTCTACGAAATCTCGGGAACCATAAGACTTAGAAACGTGAAACTTGGTAGGAATATTACTTTTGCTATGTAGAGGTCAGCTATGAATAGATTTTAAGAAATCCATCCCCCAAAGAGGATTGCGGGGGCGTTAACAATGAACAATTCCTGTTTTTAAACTATAGCTCCTATAGACTTCAAATTTGGTAGGAATCTTCTGTAAGAGGTGTAGAAATAGGCTATGAACGAATTTTACGATAGCTCACCCCGCAGGGGGTTGCGGGGGTGGGTATTAACAATTAATATTTTTAATTTTCCAGCTAAAGCTCCTACAAGCTCCAAATTTTGTAGGAATTTTCTATAAGCGAAATATAGCTTCTAAAAATTCTAAATATGGTAGGAATCTTTTATTATTCACATAAAGATCATCTCAAAATGGATTTCAATATAGTCTACTTCCGACAGAAATTGCGGAGGTGGGTGTTAAAATCTAAAATTTTAATTTCCAACCTGTAACTTCTACAGACTCCAAATTTGGTGGGGATCTTCGTGTATGTAGGGATATTTGTGTATTTCCTTACAACAATCGTATTTTTGGCAGCGGAGAAAAAGTCATTGAGAGGTTTCCAAAACTTAACTTTACATGTAGCTATCCAATCAACGGACTAAGAATTTTACATTCATTTTACTTTTGCAGACTACATATCCGACGAATTCTTTTATTGCGTGATCGCGGAAATATACTAGATTATAATGAATGCATTTTCTAAGCACTTGAGATGTGGAAAAGAAATTTAGTTACTTATTCCAATAGAATTCATAAAAAACATGAACAATTAATTTTCTATAAAAAATTGATGTCACGGAGAAAATTTTAGTTAACAGAAAATTCGTCGCACTTGAACCTAGACAAATTTCAACTTCACATATGAGACTTGCAATTACTTTAACTTAAACGATTTTAACGAATTTAACTTTAACTTAAATGATTGCTCATTGAAAGTTACAATGAATATTAGTGAGAAAAATCACCTGGATGGAAGATACAGGCTAAATCGATGGAATTTGGAATTTGTGTAAGTCTAAACAATATCGATGCTTACAGTTCTATCCGCGGGGCCTATTTATGTTCATACAAAAATAAAAAAAAGGAGAATAATAAAAATATGGAAAAAAAAATAAAAATGAAACATAAAATGTAATTTATTTCCTTTTTCAATTCGCCCAGCGAAGCGGGCGGGAAACGGCTAGTCTTATATATAAAATTCTCGTGTCACGGGGTTCGAACTTGAACTCCTCCGAAACGGCTTGACCGATTCTCATGAAATTTTGTGAGCATATTGAGTAGGTCTGAGAATCGGCCAACATCTATTTTTCATCCCCCTAAATGTTAAGGGTAGTCCACCCCTAAATTTTTATTTTTTATTTTTTAGACATTTTTTTTTCTACAGATCAACCCAATGAAAGCAATTAAAAAAATGAACGCGGGCGAAGCCGCGAGTACAGCTAGTATAATATAATATACATTCTCAATGAGTCGAATATTTACATTATATATTTGTATTAAAATTCTATTGAAATATGTAGTTAATATACTTACGAAACTTTTTATTGTATGAAAATGTCTCGTCTCCGTACGTAACCGTAGGTAAAACGTACGAATATTCTTTACACGAGTTTATTATCGGTACAATAGACTAATTGGTATAGATAAATTAGTGCTAATCAAGGACAATTAATAAATCAATACATTCTTTCTACTTATCTATTCAGAAATCAAATACTAATTTGATTTAAATAATTAAAAAAAAAAGCTTTTTATGGGTTAAGAATTATGATCAGTGACATAGAAATCATATTCGATATGAACCTACGACTTTACTCACCCAACGTAACCTTTAAGAGGCAAGTATCTCAATAAGTATAATGTGAAAGCGAGATATAAAAACAATAATTACGGCACAGATTTTAATTAAAATTTAAAAAATTTATTATATACTTGCGAATCACCCTCGCTTCGCTCGGATTCGTCCCTGGGTTTAGCGTCAGCGATGCCACCGGTTCCGCTGGTTAAAACAAATAAAATTTCTACCTCCTCCTTTTTTGAAGTCGGTTAATAAGTAGCCTAAGTAACGCCTTATAACGTTAGCTTTCTGCGAGTGAAAGTGTCGTCAAAATCGGTCCAGCCGTTTCGGAGTCTATAACCCGGAACAAACAGACAGTCAGACAAAAATTTAAAAATTGTTTTTTTTTGTTACTAGTATCGTATATAATATGTATTTTCATATGCATTTAGTGAAAAGCTGTTAATTTGAAATTAAATACAGACACTCTAATTTTATTTATATGTAATATATTTTACTTGCAAAATTTTGATTGGTTAGTATTTTATTCAAATATAAATTAGTTGTTCAGTGTCTCTGTCGCGATTTTTAAATCGATTTTCAATAAGTAGACTCGAAAACCGGACTTCGAAAGTTGGCGGTTTTGCACCTCAGTGCAACGCGCCGGAGAGCATGAAATGCCATTGAAGTCACTTGTTATTAAACTTTCTTGAGTGGCTTCGAATGAATAACCTACTATCGTCTATGGCATGTTAAAGTGAAAGCAATATATACTTATCTATACATAATATGATGAATTTCTAACTGAGTCGAATCTATATTTATGAAGTGAAACTTCTTTAGAATCGTTGTGATTTCCTCGATGAAACGAAAAAATAAGTCCATAATACCAGGCACTCAGAGACGGGGAAGAGGTAGCCTTAGTTAGATGTTAGATCTCGCCCACCGCGAGTCAGTGACATTTCTATCTCTGTCTAACTCGTGGGTGTGACTTCGCGCCATCTCCCTCTCTCAACGAGCTTAGACGGGGTATTTAGTATAAATATAAACGAGATTTATAAATTAGTTTGCCAAAGAAATTTTACTTCTGACAAATGTACTTTGTACACACACACTTTTTTTTGGATAATTTTATTTAAATATTCATTATTATAGATACAGAGGCCAAATCTATAGTTTTACAATTTTTGTCCGTCTGTCTGTGAATTACACCACACATTACCAGTAAACTACTGGATAGAATTTGATGAAAGTTATTATTATATTCTTTATTGCACATAATATAAACAGTAATGCAAGTACAGTTCGCGTCACGTAAAAAGAACGCTGGAGGAAAGTGGTGGGGGGTGTGTTTGCGCATGGGTATATTCGCACACGAAATTACTAAGTCTATTCTTTTATTTTTGAACTAGCCTTTCGCTCGCGACGTATATTGGTCATTGTTAGGTACATTGAAACATATTAGATAGAACGTTATTAAATAGAATTCTATTAATTCATAAAATATGTTAGATTCAATGAAGAATGTTTAATCTAATTACAAAAAATAAATTAATTCGGTTAATATATATTTTAACTGCATTATTATCAGACTCTTTCTTTGTAAAGCAATATACGTCATAAATACGTTTTCTTTATTTTTGATATAAAATCATTTCGTAGTTAATAAATTTTGTGTGCGCGATGGTATTTTGAACTGACGAACCAATAGCGAGCCGGAAAGCATACGGCGCGTGCCTCTACGTCCCACACCCCGCGTCTTACCACCAAATTGGCCGATAAATCGCCTCTGCGCAACTTGACAGCCAGCGTTCTTTTTACATGACGCGAATTATACAAATTTAATTTGCAACGGTGGACTAGTTAGTTAGTTATACGGGTCAATTTATCACTACATAGTATAAAACAAAGTGTCCTATATCCCTTTGTACGCTTAAATCTTTAAAACTACGCAACGGATTTTGATGCGGTTTTTTTCATAGATAGAGTTATTTAAGAGGAAGGTTTAAATGCATAACTAGCGGATCCCGCGGCTTTGCCTGTGCTAAATCTAGGAAAAAGCCCAAGCGAAGCGAGGGCGAGTCGCTAGTAGAAATTGTAGGATACTTTTTACTGTGAAAAAAATATCACATCTTTGCGAAATATTTCCTTAGGATAGAATTTACCAAGCGAAGGAACCGAAGCGGAGAGAAGATGAGTAATAATTGCAAAAAAATCACGGCCGAATATAATAATTTTATCGTGCCACGTACTTCATTATTAAATTCATATTTTGCATTATAATTTATAATATTCGGGTCATTAGTTTATAATATTATTATTTATATCATAGTCAATGAACCGAAAATATTTTTAATTATTATTTATATCATAGTCAATGAACCGAAAATATTTTTATGTTATTCATCCGTCCGAATAGCAGCTTTTATCTCTACGCCATTAAATATATATTATTTGTTATTTAATTAGGTTATCAGAATAATATGAGAGCGCATTAATAATATTTTCTAAATATGAAAGCCAACGACAGTTCATATTGGTCATAGTATGTTTACGATAAGCAAGTAAAATGGGAACATAAGATTTATAGTAGTAATAATTATTTTTCCGTAAAGAAATTTCAACCACTACATATAGGCACTTTGAAAATTACATCATTAGTAGTAGTAAAAAGTATACTACATATTATGTACTAAAACCAACTTTTCTGAAAATCTGTCGAGGAGTTTTCCGTTTCCGTTTTTTTTTTCCGTATTAATATGGTAAGTATGTATACATTACACATACTTTTCAATTTAGTACTTTTTTAAACAAAACAATATTTTTATGCATGGGTACATTCGCCCACGAAAGTACTAAGCCTATTCTTTTATTTTTGAATAATATTATATATTATGTATATTGGTTATTGGTAGTTACATTGAAAAATATATTAGATAAAATGTCATTAAATAGAATTCTATTAATTAATAAAATAAGTTTGATTCAGTTTAGAATGTTTAATCTACTTACAAAAAAATAGCTTTATATATTTTTTTAAATTATTATCAGACTCTCTCTTTTTAAAACAATACACGTCAAAAATATTTTTCCCTTTTTTTATATAAAATCATTTCGTAATTAAAAACTTTTGTGTGCGCGATAGTACTTTGAACTGACGAACCAATAGCGAGCGGGAAAGCAGGCGGCGCGTGCCCTGCCCACAGATGTTTAACTTTTTTTCTTTTTATTTTGTACAATAAAGATTAATTAAATAATACCTTATAACATGCTATTGGCCTCCCTCGTCAAAATCGGTTCAGTCGCTTTGGAGATTACCTACCCGAAAGAAACAGAGTCACACAAAATTTTCATCATCATCTTATATGTACCACATACTTTTACTTTAACTTTCACATGCATTTAGTAAAAAAGTTGTTATTTTAATTTTACAAACAGACACTTGTCTATTATAATATGTAGGTATAGATTATTGAACACGTGATAATATCTAAACAAAACACGATGTTTTTTTCTATACTAATTATTTTAGAGTCACATTGGTATTTGCAATTATTTACAATGTAAATTTATATTTATTTAAAATATTTTCCTTTATTCACACGTTCACTACTAGAACCATGGACCTAAGAAACTCTGATTTATTTTAAACTATACAAAAAAAACTTATAAATCGTACTGTTTATTAATTACACGTATAATTTTATTTCATCAGTGGCACACACAGCAAACTACTGTATTGTTATGGCTCAACTGTACACCAAAGGGAAGTGCCATGGCATACACCCCTTCATAGTTCAGCTCCGAGACGAAGAAACCCATATGCCACTTCCTGGCATTAAAGTTGGCGAGATTGGCGCCAAGCTTGGCATGAATGGCACTAACAATGGCTTCCTGGGCTTCGACAAAGTGCGAATACCCAGAGATTATATGCTGATGAAGAATGCGAAAGTGTTAGAGGTGGGTGTAATTAAAAATGTACAAGGTTTAGAGTAAATTTTTTAGAATCTAAACTTTAGATACACGTGTCTTGTAATTTTTGATTGAAACATTGATTTTTGTAAAAAATGTCAACGAGTTCGATTTTTGTATAAACTTATATGCTAATGTCATCTATACATATTATAAAACAGTAACAAAACGAAATTTGTATATATATACATATACTTTAAAGACTTACTGTTACCTATCATATCTATAGTAATATTATAAAGCCGAAGAGTTTGTTTGTTTGTTTGTTTGAACGCGCTAATCTCAGAATCTACTAGTCCGAATTGACAAATTATTTTTGTGTTGGATAGTCCATTTATCGAGGAAGGCTATAGGCTATATTACATCACGCTATGACCAAAGGAGCGGAGCATCATAAAAAATTTGGTTTCCGGTCTTTAGAACGCGTGCGAAGCCGCTTGAAATGCTAGTACGTAATATAGGTCTATATTATGTATACTCTCAATAATTATCTGTAAAACAGTTAGTACCTACAACAGTAGTTTCAAAAGGTAAAGAATGGATTTTAACTAAAACTACAAGAAAGTTTCATCACTACTAATATTATAATTAAAATATTTTAACAATTGAGTGTTAATGATGGCTAAATTTTTATAAATCTGCTTATCAAAACAATATTTTAATTCGAAAATTGTATGGAGGCTTCTGAAAAGTCTCTCCAAACTACAAGTACAACTAGGCAGTCTGTCTGTCAGTCTATCTATCTATCTATCTGTCTGTCAGTCTATGTGCTCTTTTAATGTGTAGTATATAAGCAATTTCCCGTAACTCTTATAATTGAGAAAATAAAAATTAAAAGTGCGTGTATACAAAGTACACATGTCAGAAGTAAAACTTCTTTGGCAAACTAATTTTTAAATCTCGTTTATATTTATACTAAATAACCCCGTCTAAGCTCGCTGAGAGAGGGAGATGGCGCGAAGGTCACACCCACGAGTTAGACACAGTTAGAAATGTCACTAACTCGCGGTGGGCGAGATCTAACTAAGGCTAACTCTTCCCCGTCTCTGAGCGCCTGGTACTATGGACTTATTTTATCGTTTCATCGAGTTTGAAATCACAACGATTCTATAGAAGTTTCACTTCAAAAACTTGTAAATGTTCGAAAGGACGGCACCTACGTGAACGCGCCCAGCTCCAAGCTGGCGTACGGCACGATGATGTTCGTGCGCGTGATGTTGGTCAACGACGTGTCACGGTATATGTGCAAGGCGGTCACTATAGCCACGCGGTACTCCGCCATTAGACGCCAGTCGCAGCCCAAACCTAAGTACGTTGTGTTTTTTTAATAATATTTTTATGATGATTTAGGTATGCATGTTGGGATATTACACTACAGTTCTTGAGGCAAAAAGTGATAGCTAAAAGCCAATAGTCGCGCATCAAAATCCAGTTAAAACGGGTTTAAACCAATCACGCAACGTCTATCCGTATCGTCGTGCCTATCCGTACACTGCACTCACACAAATGCAAAGCTGAGCTTATGCCTCGAGAACTGTACATACTTCTTTTTCAACATTTTTCTATAGCTTACTTGTGGTCAAGCGTTACTGGATGACCTTCGCATTTTAAATATTAAGAAAATCTTCGTAAATTATCATGAATTTAGAATCGAACTTAATTCACAATCTTTGGTAACTTATTTTTAATTATTCCTAGGCCGAAATTTTTTTATATTGTTTTTTTGTTACAAAAACCTGGAAAATTCAAAATTAAATTATTATTTTCTGAATTTTCAACAGTGAACCAGAGCCCCAAATCTTGGATTACCTCACTCAACAGCACAAACTCCTGATCGGCATAGCCACTGTACACGCCTTCCGCTTGAGCGCGGACTGGCTTTGGCTGATGTACAATAACGTGACCGCTGAACTGGAAGCCGGGGATATGGAGAGATTGCCAGAGGTAATCTATACTAATATTATAAAGAGGAAAGGTTTGTATGTAAGTATGTTTGTAACGAACTGGCTCAAAAAGTACTGGACTGATTTTAAAAATTTGTCACTGATTAATATAGGCTATTTTAATTGCAAGAAAAATAAGGATCTCTATTAAAACTACAATAACAGGAGATTATAATATTATTATATGAAATAAGTAGCCGCGCGGCTTAGGAGTATATTAAAACTGGAGTAATTTTGGAGAATTTTCAACCCAGCGAGTGATCGAATGAAGCTTAGTACCGATTAAAAAAATGTACGCGGGCGAAGCCGCGCGTACTGCTAATAAATCATATTTTTTAATACAAAACTCGTCTCCCTTGTGCTATTAATTGGTTATATAGCATTTACAGACATTTACTTAAATTTACAGACTTTATACTTAAAAAACCTAACATTTTCTTCTCTATAAGTAACTTAAGCTCGACCCGGGATTCAAACCTATCTCACTTATAACAACCATACATATATAATACAGATAAGTACCTATATCGATGACCAACGAAGCAATTACAATAAATCTGCTTTTTACAAGTCATTATGTATTTATGCAAGTCATTGTATATTATATAAATTGTTTTATGGAACTTTGAAATCTAAACTTCACGCTACATGACGTCATATGACTTATATAATAATCAGACAATTGGTCCTTATAAGTTACTAGCTGACCCGTGCCCATTTCGTTGGGCATAATGTTAATAATCCTTTTTTAGTACAGAGTGTTTAAATAATTTAAATTATTTTATTAATATTAAAAATTAAAAATTAAATTAAATTAAATTAAATTATCTATACTAATATTGAAATACTTTTTGTAACTTAAATATAAAAGTTAGACATATGCTGTCGTTGACTTTTTTGTAGGCATTTTCAAGCTCCACATCTTTTCTCTAGAACTCAAAAATATATCTTTCATAGTTAAGGCAGCGTTCGTAAGAAACGCTTTAATTCGACCGTTTTTTCTCCGATTCACTTTGCAAAACGGACTACCACGTAAAAGCCTTTTTATTTTTCGGTTTTTTATATAGCCTATGACACTCAGCAATAATGTGGCTTTCTATTGGTGAAAGAATTTTTTAAATCGGTTCAGTAGATCCCGAGATTACCCTTTACAATTTAACAAACAAACAAACTTTACTTCTTTATAATATTAGTAAGTATAGATAACCGGGTTATTAATATATTTAATTATTTTATTTATTTATTTATTTAGGATTGTCAACAGAAAATACATGCCTATATAACAAGCCTATATAATATATAAATTCTACGAAAACAATGATAAATTGTTTTTTTTTTTAATTACAGACAATCATAGCGTGCACAATAATACAAAAGAAAAGTTAAAATTAAATTGATGATTTAAGTTAGTTAACAGTTAACAAAAATAAAGATAATTGCAGTAAATTGAATTATTTTTAATGTCACATGATTATGATTAATTAATTAAATTTAATTTAATGAAATACAATTAATAACAAAAACTCGTTTGGCTCAGTTGGTGGTGACCCTACTTCATTCATTTGTTGTGCATGAATGTCTGTACTTCACTCATGGGTGTTTATATTTATAATATGTATGTATTTAAAACTTACATATGTAGTATATCAACTATCTGGTATCCGTAGCACAAGCATCGTAGCTTACCACGGAACTGGATGGCGCTGTTGTAAGAATGTCTCAAAAAAAAATGTCTAAGTACATTTCTTTATAACAAAACACTGGCATTAATGATGAAAGTATTTGCATCTCATAAGTTTTTTACAGTGACCCAATTAAATTTTAACTATTTAACTACTCTACATTTTTTTCACGTTGAGCAAAGCAATAATATACTCGTAAAAGTTAATTTACATTGAATGTATTCGATTAAAAAGTATAATAATGATAACGACTTGTTTTCATTAGGTATCAACATTTTATTTTAAATCGAATTTGTTCATGCTTTTATATCGATTCTTGTTATATAATATCTCGCATTCGTAGACAAAGAAGTAATTTCATTGTTCATTTTCTATTTGCATTATCAGATCGTTCAAAGTTATTTATTTCTTTAGAAATGTTTACACGTTTGGCTCAGTTTGTAGTGACCCTACTTAAAATATTCCAAATTCACCGCCGAGTTAACTCCAAAATCCTATTAGCTCTTGTGTTTAACCCATTTGTTAAAAAACTAGTTAAATTTATAGTGCATAATAAAATAAATCTATAACGTAACTTACGTCTTCCTCACAAAACACGACACTGGCAGAATGTATTGCGTCTGTTAACACAAATCTAAGCCATAGAAAAAAAATTAATGAATTAGTAGACTACCAAAATTGCAAAAAGTAGCAATTATGATGTCATTTATAGACAACTAGCGACTCGCCCTGGCTTCGCCGGGGATCTTCCCTTATTTAGCACAGGCAAAGCCGCGGGATCCGCTAGTTATGCATATAAACTATCTTTTATCTAATATTTTCTTTAAATGCCCTCGAACTAACAGCCTATCCAGAGATACCTTTTCTGTTCCCTTTCATAGAACCAAATATGCCAAGAATTGTTTCCTGACTAGAGTCTGTAACATTTATAATAATTACTACAAGCATCTTGACATATTTGGATATAATTTAAAGAAATTTATAGCTGAACTTAAAAAAAAACACTAGTCTGATAAATATTATTCTTTTTATATTGTAGCTACACATTTTATTCATACCTGTCTTTATTTTACTGTTAGTAAGTTTACTCTGCTATGTTTATGTATAAGTGGAAACTTTATTGGCTAAGTGTATTAATTCTAATGTATTTTGCATTTTATGCTTATATATGCTGTCTGTTTTCCAATTTACAAATAAAAAAAAAAATTACCTTCCTCTTGAATCACTCTATCTATTAAAAAAACCGCATCAAAATCCGTTGCGTAGTTTTAAAGATTTAAGCATAGGGATATAGGGACAGAGAAAGCGACTTTGTTTTATACTATGTAGTGACTATGACATCATTACAATAGCAGACTTGAGGCACTTACCAAGTGTGAGTTGAACTTTAGTGGGGTAACAATGGGGGTTTTCCAATGTGCTGCTTTCCACCAGCTGCACGCCCTGTCCTGCTGCCTCAAGGCAGTGAGTACGTCGGACGCGGCGGCGTGCGTGGAGCGCTGCCGGCTGGCGTGCGGCGGGCACGGGTACATGCTGTCCTCCAACCTGCCGCTCACGTACGGGATGGTCACCGCCGCTTGTACCTACGAGGGAGAGAATACTGTTATGTTGTTGCAGACTGCTAGGTACGGGGTGTGGGTTTGATGTCTGATTGGTTACTAGCTGTGGAAAGTTTTAGTTTACTTTTTACGGACGACTCTTTTTGTAACTTGTACAATATGAAACGACTGGACAGATTTTGATGAACGGAGAAATCTATAGTAACAATTAAAACGCATTATGCAAGTACCTAGTAATAAGTGGTAGCCCAGCGGTAACGCGCTCGCTTGGATAACCGAGTGATGCGGGTTCAAATCCGAGTCCTGCACGTCTTACACCGAGTTGGCGGAACTCGCAATAGGCCAACGCGGTGGACTATGGCCTGATCCCCTCGTATTGAGGGAGGCCCGTGCCCAGCAGTGGGACGTAAAAAAGGGCTGATGATCAAATCAAATCAAAATATTCTTTATTCAAATAGACTTTTACAAGCTCTTTTGAATCGTCATTTTTACATTATCAAAATTAAAAGTCAGTCTGTAAGTCAGTGAGTAAACTACCACGACTCGGAAAGCTGTTCTGCTGAAAAGAACCGGCGAGAAACTCAACAGTTGCTCTTTTCAAATTATCTTACAATTTATCTATTTATCCTACGTAAGACACAACCAGTCACTAATCCCACACATTTACATCTACTCGATATTCCGGTATAGTGTAATAAGCCTTATTCAATAACGTATTTTTAATTTTTGATTTAAATTAACTCAAAGGCAAGTTCAATGATGATGATGTAGGTATCTAGTGAAGGCGAGGCAGCAGGCGGCGGGCGGGGACGCGCTGCCGCCCACCGTACAGTACTTGCGTGCGGCGCGCAGTCACTGGGAATCCTCCGTCGGTGGCATCGTTGCCGGCTTCCAGCGGGTCGCGGCTGGGTAAGACTATTGTTTTTTGAAGTGAAACTTCTTTAGAATCATTGTGGTTTCAAACTCGATGAAACGAAAAAATAACTCCATAGTACCAGGCGCTCAGAGACGGGGAAGAGGTAGCCTTAGTTAGATGTTAGATCTCGCCCACCGCGAGTCAGTGACATTTCTATCTCTGTCTAACTCGTGGGTGTTACCTTCGCGCCATCTCCCTCTCTCAACCAGCTTAGACGGGTTATTTAGTATAAATATAAACGAGATTTAAAAATTTGTTTGCCAAAGAAGTTTTACTTCTGACATGTGTACTTTGTACACACGCACTTTTTTTTGACGTAAAACACCATTAAAATTACTCTGAAATGTACTGGTACAAAAGAAATGGTCAGAAAAGTTCTCCGTTATGTAATAATTTCTTACATTTACGAGAATATTTGACTTTTAAAATAAACATGGATTTTAAATAAAAGTATGTATTCGGATATTTTTTCGGTGTAATATGATTTTTGGGTCCTGAGGTTACCCTAAAAGCAATCTCTTAAAAGGTTAGAGCAATCCTAAGAATGTATAGTCTTATACATTCATAGGATTGCTCTAACCGTCCACTCTGCTGTCAGAGAAGTACCAAGAGCAACACGCCTATAACTATACTATAGTACCCCGCTCACCGAAGTGGGCCACCTCCCTGCGTGTCTCTTGGCTTCCCTCCCGGCTGGGTTGCCGGACGCTAATAATCGCCCCACCCACGACTAGGTGTTTTAAAATAGAAACCTTAATTTTTTTATAGCAGCATAATACCCAAACGATTTAAAAGTATTAAGCCAAATATTATTTTTTTTTTCCAAAAATAACAACTAACTGTACCGTACTGTACAGTTAGTTGTTATTTTTACTAACGTGTTTAAAAACAAAAAACTTGTGTTTTGAATATATGTAATTATAATTTTAGTTTAATCATTTTAATCAATTCTTATTTTTATTTTAATAAATACTATGCAAAACTAAAAATACGAAAACTTTGAATGATTTAAATTTTATACAGTAAAGTTTTTAATTTTTCCAAGAAAATAATTAATTTAGCTAAAATTGTACTTATTATGTATCTTTTGTTCATTGAATGTACTTAGACCATGACTCTTGAAAAAATTATGCACAATAATGTAACACAAAGCGATTGTCTCATAGAAGTGACGTCAGGGACAGAAGCGAAATATTTGCCGATAAAATGTCTATGTGGTGATCACAAACGATGATTTATATGCGTGCACTCCTCTCCTGTTATTGTAGTTTTAGTAGGGATCCTTAATTTTTTCTTGCAATTAAAATAGCCTATATTAATCAGTGATAATGTAGCATTCAAATGGTGAAAGAATTTTTAAAATCGGTCCAATACTTTTTGAGCCAATTCGTTACAATCATACTTACATGATACAAATCTTTCCTCTTTATAATATTAGTATAGATGAAAATACTAAATGTACAAACACATTGTTTTTATTTTTATTCTTAATAATTTCAATAGTCAATAATTAAAAAAGAATAATCACGCAAAACTAATATTATATCTGTAACGTTCATGTTCTGCATTTTCGTATTAAAAGCAAACAAAAAACAATTGTTTATTTAACACACCATAGCTTTATATATTACTAGCTGACCCGTGCCCACTTCGTTGGGCATAATGTTAATAATTCTTTTTAGTACAGAGTGTTTAAATAATTTAAATTATTTTATTAATATTAAAAATTAAAAATTAAATTATCTATACTAATATTAAAAAAACTACTTTTTGTAACTTAAATATAAAAGTTAGACATATGCTGTCGTTGACTTTTTTGTAGGCATTTTCAAGCTCCACACCTTTTCTCTAGAACTCAAAATTATATCTTTCATAGTTAAGGCAGCGTTCGTAAGAAACGCTTTCATTCGACCGTTTTTTCTCCGATTCACTTTGCAAAACGGACTACCACGTGAAAGCCTTTTTATTTTTCGGTTTTTTATATAGCCTATGACACTCAGCAATAATGTGGCTTTCTATTGGTGAAAGAATTTTTAAAATCGGTTCAATAGATCCCGAGATTACCCCTTACAATTTAACAATTTAACAAATAAACAAACTTTACCTCTTTATAATATTAGTATAGATGAGGCTTGTTTTATGGATGATTCCAGACAGTTGATTTTTAGTTACTTCTGTGTAGTGGACAGAGAAGGAACTTTAAATATATAAAAATTATAAACTAGGTCACTATAAAACTTTTAATTTTATTGTGTTAAAAAATTCTAAAAACTATAGATTTTGCTTCTGTATCGATAATAATGACTATTTCAATAAGATTTTCCATAAAATAGATCCAACTAAATCAGATTTTTATTATAAGTATAGATAATAAAGTTTCGCAATATTCACCAAAAGATGGCGCTATGTGGATCCTGAATCGCGCTATGGTTTGGTTCACACCATAACATATAGGTAATTTGGTGACCCACACTCCTCGTGCCTCAATCTATTGAGTAAGGAAATTATTGGGCCCCGGTAACTCTGGGCAATGTCCTAACGGGCGACCGTATTTTTGAAGGGTACAGGTCGTCCCCTTGAGTCGCGGGCCTACTTTGCACGTGACTCGGGTGAAGCGATCTGCCCTTATAATTTAATAATCTTTATTCTTGTTTTTAAAAAAAAATAACAATATTATATTGTGTGTTTCGTTAATATTATTTTAATAATTTTTGATTATTTTTAAATATTTATTATCCTTATTAAAAAAAAGATTGATTATTGTTTTGGAAGTTGGAACAGTAGAGTAATTTTATTAAATTACTTATGATTTTTTTATATTTATTGAGATGGAATTAGCCGACGTGCGAATTATATATACGTATGTATATACTATATACATATATCGCGATCTGACTCTGTTTAGTTATTATTTTTATTAAAAAAAAACTTTCCATATACATATTATGTATATCATATAATGTTTGTCTAAAATAAATAATTTCACTAGTATTATATGCTTGGACCTCCCACTAATTATTATTACCTACCAATAATTTTACATTTGGAAACAATGTTAAATAATTATATATTATGAGTAATGCTTGTTTCAAAAAAATGCTGAATTGTTTAAACGCATAATTGATTAACGTAATCGTACATAGATTATTAAAGTGACGTTAAATAATAACTTTAGCGCAAGATTTATGAAAATAACATAAAATGTGTTTATTTTGGTTACATTTTTATTATCTCATTTTGTGATTTTTTAGCAAGTGCATAAATTATATTATTACGTCTAAATTTTAACTTTCTTCCGTGACCATGATTTTAAACTATCGGTCAAGTTTCGTTCCATCCCATTCCAGACCCGACCAATTTCGAAGACTTTATTCCAAACTATTCTATAGCACTGTAAGAAGTTTTCTTAATCATGAACTGAGGAGATTGTAATATAATGTAAGCGAGATTATGACTAGTATACTGCGATCGGATTGAGAAAGAACTGGACAACTTTACAGTAAGCATTGACTCTAATCATGGCTAATCTAATATCTATACATAATTCTAACTCAGCCAAAATCTTACATTAAATATATTTTTAGAAAATCTCCGAAACAGGTCGAATCCATAGTTTTTAAAATTCTGCTCTGTGACTGCATCAAGTGAATTGTGAAAACGACTAAACAGATTTAGATTAAATTTGGTATTATGATTATCCGGGTCAACGTAATTCTAATAAATATAAATATACTAGCGGACCCTACAGACGTTGTCCTGTACATATAGAAAATTTTTATAAACTTTTGCTCCCGGTGAAATGTTTTAGTATGCATGCGCAAAACAGCGTTGCCTAGCAACGACTTATTTATAATTGAATATGTCATTTATTGTGCAAATGTATAAATAACTAAATAATATAAAAAATACATTATCTAGTGGACCGAATTGTGAATCTAAACCATTCTCGAATACACTCGAACACACACAAAACATTTCATCAAAATCGGTCCAGTCGTTTAGGAGGAGTTCAGTCACATACACACGCACACAAGAAATATATATATTAAGATAAATTCTTTTACCGCAGGAAAATCGTATTTTTGAGAAATCTTAGTTAAAACGTAATTTCCAGTAAAATATAAATTAACTGTTATTTAAAAAAGCAAGTCAAGCGCATCCATGCGCTAACGCTAGTCTAGTTTATTGTTTAGTTTAGACTTTAGGTATTTATATTGGGCCGATCCCGGCGGCACTGCAATGCCGGGCCGATCCCGGCGGCACTGCAATGCCGGGCCGACCCGTGCCGGGAGTGGAGCGAGCCCCGAACATCCCGACGGTTTACAAAAATCAGTTTAATATACTGGTCCCGCAGTGCGGGAACTTTCAGATATTAAGCTGAAAAGAACAGATTAGGGCTTATTTGTTTAAAAAGGGACTTCCCCAGTGAAGGGGTAGAAAAAAAAAGGAGTCAACGAACTATTAATTTTAAATTGCTTATTAAAATATACTATTTTGTTTTATTATTTATTGCCTTATTTGTTCTCTTGAGCCTTGATCTTTTTTTTTTTTTTATAATTTATATTTATTTATTAAAATATTAAGATAAATAACATAATGTAGTCATTAAATTATTGAGACTATACATTTCAAGAGAGCGTTTACATAGTACATAAATAAGGAACCCTAGTCGCATCCACATTAGTTGACGGTGATTACTGCTTATATTGTCGCACTCCGCTGACGTGTTCCACGTAGATGTCTCTGGACCATCGTATCGTGTCGCTCACCATAAACCTTCTCATCATCCCAGCATAGTATTTACTAACATTCATGAGATTGAGTATGTTTTCATTTCTCGAGTTCCAGCCCCCAAGGGTACCAATCATAAAGGCTTCCACCTCTACTCGATAGCCCTGTAGCCTTAGTTGGTCAGCTAGGATGGCGTACTTAGATAATTTTTCCGTCCTAGCAGCAATGAATCCAGATCGTCTATTTTCAAAAGGCACCGTTACGTCGACAATTATGACTTTTTTGCTGGTGTTGTCTCGGATCACGATGTCAGGTCTTAGCATTGCCACCTCCCCTGTGACTCCCTCCACAGTACGGTTAACAGAAACACTTCCAGAGTGCCTGTTGGCCTTTACCAGCCTGTTCACGATGTTGTCGTGTCGTTTCTGCCTAGCTACAGTGTGTACTCTACAGTGGTTTTCGACATGTGGGAGAGTCTCTTCATCAGCTCCACACCTCCGACATCGCTTGTCGATGTAAGAGTCCCATCTTTTTGTGGCATTAAGTGGTAATACATCCAGCCGCGCCCTATGGATAAACCGCCAATCACAAAACCTTGTGTTTCTACCATTGCAGAGAAAGTGATTAGAGTGCTTGCTTTTGGTAGTAACTTCCATCACTTTTCCCTGGTCTGGCTTAGCCGTTACGCGAGATGCGTAGTAATCCGTTAGCCTCATCCTCAATCGCCTATATGCCATGCCCTTTGTTGCTGGTGTAATTGGTTCAGCTTCATTCCACCGCAAAGTAATTTCTTGATTTTCCTCATCCCAGATCCAGCGGATGTTGAATTTGGACCTAATGCGATAGGTTGCCGTGCGAACCTTTGCCCAGAATGATGTTCTTGAAGAAGAGCGAGGCAGATCCAAGTCTCCGGAGAGATAGCGAGCAATATCGATATTGCTAGCAGGTTTCTTCAGGCGTTCGGAAACCGTTTCCTTAAGTAACCTAGACGCTAAGCCACAAACAGTGTCGTCTATTGCATGCAGCATTCGGTAGGCATGAGCTATGCTATATAGATCGTATAGGTCGCTTAGGGGAAGTAACCCTCCTCCTCCTTGCGATGGTGGAATAAATGCCAATTCTGCACTAGCTCGCTGCGGTAGATGAAGCCAACCCTTAGCCACCCTCTTGACGACCTTATCCGCCTCGGTTAAGTGGCTTTTAGATATGTCGCATCCTTGCATTGCGAAGTCAAGTCGAGGGAGGATAAACACGCGCATCGCATCAAGCTTTTGCCATGGAGCAAGAAGAGAGCCATCCAGTTTTCTGGCATCTGCTATGAGTTCCTTAATCGAACTTACAGGAGTTTGCTTCACTTGATAGCCCGTCGGTATGCCCAGGTGCTCATAGTAGTCGTTAGGCCCCAAAGCTTTAACAGCCTCATGCTGGACGAAGAACTCAGTGGGCAGCACTTTACCCGTATCTATATGGAGCGTCGCACATTTGGCGGGGTTGAAGCTGATCCCCACCATCTTCGCTGCAGATTCAGCTGACTGTAGCTGGTTTAAAAGGCCTTCAGCTGTGTCTGCTATTATGGCGATATCGTCAGCGTAGGCCAGACTGGGTATGCGCCTTTCTCCAACAACGAGCCCCTCCCCGGATCTCTCTAGAACCCGTAAGACTACCTCCAACGTTAGGTTAAATATTATCGGGCTCAGAGGACAACCTTGTTTGACCCCTGCTGTCATAGTTATGTTTTATTTTACTACACTTTGATCTTAGCCAAAAGGCCGAGAAGCGATACAAGTAAATTGCAATAGGGGAGACGTCATTATTCGTCAGAACATCTTGCCAGCGCGATGCAGGAATAGCGAAAATATAAACACCGCCATCTATCGGCCTATGGGTACTCCCATGGGTCGATAGATGGCGTGTTTGTCATGTTACACATTGAATAGGATTGGAATTAGAATTAAATGAATATTTTGAAAAATAGAAATTGTGTTGTGTTTAGTTTACAGAATAATGTAAAGCAAAATATTAGTTGTAGTTGTACTAATATTTATGGTACGATTAAAATTATTGTACATAATATTCAATAAATGTAACGTTTAACATAGATATTAATCATAAATGTTTACAGTAAAATATCTTCATCTGTATAAAAATAGCTAATTATTACTACTACACTAAACTAAGTCAGTATACTCTATGAAAAGTCGGCTTTTTACACTAAAAATGAAATAAATAATTTCATTTGAACACAACTCCAGTATTAAAATAAATGTCGAATAACGATGCATAGAGCTATAATTTGCCTTAGTAATATCCGCCAACCTTTGTGTTAAAGGTGTTTATGAAACAATGCTAATGCTAAATATTAATAGCTTTTATTTAATTTTTAAGTGTGTTTCTTATAGGAAAATCGCCTTGTGTGTATCGCAAATTGAAAGACGTCAGAAGTCAGGCATGTCGTATGAGGACGCGTGGAACATGACCTCGGTACAACTCGCATCAGCCTCCGAGGTAATATTAACATCTTCAAATCAAATAATTTAAAATTATGACTTAAATAGAGACTAGATTTAGTCGGAATTGAACTCGCGACCTTCTTGTGGAGACAGCAACGGTGTTTTTAGAGACTTATTCTTATTTATATGCTAATTTGTGTACATTTTATTTCATTCAAAGCTTTTGACCATGGATATAAATTATAATTAATTAATTTTATATTTAAATATGTATAATACATTAATAAGGGTGTGCAATAAAAACCTGTGAACGCTTATAGGATAGTCAAGAAATGATCAATCTTTGTATTTTAAGATTTTATTCAGTAATAAATGCATTTAAATAGCTTTTCAGCTATCAGATTTGCTTACAGTAAAGCGGAGACATTTTTCAATTTGTACTGTGTTGAAAGTATAACAAAATGTTAACACATGCAAAGTCATCGCAGGCGAATACACGAGAATAGCTTATACAGTATATATACTTTAATTTTTCACATTCCACACAAATAACATACATAATCACTACATAGTATAAAACAAAGTCGCTTTCTCTGTTCCTATATCCCTATGTATGCTTAAATCTTTAAAACTACGCAACGGATTTTGATGCGGTTTTTTTTAATAGATAGAGTGATTCAAGAGGAAAGTTTGTATGCATAACTAGCGGAACCTGCGGCTTTGCCTGTGCTAAATCTAGGGAAGAGCCCGAGCGAGTAGCTAGTATGAAAATAAAAGCAGATACATTGTGTACAAAGGATGACTTATCTCTTTAAGAAATCTCTACCAGAAACAGGTGTATATATAAACTATTAACATACATATATGCATAGTACATTCATACATACATACATAATCACTACATATTATAACACAAAGTCCACTGCCGCGTCTGTCTGTCTGGTCGCGATAAACTCAAAAACTGCTGCATTAATAATTACTGCGAGTTTCATGCTGTTTTCAACAATGGATAGAGTGGTTCTCGAGGAAATTTTTATTATATAATTTGTCAAGTTTTATATACATTGACTAGCGGTACCGTCGGTTTCGCTCGTGCTAAATCTAGGGACGTAGACCTAAGCGAAGCGTAAAAATCTTCGTTAAAAAATCTCAGGGAGATTTGTCCATTCGCATTTTGTACATGTAACTTGATAAACCTCCCCATGGTCGGCCCATCCAGTCTTTCCTCAAATACCTTCAGGATTCTGTTCCTCACCCTTTGTATTACTGACGCCACTTTCTTACGCATTATAATGTTGACGACATGTTTGGCTCAGTTGTTAGTGACCCTACCTTTTGTGCCAGCGGTCGCGGGTTCGAGTCCCGCTGTGGGCATTCATTTGTTGAGCACGAATGTTTGTTCTACAGTCATGGGTGTTAATATTTATATTATGTATGTATTTAAAAATTTATATGTGTAGTATATCAACTATTTGGTATCCGTAACACAAGCCTCGTAGCTTACCACGGAACTAGATAGCGATGTGTGTAATAACGTCCCAACATATTATAATATATAATGTATCTCATCCAGGCGCATTGCCGCGCGATCCTACTGGCGACGTACCACAAGGAGACGGAGAGCCAGGTGCGCGGCGTGTCCGTGGAGCTGCGTAGCGTGCTGCGCCAGCTGGTCGAGCTGTACGCCGCCTACTGGGCGCTGGAGCGCGCGGGGGATCTGCTGCGGGTGAGTGCGGGGGGGGGGGTGGCTTACTGAAGGTCATCGTATGGGGGGGGGTACTGGAGGTCATCGTATGGGAGATAGGGAATAGCCCGTATCTAGGGGCGCAACACTTTCTGTGGTCGTATGGGAGATGAAAGAACCAGCCCCGGATCTAGGGGAGATGGGGTACAGCTCGGATCTAGAGGGTCAGCGCTTTCAGTGGTCGTATGGGAGATGGAAGAACCAACCCCGGATCTAGGGGAGATAGGTAATAGCCCGGATCTAGGGGAGATGGAGAATAACCCGGATCTAGGGGAGAAGGGGTACAGCTCGGATCAGCACGTTTAGAGGGTGTCAAAATAATAATAAATAATGTTCTTTATTGCACTAAAATTACATAAACAAAAAATTACACAGAAAGTGACGCGGACAAAGGTGGACTTATCTCTATAATAAATCTTTCAGTCCAGTCAACCCATGAGAGATAGTGTTACATAGCGGGACAGAAAGAAAAAGTCAAAGACAAATTAAAAAGTAAATACATAATTATATTACCATAAAAATAGTATGAATAAAAATTGGTTCACTGTCTACTTGTGAGAAAAGGCGCCACACAAGCCTACTGGTGGATTCGAGATGCTGAATTGAGATTTTCCGTGTCAGCAATTCATGTCATTTAATGAAAGAACGCAACTATTTAATTTCCGGTTTAAAAAAAAAATAAGATCAGGGCTGAGAGGTTCTCAAGAGCGCCACTATTTAGTTTCTGCGCCGATTCAAAAAAAAATAAGATCCAGAGCTGAGAGGCTCACGATTAGTATAACCCGAGCGGCAGTCGTACTACTGTAGATAGACTTGTAGCCTTAACAGTATGGAGGACTACGAATTAGACGTGTACTAGTGGGGTATAGCAAACAACGTAACTTTTATATTTGGTGAATCGAAAACCTTTATGTGAAAGTGAGTCAAGTGCGAAACTTGTTGTTCAATGTTTTTTAACTAAGTTAATAAAAGTGTCACTTAAAATCCACAGTTCACATCAATTTCTGAGAGAGACATCGAATACCTGCAAAACTGGTATGAGGACCTTTTGATCAAGCTCAGACCAAATGCTGTTGGTTTAGTCGACGCCTTCGACATCAGGGATGAGGTACGAAGGTTTATCCTTATATTGCTTAGTCAGTATATTATATATTTTTTTAAATTGAAAAATAATTACAGATATCATAAACTCAGAAAAAATCATATAAATATTTAAAAAAATATGCCAGCACTAGCTTATTCAATTTTATTGTATATACATTATATAAAAATATCTAAAATATAGGTGAAACTTTAGTCCAATAGAGGGCATCCGATAAACAGTAGGATAAGCTAAAAAGTATATATTTAAAATCATTTATTCATTTTTTAATATATCGAACTAAATTTTTTTAAACAATTGACAAATAAATAAACACAGACAAAAAAAAACTATATATTTTAAAGAATATGCAAACACAGGCTTATATGATTATAGATTATTGTTTATATAAAAATATCCTATATCTAAAATATAGGGAAAACATTAGTCGATAAACAGTGGAATAAATTAAAAAGTATACATTTAAAATCATTTATTTATTTTTACTTGTTTATGAGTACATATATTTATTTCAGATCCTCAGCTCAACACTAGGCTCGTTCGACGGTCGCGCCTACGAGCGTCTCATGGAAGAAGCCATGAAAAGCCCCCTTAACGCAGAACCGGTCAACCAAAGCTTCCATAAATACCTTAAACCTCTAATGCTAGGCAAACTGTGAAAATATTTATCATCTGTTGTTATTCAGTGCCTTGGATAATGTAATAAGTACTGGCCAGATTAAAAAAAATATAATAGGGTTTCTACACTATGCTCCGTTTAGTACCTACTTTGTATGTTAAGTTTTTTTTAAATGTTGATATTCTATTGATATTGTCTATAGTAAAGTTGATTGTCTTATTAATTAATAAGTTGTATTGACTACTATACTTTTAACAGATTTTTTTTATACTATAAAATAATGAGATTTATTAAAATAAAATAATATTCTATGTATTGTGGTAATAATAGTTTGCTGGCCAGTCTGCTTTATACTGTCGTTTTTATATTAAGATTAAGTATATTGATTTTATATTAAATAATGTTTTATTAAATTTATATAGACATGACATTTTACTAGTTAATGTATTTTTGTATATTTTATGGTGGTGGCCAAATCATTCCATAGCTAAAACTGTGTATGCTACTATGTTCGGGCAATTATTTTGCTTTAAAGGAGATAAATGACTTTTCTTCTTTTTTTTCTTATTCATAAAGAATCATAAAGAAAAATTCAACCTGACTTATGGTGCTACAAATTAAATGTCCATAAATATAGAGTTAATGGAGCAGTCAAAGGAGTGTCAACATTAATTCCGTAATATAGTAAATACGCAGTTTAAAATATACAGTATTGTAATCGTTCAGTGAGATTGGTTTGAGAGAAAGATATATTTACAATGAAATTAATTTTCGTCTCTTTTAAATGTTGTTTTATTTTCATCGGATACTACTATATTTTTTTGTTAAGCTTGAAATAAGTTAAATTCACGTGATTTTTTTTGGGTCAGTTATTTCTAAAAGTATTGTTTTTAAAATTTTAATATTTAGTATTAGCAGCGAAATTTTAATGTTTCCTAATTATAGTCTAATCTAAATAAAATCGTACTCATAATATCATACTCAACTTACAATTACTACTAATTCGAACTGTGAATATAATAATAATTATTAATTGCCCATCTATGTCCTTTATTTTTTTTTAATTAATCCTACGAGCTCAGTCTGTAATTCAGAAAATTCACGTGCAAAGATTTCTTTTAACGTTATCAACATATTATTATAATATATTATGTACTTTAGATCAACATATATTTATAAATGTACCTATATTATTTCTCTCTACAAGTAAGTTTCCGTAAGTTTTTATGAAGTTTGCTTATCATGTGAAGTACGTTTTTTATACATGAACAATAATAAACAGAGGTTTATTGACCCATATTCTCTAACAAAATACTAAAAAATGTGATAGGGTGGCTTACTTACGGTTAACACATTTATAATATTTTTCTTTCAAATAAATAAATGGAGAACTAACAAATATTTATTGTAAACAAAATGAACAAACGATGTAATAAAAAAACTTAAAAAATTAAAAAAATCATCCTGAGAGGCTAACTTTAGTGATCCGATATATAAATAAACTAGCTGACCCGTGCCCACTTCGTTGGGCATAATGTTAATAATCCTTTTTTAGTACAGTGTGTTTAAATAATTTAAATTATTTTATTAATATTAAAAATTAAATTATCTATACTAATATTAAAAAAAACTACTTTTTGTCACTTAAATATAAAAGTTAGACAAACTCTACTTCTTTATAATATTAGTATAGATAAATTTAAATACCATTTGGCAATTACATTGTCATTTAAATGGCGTGCGCACTGCACAGCTCCAGTCGATAGCAACGCCGTACAGCGGCGATGACGCGAAGCTTGGAAGCTTGTCACACAAATCGTACAAATCTCTTACTACTGAAATTGAGCTTGTTGCAAGACCTGTTTTACTCGACCGTGCTAATGACCTTTCAATTTTCGTATATTTGACAGTTGACAGGCGTCAATATACTCTATGACAGGCGTTGACCGTTGCTTTGCTTGTAGATGTCCCATAAATCAAAATGCCTTAAATAATAGATTAGTTATTAGTTAATACTTAATAGATATAACGAGGTGAAACAAGTATTATAATCGTCTTTAATCATTATATTATAAATGGCAGAGTTGAATAGAGTATGTCGTGCTTGTCTAAATACAATCGAATATCCTAAATATGTATTTTTCAACAATGTGTCGCCGGATGTATTTTTGTTTTGTACTTCTATAGAGGTGGAGTATTACTTCAGTATTTACATGTGTTGGATAATGCATTTATAAATATAATAACATTTTAAAATATCTTAAAATTGCAGATAGCAAAACATGAAGAATTACCTAAAGTGATATGCGATAGTTGTTATGATCTACTTATAAAATTATATGATTTCAAAAAAACATGTTTACAATCACATAAAACTTTATTGAACTTTAATATAAAATCTGAAAAAGTAGAAATATTGACAGAAGGCTTGTTATCTGCCAATATTTGTAATATTAATAAAGTTTGGTCAGTTGAAAAAACACAAAGTCTGTTCTCTAACAAGGGCAATGATATTGACAATATAATTAAAAAAGAAGAAGAATTTGAAGACCATAATGGTATTGGTGAATAAGTTACTCATATTACCATCATGTGAATGATATTAAAATTAAAAATTAGCATATTTATTAAATATGAAAATAAAAGAATATCTTTCTATTATTATTTTAAAATAAATAAGTATTCTAAAAAGATGTTTTTTTTAGATTTGGACAGCTCAGCAATTGTTGAAGAATGCCAGTTACCTAAAAGGAAATATAAAGTATGCAAAAGGTGAATATGATAGAACAATGATAATGACTATTTTACAAAGAAATATGAATATTAATTGCACAGAAAATTAAATTACAGATCAAAAGAAAAATCAGCAAAGAATAAAAAAGAGTATACATGTGAATCATGTAATAAAATCTTTTTCCGCCTTGATAGATTTCAACTCCACAAATTAAGACATCAAAAGAAGAGGGTAAGTCAACATTTTGTGTATATTTATGATGATGGTTTTAAACAATTTTTATTTATTTACCATTTCCCTAAGGGTTTCGCCACAATAGCTTAGTTCATAAAATAAAAATATTTTGTTAACTTATAATACTATTTAAAGTAATAAATCACTAATTTTTATTATTATTTCCTTGCATTATTATAGAAATCACTTGAATGCACATCCTGTAATAAAATGTTCAGAACATTGAGTGGTCTCCGAAGACATAGTGCAAATTGGCATGCTCTGATCAAGCTCAGTACAGTGAAATGCAGTACATGTGGAATAGTAACTGGAAACCGAGAAACATTGAAGGACCATATGAAATTGCATCGGGAAAGAAGACAGTTTATATGTAATGTCTGTGGAAAAGGATACTCTACTTCTTGTAATTTGAAGGTATAATTTGCTATGATAATTTATACTTCATAAGATATAATTCAACATTTAAAGTAAAAAAACAATTTTTATCCTCAAGATTTCTTTTGCAAGTCATACTACATACACATATATTATTTTACTTTCTTAGGTTTACGCGAATGTTTGACATTATAAATGAAACTATATTTTCGGATTTTGTCGCGGATTTATTATGATTTTTGGTTCCCGACGTTTCGAATGCTTTACAGCAATCATGGTCACGGGAGAGACTAAGGTATTAGACGTCTCAGGGGGTTATATACTTGTTACAGACAGTGCCTACCCACAATTTTTTACAAATATTCAAAATGATAGACTATAAAATTATACATTTCAATTCTATACTTTTAAGATTTTAAAATTTTAAATTATATTATAAATATGGCAATATTATTAACTTATTTTTAGCTACTATAATTATAATTATTATAATTTTCTAATATTTGTTAAAATAATATTAAGTAGTGTTGCTATTATTAAAATATGTATAATGTGTTATATTAAAATATAAATTATTAAAGCAATATTAAACTTTCATATATTATAAATTAAAGATTAATAGTTAAAAACAACTTGAGTTTTGATAATTATTTTAAGTTAAATATTAAGCAACACCACTGCAAACTAAATCATTTTTAAATTTGATAATATAATATTAAACAAATCTAACTATGCTCAATCCACATAGATCTCTTTAAGTTCTTTTGAATTATAACTTTTAAACTATAAAATGAGTTAATGTCATTTAGTATGTCAGTTGGTATGTCCGTCTGAAGTTATTATAGGGATTTGAGACTATATTAAAGAGTTAAATTGTTGTTAGTCTGAAGCTACTACCGGTTCGGAATGCAACTGATACTGAGAAGAACCGGCAAGAAACTCAGCTCTTGCTTTTTTCAAAATAATATGTTTACAATTTCAATATTATCAATATCAAAAATATATAAGTTTACTTAAGTTTACAATATTGCAATACAATAATTAATATATATAATTAATCCTCACTACTATCATTAAGATCTACACAGTATGAGCTAACTACATCTGGCTGTCTATTATGACTAATTTTATTAGATGATTTTATTATATTAATGACAGGATCCCAAGATGATGGTAGTACCCAGCCGTCCTCTCTATTAAAGTTAGGATGTTTTTTAATTTCAATTGCTTCGCGAATCATTCTTGGTCTATAACGAGTTTCTTTCGCGAGTATTTGAGGATTATCAAAGCGAATATAGTGGTTACATGGTATTTTGACGACACATTTGGCTCAGTTTGTAGTGACCCTACATGCTGAGCCTACAGTTGCGGGTTCGAGTCCCGCTGGGGGCATGCATTTGTTGAGCACAAATGCTTATATTATGTATTTATTTAAACTTATATATGTAGTATATCAACTATCTGTTATACAAGCTTTCTTCGTAGCTTACCACGGAACTAGATGGCGCTGTATTTAATAATGTCCCAACATATTTTATATAGGAGATTTTTTATGCAGCAAATTAACATTACACTTATTGTAATAGTGTAAGTAGGGTCAAATCCGAGCTGAGTGAGGTTAAGTCTAAAAGGAATATATACAATTGGACAGACAAAGACACTGTAGGTTCAGAAAGTAGAATATGCATATATAGTCCGGCTATATTGTACAGCTGCAGGGTCAGGCCTGGGTTCCTACAAATCTATTTCATATCTGCTGTGTTTTCTGCTTCCATTTCTAATCCCATTATTAAAAAACGTGGATATTTGAATGGGATTAGAAATGAATTTAGTAAGGTTACTTTAATATTTTAACTTTATATTTTCCAGGATCATTTAGAAACACACCAAGAGAATAGAGAACGGCATTACACATGTGAACATTGTGGGAAGAAGTTCTTTACGAAGAAAATATTAGTCTCTCACGTGACTCGTTGCCACACTGGGAGGCAATACATTTGCCAAATATGCAGCAACTCATTCAAATACAAAGGTAATTTAAGGCAACACTTGCAAATTCATGAAGGAAAAAAGATATTTAAATGTAAAGTCTGTGACAAGACGTTTTCCTCACGTTCACCCTATGTCGAACATCAACGAATACATTCTGGGGAGCGTCCATTTTTATGCAGTTATTGTTCCAAGAGTTTTATCTCTAAGAAGAGACTGAATGAGCATCACAGGATCCATACTGGGGAGAAACCGTATAAGTGTACCATTTGTGAGTACGGCTTCACTCAGCGCGGGACTCTTAACAGGCATATGAAAGTTCATAATAGAGTCCCAACCTTGCTTACCTAATACTTACTTTAAGGTTAGGACGCTTGTGTAATGGATTCCAGATAGTTGATACACTACACATTTGTAACTTTAATGAGATACTTATTATAAATATAAACAATCATTAAATATTACAATTTCTTACTGAACGTCATGAGTCTACTACCAGTTCGGTAATAAAAAGCTTCTAACCTGAAAAAAACTGGCGTAAGACTTTTTTTTATCTTAATCTCTCTCATTTTTCAAATAAAATTACAAATTAACAATAATTTTATACGTTGAAATAGCCTGGCGGCGATCACATATTTCCTGAGGCGTACTGTCTTCTAAATAATTTTTAATCGAATAATGTCCTGTAGTACACAAACGTTCTTCACATTTTTTCAAATTCGGCAATAGAAGCATTTTGAACGTTTTTATACTCAGCGGAACACAAACCCAGAAGCGCTGGCACAATAAGTACAGTAGGGCACTATAAACTGAGCCATATGCGTCGTCAATTACGCTAGTACTCCTTAGCGTTACAGTCTATAGAATATTGGTACATAATGATGTTAGAGATAAATTCTTCGGAAGATTTAAAACAAATAAAACTTTATTTCATTCTTTAATATTATGTCAATTGGGATTTTATTGTCCTTCCTAAAAGAAGCGACAGCAGACCTGATACTGCCTGGTGAAAAATTGATGTTCAATTCTGCAAAAGCGGTTTTTATCCATCCTGCTATAATTATTGCTTTAGACGCAGCTGCCACATGTCCTCTAGAAGTAATAAACAAAAAATGGATCCGAATGCCTCCAGCGTTTCTTCTGGATTCTGATATAGTAAGGTATAACTTAATCCAATGAACCGGGTCAAGCTTCTTGTTTGGTACTTGTATTAGTTTCCAAGCTGATTGTCTATCGGAACGGCAATTAGTTTTAGACCCGAATTCTGGCCAAAATGTAATGGAAGCATCGTCTATTGCCTTACTGTTATCATCAATTTTAAGTAAAGTAAGATCATGAACTCGTCTACCAGATGCTAGTAGTAGCAGAAGCGCTAGATGTCGGGCTACTTTAAAAATACTGTTTTCCTGTATGGATGCATTATATATCATCTGTTTAACATCCCAAATATCTTTTTTAATTGAAGCTGGCTTTGATAATTCAATAGCTTTGATAATCTGTTTAACAATTGGGCTTTCTGAAATAGAATTCCTATTAACCCTTAATTTGACGGATATTTTATTATAATAAATGTGCAAAATCGCTACAGTTTTTGGTTATTGGTTTGTAAGAGACCCTAGAAAGAATGCCTAAAAAAATCTATTTATTTCAGTTTCCTCAAAAACCTATGTCCATTATACTGAACATTATCAAGTACCTAAGAAACTAACGTCTTACAGCCTTGTGCAGTATACTCGCATTGTCAAGGATATAGAGTAAAAGAAACAAGTGGATTTGTAGAAAAATAAATAATATATTTAAAAAAAATCGATAAGTACGCAGTACTTATGCTTTAAACAAACATACTAAGTATTTTTTTATATTTTTTTACATTAATCAACATTATTTGGCTTAGGCTTGTCACATCCGTTATTAACAACTAAATAACTAGCCTAATGGTTATTAAAAAAACAAAAATATAAATGCTAGCAGGATAACCTTCATATTATGTATACATACTGTTACTACTTATGGTGAAAATAATAAAATCAGTTTCTTTTTGCCATCAAGCACAGTCGCTGATTGCATTTTGAACATTGTATGTTCTTTTTAATATTCGTCCAGAACGTAGCTGAGCTAAATATACAACGTCCATACGTTGTATATTTAGCCCAGTGGTCATATCCATCTTGACGATCAGAAACAGAAACACGTGCCTTGGTGCACTTGGTCGTTGGATCAAGGATTGCCTTGGTACTGGAGATTGGTGGTTCCTAGTCTATCGATATTCCCTTTGGTCTCAATTCCACTGCCAACGTTTGTCTAAACTTTTAATGGTTCTTCAATCTCTTTTTGTTACATTGTCTTATGTAGAGCAGCCAAGCATTTTTTACTGTTTTATTCAAAATTTGCCCGAGGATACTAATTTACCAGCGACGGCTTCTGAAAGGTGTTCTATAGAGAGCTATTTAGAAGTCACACAAGTCGTAGCCAACCATATGGTTGTAGTGACGGATTAATTGCGGATACTTGACATCATTTTTATTATTGAACTGGGAAGGCATCTGCATAAGAACAGGCCAAAGTCATAACTTTATTGTCATACCATTTGAAAATGGCTATCTTCTTGTTGCTATCTAAAACTTGGCAAAATTCCTCCTTTCTTCAGTTTTTTTTCCTTCCTCTTTTCTTTAGTTCTTTTTCATTTAAAAGTACTTTGCTGCAACCTTTCAATCTGTTCTACCCTATGGTTCCGAGACTAAAAATTGTTTTCAAGTAAATAGCAGAACAAATCGAGAGTATTTAAATAGTTATCAAAATAAACAGCAAGTACAGGAGTCTGAATCGTCTTGCAAAGTGCTAATACTAATTTAGCACCTAGTGTCATCTGTTAGAATAAAGAAAACTGGACATAGATATAGCTGTTTACTTTTCCACTACTTTGACAAGGGGAAGTATACAAGACATAGTATATAGCAGTTATTTTACTAGTAATTGGACGACGGGAAGTATACTGGACAAACAAACTGTGAGTGCTGTAAGATCTAAACAAGATGCACTAACACAATAAAAACATTACGAGTAGCTTTTTAGATATCTCATCTTTGATTTTCAATAAAATTACAACTAAATAAGCCATTAAACAATAAATAAAAAGCTACTTTCCGAGAGCCCGTGCAACAACGTCGTGCTGTGTTCTAGTATGACCATTGCAGGGTCCTTGCAATATTTTAGCTGGACGTACGACAGTCTGTTGATATTTTCCATGTTCATCCTTTTGAAAACCCTCATACTGCTCTCCGTTAAGTCTTGCCTCAACGTTTTTAATTCTTTTCCATGTTGATCTATCTGCTTTACCTTTACTGTTTCGCTTTTTCTTCCGGTCGTCTCTTTTTCGTTTGCGTGTTAACTGTCCACGTTGTTCGTCTAAAACTTCTTCAATCTCCGTATCACTAGAAGAGTTTTGTAAAATATTATCAACAAAAAACTCAGGATCTGAAGGTTCGACTGATTCCAAATCCGAAAATTCGCAGAATGTCTCGTCATCACTTAAATCAAACTGATCGCGAGCGTCAGCCAAAGTGGTTCGAAACTCTCCAGTTATTTCGTCGAGTACTTCACATTGTTTATCTTTTGACGTGACCAGGTCAACCAACAGTCTCTTGCCAGCCGATTCATTTTAATACCTGTTAAAATCAAATAAAGCATCTCTCACAAACCCAAACTTATCAATGCAATATGACCTATGTCATAAAAACTTTGTGTGAAGCAAGACATAAACCTAAATAATTTAGTTAGTGTTAGGTCAAAGCAAAAAATATCATTAACCATAACAAATTAATATTAATTACGCATTATCAATTCAAAATTGCATTCAGAATGGTTCAGATTATCGAAACATTTGTGAAGAAAACATTATTATAGGTTAGATTTTAGGCGGCAGAAGAATGAATAGGTAATATCGCAGGCAATGATTTTATTTTTTAGCTAAAACACAATTAATCATAGCTTTACAAGTTATTACAACAAGAACTTACCAATTAATCACCACAGAAACACAGCAATGACACAAATTCACCACAAAGCAAAATCGTTCGCAATTGCAGTTTGACTTTTGACACGCGACCTATTGCATCAGTTTGAATTCGAGTGTTCTGATTGGCTGTTCACATGGAATGGTTTACGGATGCGTTCAGAATTAAAATTTAAGACCGAATAGCAAAAAATGAAAAATCGTTTTTTTTACATAGAACATATTGCAATATCAACGACGCTATGCTTTGTAGCTCTGGCGGCTCTGGGATCTTGTAGGTACTTATTAAGAACGAAAAGGAAATAAAAACACATTTCAAATAGTAATAATATTTCTATTTATTCATTCCTAAACAAAATTAACTTATTGAAATAGTTTCTATACGAAACTTTATCGGTTACCTTTTTTGCATAGTATCGGAACCTTAAATCAATAAAAGTTTTAATAATGGATTTATTCAGTAACAATCTGTGATTTGTGTTGTGCTCAGTATTGAGAGGCAAATATAACATTTTTTCGCTGTCATAATATTCCGTCAAAAACTTAAAAATATATAAATAATAATTTTCTGGCTTCGTTTGTTTCGCTAGTTCGGGTTTTATCAATTTTTCAGTTTTGTTTATGATGTCCACAACTGCAGCAGACGCATACTGAAGGCCGCCTCGGGACTTCTGGAAAATCAAACTACCGGTGTTTTCTTCCCCAAATTTTTTTATGTTCTCCGACCGATTCCGGCCATGGCGGCCAATCTCATTGAGACTGGCCAACTGCGCAGGAGATATTATAGTGCACAAGTGTACGCGCAGACACAAGTGCACTCTCTATTCCTATCACTCTCATACTCCGGTGGGACGACTACTCGACACGACCAGTGAGAGCTAAGGCGCAGGACCGACGGCTTTACGTGCTCTCCGAGGCACGGGGGTGACTCACCGCCAACTTTCCAACTCCGGGCTATTACTGAGGCTTATAAACAGAAAGACTCAATAATTAAACTTGGCCCGACCTGGGACTCGAACCCAGGACCTCTCGATGTATGACCGTACATGTTAGCCACTACACCACCGAGGCAGTCAAGTCTTCCCCAAATAGCAGTGATAAACAGGCGTCACATGTTACGGTTCGTGACAACTTCTGCGTCACAAAACCTGCAATATATTCTATAACACTTTGTGTGTATTCGTCTAGATCCGCACTTCCTAAATATTCAATATATGTGTCGTAGAGATCACTATCATCTTCTGGTATTTCAACAAGGTCATTTCTTTGTGATAATTCATTTATTGCATTAACTGGATTCTTGCTCGAGCATGTCAATATATTCATCTGCTCCAGAGGGATACAATTACCAACTCCACCCTCACCCTCCATCTTATCTCGGCTCTTATCAGCAGTTTCTTATACGCTGCGCGAAATTAAACAGCATTCGGGTTATTGTTAAAGCCACCCCTAGCTCTAATGGCCAAAAAAAATAGTTTCAGGTGGTCCTGACTAATTTTATACAGTGGGACGAATTTTAATATTTTTGTGCACTCAACTAAATGCTCATAAAGTGCTAACGCACTTTTCATATTTATAATTAAACCAATAAATCCGGTCTTTCGCCGTGAGTCTACTAACAGCTCTTCTGTAAGAAGTTTCAAACTTCTTATATAATGAATAGCGCTTTCAAACAATGCTCTTATAAAGCCATGTTTTGAGGGCACATAGCTTTCTTCCAACCAGACCATCACAAGTGACACTTATGATTGTTACTCCAGCAACTTGACATAATTGTATTGCTGTCCGTACAAGTGTCGCCTTCCGCTCCCCGGTAAGCGATACAATAAGCATATATCCAATAGGCAACTTCCGCTGTTACTAATAATACCAAGCATTGGCTGGCCTCGTCCACACTATCGCTGTTAACCCTTAATTACTCGCACGAAGAACATTAAATAACTGCTCGCATGGGGTCACATGTGACCCCAAATTACAGGAATTGTTTTTAATATAAATTAAACATATAAGTAAATAAAACTTCTTTAATATTAAAGTGCTTTATTATTTCTATAATATTTATAAGAAATAACATGAATTAATATATTAATAAAGAAAAACAAACGAAATTAAAATAATTATCAAAAATCAAAATTTGTACTTACGCTGAGATCGAAGTTAAATTATATAAATATTTTTAGGAAATCTCCGAATCACTTTTATTACACTGTTGGCAGTATATTCCTGAGTGATCATTGCACACAAATTTTGTGCATTTTTTGCATCTTGTCGCTATTTTACGATCACTTTTCCGCAAACAATGCTTTTAATTCTTCAATGTCTGTATCTTTTGCGTCACGTTCTCTATGAAACTTGTTTCTGACTTCCCCGATCTATTGATTTGTACATGTTACTAGCAAATTCAAAATGTCATCAGAAAAGAACAAACTAAAACATTCCAAAGCAGTCTTTGCTGTTTCTCGCTGCTGACTTGACACCTGGTAAGCGTAAAATTATATTATGGGCTCGTGTTCTTACAGCACTTGATGGCGGGGACTTTGACCATTTTTGTTTCTTTTCTAGACTTTGACTATTTCTGCCATTATGTCTGGTAAAATAAAAATTGTCATACTGCCCTGTAGAGACGTCTTCGTCGTTGTCTGACGATTCACTTGATTGTGAGGACGATTGGTTGATTTGAGTAGCACTATTGTGATCATTTTGAGTTACCTCATCTATCTATGACTCAGAATCTGACCATCCAACTTGTTCTTCTTCAGAATCCTCAGCCAACCATTGGATAATGCGCTGATCACCTCTATCCATGACTTATTTTGAAAAAAAGTTACAAAACTTATAGTATTATGTAATTTTTAGAGATATTTTATTTTTAAAATCTGTAAAAAACATATCTATAACATAAATGTACACACTGAGCATATAATAATCCAAGTCGAATTGATAATACACAAAAAAAAAATACATAAAATAAGTAACATACCTGTTTCATAAAAGTTAAGTAATTACTCGCACGGGGTCACCGTTCAAGAGCGCAGCGACGAGTCCTTCCACTCCCGTGACTTGATCGCTGCTAGAATACAAACTTCGACGCGGATTATGAAGCTAGCGGGGGCGCGGACAAATTCGGGCCGCGGCAAGTGCTTCATTTTTTACTGCGAAACTGCTTTGACCCCATGCGAGTAATTAAGGGTTAACATCATGACCAAGATCAACACGACCATAAAATTTTTGAGCTTTAGGATCCCAAGTTAAACATTTTCTTATAGCCATTTCGTCTAGAGTTAAGGCGCAAATCACAGGTTGCACCGTTTCTTTGACTTTCCTAGTTAAAGTAACGAAAGCTTCTTTTGTAAACCCTGGTTCAGCATCTATATGTTGGTACCATTTGCTTAACGTGCGAGTGTGTGGCAAACAAGTGTTGTAGCTCTTTCTTATGAATTCCAACGCTTTTGGCGAGTAAAAGTGAAGTGTAAGGGCAAATTTTCTTAATTTCTCTGAATACTTTTTTTCTAAAGGTAGACCTTTAGATTTTGCATGCACATTCTTCCAAAATGAGCGTTTCTTGAGTGTTAATATATTTTCCTTCCTTCAGATCCTGAATTATATCTGAGAAGATTGCAATTTTTCTATCACGTCTCCGAAGCTTTTCATTCAAACTCTTTACTTTTCTCTTTAGAGAATCACATTCTTCTGTGAGATTCTTTATTTTTTCATTTTTTTCTTGATTCTGGAGAATCATAAAAAAAAACTTAATTTTGTATCAGATAGTTATTATTATAAAGATTATACAACAAGTGTTAACACAATATGTGTAGTTACTTTTTAAATATGTGTAGCCAGACCCAGATCCTCAGAAAGTGAGGTTGAAAAGGAAGTATATATTCATTGAAAAACAATATACTAATAATAATAATAATATTTTGGGACACACAATTAGCCGACAACTACATCTAATCCTAAACTTATACATTCCTAAACACATACATATTTTTATAGATAAATTACACCCAGGCATACAATAAATAATCATGCTCATCGCACAAAGATTTGTCCTAGATGGGAATCGAAACCACGACCTTCGGTTTAGCAGTCAGAATCACTCACAACTCGACCAACAGGCTAGTCAAAAATATAAATAAAGTTGTAGTGGTCCACTAGCAAGTAACCACACCACCTGTACAGAGGGTAATAATTTGACCCCTGTTCTTATTCAAATGAGATTTCAGAATCTTTATGTGAAAAAGTAAAACTGAACCAAGTTTACCTCATCTTCCGTATGTGCATTCTTGTTTGAATTATCATCCGGCAACTCTACCTCCATAGGGAAGGGAAAGCTAGACAAATTTTATCTTTCACACAAAACAGGTTTGCTAGATTTAACAGCAATCTGTAACAAATTATTAATAATTTTTATAGTAAGGTAAGGCGAACTGCTTAACAAAGGCCATTGCTCTATTAGTAATCTGAATACTACTTTACTGTTTAAATTCATCATCATCATCTGAGCCCATAAACGTCCCATTACTGGGCATGCACGGGCCTCCTCCACAAATGATTTGAGGAAAATTCGCTTACTATACCACGCTAGCCAGACCTGAAGAAAGTATGTATAAATAAGAAATGTGTAGTTACCGTTGCACTTGATGTAGGTTGTGTATCAAGAATATTTTTTGGATAGATTTCACCAGCCTGAAAAATAACAAAATTATTAATCATCATTCTATCTGTTTATTATACAAGGTGTCTCAAAAGAAAGTTCACATTTAAATCTTTTTTTAAAAGAAAAGTCTTAGCTTTATTGAAAAAATGTTTATTTTATATCGAAGTACACTGTTTGGGAATTTATTTTTTAAAAATAACATCGTCCAAATGTAAACCGTTGCGCTCTCGGCATTCATTTAGTCGGGCACTAAAATTGCCTATGACAGCTCGGCAGGTAGTCTCCGTGATGGCTGCCATTTCATGACGGATATTTTCTTTTAATTGTGCCAGGGAAGTCGGTTTATTAGCGTAAACTTTTGATTTGACATAACCCCACAGGAAAAAATCCATAGGCGTTAAATCGGGACTCCGTGGAGGCCAATTTATGTCACCTCGCCTGGAGATTAATTTGTTCGGAAAAATTTCTCGAACTCGAGGCAGAGATCTGTTGGACGTGTGTGAAGTTGCTCCATCCTGCTGGAACCATGTTCTTTGGTTGTAACCAGGAAAGTTTTGCAGTTGGGGTACGAAAAACTCGTCTAACATCTCCACATAACGCTCTGAATTCACTGTGAGTGTGCGTCCCCTTCCATCTTCAAAAAAGTAAGGTCCGATAATTCCTCGTGCCGACATCGCTGCCCATACGGTGACTTTGGGTGAATGTAGCGGTTTCTGATGTTTTTGTTTTGGGTTGGTTGCACTCCAGTAACGACAATTTTGCTTGTTTACATGCCCATTCAGGTGAAAATGGGCTTCATCGGAAAACAAGATGTTGGTGAACGTTGGAAAGCGCTCAATCATCTGATTTACAAAGGCAAGCCTCTGACCAGCATCTTGAGGCTTCAGTTCTTGCACTAACTGAATTTTGTACGGGTGCAGCTTTAAATCTTTGTGTAAAATGCGTTTATATTTTATGATATAAGTTCATCATATACTGATGCTGATGAGCTTGACAGTACTAACTCTATATCCTCTAAAGTGGCAGAAAGACATATTATGTCTGCGAACAATAGAAAAATCTATTGTGTCTCGTTTATGCCAGTTGACAGGTTAAATTATTTCTCGAAGGTGTTTTTCTGTCAGAATGCCATAACTTTCATAATTTTACATCTTTAATGTTTCAAACACCATTTTGAAGCTCATGTTCGCATGTATTGACGAAAACTAGCACATACAGACAAATGTTTTGAAATTATAGGTTTTTCTACAAAACACTACTATTGGTGCAGAGTACTTGCATATGGGTCATCTAGTATGCTTAAAATAAAATACCAACCAGTAGAGAAGGTAAGGGCACTGCCCCGTTACGTAATCTCGTTACTTTAAGAGTTCTGTTGAACGATGTTTCATGGAAGTGCATTGCAGACATGTGCAGACATGCCACATTTTATGTCGGGGATTTGTTTTCAATACCAGTCATTTCTATCCATTTTCTTTTCAAAGTTTCATTTACAGGAAACCTGATGAAGAAAACACGATGTTATAATATTTTCGATATAAAAAATATTATTGAACATAATTATATTATGTACGAAAACCGACCTTCACGCGATCATGCTTTAGGTATTTACCTTTTTGTTTGCTACCTACGCGTTTAGTACAGGTTGCACCGGCCGTGGTCACAACTGAGTCACTCACTTTAGTATATATATTATGTACATTATGCAACGCGAAAGTTTAAAAGTAAAAATATTATTATCGATAACCTTCAACTAGACCATCCCTAACCTTAATCGTATGTAAACAACTCAAAGTCAAACGAAGCAAATAACAACATTATACCCTCATGAAAACTAACAAACGTCTTCAGAATTTTCAGAAAGATCATCTATAATACAATACATTAAACGAAATCCTAAAATATTCAACAATAACAACGAAAAATGATTACTAACCTGTGAAGAGTCAATGTAGGTTGATTATTGCTTTTTCTTGCACCACACTGTTTAATACAGCACGAGGGCATGGTTGTCCTGTCTAGGGCAAAGCCCTGGATACTCTACACGTTAGTTAACAGACGTAATTTGCACGCAAACAAAATAATATATTTCGAACAACAACCGTTTGACAGCAGATCTACCACAAAACTCGGCACATAATATGGCGGCGTCGGGCACGAATTGACAAGCGCATGACGTCACACAATAAGTGCTGCCAATATTAGTACTCACTAAATGACGTTTATCTCTCTTTTCTCACTAAGATATGCATAAGTAAAAAACCAGCACTGAATGCATTCGTCTGTTTGTGATCCATTTCTTTGGAATTTATTATAGTTGGACACTGATTCCTGTAGTGACCTACTTCTTTAGATTTAAAGCACTTTATAACTTTCATGTTTGTGTTCGACGACTGCACGCCATCTTTTCCTTGACTATTTTTGTCCATAGACAAATTGCTTTTCTTATGTTGGCTCCATTTATTTTTATGTTTTTTAAATGTACCAAAGGCTGCACTGTCATTTCCGTTTACTTCCTCTTCCATGTCCAAGAACTTGCTTTTAATGGCGTCTGTTGTTATTGACATTCCAGAGTGTTCTATGGCCATTATCATTGGCGAAAACTTCTCTGTTAATCCTGCCAACAATAATGAGCCTATCCATTCGTCATTGATGTTAAAACCGGTTCCTGCCAATTTTTGACCTGTCTCCACTAATTGAGTCACATAACTATTCATGGAGTTACAATTTTCTTATCGGATTGATATGAGAGCTGATTTTTCTAGTGAAACCAGAATCATCACACAAGGATTTTAATTTATCCTATAGTTCCTTTGTAGAATTAACTTCTTTTATATGCACGTAAATTGATGGATCTATTGTCCATATAAATTTGGCTCTGGTTTTAGCGTCATCTGCTGCTGCAACTGCCGGTTGTCCGTGTTCAGACTTAATGCATCCTAGCGTCCCTTCTAATAAAAGGAAGTTTTCCGCCGCAAAACGCCATTCACCATAATTCTCGCGCCCTTTCAGTTTATGTACGCTTACTAAATAGTTCGACGCCATACTTTCGTAAAAATAAACTGCACTTATTACAATTATCTGTTTTCTAACTGCAACTAATTATCACAAGTCCAGATAATACGGTCGCTAGAAAACTAATTGTCAGTACCAGGGACGACCTGAGCCCATAACCTGTTATTATTTTATAATTTAATTGAGGACAAATAAAACAACGTGCTTATTTTCACAGAGCGGAAGACGGAAGAGAGTTTTATTTTTTGTTATACCACAGAGTATGAATATACATATAAGTACATAGATGGCGTTACTAATATCCAAACAAGTTTTATTTTTGAGTATATTATAATAATTACAACAATCTGAAGGGCCAACAGTTTCTGCTTACGTATGGGATTTCTTTGAAGTAGCGCCTTCACAGCTTTTATCATTGCTGGAGTCCTAACAGAGCAAGGGCGAATTCTTCTTAACCTGTCATCTACACTAGAGTCTTCATTGTATCGTTTTATGGTACGATAAACTAATCTTTTGGTTATATTCAAAATTTTCAGTAAGTCGAAAATCTGAATTGGCGCGCAACCGCAACGGTGCAACGCAATAACCGCGACACGGTCTTCTTTAAGTGTCCACTCCATATTTAAAAATGAGGAAAATTCTAAAAATTACACATTTTTATTTTCATGAAAAATTCGAAATTCGAATTCAATAAACTTTTTTGTGGCCAGCATTCTAAATTCAAAAGTTTTTATTGTGTGACAGAACTTATGACCTGACTATGTATAGAGATAACTGCAATCCCATTATCTTTACAAAAATCTGATAAGTGCAGGGTCATGTGTGACCTATGACCATCCAAGAATAATTTAACTGGTTAAGGTATATTATTATTTTCTATCCGTGGATTGAACATATTAGTAATGTATTTATAAAAAGTTCTAGCACACATCGAACCTGAATCTGACCTGCCTGTGCACCAATCTTTTGGTACGCTATTAGCAATTACGGCCAATAAACGCTCATAAGGCTATCATTGTTTGAACTAAAACTCTAGAAGCATTAGTTACCAGTAACCAACACACTTACATTTTCTTTCTCATCTCCTGATGCTGTATAGATATTTTTTTTACCTTTGCGTAATATGACTCGTCCAGCTTTTGGTTGTAAGTAGAATGCGCTTTCATCTGTATTAAACATTCTTACAGGATCATTTATTAATAAGCAAGTCTTTATTTTCAAGGTAATACTTTAATTACTTTAAACCAGCGTAGTATGTCATCTTCTGTGACTTCATCTCTCGCTTTACTTAAATTTTGCGCTGTGCGTTCAGAAAAAATTGGATGTTTTTTTAAAAACGAAGAGTACCATTTTTTGTGAACGGAGAGGAATCTAAAATGTCCAGGGCTGGTCCGCGTCCAACATCTTTACCTCACTAGAAACTATTTTTTAAAACTATAAGTAATTATGAATCAAATCTATTATAATCGGATCCTGCGTTCGTTTATTATTAAGCCTGCTTTTCTTAATATCCGTTGGCAGAGAATGGATGTAGCCATAATATTGCCATATATTTTAAATAATTTCGTTAAATGTGGATAAGTAAATCTATGTTTACGCCACCACTCAAGAGGACAATTTCATGAATTACCGTTGAAAGTTAAAAACGGGTAAGTTGTCGTCATTTATGTACGTATCAATTTCTTTGATATCTTTTGACAAAGGTGTCCCCACGCTTTATTTTTGCCCACAATTTCGTTTAGTTATGAACAACGGTGAAAAGTTTTTAAGTATCTTTGACTTCACTTGGGGCAACTAGTGATGACTGCTGTGCATTTTCCTTAGCTATCATAGCCACTAAAAGATCTTGTACACGTTTCTTTGTGTTTTTAACCTCATTTGGATCTACAAAAACAAATAATTTATTTTATACTTGGACGCGCAGACTGAAAATGTTCCGCTTCTTTCTACATTGGGAAATCTGCTTATTAAGCCCGTTCTTAAATGAAATATTAAAGCCTTAGAAAGTTGATAAAATTTTTCCTCTAAGAGTTTAACACATGCTGTTACCAAGCACCGAATCATTACTATAACTGAACTAGCAGACATCAGTCATATATTTTTCGCCGCTCATTCATTCTGTTGCATCATTGAACGGTTTGAGTATCTTTACGACCTCGCCTAATAGCAACCACGCAGCATTATTTATGGGAGGTAAATCTTTTCAGATTGTTGCAACTGTAGACCCGATTTGTTGTTCCAGTTCTATAAAACGGTCTAGCATCAAGAACCAAGAATTCCAGCGTGTTGGCACTTGTTGAATTAATCGTTTAGGAACGCTATTGGGCTGGTCATTTGTTTGAGCATTTTTTCTAATGCAGAGCTGCTGGTTTTAAAAACACATACAATCTTCTTAACTTTTTCTAATATTGACAGTAGTGTGTGTGCATTTGCTGCACGTATGACCGAAACATCCATAATGTTTCCAGCCAAGGTTAAGAATAGCTTTTACCATATTCGGTGCGTTGTCAGTGGTTATAAAATTAATTTTACTCGACAAGTCCCATTTAGTCACCAAATCCATGAGAACAGTCTCAATGTGTTCACTACTATGGGTGTCTTCAAAACGAGAACAATCGAGTAAAATAGATCTTATCTGAATATCATTTGTGATAAAATGACCTGTCACGCCAAAATGCGATTCATTGACTCACGAAGCCCATGAATCTACTGTAAGCGATATACTATCTATAATGTTTTTATCTATTTGAATTTTAACTGTCTTTGTTTTATTATATAAGGCGGGCAGCATTACCGTCGTAACTATTTTTCTTGTCGGTAGTTTAGAGCCCGGAATCTACGAGTATCGACAAAATTTTTTAAATATCCCTTTCAACAAAAGAAAACGGCTGGTCAATAAATAAGTCCATCGAGTCACTGTCAATTTATCTTTTAAGTTCGCAAGATATTTTTTTTTTGGTGTTGTATATTTATCAATAACTTGTTGTTTTCCTAAGCTTGCGGTCGATGTTGAGGTTTGAGGTGCCTGTGAAGGCTGTAAAAATTCTACATCAATAGAAAACTGAAGCAACTTTATCTTTTATTGCAGAAGTTGGTTCTGTTATTGTTACAGAAGATTTTTCTGTTCTTTATCGTGCTGTCCGGTAGCAACTCTTGTGTAAGCATCTAAATGTCTCTTTTTAGAAGCGCCTTTAAATTGCCTTGCCAGTTGTCCCTTTGTATCTATATATATATCGCAATAAATTGTACATTTTGCATTCTTTTCAGCAACATTTATTTTACCAAAATAGTCCCACAAAAATTGCTATTGATACGAGACATATTTAAAGTTTTTTACTATATTTATTAAAATTTCTTACTATCTATCTTAATTAATACACAACTTATATGAAAAGTTTAATGTTTACTGTCAAAAAAAACACAACTTATACTATTTTCTTAAAATATGTATATAATGTAACCAATGAACATAAACTAATAACGTCTTAGTTGCAATTATTGCACTTGAAATCAAAAGGAAAAAAAAATAGAAATTCTATTAAATATAATATTACAAACTAACTTCAGAAGTAGGTATTTTTACCAAAGAAGTAAATAAAAATTCGAGAGCGCGATAAACGAAATTGCTAATCTGTCAAACTCGAAGTGAAAATGTCAACTTGAAATAACAGATTGTTGCCAGTGGCAGATAGTGAAAAATAACACGAGACAGCTCAAAAAGAAACATTTTCCCGAAAAAAGTAACATTACTTTATTTTATGTGGAAAACGGCACGAATACTATAATATGACATATTATTACGCAAAAACTATAAAAATATGTGTCATTATTTAATATTCGAAAGAATTGTAATATTTGTTGATAAATGGTTTCAGTGTTTTGCCTGTCTCTGTTTTCACGTTTTATAAACATCAGTTTTATAAAAATTCATTCGACGCATGCATTCGAAAAAGCAAAAGCCCAATAAGTCAACATTTTTCAACCTCAACATTTTGAGCTAATTCTAATTTCATATGTTCAAGGAAAGCATGTTTTTACCATTCTTTTTGTAACTCCACCTCATCAACGTCATCTTTTATTATCAAATATTTGAGCTATACTTGGTTCAATGACTTCTATAATGGCGTAAAGGGGGTCAGAAAAATCGAAGCGTTGTGTTATTTGTTTTATCAATTCTATGTAAAACATTAAACAGGATCTTTTGAGGTCAGTGATAGCGGTTTTCGGTTCAGAAACTTGTTTGGATAATTCTTCAATTGATGATTGTGCAGCTACCCCTAAATATATTTGATCAAGGGGCAAAAAATATCTTGGAAATAGTCGGTAGGCATCAGTAGTTTTACAATAATTGAATTGTATGTAGTTGTTTGCTATTGTTTTTATCAACTTTTGGATTTCAGGTTTTAATTCGTAGATAATGGTTTTTCAAACAGGAAAGAGCGGTTGAAATCGTTGAATGGATCTAAGACGTATCACATAAATTCCTTTTTTTAATATTTGTTTCTATACATTGCTGAACAATATCTCTTGAATATGAATCTCTGAATTATCTCCCATGTGCTTGAGGGTCAAGGACTTCCCATAGCTTTTAAGTCTTAAACTTACTTAAGACTTAAACTACTGTATTTTTGACCAATATATTTAATCAATTGTAATCCGTGAGTTTTCTCAGAGCTTCTTGGATGGATAGGTGAATTACGCTTGATTTTTGTCATATTAAGTATGTTTTTCACATTCAAACTGTAAATCAGGAGACATTACCAAAAAAAGTTTTTTTATATATTTTACTACATCGAACACAAATGCTGAAGCATATTTTAAGCCTTCTCTTTCTACAAAGGCTGTAAAAGAAGATCAATCAAGTAGTCGTGATCGTTATGTGTACGATGCGATATGCGGCAATGCTGACATGTTAGTTTGTTTAATATTTTCCTCACATAGTATGGCATTGTGATGAAAATATTAGTGATGAGATATGTAATGCAAAATGTTATTTTTATAGGTTGATAAATCGGGTCTGTCCATCAAGTGCATAAGTACATCACTCTTATCTGTCTCATTTTCTTTAGCGTTATCTACGCTCTACGATGGATTGATCATAATACGGATTTGTGCAATTTGCATTAACGCTTGTTCTAACGCTGTTATGAAATAACAATTTTCGCACGATGAACATAAACTCGAGAGCAGTAGGGTAACCCTCCTCTTAACACTATACGAAAAAAACATTTCGATGTGATCTTGGGAGGTCTTTTATAAGAAGGTCATACCGGCAATTCAGCAAAACTATATGTGTCTATTGTCAAACCCAAAACCGGCGTCTTCCTTCTATTGGTCATTACATTTTTTCAATATCAACCCCTCTTATTCTTGCAAATCGTGCAATTTCTGTTTAAATGCGAACTTAATATCCCCCTTTTCCGATGATAAACAAGTTTCGGCGAACATATTTCGGGCTAATTTGATCATATGGGCGGGGCCAAGTCTGCAGTATACTTTTAAAGATTTAATTTGGTGATCAAAATAAGCTTTTATATTTGCAAGGGGAACCCCAAAATTTCAAATGTTTTTATGTTCTGCCGGCCAAAAGTTTGAGACCACCTACATCATATAAGGAAAATGAAATAAAACTCAAATATGAAGCAAGAAGTTTAATTTATAATTAAAATACTTATTTACTAATCCACATACATCAACAAGAAAACAAAAAATACTAATAATTAAGTTAAAAATTCCGTTCATATTTTATACAGATTTTTCGTCAAAAAACCCTCCCTTGCATTTTATTTCTTTTTTCACTAGTCGCGGCATACGAGCAAACAATTTATCGATTGTATCTTGTGAGATATCGTTCCAGCTTTCTTGTAAAGTCTTCCACATGTCTTCTTGCGAGGAGGGACAAGAACTGCGCACATTCCTATCAAGCTCTTCCCACAAAAGCTCTCGATCCGGCCTCTGAGGGGGCCACACCATATTTTTTAACACCCCTTCAGCTTCTTTATGTTCTAAATAACCCCTGCATAATTTTGAACCATGTTAGGGATCATTATCTTGTTGGAAAAAAAAAATCCATTTCCAATATTAATCTTAAACCAGACGGAACGGCATTTTGCTGTAGTATTCGTTTATACTGCTCCTTTTTCATGATTCCTTTGACTCGTACCAAATCTCCGGTTCCGTGACCCGAGAAGCATCCCCAGACCGTAATAGAACCACCACCATGCTTGACTGTTGGCACCACACAGTCTGGCATCATCTTTCCCTCGGCGCTACGTCGAACAAAAATTCGTCTTTTTGATCCAAATATTTCAAATTTGGATTCATCTGTCCAAAGAACTTTTTTAAAGTCTTCTTCAGTCCAGTCTCGATGGGTAAGGGCCCACTGCATCCTTTTCTTCTTGTTTTGTGGTCTTAGTAGTGGTTTTCGAACGGCAACGCGATCAAATAACTGGCCCTGGTCCCTCAATGGTCTTTTTACTGTAGTCAACGACACCGGTTTATATCGGAATTTGTTCACTTCTGCGCGGATTTCTGGTGCTGTTAGGTGCCTATTCCGCTTGCTGTTAACGACGATGAATTTATCCTCGCTAGAAGTGGTAGCTCTCGGCCTTCCCGGTCGCGAACGATCTTGATAACTGCCAGTTTCTTTGTATCGAGTTATTATGTTATGAACACAAGTCTTCGATAACTTCAATTGAGAGGCAATCGCACGTTCAGATTTGCCTTCGTTGTGTAAAACAACTATGGCACACCGAATTTCAGTACTTATTCCGCGCACTTTACCCATTTTAATGTCTTCAATATAACAATGACGTGCTCAGACTGACTAACCAAGATAGAGAAAGATTAAAACTATAAAAACTCAGGTGATAAATATGTTTAAGGACGCTAAAAAATCCTAAATTACTGTTGACCCGAAACAAAACCAAAATAATTAGTAATGTGCAGCTCATAAAAATATTACAATGACTCTACCACCTGGTCCTTGCGCGGCACTCATTAATGTTTTGTCACAATAGACCTTTATAGGATAGATAGTATAAAAATATACTACAACAATAATGCCTCTTAGATATTCTTTAATAACAATAGAATACGCAGGCATTCAAATTACATCTTTATCATATATACTTTCGAAATATTTTTTGTTGGTGAAGAAGATTTTTACAAGTGGTCTCAAACTTTTTGACGGCAGTGTATCTGTGTCCCATCTGCAGTCAAAGACCTTACCACTATATTAATGTCACTTAGTATACGAATTGCTGTCAGGACAAGCTGAGAGTGTACGTGCGCAGAAATCGTATTAATGAAGAAATAAGCGATGGGCAGACGAATTTTTCTTTTAATGAGACTATTTGAAACCAACCAAGGCGTCTGTAGCAAAATTTTTAGAATCGTTTGTCAATATTCCACCCAAATCAACGCCCCCCCAATATTTGTCGGACCCTTTATCATATTATTTGCCAGCTTTGATGGCCATTGCATCAAAAATTAAAGCAACGTTTATTTCACCATTTTCAGCCTTAACTTTCAGGAATTTCATCACTTCTGTAAAACCCACGTTGCATTTATGCGTCGACAATATCCTTCACAGTGTTCAAGGGTGAGGTAAAGCGATACGATTCCTCAAAAATAAATAGGCTTTACCCGAATAATAATACAAAGATACTGTTTCTTCCTTCTCAATGTTTTTTACCATCTTGGCTCTGCACAGCCTAGCAAAATGCCCAATTTTTCGACACTTGAGGCATGTTATATTTGATGCTGGAAATTTATACCACAAAACCAACAATTTCCTTTTAATCGCAGTTCTTCATTGTTTCTTTGTGTTATTGATGTTCCTGTTTTCACCCTATTTATTTCACTTTCTTCCTTATTTTCTCTTATAATCATACTCTCTTTTTTTTGTATTTCAGCTTGCTTTCTCATTTATAATATAATAATAATATTTTGTACCCTTGAGTTAAATTTGAATCATTCGTAAATTACATTCTTCTTGGGAAAGAAAAATTTGTCAAAACTCTGAAGTAACTCTGTATAAGATAATTTTTTTCAAATTGAATTATTATGTCTTCGGCCTTGTCTCCCATCGAATATAAAAGAAAATCTATCTTACTTTTATCACTTAACTCTTCATGTCCAGATACGCTCATATACCTCTTGAATCTGGTTATATACTTTGGCCACTCTGCTGGCACGAAACTAAATATTCCCGGAAGCGCCATTTTAAAGTTTTGGTTTCTCTCAATATCGTACTGTGTTTATTGAAAGGGAGTTTGTGCTTCGTCTGCCACCATGTTTTATATGTCTTAATAAAACAATGGTAAATGTAATTGTTATTTATTTTGGATACTTAGAATCTCACATAACTACTTATTATTAATTAACTTATTATCTTTTAGTTCTTTTTAACTTCACACCACCAGAGTTGAAAGTCCTTTCCTCTCCCTCTCCTCATAGATATTTTCATAGATCTATAATATACTAATTGCTAAACAACATGCGAAACATTGTTTATCGAGCAACAGACATATTCTTCACCATCAAATGCCATTATATTTATTTATCCTATGACTTCTTATTCACAAAATAATTCCTTCTGATATGCCATATGGTGACTAGCACCGCTGTCTACCAACCATTTTTCATCTGTTAATCGATCACTTGCACTAACTAGCACTGTAGATACAAAAGCACTTTCAGTTAGTAGTAGTTAGTTCTTATTACCTTTCTCACTATTTTCTTTATCTTTCTTATCATTTTTACATTTATCATTATTATATTTATCATTATCAATATTCAGCTTTACATTTATCCTTAAAATGAACTGGCTTGAGACATAAAAACATTTTAAATTACTTTTTTTACTTAATTAATAATTTTATAAATAATAATAATTTTTACGTTTTTGACCTTCAGAAAACCATGCTAAACTTTCTTCTGCCTTACTGCTATACTTATTATAGAGCCGTTCTTCTTCTACCAAGAACCGTGCTGTTAAGTTGTCCATAGTCTGTTACTCTTCTGCGCACGATTCCCAAGCACTAACAATGTGAGCTGTGCTTCTAAAGATCCCAGAGTTCGAAAAGTCTCATAAATTTTCTTTCTCGCTTCTTCAGGCACACAAGCATTGCATTTATGTGTTGGGATTGCCAGACACTTAGGTTGCTTAAAAGGCATAGCTGAAACAAATTTACCTTTTATAGTTTTATAAGATTCACCTTTTAAACGTGCCTTCCTTTCAATATTTCTCTTCCATTTAGAGGGATCAGAAATATCTTTCTTCTTTGGTTATTTGGTTTTTTTCTGCACTCTGTCCTCACACGCAATAGATATGGAAGCACTTATTAACTTTTTTAATGGTTGATGTGTCTGAAGAAACTGTTGCAAGTCATTTTCTGAGTATCGTCTCTTCACTGGCTTAGAGACAACCACTGGAAAATGTGGTCACAAATGGCATTCGGCAACGGCATAAGGTAACATCGCTAGCTATTGAGTGATAGAGGAAGGCATTCTTCAGTAGGACCATCGCCCATAGATATATCAATCGTAATATTTTCTTTCATTATGTTTTGTAGTGAATTACGTTTGCAGCAGGCAGGAGGTCGAAAAAAAAACCGATAAATTGTTAATTATTTATTAATGTTATATTAATACAATAATTAATTATCTTAAACTAATGACCGCTTTATTCGAAGTGTGAACAAAGAGTACCTTAAAATAATCTTACAATTAATGAAATTGGCTTAACTGAAACAATGGTCATTGTGAAGCTAATACTAAGAACTCGCCAATACGGGAAACTCGAGCGGTGGTCGCCTGGGAAGATTCTATTCCTGGCTAGTCTCCACATAAAGCGCGTATTTTGCGTACGAGTAAACTAAGGTCAATAGGTGTAGTGCTTACCACGCAGAAATAAACTAAGGTGGTTAACACACTGCCACGCACTACGCAGCGTAGCGCGTGAATGCATGTTTTAACGTTGCTTGTAAGTATCTCCGTTTGTATAGAAAACACGCACAGTCCAACACACAAAAAATGCATCCACGCGCGTTCGTGCGTTTCAATAGAGAATTTTTTGCCAATGTTACAAACACTTTTTCCGTGTATTGAACAATAATAAAAACTAATTTTGATGCACATTTCCAGCCTCTATCTATGAACATGGTGAAAGCTGAATGATTATTTAAATAATGGCATAGCCATGCTCTTTACTGATTTGATAGTCCTTGCTTAACAGCACAGCTTTGCAATCTTCACAGTTGCTTTTTTCAAAGAATTTTTCACAATGAACCTGATATATATTATAAAATATTATTTTTGTATTCAGACAGATTTACTCTATTAATAGTATTAAGGAGCCATTCAATTTGTTGTTCCTCGTTTGTATCTGTTGTAAATACTGAATTGCAACCATGTTTATTTGATCTAAATTCTTAAATAGGTGACGTTTCAAAATCTACGTCAAATGAATTGGCGTTCACACTAATAGTGACGCTGTTACTGAACAGTAGTTTTTTTAAGGCATAATTGACCTGCAAAGCACTCGGGTTATCTTTATGACCGCCAGAAGCTCTCAAGCGAGAAAAGAACATTTCCAAATTGTCTTGAGAACATTTGTATGTAAGAAAATATTTTAATATCCCTTTTTGAAGCAAATCTAATGAAAGTTGAGAAAAACTAAATGTGTCAATTATTAAACCGAGACATGTTGTCTTCGACGGTGCTGCACTTTTTTAACAAATTTAAAATTAATTTCACCCTTTTCAGAACTCATTTTTGTTTCAGCAAACACATTCCGCGAAAGTTTAATCATGTGCGGTGGGTCCAATAGACAGTACACTTTGGAATCTTTTTGAGGATGTTTAAAATACGTTTTCATATTTTCTATTGAAAAATTACAACCCAATAATTCGTATGACCTGATATTAGTTACAGTTCCATCACAGGTTAAAGATCTGACGTTATATGAGGAGTGACAGAACAAAACATGATAATTCCATGATGTCTAACTTTTCAGAAAAGGTCAAAAACCGGCAACTACTTTGCCTTTGTACAATTGAAGAAAATATGGGTTCTAATGAATAAATGACTGTAAAAACTTATTAAGCATGTTTTTTTTTATTTTTTTTTATTTCAAATTGTGTATCTATTCTTATGTAAAAAATGGAAATATCATGTACTGATCAGACCAGGCGAAAATATCATGATTTGTATCAAACTGTTTGGAAATATCATGTTTTGAAAAAGTAAGGTTAGGAAATAACATTTTATGTTCTGGATTTAGTATTTATTGATAAATCAAAATATGGGACAAAAACACAATTAATTAATAAAAATTAAATTCTTATGTCTTCTATATCCATCTCAGTACAAATACACGCTTCATCATCATCAACTTGTTCATTTTGTTCTGTAATGTTTCTAGAACAGCTTAATATTTGCTTGTACCATTCTAATGCTGAAAGGTTCTCCCAATCGGCACCGAACTGTTTTATTAATAGACTGGTCACATCATTTTTCTTTGCAAGACTTAGTCCGCGTTCTTCCTGAATTTGTTCTATATTTCTGGGGTGACGTTTGCCCCTTTTCAGTAGTGATATAAACTGTTCTCCGGACTCAAATCTATAGTTTGGTGAAGATTTTACTACGCAGTTCAATTGTCTGCCCTGAGAAGATTTGCACTTCTTGAATATAATTTTTTTCATTCCTTGTATGCCCACAAGTTTTTTATAGTGATTTTCTAAACCTTTTACATCATATAAACACCATTCTTTACCAAGCTCGCACACTCTGCCATGTTTAGAAAATATTTCAAAATATTCTTCCCTCGTAGTAATCACTGGTATTTTTCTCACATCTTTCTCAATTCTACCAAATAAACGGTCTGCTGGCAGAAAACTATGCCCTCGCACTGGGAAAAAAAGTTGTATTTCCTTAACATGTGCAGGGGACTTATTTTGAAGCCAAAATAGCAGCATATGCAACACATGGCTGTTTTTATTTTGGCCCCCGCAGCCATCACAAAAAAGTCTTACTAACTTCACATTAGCCGGTATTGTTTGAGTATTCAAGAAGCAGTATAACGCAGATCCAATTGAAATAGCACCCTTGCCAGATTCTGTTTCATCCCAATTATACAGACAAGAATTATTTTGTTCTGACAGATCCATCACACATAAATTATACAGGCTAATCTGACGGGAATAAAAAGCCTCCTGAATTGGTGTCCTCGGTAGAGGAAACACCTGCTGGAGATCAAAACATATAGTGATACTATTATCAACCTTTTCTTTCAAAAGTTTAAAGAAAAAGTTTGCTCGCAATTTATGGATGCGAAGTTTTGTCATTAGTTCTTGTTTTTTTGATGAATCTTTTTCATTTTTAATACTATTACTCAATAGTATACAGGAACTGCAGGCATCTGATGCAGGTGACCGAAATCCAATGTTAAATTCAAATGTGAACACTTCGTAAAACATTGTTCTCTTAACATTCAGTTCATTTGTGACACTATTATTGTAAAGCATTCTCAATTTTTTAATATTCAAACCGGCATCCAAATACACCCTCTTGCTTTTTGCTCTATTATAATGGCTTTCACTACAAGGAAGGTTTCGGAGAAAATTGCGTAAATGTTCTTTTTTCTCTTGAGATTTAGCTGAACGCCTGTCACCTCCTCTTTCTTCCTTTGGAACTTTGCCATCCATCACACATTTGATAATAGTTGATAACCTCTGCCTTTTGATAGAAAATACTGCCATGAAAAATGATTTGCATACCCTTTTCATTACTTTCTTTTTCCCATATAGGAAGAATGAAGTACTTAACTTTCGAAGTTTCGTTTTACCAGAAGGACGTGGTGTACCTTTGCCTCTACGCTGGGGTTCAAATGCACTAATAAGACGACACAAATACACGTCTTGGTGAACTTTTCCGGATGTTGTATAAAAAGATTTTCGGTTTCGAACGACATCCCGTTGCGATATTTGTTTACATTTAAAATTGCTCCTTGTTCCATGATTACACGTACATTGAATTCTTAAGCCCAGCGGGTCATTGTCTACGTATCTAAAACAAAAGTATGCACATATTGTAATCTTGTAACAGATTGAACATTCTACATACCTACTACAACAACATAATTGAACGAACTTACTTATTGTTTCTTTCGGATAAAGCTTTCCTTTCTCGACGTTTCTTTTTCTTCGCTCCACTATTGAGTGCACCAACAGTATTTGACTGCTCAGACATGCTTGTAAATCACTTGAAAAAACTTTAAAGTACTCAATTTAGTTATAATTATTACTCGAAGTTTACAATTTTTCACACGAATTAACGACCAACTGCGACCGATCTAATATTTTGACATTGACTTGAATCAAGTCATTTGACATATGTCAAACACACAGCCCAACCATAGACAAAATAATAAACTATTTTACGGCTTCGGCACTCTAGGATTTAAGCTAATAAAGCGTTCAAAAGTCTGTATGACAGGAAACATAGGAAATAACCTATTTTGTGCCAACTTTCAATATGCGTACCAGAAATGTATGAAATGTATCATGTTTTGTTCCGATTTCGTTTATTAATATTATTAAACATGGAAATATCATGATTTGCATCAAACTTTCAACTTTAGAGACGATTTACTGCAGGAATAAGCATGATTTGAACCACACCAGCTTAACGGGCGACGTAATTTATGGTATTCTGTCGAATGTCATTGCTAACTTTTTTTTTACAAAAAGTGGAATTATCATGTTTTGTTCCGTCACTCCTCATATTTATATCTCCTAAATATCTGATGGCAGCTAGAAGTAATACAGCCTGAGTATGGGCAGATATTTTATTTATCACTTTTTTGGTCATATTTTATTTCAGATCTAATTGACATTACATCAAAAACTAGTGCAACATTCTGCAAGTTGACATTTTCTTTTGCAGTATCTTTTAGGTAATTCAAAACCTCTGATATGAACCCCACATTACAGCTATGTGAAGCTAAAAGTCTTCTAAGAGTAAAAGGATGTGGAATGCTAACAAAATTTCTCAAATAAATATAAAGTCAGAGCAAAAGATTTTAGGTCGTCACCGTGTCTCATGCCTTAGTGCGATTTTTTTTATTCAACTGTTGATGAATATTTGGGAAATAGTTTGTTATGACAGATTGTACCTCATCGTAATATTTACACCTTTTTTTTTTAAATTTTCATAAGTGACTTTAAACTATTAATCTTCATGTCTCTTCTTTTGATTTTATGCTTTAGATTTTTCACCTCGCGCTTCAATTTTATTTTCCTTGGTGTATCAGGCAATGTTGATGTATGTGTACAGATATTAAGTTTTATCTTTTTACATGGAGGACTTTTAGAAGATCCAGGTTTTACGTCTTCTGAATTAGTCAGGCATATATCGCTCTGTAATCTGTAACGAAATTACATAAAAATAAGTCCCCATAATCATACCAATTGTTGTTCAGTAACTTATTTATTGGAATACAATGTTGTTTATTTAAGTACTTTAGTAATACCTTTGCAAAGATAGAAGGAACCACTCCAGGTTTCAACCTTTTCCGGGCCTCTGTTCGGTAATCTTCAGGTTTGAAATGCAGTGAACAAACCACAGAGATTTTATTCAAGTTCCCAGGTGTCACCTCTAACCATTTGTTCTTCAACTCTAAATCCGAAGGAAAACTGGAAATGCAAAATTGTTATTATTATAGTATTACTAGTTGTGGGTGATCGAGCTTCGCACGGTTTTTTTTTGGTAAATACGACATCTTCTAAAAATGAATCATAGCTAAATCAATTTATCGCCCCCAAAACCCCCCGAGCCGTTTCCGAGATACAGATTATATATACTTATACAAGAATTGCTCGTTTAAAGGTTTAGGATTTTGTCCTCCACTACAATTTGACCAATAAAATTATTAAAAGAAATACCCACAATATGCAAAATTATTATCACAACCAGTATATGATTCTTTCCCACACCCACTCACAGCACATATATTGTTCACCATTTTGCAATCAAATACACAATCAAAAGCACTTTTTCGACTAAGAAAGCATAAAAAGCACATGGAGTTGCAAGAAAGTAGACGCCATATTATTTTTAGTGCCGCTGCGGGATTCTACCATTGTATCTAGTGTTGCCTAACGAAAAGTTATAAAACTTCCCCATAATATTGAAATGTCGTGAAATGCGTGAAATATAAAGCCTGGCCCTACGTGCTATTGCATTTATTGATAGTATACTTTAGCATTATTTACAAACTTGTCGTATATAATATTCATGCCCTAAATTTATTGTTTTCTGCGGAAAAAGCTATTTTGAATCTACTACCATTGTATTATTAAATATTTCACATGGCAATTGTGCGAAAGGGACACACCGAGAAAAAGATTTCTCGCTCACGCTCACTTCTATAAGGAGATATTGGTTAATTAAAAAAATACTTTGAAGACATTTTGATAAGGTTCATTTTAACCCACTCAATGCCACCAGATTTTTTTCTTTTCATTATGATCCACTTATTTTTATTTTTTTGTTATTGGGTTTGAAATAAATATAAACTATATAGATTCATAGTCAAATATTTAAAAAAACTCAAAATACACAAAACTACACTACTTTACATCTCCGGCGCATTGACTTTCCCTTCCGAGGACAAGGTTGTATTACATGGACTTTAGAAAAAGTGCGAAAATTAGTAATATTGACCTCTGGAACTAGACTCTCGATCACTGACAATCGGAAATCATATAAAGGCTTCTTAGTACCTGATAGTAGGTTGTATATTATGGTGAAAGAATTATACAGCATTTGTTGTAGAATATGAATTCCCAACTTTTTATACCACCTAACAGTCTTATGCTCACAGCTGTAATATGATAACATTTGATCCTGATGATCAATTCCGCCCATATTTTTATTATAATTTATCACTATATTTGGTTTTACTTTTTCCGTGTTGCGACGTGTTGTAGTTGGCGTCATTTGTGCATCGTATTCTGATGAAATTACAAGAACATCGCGATTGTCTCGCCATTTCATTACGCAGATACCTTTTTTATTATATTGAGCAATATACTCATCCTTTTTTAGCTTTTTGGTAACTACTTCTTTAGGGTTTTTTTTTCGGTGTTGTCTTAGGGTGCCCGAATAATAAGTTTTTTGTGACAAAAGGTTTTCTGCCAACTCAACAGAGTTATAAAAATAATCAATATACACAGAATAACCTTTGTTCACATAATCTTGTAATAAATTCAAAACGACTTTTTAAGAATGGTTAGTACCACCGACAGTCGTATCGCCTGCACCAGCATAAACTATTGGTTTTAGAATTATTCCGTGAGCATCTGTCAGGACATATAGTTTTATACCGTATTTATTATGTTTGTTTTTAATATATTGCCGAAATATAAGACGTCCTCTCCATAACACTAGTGACTCGTCAATGCATAAATTATTAGATGGGAAATAAATTTCCTTCATCCGATTATTAAAATATGTAACGAGATTCTCTTTACGAGAAGCGAAATTATTGCCAACTTATCATCAACATTATTGTTTTCGAAGTGAAGGGCTCTTAAAATAAGCAAGAATCTGTTCCGGCTTATATGTTGGCGGAAACATGTAAGATTGAATAATCTATTTTTTTTCCAATAATCTTGAATTCGGTTCAATTTTATGGTGCCCATATGGAATAAGAGTCCTAAGAAAACTTTATATTCAGGCATAGTTATATCTTTCCAATATTTTATCCTACTTCCAGGAAAATTTTGCGCTAATATCCGAGACGCATTCTCATTGCTTTTTTCAACAATCATTTGAAGACATTCATTTGTCACTACAAGATTTAAAATAATCAATTGGTTCTGAACCCTCAGGTTGAATTTTTAATCCTACAGGATTTCCTTCAAAATTAATTCTTCTAGTCTGTCTATAGTGATTTGACCATTCTTAATCTTCCTCAGTATTTCTAGGGACTAATTCGTCTTCACTTACAATTGATGTGACACTATCATTGTCAGAATGATTCATATTCTCAATAAAATCAGCATCAAAAATATCGTCATCATAATTATTCTCATCAGGGTCTTCAAGAATTTGTAGTAGTTGTTAATCTGATATGGGTAAGTTTTCATTTTCAGGTCTGTTTGAGAGATTTTCGTGTTCTGAAATGGTGTCTGTTAATTCTTCTTCAATACTTGTTGTCTTTCTATTGGAAGTAGAAGCTGAGCAAAATTTACCACCACGTGTCCTTACAAGTTTGCATGGTCTCTCTTGGGTAATTGGTGGCTTTTCATCCCCTGAACTGGCCTCGATATCCGTTAGCAATGTTGTTTTAATATTTGAAATATTCTCTTTCGAAATACAGGGCGAACCAAACTTGCCACTACGTACTCTTACATGTCTGCGTGTTTTCTCTTGGTTGTCTTTTAACTCTGACAAAACTTGTTCATAACTAGACTGTCTAGAAGTATCAGAATCTCTTGTATCTAGCTTAAAAGAACAGCCTTTTTCGCCTATTTTAACCATCACAGATTTTCCAGCGTTTTCTCCTATATTAATTCCAGAATTTATTGGTTGTGGTAACGTACCACTTACATTAAAAATATATCCCTGTGAATTATCTGATATAGGGTTATCATTTTCTACAATATCCATGACCATTAATTTTGGATTCATTATTTTGACTAATCCAGCTTCGTAATGGGCCAGATGTTGATGTAAATTGCATTGGAGATTGCGCTAATTCTCTTACAGTAGATTTTGATGTACAACTTTTTGAAACGAAAATAGGAATGGTTAATTCCAGTTTTTTTAAATGAGGCGAAGTGACATCCCTGGAATTAGTGAAGGCATTTGTATTTTTTCTTATAGGTCATCTGAATAGCAGCGTGTATAAATAATTTTGTATGTAGGTATTTAACCTACCTTTTTAAATGCTGAATATTGTACATTACAGATCCTGCATGGTCTAATGCATTGCAAGATTCTGTATGAGTCTCACATTCAAAATGTGCTGATAACACCTTTGCTCGTCTCCTGGTCCAATTTTGGTCAGTGGATCTAAAAAAATATCAAAACAACATCAAGAACAATCAAAACCAAACATGCTAGTAACTGTTTATTTAAAACATTGATGGCAAAAGTATATCCTCTTGTGATGAATTTAGAGATTCTATATTAGATGCCGGTTTGACATGTGTTGAGACAGATCTGGCTCGTTTTCTGTAAAAGACATTTACTAAAGAAAATGAAACAATCATTTTGTTGCTTACCTGGAATAGACGGAAGTAGGAAGTACTTACTTATGAGAATGATCAAATGTTTGAGCCTGTGATGTGGAGGAATTATATGAATCAGACCTAAATTCAGATGTACTTTGAAATTGTGCTGACAAAGACCTTGCTCGTTTCGTCCCCAATCTTTGACTAGAACCACAAGCTGTAGTGTTTGAAACCTGTCTGTAATAACCATATCGACGGTTAAGGTCCAATAGTGTTTATCTCAATAAAGTGAACTTTTCAGGAGATAAAAATAAACATTTCTCGACTTTGAATAGTAAAAATAGAAAAAATATGCTGAAATACGATAGATATCCTAGCATTAGCTTAAGATTGGCCTAGTTAGAATTAACGTGAGATAGGTGGTATTGGTTTTATTAGTGTAAATATTTTTGAAATAAGTAGTAGTTAGCCGTTTTTGAAATAAAACAACACAATGAAAAATCACATTTTTTAATAATGTTCACAATGACAGATGAAATGATTGTGTTCTAAATAAATAAAAAGACTTTAAAATAACTGAAAAAGACTTCTTAATAACTAATTATATACTTTAATAACTAAAAAAATCTTCAAAGTAACTAAAACGAATCTTCAAATTTAGTAGAAACAGATATAAACAACAAAAACAACTGACACACTTACTCACACTCTACAAATGGGGCAGTGTATCATAAAAATTATGACATTCGTTTAGTAGAATTTGTTTGAGCTCTTGGAGGTGCTGGTACTTCGAGGCAGTTATAGGAATCATATTTTCATGTAAGGTCAAATAAGACACGTAGGGGTTATATCTTTTTGGTCTTTGTGGCAAGGCAAACCAATCCTGCTCGAAATTTAGTTTTACTTTAATTGTGTCTTCTTGGTTGTAAAGAATAGCTCTTAAGTCTGTTACAGTAGGGTCACCAGCTTTGCGTCCTAGCCTTATAGTTTTGTACAGACATCAACACCAATTCTGGAAAAGAAATTGCCAACCTTTTTGCTAATCATTTTTCCTCTGTTTTTCTAGATAAAAGATTAGACAAAACAAACCAAACAAACAGCATCCAAAATGATGCAAATACTGACGCAAATCTTATGTCGGTTCCGAAAATAGAATTTCGGGAAATAGACGTTTTAAGAAAAATTAAATCATTAGCTATTCAAAAAAGCGCTGGACCTGATGGTCTTCCTCCTTTGTTTATTAAAAGATGTGGCTCGGCTTTAGCTTTCCCACTAGCACTAATATTTAATTACTCTATAAAGGACGGTTGTTTTCCAGACGAATGGAAAAAGGCTCGAATCGTACCAATTTTTAAGAAGGGTGATCACGCTAATATTAAAAACTATAGACCAATATCGATTTTATCGTTTTTATCAAAGCTATTCGAGAGCCTAGTCTGTCCCATACTGAGTAAGCATTTTGAAAGCCTACTTAACAATTCACAACATGGATTCAGAAACGGATTATCAGTGCAAACCAATTTAACTATTTTTACTTCGAATCTAGAATCTAGCATTAGCGTTAGATAGAGGGGACGAAATAGATGCAATATACACAGATTTTAGCAGCGCATTTGATAAAGTAAGTCACCCGATACTTTTGAGCAAACTGAGTCAGTACGGCCTTAATAAACATTTATTTAACTGGTTTAAATCGTACCTTACCAATAGACCACTAACAGTTACTGCAGCTGGCTTCGAATCTGAGGTATATGTAGCCAAAAGTGGGGTGCCTCAGGGCTCTCATCTTGGACCTATATTATTTCTTGTATTTATTAACGATATAACTAAAACTGTTAAACACTGTAAATGTTCTTTATTTGCTGATGACCTCAAAATATATAAAACAGTTAAGAATGAAAGTGACGTACGCTTAGTTCAAGGTGATCTTAAAGATCTATGAGTCACTATAGACAAGCAATTAACTTTCGTAACACATATAAATAATATGGTTGTTAAGGCCTCAAAAAATTTAGGATTTACTAGGCGGAATGCGCATGGATTTTCCAGTCGATCCAAAATAGTCCTGTACCATGCCTTGGTTCGTAGTTGCCTGGAGTACGCTAGTGTTATATGGAATCCCTTGCATAACGTACACTCTCAGCGAATCGAAGGTATTCAGCATGCTTTTACGAAATACATGTCTTTTCACGAGCCAGACTTTTCACATAGAAGTTTATGCAACGAGCGACTGGTCAGATACAATATGATCTCTCATCGAAGTAGACGCGAAATACTTGAACTAAGCTTTCTCTTCACTTGAACTACTCTTTCTGGGAATAATTAGCATTGTTGTGTTTTTTTTAGTTTCTATATGTGGTAGCTTGTTATTAGCTTTTTTTGATTTTTATTCTGTATTAGTTATAAGTAGTTATAATAAGCTGTAAGCTATCCTAATAAAATAAAATAAAAAAATAAAAAATGCACCAGCTTCAAATCGCTGTTTCAGTCTGCATTCACGGAATATTCTTGAATCATGCACACTGCGACGCCACCTGGTCGCAATGTCCATTATTTTCATTTCTGCAACACACACCACCTTTAATATAAATAATATTTATTTGTATTTCAATAAACATCTAAGTTTGTTATACCAGGTGGTAGAACTAACTCCTCTAAGTATCTGTCTGAGGTACCTACCACCATTTTGTAAGTATAGTATATACCACAAAAGGTCTCAAAACAAATCAATACTCACAAGTATACTTACAAACAGTATACTTAATGGACCACTACTTGTAATCAGTTTTTATATTAATTAGTTACCTGCACATTAATGGAAGGGAATCCTTTTCTATTGATGTACAACTGACCTCCATCTGCACTTATTTTTTTAACTCTTATATTTGTACAATCAATCACACCAATCACTGTAGTGTAGTTAGCGATGGTGCGGAATTTCCTCATCTTTTCCTCTTGACAAGGTAGCAGGCATTTTGATAAATCTATGGGATATCCTTGCCAGTGCACATGCCACGTTTTTACAGATTTTGCTCACTACTGGTTGAGATATCCCATGCAAATCTGCTGTATCATCTTGATCTATGTACAAAACAATAAAAAGACATTAAAATATTTAATTTTGTACACAAGTCGAGTACAAAGAATTTGGTTTAAAAGTTTTATGCACTTATTACTTACTTCATGGCGAGCCCAACTTCTTAATGCCCAAACACTTGCATTTCAGGAGATATTGGACATCCCCGAGGATCGTGTAACAAATCTTCTCTTTATAAATTCACAATTTTTAGTCCAAAGTCTTTGGTAAACCCATATTTATATCTAAAATCTTCATCAGATATATCAAAAGGGTTTACACGAAATCTGTAACTATTAGGTCGCCGGAGCGTTTCTAATAATTCCAAATCTTTTAAGTCCATCAAGTCCATACTAATATCCATTATTATTTATATTAAAAAAATAAAGACCACGAAACCACAACAACACTCTACAACCAACAGGCAACCAAACAAATTCGATTCGATTGATGGCCACAGACTACTTTTGGCGTTAGTGTGACGTTAGTACCATAGTTAAACTAGGGTCATCAGAGGATTATCTTTAGTACCATAGAGGATCCTCGAATCAGCGATAAACTTCGTTTTGTAATAAGATTTATTTTTGGTCCAAGGATTAAACCGGGTACTTTCGTTAGTCTTTGTTTTGTAATAAGGCGGCAAAGGTCATAAGAATATAAAATAATAGACATGAAAAATGCAAAATTACATAATTTTTTTTAATATTTTAAAGAATATTTACGTTACTAACGGACGATTTTTTGTTATTCATGCTGCGCAACCGCTTCCCGCAGTTAATAACGCCGCCCTAACGACATCGCACGAGCCATCCTGTCGTGACACGGTCTAGGTGCCATCTTTGAGCGTTAGTTACCTACGTTTCAGACCATGAGCGATTCAAAGCATTTAAAATGGGATTTTTATTGCATAGGCCTTATTAGACGACAGGCCTTATTACCCGCACTTACTACACTTGTATTTCTCTCAGCTTCGAACACTTTTCGTAGCATCTCATCATTTCGATTCATGATGAATAACAAAGCAAGTACATTTAAATAAACATAAATATTAATCAAAAACTTTTAATCAGAGCACAGTTAACTACTTACGACTCGTAAGCGTCGTCGACCTCTTACGGTAAGAGTACCGTAAAATGGGGTGAATAGAAAGAATTTTAACTTTTGGATCTATATTTATCTATGTTTTTGACATATTTCGAAAGCAACAGTAGTTTTATCTTATGAGTTAAAGAGTAAAAAACTATGTTCAGTTAAAGACAAACTTATTTTTTTTGTGATTTATTTAATATATATTTAAAAATGTGTTCGTTTTTTATTTACCCGCGATTTGGGTGAATAGAGTCGGAAAAGGGGTTAATAGAAAAAAATGTTATCGTTGTCAACATATTTATATAGGCACATTTCAACCTCTAGGTTAGGAGAGGAGAGAGAGAGAAGTTAATTAACAAGTAAAATTTTTATTTGTACTTTACGTATTTTTCATTACAAAATAATTGTTATTTAAATTAAATAAAACTAAAACAAAATCAAAAACAAAATAAAAAAAATAAACATAATATTATTATAAAGAAAAACAGTAAAAAAATATAAAAAAGAATAATTGTTACTTTACTTCCAAAGATGACTTTAAAAACAATCAACATCAAAATAAAAATATCTAATAATTATGAAGTTATCATTTCTTTCTTTCTTTCTATTTATAAAAGAAAATAAAATTTTATTATATATTACTATCCAACAAGTCTCTTAATATAGCTTCATCGTCTTTGTAATACTTTTTTAATGTTTTGGTCTTTTTTAAACTGATATGGGCATTTCAGGAGAAATCTTCTGGCATTTCTTAATATCACAAACACTTTTACGAGATTCTTAAAAGTTTTAATTTTCTATTATTTTTATACTATTTTTTTCTATTATTTTTTTCTGTCAAACTATGACTAACTATTATTTCTGTCCCTGAATGTCCTTCTTTGTTATGGTTTATTTGGGATTCTATTATTCCAGCTTCATCACATGTAATAGACTGATTGAAGTTATTTAGGCTTATTTCCTTATCTGCTGCAATAGGTTTTCTTGGTAATGCATCACTTAGTTGACAATTTTCAATAGTTAATTCCCCTCCGAATCCCAAGACATCTTCAAAATAAACTGGCATATCTATGACGGTATATACGCACTATGCGGTTTGCCACTAGGCGGTTTGTTTGAGCGGTCCAACCGTTTCTTCGCGGTTAGCCACCATAGCGGTCAGCCGCGATGAAACCGCGTTGAAACCGCGTTCAGCGGTTGGACCGCTCGAATGCGCGTGGCCCATAAGCAAAATGGACGCCGTCGAGATAGCTTGTGTTATTTATTTTTACTCCCGGAAACAACGAAAGAAAATTAAAAAAAGATACTGGATTCATCCATTACTAGAAACACGCAACGAATTTGGCCAGTTCGTAAGTTGTTTTCAAGAACTGAAGAAGCACCAAGATAAATTTTTCGGCTATGTTAGAATGAGTGTTGCGTCATTTGAAGGATTACTAACAGTTTTATATGACACCATCAAAGGACAAGATTCAAAATTCGTGATTGTATCCAACCCGAAGAGAAATTAGTAATAACATTAAGGTAAGTATGATAAATAAAAAAGTTTTAGTAATTATTATGTTTTATTTTTAATCGCAATGTGGGTTCATAATTAAGTAAAAAAAGTAGTAAACTATTACTGAGAATTACTATCATTAAAAAGATCTAGATAATCAGATTCTTGAGATATGCTTTATTACATTTTCATGTTTTTATTCTTTTTCCTTAGCCTTCCTTTTATATGCTGCACCACTAGGCTTTTTCTTTGAGTAATAAACTAAGAGGTAATAACTAAACTAACTAAATACCTACCTAGGTACACACAAATACGGAATAACACTGCGAGAACTTAAACAATACAAGCGTGCCTGTCGTAACTCGAAGCGTCACTGACGACAACGGCACAAGCATAACAACGCGAGCGGGACTCCCGCCCCCGGACCCCGCGCTCGCCGGGGGAATATGGGTGCGGAGGCCGCCGCCCTTGTAAATGTATTTCGATTAGAATTGAAAAAAATGCGTTTTGTTTTCTCATAATACAACATAAATATAGTATTCAATGGTTTTGCATAGAAACAAAGATTTCCGAAACGCACACTCTCACCGATCCAACTCTACATGATCGCGCGCGCGTGCGGCGCGCGTGCCTAGTTTGCCTTTAGGATAATCCGCCTTTGTATGGGTGTAAACGCAGAATCGTACAATTTGGATTCCGTAACCGTCAGAGAGAAAGACGTAAATTTGCCACGGTGTGTAGTATCATATTAGGTATACTTTTTCATCTAAATATAGATTTCACTAAAACTGCAAATTCGTAAGTTTGCCGTGGATGTGACGATATGTTGGTAGGCAATCACCAGCAGCAGACACTGTAAACATAATAGAAACACAACTCTTAGAACTGTTTACTATTCTTTCAGGGTACTTTGAGCCTCTCCTAAAAATGCATTTAGCATTACCCGGGTTGTCGGAGAGATTGGTCTCATCGTAATTAAGTATATTAGTCATATAGGTGGGATATCTTTAATTGTTTCTTGCAAATTAGAAAAGAAATTTTGCAATTCTTGGAGGCCTTTCTCGGCCCGAACCTGTTTTATGTTTTGTGTTGTACGAACGGACAATTTTGATGCATGTCTATTTAAAAATTGGTTAACCCATGTATTGCCAGGCATTTTGCCATTAAAAATTTCAGGGCGCGAATTTTTTTCTAAATAATTATAAACCAGAATTTTTAAGTCCAACTTGGTCATTGGATAACCATACTCCCCGGCAGCCACCAGCACATTCACCAATTTTTGTTCTTCATCAAGCGAAAGTTTTACTTGCCCTCCTATCGTTTTCATGTTACGATTTTTCACTTTATTTAGTATTGGTCGCTGTGGAACCCCAAATTGTTTTTCAGCTTTACTTGAAATAGATTTATTTTGCACAATTCTACTGCTAAATTTAACATTTCTGTAGAATAATCTCTGTATTTTCTTGACCCAAGTTTTCTTCTATATCTCTTTTTTTGTGTATTTATTTCCAATGTAATAACGGATGTATAAAAATTACTTACCTGCGATAACTCCAAGTAGCACTTCTCGAAAAGTTTTTGCCCGCAAAAAAACACTCTGACTTCAACGACGTCTGACAGACAACTGAACTCTGAAGTAACATCTCAGTGTGACCGTTTTCAAAAACCGCTAAATTACTTGATGTAACTTACTTTTCTACTAAAATCTACTAACGTTTTGGAAAAATCTACTAAAATTGTACTAACGTAGTTTGTGCTTTAAATTCACTTAAATTGATAATTTTTGACGAGACAAATGAAACACAAGTTAATATCATCAGGTTTTATTAGTAAGTTATTAGATACACACGTATGTAGGTACTTAATTAATTAGTCATCATTGTCATGTTTCGATTTTTTAATTAATTTTAGCATATTATTTTCAGGTTGGAAATTCGTACAATTACTGCCGTTATCAATTAAACCTTGTTTTACATGTAAAAGCGATGATACATGAGTGTTTAAATACCAATTGCGCTGCTCTGTTTTCACCAAATTTACTTGAGGCTCACAAGAGGCGTTTGATACCGGCAAACACATCATCGCTTTTGCAAATGTACAAAGATTATCATATTTAAAAAAAAAACGTGCAATTTTTCACCTTGATATATTACATTTTTTGATATTTTTAGTATTTTTGTTATCCAGGTTTAAATAGATAACGAGTCTTTTTCATCGGCTGGAGTGTCAGGAAATATATTTTTTTAGAATCTAAATCTAAATTTTCAATTTCCGCAGTTACGTTTAACAAAAATTTTTCCGTATCTCGACATGTTATCAAATTTTCTAATTCTAATTTTGCACTTGCTGGAGTAATAATTTCACCATCGTTGTCAATCAAGCTGTCTTCATATGCACTATTAGAAACAATGAAAGTCAATAACAGAATACGCTCAAATGCAATAAGTATAAAAAATTTTAACAGACGAATATAATACGCTTTTAAAACAAGTCCACCCGGTTACGGTATGCACAAAATGTGCTACATCCAACCTTATGTAAGTTTTGATATCTGTGGTTTGTTGTGGATTAACAAGATTTTCAAAACACATTTTAATATAATTTTTTAACGACATATCGTTAAAAAATATCGGTTCTGGACATAGCATTTAATAAAGCACGAGCTCCATCAGAGACAGCTTCATGTGGAGGGATTTTAACCAACTGAATCCATGTTTGTAACCATAATGTAATATAATCAGTATTTTGTTTTTCTGATAACATTTGAAAAATAGACAATGAATTTTTGTTAAAATTTATAACAATTTCATAAAGAAATATGTATGCACTTTTGTCATGACCAATAACTATTTTTCTTACTAGTCCACCCGTCGCATAGATGCTAATAGAGGAACGTTTTTTATGTAGACGTCTATACTCTTTATAACAGTGTATTTGAGATTGAGTCGTGTAAAAAATATAAAATGGTGATTTCCCCACTGTTTGAATTGAATTTCAGTCAATAGGATTTTCTTGAAGACGATCAATTGCCCCAAAAATATCCTTCCGATCAAGAGGTTTCACACCTTGTTCGTTATCAATAAACTCCTTTTTCGCTTGATGCAATATATTCGGTTTATATAAAAAAGGACATCCGATATCACCAGGTCTTAATAGTTTTCTTCCTGCTTGTCTAGTGTGACCATGAACACCAGGATCTTTAAGATTTTTACCGATTGCTTTCCTGGTTTCGCTCTGAAGAGGCCTCTGTAAATCTTCATGATGCACGACGTCTTGAGTATCACGGCATTTTATTTTTATGAATACAGGACCGTCATCTCGTCATTTACTGCCGCTTCTACAGTGACTTTTGCTTTAGGCCCCATTTGAGTCACCAATTAGAATCTGAAAAAGTTAATTAAATTACTAAACAATTAAATATCAATAACAAGGTATATAATTATACAAGTAAAATTAAATTATTCGACGTTTTATTGATTCCAAAAAACTAACCTTTCCAGTAATACACTAATAATTTTTAAAAGTGGTAGTGCCATGCTTGTTACCTTCGGGTAGCAGCCGAATGGGCCGGCACGCCCCGTATAGTTCATTAGTACCACTCTCTCACAGAAGACCGGCGTGAAGTGGCAGCTATGCTGTAGCGTTTCGTCCGGTGAGTGAGAGTCCGGGAGGCCCACTCTCCTTCCCCCTCCCTCTTCCCTTTATCCTCCGCCTTCGTTCCCCCCTCCCTCTTCGCTTTATCCTTCGCCTTAGTTCCCCCCTCCCTCCCACTTCCCTCCTCCTCCCTCCCTCCTCCAGCTTGCAGATGTCCATGGGCGGAGGTGATCACTTCCCATCAGGTGAGCCTCCTGCCCGTTTGACTCTTTTTTACCATAAAAAAAAAATTGATTAATAATTTAAAATATTTCAATGATAAAACTGATTTGATTAAAAAATCTATTTAAAAAAACGAAGATATTTTTAAGCTGCTCTTAGGCTACGTCCGCACAGACAAGCGGCTTGCTTAGCGCCTAAAACCTAGTGGATTGCGCTCTGGCAACATGGTAGGATACACAGTGGCCGCACTGCAGGAGGTTTGCGTGGTTACTTGTCGGTAACGTTGACGAGATTTCACTTTGAAAATTAGCTGTAAAACTGCTACTTACAGAAAATTCACATTTAAAATATACCATTTCAAGGTCCTATCCATCATGTTGGGTTCATGACATAAATAAACAACTTTTTAGTACTTATTATCTTTTTTTGCTTCGACTGATATCTCTTCCCATAGTTTTTTTAAAATAATTTCATTTTTATTTAGTTCATTTGCCGGTTTCCACAAAGGTTCACTCTTAAAAATTTATGCAATTAATATTCCATATATTATTTCTTGAATAAAATGCCTCGCGACTAGTGTCAAAAAACCAACATGTTTGTTTACTTAGATACGCGCTTAGCAACTAGCTAGGAGATAAGCGCGCAGTGCGGCCGGTCACGAACATTTTAGGACGTTCGTTTTAGTAAGCTACTAGCTATGTGACTTGTTAGGCTCTAGGCGCTAAGAAAGCCGCCGGTCTGTGCGGACGTAGCCTTAGTGTGTTTTTTTAAGTTTTTACGTCACGTTTTATTTTAAAAAAATGTCAAACGGGGTGAATAGATACAACTTTCAACTTCAACACTGATTTTCTTTCATATTTTGTATGGAAGCTTATTAATAAAACATTGTGAAATCGTGAGTCGTGTTGTAATATACCAAATTTGTATCCTAAAAAATAAGTAAAAACATGTCTATTATTTGTAAATTAAGAAAAAGTACGTGGTTTCTATTTACCTGGAAACTGGGGTCAAAAGATACGAGAGAGGGGGTGAATAGAGAAAAAACGCTAGGGCTGTCAAATTCAACTTAAATTATTTATTAAAATAATAGGGAGGTATAAAGACAACATAAATGTATGTATATGTTTTATAAATCAGTATATATATAAGTATTCAAGTTTAGGGTTGAGTTTTGGAAATTAAATTGGTAACTTGTTATACTACCTATTTAACTGAATCCATCAGATATTTTAATAAATCATAATCACACCTATAGTAAGTGGGCCGCCTAGAAATGGTTTTCGTTAATGCTGTCTTAACAAATGTATTTGATAATGTTTTCTTTAATTCTGCATTGCTCAGAAGAACATTAGAAATTATTTTAATATTTTTCGGGTTTTTATCATTTAAATCATTTCCTTCAACGGTTTCAACACACGCTATCCCATTCATATCATCTTCAAATAAATCATTTCCTACAACGGTTTCAACACACGCTATCCCCTTCATGTCATCTTCAAAAACTATTGGCATAGTTGTTATGTCATAAGGACTAATGTTATATGAACAACTTGCAATATCTTCATCCGGAAGATTTCTTTTTTTCTTTGAACAATTTTAGTTCTTTTCCCTTTACCCTTTTCTTTAGTGACCCTATCCGTTGTCTTTCGATCAGAGTTAATATAGTCTTCATCACTCGAACATAATACACTTTTTCCTGCCTGAACGTGAAGTTTTCTCTTTTTTTTGGTTCAACTACATTTATAGTTGCGTACCGCATTTCCTTTAAAAAATTTAATACTGTCTGGTCAACAGTTTCAGCTTCCTTAACTTGGTCGTGCCATTCAGGTATTTTTTTAAAACTTCTGAAGGGTTAAAAGGATGTATTCCTGTCTTCCTGAAGCCAGACATAATAATACTTTTGCTGTTTTCTTTCAAATTGTCCATTAATTTGGACAGCAATTTGGGAAAACAACCTTTAGGAATTGAAGATTGATTTCTCCCGTCTTTTTTCTTCCATGCCGAACTTATACTTCTCCAAGCTATTTTCATTGGTCTGAATAGAGCAACATCAAGAGGTTGGGTTATATGTGTTGAATTTGAGGGTAAAAAAACAAAATGAATATCCTTTTCGTTGCACTTTCTTATTAAATCGAGTGAGAAATGGGACGACAAATTATCGCCTATTAAAATTTTTTACCGGATTTATTTTCGAAAAACGGAAGAATCATAGTGCTAACCCAATCTTCAAAAATATTATCATCAAACCAGCCCGATTGACTTCTATTATAACGGGTTCCTTTTGGAGCACATTTTGTCCAAGTATCAAATAAGTTTTGCGCCTTATAAACTACATAATATGGGGCTATCATTTCTCCTGCAGCCGTACAAGCCATCATAATTGATATTGCAGCTTTTGAATGATTCATTACGCGTTCCGGGTATTTTGTTCCTCTCTTAGTAATTATCTTTTTTCGGCCGGGATCATCAGCCAAACTTGTTTCATCGTAATTAATAATATTATCGATCGGAACACCACTGATTGATTCTTTTAATTGTTCGAAATACTCTTTTAGTATATCTGAAGACAGCACAGCTCTGCTTCTTTTAACATTTTGTGATATCCTCTGTGTTATCTTATCACTGTGCCTTACTTACCTTCTACACTTTTAGAAAACTTCTGGCGAAATCCGGTCCAGGCATGTTGTCTTTAAACCGTTTTTCTGTAACGCCTAATTTGTCCAAATAATTTTTAACTAATAACCTCAAGTCATAAAGTTCAAGAGGATATCTCCATTCAGCAGAGATATTTATGTATTTTATAAATAATAATTCCACCTCTTCTGATAGCACTGTCAGGCCGCCTTGTCTCTTCATATTTTTTATAGTATGTCCATATAGGACAGATTTGTCTATATCAAACTTTTTAGCGATGCAACTTAAGGAACCGCTTCTATATTTATATTCCCGAATAGCCTGCTCAATCAATTCTTTAGGATACCTTTTATACCTCTTGCCACGAGGATCTGGTTTATAAATCCTCGGCATGGCGAACGCAATACGATATAGCGTACATGTTTGAAATAAATATCAAGTATTCAAACTGATATCATTATTATTCACTGAACAACAAATACAGATAAATTTTATTTTAATGTTTGAATTTATATTAAAAAAAACATTTAACTACTTAAAATGGTTTTCTAATAATTAATTGATACTTATAATTTTTTTTAAGCACGTAGGTAGCTAAGTATGATAAAGGAGTCTACGATAGACAACCCTAAAATACGTGTTTCTATTAACCCCTTTTTCGTTTCTATTAACCTCTCACTCGTATCTATTTACCTCTTTCTTCGTGTCTATTGACCCTTAAGGCGTTTCTATTTACCCCCTTCTCGTACCTATTCACCTTGAAATTGCAGGAAAAATGTCTGCATCCTGATTTTACAAGAAATAAGAAAAAATAATTGAATATTAACACTCACCTTTGTATTCCTAAAAGATTAGAAATTTAGCTTTCCAAATAAATCAATTCGCTAGGTGAAATCTTCAAAGAACTCATTATTAAGCAAAACTTTTTGCAAGGTCTAAAATAACTTATGACACACGTTCACTTTAACGGCTTTTTTCTTTAAATAATTAAACTTGACGTAAATTTGTGTATTGCCAGCATAAAGGAAAAATATTGCCGTGTAATTAATATAAGAAATAAACCTTCGTTTATAAGCTATAGATAATCTAGAGACAAAATAATAAAACTTCCAGTTTTGTTTCTATTCACCCCGCGATTTCTATTCACCCCATTTTACGTAGGTATTAAAGAACATACTAAGATGCAATGCTTGAGAAGCAGAAAAATTTAATTGATTGTCATTTGTTCAGTGAAAAGGAATTTTTTCATATAGATAAACATTTTTTATATGAAATATATATAAATATACTGTTAAAAACTACTAACGGCCGTTTTTAATAACTTACTTACCTTTGACTACTAGTTAAAATGCCTACCGCCGGTAGCTATCGGCATTTCAATAAACAAGGATAGATAGGAATAATCTATCCGCAATGCTGATCTATCTGCCAGAGGGCCCGGAGGCAAAATCCCTAACCATAGATAGCATATTTCATAGATGAAACAATAAATGCGTTTCAGAGCCGCGCTATCGCTTACTGTCAATAACTTGAATGACATGCGGTTAGAGTTTTGACTTATCCCTCAATTTCGGTGGATATTGACTGGATAGCTGTTTGTTTTTGGTTTGTTTGCACAGATTTTTGTACTTGCCTTTTTTAGTTTAATCTAAAAAAATTGAGTTAAATGGTTGTGATAATGAACTGTATGAAGCCGGCGAATTCGATTCACGAAGTAATGAAATGGGGCAAGTGAGTCGCCGATCTACTCGTATCAACTATTGTTCAGAACTGACGGAATCAGAGTTCGTCTACAGATTTCGTATAAATAAAACTACTGAACACGAGTTGACGTTGGAAATAACTCCAGCGTTGAAAGTGCGTTCTTCTCGGTAAGTTACATGTACTTAACCTATAACCTGTTATATTTTAAATTCTGGATACCAGCACCAGTGTATTATTACCATGTATTTGCCATTCCAGAAATCATGGAGTATCTCCATTACATCAATTACTACTTTCAGGATCCTCTATATAATAAAGCGTGTCGCGGAACGTACGTTCGCAGCGCCTCTAATTGTCATTAATAGTCTGTGCTCTCTTACAAAATGTCTACGAATATAAAATTGTATCTCTGTACTACGAGATTAATAATTAATAATAAATAACATAAAAATATACTCAAGCATTAATCATTCATATAATATAAACACATACATAATAGATTGGCGACGAGAACGACGAAAAACAAACAAAAAAACCTCTCGTGCAAAATCGAATTGCCCTACAAACTACAAGCACATGCCGCCATTACGTACGCACGTAAAACGCAATTACAATGGATCGACAATTAGGAGAAGTGTTATCCCAAATGATGGAAACAATGCGTGGAATGCAATTACAGCAAGCTCAGTTACAACAAGCTTTACAAAGTAATGAGAAAACAGTTAGCGGTATTACGTTACAACCGTACGATGAAAACAACGAATCATTTTCGTCATATTTACAAAGACTTCAAAATTACATTACCTTGAAAGGAGTTACCAGCGCTACAGTTAAAGTACATATCTTTCTTAATTGTATTGGGCCTAAATACTATCAAGTTCTCAAAAATATTACAGCACCAGATGCCCCAGAATCAAAAGCTTTCGAAGACCTTATAAAATAATTGAGCAACCATATCGCCCCGGAGCCCGGTGAAGTGGCCCAGCAGCACAAATTCTGCCTCCGACAACAACATGAGTGTGAAAGCATTGCAAATTATGTTGCTGGATTAAAAGAAATAGGAGGGAGATGTAATTTTATTTGTAATAATTGCAAACATACTACATTTGAGACACATCTACGAGTACAATTCATACGAGGGCTGCACAACTCTGAAATTAAAGAAAGGTTATTACAAGAATCTTCTTCTACAAAGTTTGATGACTTAATTAAAATTGCAATGAATGACGATTGAGACTTCAAAAGCTGAAACAAAAGAAATGGACCCAGATGTTAAATCAAACATAAATAAAATTTCAATGAAAAAGAAGAATGAAAATACACATAAACAAAATACATACAAAGGGTCTACATACAATAGAAATAATAAGAATAAAAGGAAAATGAAGTGTTTCAGATGTGGGAAAGAAAACCATACAGCGATAAAATGTAATCTTAAAGATAAACTGTACTGTAAAAGATGCAAAACAAAAGGACATATTCAATCAGTATGTTTTAAAAGTCAGAAACAGCTAGAGCTAGTAAGTGAACAGTCAGGAGATGAAGATGAGATATATGAAATACATAGTATTAAAAATAGCAGTGGAGATGATAAATTCAATATTAAAATACAAATAAATGGAAAGATACATACATTAGAGCTCGATACCGGTGCAGCAGTTACTACATGCTCGTTAGAATATTATAACAAAAATTTCAGCAATCTGAAACTGGAAGATACACCAGTAATGCTGAGAACATACACTGGAGAAATAATATACCCTCTGGGAACCTGTAATCTAAATATTAGGTACAAAAATAAAGAAATTGAAGAGAGAATCTTTGTTATTGATAGAAAAGTAGATCCAGTATTGGGAAGAGAATGGATAAGGAAATTAAACTTAAAATTTGACATAAATTTAATACAGAAACAAGAAAATGATATTATAGAGAAAGAATTTACACAGAAATTACAAAAATTAATAGAAGAAAATGAGGAATTATTCTCTGAAAAAATAGGAGAAATAAAAGAGTACCAAGCAGTATTTAAATTAAAAGAAGGCGCAGTACCAGTATTTTATAACCGCGTCCAGTACCATTTGCACTTAAAGCTCAAGTTGAAACAGAAATAGATAATTTGGAAAAAGAAGGAATATTAGAAAAAGTTACATACTCACAGTGGGGAACACCAATTGTTCCTGTAATGAAGCAAAATGGGAAGATGCGCTTATGTGCTGATTATAGAGCAACATTAAATAAAAATATGGAAAATGATAACTATCCTATTCCCCGGGTTGAAGAGATTTTTGCAAAACTTAGTAATGGGAGATATTTCTGTACACTGGACATAAATCAAGCTTATTTACACATGAAGACAAGTGATGATACAGCTGAAATGCAAGCTATAAGTACATGTAAGGGTACATACAAGGTAAAAAGACTTATGTTTGGAGTTAAGATAGCACCAAATGTTTGGCAAAGGTACATGGATCAAACACTTGAAGGGATTGAAGGTACAGCATGTTTATTTTGATGACATAGCACTACAAGGCCATACATACATACAATTACTACAAAGAATTAGAAAAGTATTCAACAAATTAAAAGAATGTGGATTACATTTAAATAGGAAGAAATGTCAATTCTTTCAAAAATCAGTTACATACCTGGGTCCACAGAACATTAATACTCACGGGGAGAAGAATAACAACTTCATAGAAAAAAAACATGATCAAAGACAAGCGCCATCTCTGGGTGACCCCCTTTCTAGAGTTTAATATTAGCGGGAATTTCAAATGTATTACACCTACCATAATATTTTAATAATATAATCTACTTTTACTTGTATGAGTTTAAAAAAAACACAAATATTATCGTAATTATTTATTTGTAAGAAAACTTAATTATTCTAAATAAATTCCACTAACAACTCAAAAAACTTATATTTAATGGCAGAATAATTTTCCATATTATGAAATCAACAAATGATGTGTGCCGTATGATTTTTAATTGAATAAAAAAATAGAGAATGATCTTTCTTGTGCCAGAAATACTAAACCTCCAAAGTTTTACTTTTTAACCGACTTCAAAAAAAATTCAAAAAAGGAGGAGGTTATATGTTCCGTTGTATGTATTTTTTTTTTTTTTTTTTTTTTTTATGTATGTTCACCGATTGCTCCGCCGTCTGTGGGCCGATTTCAAAAATTTTTCTTTTGATTGGTAGGGTATAGTTCCGAGGTGATCCCATTGTCACCAAGTCAGGATCTGATGATGGGATCCCAGGGAAATCGAAGGCAACTCTCAAAATTTACAGGCACCTATTATGTTTTTGATATATTTTCTAAACCCGATAAAGCTTTTACGTATGAAAATCATCTTCTCATGTGGATGAGCTGATGATGGAAGGTAAGATTCCTCAACAGTTGTTTTTTATGTGTTTTCACCGATTTCTCCGTGAATTGTGGGCCGATTTTAAAAATTTCTTTTTTGTTCGGTAGGGTATACATTCAAGATGTTCTCATTGTCACCAAGTCAGCATCTGATGATGGGATCCTAGAGAAATCGAGGGCAACCCTTAAATTTTATCGGCACTGATTACCTTTTTCATATATTTTCTAAAGCTGTTCAAGAATTTGTGATGATGTAAGGTATATATCCTCAACGGTTAGGAGTTGAAAGAAAATTCTTTTAATATTATACGTACTTATGAACTGATAGTCGTACTCCTTCAGGATATTAGGTGGATTGATAATAGAAGGTAAATCTTATTAACGTCTACGAGTTACGTGGAAAAATAGACGTGGACAAATCTCGATTGACTATTGTCGTTCATTTCAAAACTTCGCTGACTTATTGGAGCAGTAGTTTAGTTAGCCTTCCAATATTTTATTTAAACATAATAATTTCCACAAAAAAAATTAAAATAAATTATTTTTTAACAAAAATGAAAACCGACTTCAAAACGCTACAAATCGAAACTAAAAAGAAAAAAAAATAATTTTAATTACTTAGTTATTGTTGGAGTCGGTGCCAGCCAAAGCAAAATAATCCTAATACAATCTCCTTGGCTGGCACCGACTCCAACAATAACTAAGTAATTAAAATTATTTTTTTTTCTTTTTAGTTTCGATTTGTAGCGTTTTGAAGTCGGTTTTCATTTTTGTTAAAAAATAATATTGTATACTTTCTGATCAGTACCCATCCGAAGTCAAAAATAGGGTCAATTTAATACTTGTTTATTATAATAGGCTCTAGCTTTTTACTTAGAATATGTATTGAAATGATTAAAGCTTTGTTTGATTGGGTAGCGTATGTGTATATTATATAAAAATAAAATAAAGCTTTAATCATTTCAATACCACCACAAAGTTTACCCTCCATTTTTTATTATTAAAATTAAAAATATGTGGCACACATTTTAATTTAAATTTGTTGATTTCATATGGAATGACTCTTATAGGATTATCAGCAACTGTTATCTCCAATTTTATTAATGCATTTTTAGGAATAGAGGTATAAAAATACAATAAAGGCATCAGTTGAGGTTTTGTTTAAAAACTCAATCAATTTTGAGTTTCTTGAACATAAAGACACAAATATAAATTACTTATTCAGGTTAGTATTTTGCAGGGCAATCGTTTCCCAGTCACTAAAAAGTAATGCATCAGTTATCATGACCAACTTACTCTTAAATATAGAAATTCTAAAGAACAAGTAAAAGTAAATGCATTTTCTTTTACTTGTTTTTGAGAATTTCTATTTTTCTTTTTAAAGCAGAAGCAGAAGCTTCTTCTGAGTATAGACGGTTTTTCAATGTGCAAAACCTTTTGATGGCTATGTGAAAAGAACTTTTTATCAAGTAATTTACATTAGCCTCTTTGTGTTCTGCACAATGGTTTAAAAAATCAAAATTTATTGAGTTTTTTAATAATTGTATAATAGTCTCCTTCAAATGTGCTTGGTATGCCTCTTTTTCTAAGAAAGTATTAATTAGTGTAGTACAATTTTCTATACATAAAACAAAGACTATTGAGGCATACATTAGTGACTTTTTTAAATTATTATATTCTTTAAACTCAATAACGATGTGTTCTCTTTCTTGTGATTCAGATACAAAAGCCTTTTTGCAATCATTACATTTGATTGGGTTATTTTTCAGAATAAAGCCACAGACTTAAGCACATGCTTGAATTTCACCAGTTGGTATGTCCATGCTGTCTTCAAAGCGTTCAAAATCATGTGTTAATTCCAATTCAAATATTCTGGCATCATGGTCTGTGCATATGTCTGTGAGTGATGTTAATATTGTTTTGTAATTATCTAATATAACATCATTTTCATCTTTTTCACAATTTCCTACCCCTGTATGAGATAGGTTGCCAAGAACTGCAGTTTTTAAGCCAGCCACAAATTGTCCAGCTGTAGGGTTTGTGTTGGATCCACAGTTACCACGAATGCAAGCAAATAAATTTTCAAGCGGATCCTGTTGTATTCTTCTTGTTGCCAAACTCTTAATTGATTTGTGTTTCCTGGTCAAATTGCTCCAGAGCCTCTCTAGACCATTTAATGTCCAGATCCATTCTTGTTGAGATTGGGGTGATCGTCTGCAGCCCAGGAATTCTAAGTTTTTAAAATAATGTCTCATTTCTCGAAAAAATTGGAGATGTAGTGAGTTTTTTTTTTAAATTTGTGGAATGTGGCTTTCCTCTCCTCAGATCGGGTGTCGATGCATTGACGCTGTCAAACAATTTGTCCATATTTGATAAAACATTTGCAGTTGTGGCAGCTTCGGTAGATATTTCTCCTGAAAATGAACAAGAGGTAAATTTAAAATGTGTACAATTGAATATAAATGGTGACTTTATGTTATAACCTATAAACAGAGACATAAATTTAGTCCTGCATACTTTTGTGCAGATTTTAACCTATCAACATCTTGTTTACATAAAAAAGCCTTGATTCATTGAAACACTTTTGTGCAGCTGACGTAAACAGTTTAATAAGTTTCCAAGCATAAGAGCCTTCAATTCAAATACAATTCAGGCTCAACTGGATTGTTCTATCTATTTATATTAATTTATAATATTGCTAATTTGTATTTCAAATTTGTTGATTTGATATTTTTTACTGAGAAAATCTTAATCAAACTATAAAGTTCTTACCTTGTGATATTTTTGCATACATTCCTGCAGCAACTGAATGGCTTAAAACTTGAGCCGCAAGCTTCACTTTCATTTTTTGTTTGGTGTTTTCGTTTAAATGGTCTTGTTTCAGACATGGTGCAAACACGAAGTTTGGATTACTGTTGTCCAATGCGTAAATCTGTTTTATATAGTCCCATTTAGCAATACCTGTAACAATATCATATACATAATTATGCCATCAAACTTTCTCAAAGTACTGTTAGAAATGTATTTATTTATTTATTAAAGAAAAAAACCAATAGCTATGAAAATATGTGCTGACAGCCATTTTGACACTGCTTATTGTCAGGCATTTACAGGTTCTAGCATTTATATAAAGCAAATTCTTTTGTTTCTTACAAAGTGAGTTTTTTACTCACCAATTCCTCTTGTGTTGTCTGAAGTTATATTTGTTGGACATTTTATGTCATACTTCATGAATAAATTTCTGAAGCATTTTAGTAGATGACGTGTGTCAAATAGGGTAACCACTTATTGATTGCAAATTGTGATGTGAGGCTGCTCTACAGTTACTCCCAGGATTCCCAAGGCTCTTTTATTTACCCCATCTAAATCACACACTGTGGCAGCTATGTTAAGCCCAGCATCAAAACAATGTTGCAGGACCTGAAATGATTTATGATCTATTAAAATAATATCTATAAACATTAAACACATTCAGTTTATGCACCACACAGAAAAAAATAAGATCATGAGGCATTTGTCTTTCTTACTCCACAATAATATGCGAGGTTTTTGTAGATAGAGAACCTTAGTTTGAGCAACTAAGTTGCTCTAGTTGGTTGTGTGGTTGGAAGCCACACCATAGGTCATGGGATTAAAAATACTTACCTCCTTTAAAAGCACTGCTAGTCTATCTGCAGTCACCGATCCTCCTGAAAAATAATAAGCAACTGGTTGCTTAATTTTTTTCCTTATTCCAGCTACCATAAAAACAAGGGCACAGGATGCCACTTGTGGCGATCTCCCCTGTGTTCCATGGTCTTGAAAGCCTTCGATACTATCATCCTTCTTATTGTAGCATAAGTTTTTTTTAATTGACATTTCGTCAAACATTAAAACATATTCCTTATCAGAGGAATCTTGTTCCTTTGTGGTCTTTTTTAAAACATTGAATATATGCTTATTGATCCCAACACCCAAGTGAAATCTGTTCAGCAGTGATTTCAAAGTGCTAGGTGCTGGTAGACAAATCAGTCTTCGTATTAGCTTATAATATGTTGGCGATTTTTTATATAGCCTTAATGCTATAATTTTTGACTCATAATTCCATCTGCGGCCTTTGGATTTTTTCTTAAAATTTTGCAATTGGCCTTGCAGCAACAGTGCGAAAGAAGATGACACTTTGCTATTCATAAGTTTGGTCACTGATTCATTTTTTGTAATAACATTGAGAAATGCTTCATTTTTCAAATGTTTAACTCTTTTTTGAAGTTGCCAGATTTTCTTCAAGTATTTTTTGCACTTCAAATATAATTGTTTCTCTCTGTTTGTTGATAGTTTATTAGATTCAGCAACTGGTACAAAAGTCGTTGCAACTTGCTGTAGTTTAGCAGCAAACGCAGTTTAAGAATTTAAGCTCTCTGCTAATAAGGGCTGATGTCTTGCCAATGTAGATGACCCCTCCATACGATCTTTCGCTGGTAGACACTTCTCAAAAACAACATTCTCAGCTAAGGGTTGAGTCATTATAGATGAATCTGCCTTAGCTTTTTTAGATGTAGGAGAATTTAATAAATTAATATTCTCTGTTAATGGCTGTGTCATTTTAGATGGACCTGCCATGGGTTCATTGGGTGCATTCAGATTCAACAACTGAAAGTAAAATTAAAAAGAATCAATTTGATTGGTTTTAAAAGGCCAAGTTTTAACAACATATAATATTCTGAGGCAGACATATTTAAATTGGTTAACCTTGTCACATTCCTGATCCGGTATCGCAAATCTAAACAGCCTTTTGCCAGAACTATCAATAAATGACAATCTATTAAAATGTTTGGTGCACAACATTCTGTGTTCAGTATATAACTGTGTTTGAAATTTCGGTGAAGACCATGAATCGTGGGGAAAGCAGTACTTCGCCCATAATTCACAACTGGAAAGAAAACGAATCGAAACGGTTAGTTTTTTAGTTAAAATAACACAGACAAATAGTTTACAAGCAACATGCATTGATAATAATTAAGTACGTACCGAAGGCTATTTGTTTTTCCAGGCTTAGGAAACCGATGTAAAGTGATATTTGGGTTATCAGCCGGTGAACTCCCGCATTTGAGGCACTTTCTACGGTTTTCTTTCATGGTGAAACACAAATTCACAAAGAGTCACTATCTCGATAACGATTATAGTAATCACGAACTTTTGCTTACTGAACAATACGGAGGAACAATGCTCAACTCGACGTACGTAATACAGAAAACAAAATATTCGAAAAATCCAAAGTCTTATCACAATTTGCAATAAAACTTTAGTACAAGATAAAATGCGCAAGCGAAAGCAACGGCAGACATTTTTCTTGTGACTTTTGTTTAGTGCTACCGTATAATAATATTTTCAATCAACATCCAAATATTTTAATTTTAACTGTCGAACCGTCATGTTATAAGAAAAATTAAAATTAGTAATCTATTTAGACATAATATTTACCCAATTTAATAATATTAGAACTTAAAATTAGTAAAAGAAAATCATTGTTCTCAAAAAGAATTTATACATTGTTTTTTACTATGGTAACATTTTTCTTTACAAGAGAAGCGAGCGATATAGAAGATACTTCTTTTTCGTACAGCTCTGGCCCCCATAGGTAATCTCAGCTCTGCCTAAGTATGTTAACACCCCCTGCCTGGGTCATACAATAGATGAGAAAGGTTTACACCCTACAGAAGAAAAGATAAATGATATTAAGAATAGTCCACGGCCAACTGATGTTACATTCCTACGTACATTCCTAGGAATGGTAAACTATTATCAACAATTCATCCCTAACTTAGCAACAAAATTGAATCCATTATACAAACTACTACAGAAAGAGATAAAATACATATGGTCTTTAGATTGTGAAGAAGCATTTAAAGCACTGAAAAAAGAGATCTGTGGAGAGAAAGTACTCACACCATTTCATGTAAACTTACCAGTTACATTAGCCACGGATGCTTCACCAACCGGATTTGGAGCTGTATTGTCACACATTATGCCAGACGAATCAGAACGTCCTATTGCATTCGCTACTAAATCTCTGACAAAAGCAGAAAAAGGCTATACCCAGTTAGACAAAGAAGCCGCTGCACTTGTATGGGGACTGAAAAAGTTTTTTCAATATTGCTACGGCAGGAAAATTATACTGATTGTGAACAATCAACCATTAGCTAGAATATTACACCCGGAGAAAGCAACACCAGCTACTACAGCAATACGACTTGTACATTATGCAAACTTTTTGGCAGGTTTTGATTATGAGATAAGACTTAGAAGAACTACATAACATGCTAATGCAGACTACTTATCGAGACTACAACACATAAAAAAGAATGAAAGAGATGATACACTTACTAATGATGAAGCTTTCTACCTAAATCAAATTGCCGAAATGCCAGTCTCATTAACACGTTCATTGCCCATCACGCGACGTCGCGTGTTCCCAGTACTCCTTGATTTGGCCCTTCACGCGACGTCGCGTGAAGTGTCCGACGAATTTTGTATGGCAGTTATTGCGCGGGCCGGAGCGTTATCGCGAATGACATTTTTATGGGCCTCTAAAGAAAGGTCTTAAGTATCGTAAAGTGGGCGGGGCCATCAGAATCATGCGATTGTTTTTGTGTTACGTAATTGGTTAGTACGCCTTGTGACGCCGCTCGTGCGAACGTCTTGCTTGCTTGTTTTTAGTTACTTTTGAACAAATATAATGAGTTTCTAATTAAAAAAAATATAATATTAGTAATAAAACGAAATTTATAATGAGTGATCATCAACCTGGTACCTCCAGGGGTACGAAACGACCAAATGAGAGACCGTTGCGAGTGCAATCAAAACGTGTTTTTTTGTCACATGATTCGGATATTCTTGAGGCTTTAGAAAACTCTGATGAAGATGGCTTTGTGGGAAGTGATGAAGACGAAGATTTTGTGTTGGGTAATGATGATGGAGACAGCTCAACCTTGGAGTCAGAAGAAGACGAGGAAATAATATCACAGCTACCTTCTAGTGGAATTCAATTTTCCTCTACAGAAAGGGGTGAGGGTAGTGAAATGATCGAAGAGCCAACTCAGCCACGTGAGTCTCCTGAACCTGCTACCGAAGGTTCAACGACACACTGGAGTACTTCTTGCTCGTCCATGAAACAAATACCATTCATTCGGGAGTCAAAGCTCCATGTAGAACCGCCTTCACAACCAATAGACTATTTTTATCTCTTTTTTGGTGAAGAATACTTGAGAATGATTGTGGAGTGCACCAACGCATACGCCATACGTATGAAAAGCTCTAGTGAACATCGTCATGCACGTATTTCAAGATGGAAAGAGTTGACCATTGAAGAGTTCAAAACTTTCCTGGGCTTATTGTTACATACTGGCACTGCAAAAATGAATCGATTGACAGATTATTGGAAGGTCCACCGGTTATATAAATCATGCTTTCCGAACTACATGTCAAGAAACAGATTTTTTATTATTTTACGCTGTTTACATTTTACACTCCCTGAAGAAGAAGAAGAAGTCATTGCTAGGCGTCTAAATAAATGTCAAAAAATAATCGATAATTTCAACAATACAATGAATAATATATATTATCCAGGCCAGAACCTATCTTTAGATGAGTCCATGGTTTTATGGCGTGGCCGCCTATTTTTTAGACAATACATAAAAGGTAAACGCCATAAGTATGGTATCAAACTATACGTACTCGCAGAACCGGATGGCTTGATTTTAAATTTTCATGTATTTGCCAGTACAGAAGATGAAACAGCAGGAAAGGGCCACACAGAGAAAATTGTCGAAAAATTAATCGAAAATAAATTGGACGTTGGCCATTCAATTTACATGGATAATTTTTATAATTCTTATACCTTAGCAAATAAATTGTTGAGTCGACTAACTTATTGTACTGGCACCCTGAATAAAAAACGTAAGGATAATCCACGCGTTATAACTGCGAAAAAATTAAAGAAAGGCGAGAACATCTCGCGGTATAGAAATGGAGTCCATATTGGTAAATGGAAAGATAAAAGAGAAATCCTATATATATCTTCAGAGTTCGCTGACGAGATGCAAGAAGTGACGAGTAAACGTGGTATTACAACACAGAAACCATTGGCTATAGTACGTTATAACGAAAACATGTCAGGAGTTGATCTTCAGGATCAAATGATTTCGTATTACCCATGCGAAAGAAAAACTTTACGTTGGTACTTAAAAATTTTTATACATACAATGATGATGAGCCTGATAAATTCCCGTTTATTATATAACAAGTTCTCTGGAAAACCTAAGCTTTCATTATATGACTTTAGGGAGAAAATCATTGAGCATCTTTTGCCTGATAATGGACAAGAATCTTCATCGGGAATTCGAAATCAAACAACTCATAGCTTGACGAAAATAGCCAAAACGACGGAACGGACTATAAAAAGTGGACCGGAAAGAAAAGTCCAAGCAGTCGCAAGAAAAGATTGCAGAAATTGCTATAAAAATAAGAAACGTGTGCAAACTACGATGGAATGTAGGAATTGTCCCGATAGTCCGCCTATGTGCATGGACTGTTTTTTTATATTACATACTTGTACCAAAACCTAATTTACCAAATATTATTTCTGTTTTTTAAAACTTTATGACTGATTTGTTTACTGAGACTGATAAGAAATTAATGTTCCTAATTGATATCCTAATATAGTATAGTAATTATAGTACTTTTTTTTTGTTTTTCACAGTAGTTTTGTTGATTATAATTATAGACTTTGATGTCTAATGAGAGAAAAATTAATGTTGCGTGTTTTTTTGATTTTTTATTTTATTTTTCGGGTTGTATTATTCAAATAAAAGTTTTGGATACTAAAAATAGTTTCACTTTACTACATTTGAACTCATAAATGCACAAAAGTGCTAAGGTAACCCATAACGCGACGTCGCGTGATATATAAGTATATTATGTAAAATATCATATGTATATATAAAAAGCATAAACATACCCGTAAACAATGTTTTATGTACTTAAGACTTAAATAATATAAAAAAAGGTGATGGGCCACCAGCATAAAACACCAATTTTAGCATTGGCAATGAAAGAGTTAAAAGAAATAAGAGAAGCTACAGCTAAAGATTCAGAATTACAAAAACTATACTTAGACATACAATCAGGCAACGAAAATACAGTAAGATTACATGAATTTTCATTACAAAACAATTGCATATTTTATGGCATACGAATTGTCATACCTAAGAAACTACAACCTAAAATTTTAGAAGACCTTCATACAGCACACACTGGTATAGTAAAAATGAAGGCGTTAGCCAGAAGTTATGTGTGGTGGAAGAATATTGATATAGATATAGAGAACATGGTAAAACAATGCAAATCATGCTGTTTATTAAAGAAGAATCCTACTAAAGTACCTGTACACAGCTGGGAATACCCAAAGGAACCATGGAGTCGCATCCATATTGACTATGCTGGACCATTCATGAACCATTACTTTCTGATAGTGGTGGATGCCTACACTAAATGGTTAGAAGTCATACCTATTAATTCTATTACAACAACGGCAACTATCAACATCCTAAAGAATCTATACACTACATTTGGTTTACCAATAACTCAAGTCTCAGACAATGGAAGACAATTCAGATCAGAAGAAATGCAAAGATTTTTAAAAGAAAATGGAATTCAAGCTAAATTTACAGCACCATTTCATCCATCTACAAACGGCCAAGCTGAAAGATATGTTCAAACAGTGAAAAATAAGCTTAGAGCAATGACAAATGAAGAAGGGTCTGTTCAAGAAAAATTGCAAAAATTTTTAATGATGTATAGGAAAACACCTAACAGTGCTACAGGCTTAAGTCCTGGAGAAATGATGTACAAAAGAATTTACAGAACCAGGATTGACATAGTAAAAAGAAGTGAAGAAATAAGAAGTTACAAAAATGATGAGGAAATAGTCAACAAGGAGTTTCATAAAGGAGAGCGAGTTCAAATAAGAATGTTTAATAGTGACAAATGGAAATTTGGAAACGTACGAATAGATAGGAAAGGAAAATTACAGGTGGAAGTAGATGGAAGAATACACCAAAGACATGTGGATCAAATGACAAGAACGGCTTGTGAGAATCAGAATGCTAACATACCAGTTACTTACCCGATGAGACCAAGAGACTTGCATGAAAATGAAGACGTACCAATACCACCTGAAAAAGACTGTACTGCAACACAAACTAGTCCTACAAGAAGGGAGTCTGTACCACCTATTCCAAGCCCTGAAGTTGACAAACCAGAACAATTCTCACCGGAAATAAAGCCAGAGGTATCTACACCAACCAAAAGGGAACTACGTAGAAGTACTAGAATAAGAAGAGCACCAGACCGCTTGAATCTTTGAATTAATAACGAGGGAGAGTGTTAGGATCCTCTATATAATAAAGCGTGTCGCGGAACGTACGTTCGCAGCGCCTCTAATTGTCATTAATAATCTGTGCTCTCTTACAAAATGTCTACGAATATAAAATTGTATCTCTGAGATTAATAATTAATAATAAATAACATAAAAATATACTCAAGCATTTATCATTCATGTAATATAAACACATACATAATAACTACTAGCATTGAGATTTTACGCACTGGGAACAATGTTGGTATCGGTGGCAGATTTTATTGGAGTGTCGATTCCTACAGCTAGCCCAATTGTTCGCAATGTATCTCGTGCAATAGCTGGCTTGTACAAAAAATATGTAAAAATACAAGCAAACACACAACCTGGATTCCATGCTATTGCAGGGTTCCCCCGGGTCTTGGGAGCGGTGGACTGTACACACATTCTCATCCAGTCTCCAAGTTAGTTCCTACCTAACTAAACTAACTAAATTAACAAAGGGTGCTAATTTCGTGTATTAACTGTAAAATACTTTACAGGCTCAAATGTTGGAGCAGAATTCAGGAACAGGAAGGGTACATTTTCAATAAATGTGCAAGGAATCTGTGATGCAGACTTGTTACTAATGAATGTTGTTGCTCGCTGGCCGGGGTCTGCTCATGATGCTACTATATTTAACAATTCTGCTCTAAAAGCTGTGTCTAAAAAACTTTTTGCTGTTGTACATTAACACATGTAGTACCTATACAAGTAATAATAATATGTAGATATTTTTATGTGATTACATAACATTGTTTGCTAGTTGTTATAAATATTTGTGATTTATGAAAGAATGATTTTATTTATTTTCAGTTCAATGTGAAGATGGGGTTTTCGGCAATAGGTGGCTAATTGGTGACGGTGCATATCCTTGCAATTCCTATTTATTAATACAACTACTGCTAATGAACACCGTTATTAATGCACATGCGCTGACAAGAAACCCTATAGAAAGGTAATAGGAAAGAATAACCAATACTTTAACCTACTTCTTTATAGTGTAGACATCAAAAACGACATAAACGACAAGCTTGGCACGTTTCTTATTAAATAACTTTTATTTATGCTCACTCAGTCCACACGCTTCTCCAGAAAATATATATTTCACAATTTTCAGATGTTTTGGAGTTTGGAAGAGAAGGTTTCCAGTGCTGTCGCTAAAAATTCGATTGGCATTAGACACCACACAAGCTGTTATTATAGCAACTTCAATATTGCACAATATATGCAGAATGCAAGGAGTTGCTGAAGTGGAACCTGAAGTTGACCTCCCTCCTGAATCGTCTAACCGGCTTATCACTGAGGAACAATTTAATTATACTGCAAGTGTAGGTCAGCATCACTCCGCAAGACAACACCTAATTGATACCTATAATTTTAACCTCTAATTGATTCAAAATTACAATTATTTTAATCTAAACTTTTGTTTGACTCTGACCATGAAATCTAATAAGTATAAATCATAAATTTTAGTAATTATTTAAGTACACAAAACCAATACCCCTTATTTTCTAACTAGCTGTGAAACCGCATTGTTTCACCAGCTCTCAAGTCTTTTAATCCAGGATACAAGATACCTTCATTCCAAATTTCATACAAATCAGAACAATCAAAGTAAAATAAAATGAAACATACCAAGCTGTTAGTCAAATTGATAACCTCCCTTTTTTGGAAGTCGAGTAAAACAAATTTTCGTTTTATAATATTAGTGTGAGTGTGAAAAATTGAGATTAAAGAAAAAACATAAGTACAGAAAACCAAATTATTTATTTATTGAATTTTTATATATTTATAAGTTTTTCTTTAAAACTTCCACTCCTATGCGAAGCTTTTCATTTTCTAGCTGCAGTTTCTCAGCTTTTAATTTAAAATATGCAGCCATCGCCAACTCTTTTTCTTCCTAAGCCCTCAAAAGCTCTTCTGAAAGTTTTCGCCGTTTGTTTTCTGTTAAAGAAACCTTTGTTAAGTTCCACCACCATACATATAAATCAATAAATAAGTAGGTAAAAATAAATAAATAAAAAACAATTTAGATTTGCCAGTCACCTAGCATGTAGGCAGCATTGCTGATACTTTGAACCAGATACAATCCAGCATTTTACATAAGTAATTCTAATTATACAGGTATTTATAATTTTATTATATTCCTAGTTTAGCAATGCTCTGTGGACGAAGCTCTGAGAATGTTGAATGAAAAAGTATGTATGTATATTTGTAAATGTATGGCTAGTCCATACTACATACATTTACAAATATATATATTTATATTTATTTAATAATAATAAATAATAAATTCCCGGACAAATTCACACACGGTTAATTAGAGCCAAAGTAAGCTCTAAGCTTGTGTTATGGAATCTAATTAACTGATACTACTACATATACATACACAAATACTTTATAAGAATATATATTGACTCCCAGACGTCGTCGCCAACAACTATGTCTTCGCATATTGTATTGTTATTTGTTATTTACAAATATACAGTGTATGTATATTTGTAAATGTATGTAGTAAAAGGCATTTTAATAACAACTTACGCGAATTTTGCGGTGTATTGAACAACACTGCTCTCGGAACATATGACTCGGTGACCCTATAACTGCCACCTCCATCAATTATACCATCACCACTAGTTGATGGTATAATTGATCCACCACCATCACCCACCACCACAACAATGTCAGCCTCTGACTGCGGTTCAGCATGTAGCTCTAACGGAGGGAGCACAACTTCTGGTAGATCTCCCTGAGCTGTATCTACCCCATCACCACCAAACTCCACCGTATACCCACTGCATGTAGCACCCAGCATAGATGCAACACGGTCCAGTTTCGTCTGGCGGTATGTAGCTCTTGCCACCTCCAGTCTACAAATTTAAAATACTTGTTACATTATCGACACTTCATACATAAATTATACTTGCAATTTACTAATCAATACGATCAGCTGTACCTTCAAATTGTTCTGTCTTATGGCTGCTGAGCGTTTCCTTGCAGCTTTTTTAATGCTCTCCCGTTTGAGGCGTAGCTGCTCGGTGCGCCAAGTTTCACCAACTTGCGCGCCAAACTCATTGGCGATCGTTTTCCACGCCTCCTCTTTCAGCTTATTATTTGAGGCGTTCGTCGCCTTCGTGGTGAGAATTTTTTTTCGAGCTATGAGGTCTAATAATATACTAAGTTCGTCCTTACACATCGGCCTTGCTTTCTGCAAATATGTTAATTTTACATAAGATTAGTGTGGAAATACAAGATGCTGAAGTTGGCGCCAAAATTAATCTCTATAAAGTTTGCAAGAAAACTTCGCATATTTATACACAAAGAGTACTTACCGTTATGTTTACACTTTCTGGAGCCACGTTAATTGCTTTATAAATTATGGTACAAAAAACTAGTAAGTTTAGTACAAAAATTCTGATTAAAAAATATGTTTTGAATCTCGTCCAACTAAAATTAAAAAATTTATGGTGTTTTTTTGTTACTTAATTTTCACATTTAATTTATGCAAGGATTTTAATCGTAAATTACGTTGTATTTCCTTCCATTAACAATATTAACATATTTTATATTTTCTTCTCTTTTTACAAAATCAACTGCCATATATATCAATTTCTGACATCTGACAGATAACAAAACTCTTTCCATACTTAAACTATATTTTTTATACAGTACGTGTACACGCCACAGCTTCCATTTCTTGGAACATTTGTTTTAAGAGCATCGGGAACTGGTCTTTCGGCACACTGGAGCTTCTACTATTACGTGTATTATTTTTCCATTCGCTGCTATTTTCATTGGACGAAAATATGCTACGTCTAGTGGTTGGAGTAAGTGCGTAGCATTTGGAGGCAGAGCAATAAATGCAATATTGTTGGCTTCACATAAAGAGATAACGTGCGGGCTTATGTGCGAGCTGAGATTGTCTCCAATCAAAACTTTTTTACCAGATTGTTTTTTAAGTATAGGCAGCATTGAGTATTCAAACCAGTCCTCAAAACAACGTGCGTCAAACCATCCAGATTTGGTACGATTTCATTTGATCCAGATTTGGATCGGCTTGTGGAGGACCATTTTCTGCTCACGTCCCCCACATATTTTCAGCTTTATACACTACGTATACTGGGGCTGATTCGCCAGCTGCGTTGCCACAGAGCATTATCGACGTTGCTGCTTTAGAAGAGTTTTAATGGTCTCGGAATACTTCGTCCCTCTTCTAGTCAGAATTTTTACCGAGCCTGGGTCATCAACTAAGCATGTTTCGTCATAATTCCAAATGTTAGTGTCTGGGACATTTGCGATTTCTTTTTCGTAGTTATCGAAAAACTCGTTAACAATAACTTCATTTATTTCTGCTCGACCATGGGTTATATTCCTAACTGGACAACAGTGAATTGTGACGCTTTAAAAACGAATGCACCCACTCCTTGCTTGGCAAATTGTTAGCGAATTTCGGCACCTTTTTACCTTGTTTCTCCAAATACGATTAATTTTAGCAATGCAGCGCAGCTCTAGTGTTGTTATTGGAAATCCAAAGGCTGACAATGCAGTAATGTGTGATATCAAAGCAAGTTCTTCCTCTTCATTAAATACAGTTTGACCTCCGTGTTTTAGTGGTGCTTTGTTTTTTAATTTTGATGATAAAGTGTTTCTGTGAATGCCATATTTTTCGGATGCGGCCCGCGTTGAGATTTTACCTGATTTAATTTCGTCTAAAACTTTTTTTAATGTTTCTTCTGTATAGTTTTTGTAAGACCTGCATCCAATAGGCCTCCATCCATCCTTTTATAATCTCGTGGCATTTTTCTAGTTCTGAAATAAACGAATCATTTTTTCAGTTTAAGAAGTTTTATGAATGATAGTAGCATTTTGTCATCGCTATTCTAGCAACACTGTGGTGGCACATTTTCACCTGCGAAATTGAGTTTTATTCTTAACACACCTATTTTAATGTGTAAACGAAAACGTTTTGAATATGATTTAAATGCATTTTAATAAGGATTAATAGTACTATAAACTCAACATACCTTGATAACGATTCGTGTGGTAGATTTTTTTGGATCACCAAAAGTTTACACTTAACCTCAAAACGTGACAAACCGGTTCTTTTTATGACATTATCTGTGATGGAAGTATCCATCACAGATAATGTCATAAAAAGTTGCCAGGATCAATTAAAAAAACATTAGATAATAATTACGAAACTATCTAAAAATATATTTTTGAACGAAACGTGTGTTGTTAGTCTCAACTCAAGTGAAAATTGGCCAAAATATATGAACGGCATTGGACATTTTCTCCTGCCAGGCACATTGTCACCACGAACGACGGTATTATCATCTTAACAGAATTCCAATTTATAACTTATGTAATTTTTTTATTGTTTAAGTAAGCATAGAATAAAAAATTTACTTACGGCATCAAACATATAAGCAACAGTTGTTTTTTTTTTCAAATAAATTACTTAATATCTAATGTGTAATTATACATATTGTTATATAGCTCGTTTTTCCAATAACTCAACCCCTCAGCACTCTTACAGTTTAAATAAGACACTAAAAAATACAAGAGTGCTGAAGAGTTAATACTAATATTAACTTGATATCAGTTTGATAATGGATAAATATAAAATTATCTGAAGCACGGGCTTATATAACATTTTCAAATGTTTTTACTCTATTTATTTTATGTTCCTGAATATAGAATATTTAACAAATTTTTAAAGCTTCCTTCTTCTTCTTCTTCTTGAGGGTTGTATGGGTAAATGCCAGCCTTTTTAAAACCACTCTTATTTATTTATTTATTTATTTGGATTACCAACAGAAATTACAATAATTTTCATGACAATAATTTACATAATAAATTATAAGTATAATTGTATTTCTTTTTATAGGTAATCACAGCATGCATTATTATTTTAAAAATTGAGGGATAAAAATATTTTAAAATTGAATTTAATTATTTGCATAATATTAAAAAAATGACAATAATAATTAAAAAGAAATAGAATTATTTAGTTACCATAAATATAAATATTTTCATTTTTATACATTAAATTAAAGAACAATATAATATAATACTTAAGTTAAAATTTATGTTTTATAAAATTAAAATGAGCACATTGAAACATTAAAAACATTAGCAAATTGTAAATAGACAAAAAACAACAGTAAATTGGCACGTAATATTATTAATATATAATTTAAAAATACTAATAATATAAATGCATTAATATTAAATTATTATTGGGTTTGCTCGAGATAGCATTTAATTTTGTTCTTAAAGGAGTTAAATTTACCATGCAAAATGTCTACCCCCCTATTTTCGGAAGTGATGCTATTATAGGTTCTAGCTATTCTGTTAAGCGGCGCATTTTTTCCTAAATTCGTTCTGTGTTTATTAATTCGAAAGAGGGGAATTTGCTTTCTAGAAGTTCTCACCGGTATATTAAAATTTATTTTCGATAGTAGAGTCGGGCAGTCGATTCTATTATTTATTGAAGGGGTACGTAGATCGATGGTAGGACCGCCAGGAGTTGAATAAAATACGTGGATATATCTTCTATATTTAATTACCGAGTTGGCAAGCAAAAAACATACAGCAATACTTTGATTCTATTATATTAATATACGGATGGAGCGATACGTGACCGGCGACAGACACGACACACACGGAAGAGACAGAGAGAGTGTGGGGTTGCCAGGTGTAGGTTAAAAAATTTAAATAAATATATAAAGTATGGCCATCTCCAACATTACTTAGTAGCTTCGATAGAAACGTTAGATCTAACAGCTTTCTCCTTGCGTTTAGAGACAGCTGATGAATATACTTTAGTTTGCTTTCATATACTGTGCAGCAGTTAGGAAACCTGAACCGATATATTAAGAACTTCAATAACTTTTTTTGTATACGTTCAATTCTATCAACGTGCACACTATACTGAGGCGACCAAACAACAGAACAATATTCCAATTTGCTTCGGACAAAACAATTAAAAAGCATTATTACAGTTGAGATTTTATGGAATTCTTTTGCATTTCTGAGAACAAACCCTAATGACTTATAAGCTACTTTCGAGATGTACTCTATATGTGAAGTAAATTGCAATTTAGAATCCAAGAACACCCCCAAGTCGCAGACAACATCCACCCTGCTTAAAGTCACATTCGATATTTGATGTTCAAAATGTATCTTCTTCTTTTACGTGTAAATTGGATTTAATGACATTTTTTTGCATTTAAATTCATTTTATGAGTCTTACACCAGTTATGTAGTTCATCTAAGTATTTTTGTAAATATATCGCATCAGCATAAGTTTGGATTTTTCGAATTAACTTTAGATCATCGGCATACATGAATATTTTTGAGTACTTGAAAATGTTTGTTATGTTATTTATAAAGATGTTAAAGAGTATGGGTCCCAAAATTGATCCTTGCGGTACACCAGAGTGTGCAAGAAATGAAAAAGACTAAAATCCATCGATTAGGGCAGTAGACGATCTAAAACGTAGATAAGACTCACACCAGCCTATTAAAGCATCGGTCACATTAAAAGATTAATAATAATATCTTTATTGACTTAAATAACAAAAGTTACAGTACACTTTCTTAAACAACTATATTATTAATAGTAATTTTTTGTTGATGTACACGTACACTATCGTCTGAACTAGGCCGAGCCTGTATCTCAGACGCTAGCCTCTTCCAAATTACACAATTTATTTATTAATATTTTTAATAAGTAAAGTAACATGCAAAATATAAAGATATAAAATGTAATACACTCTTAACAATTTTGATATACAACAGTGTAGGTAGTTGTTTAATATAGTATAAAAGTCTACCGTCATATTGCTTCTTTTAAGTTGTGATTGGAGTTAGACCACTGTAACTATAGATTTCGGCAATGGTAAAAAATTAAATTACGTATAGTACGTTTTTTTTGTAATTTTATTTTTATATGTATTATGTAAGTATATATAATTAAAAGTATATCTAATGAAAGTATATATAAAATAATTTTATTTTACAACATTATTTTATTTAAATAAACTGTAAACTAATATGTTTGCTGATTTAAAATAAAAAGTAGTTGTTTATATATGTAAATATTTAAATAGATGTACCTGTATTGTAGGTATGTATATTTTTTTACAAAGTAATTATGTGGTTACACTTTGTGTTATTTGTACGCGCTCGCGCGCGCGTGTGTGTGTGTGTGTGTGTGTGTGTGTGTGTGTGTGTGTGTGTGTGTGTGTGTGTGTGTGTGTGTGTGTGTGTGTGTGTGTGTGTGTGTAATTGTTCAATTAATATGGTATGGTTAACTTTGTCAAATGCCTTTGAGAAATCAGTGTAAATAGCGTCTATTTGATCTCCATCGTCGATAACTTCTGTGATTTCACTAACATAGGATATGAGATTAGTGTTAGAAGATCTTCCTGACATAAAACCATGTTGATCCTGACTTAGATTATTCTTCACCATACTAAACAAATGTTGATGTACAAGACTCTCAAAGACCTTTGACGCAGTTGACAAAATCGAAATAGGACGATAATTCTCTACAGATTTTGCGTTTCCACCTTTTAATACTGGTACTATTCTTGCTTGCTTCCATTTAACCGGGAACACTCCTGTCCTCAGAGAAGTGTTAAAAATCAAATGCTAAGGAAAAGATAGTTTGGTTGCGCAACGTGATATGAAAACAGGGTGGATATTATCAGGACCAGCGCCCTTGGATGTATCAAGTCCTTTTAACTTTTTCTCTACATCAGCTTGAGATGGAAAAATATTTCCCATGTACAAATTGGGATTTAAGGTATTGCAACTCTATGCACAGGTGTCTATTTCATAAACTGAGGAAAAGTGCTTAGCAAACAAGTTTGAGATATCCTGTTTATTGTTTGCTACTAGATACTAGATTGCCTAATATCATGGTTGCTGGATAGGAACTACTTTTTTTACGCATATTTTTCATATGCGTCCAGAAGTATTTCGGATTCCTTGCTATTGCATCCTCGATTAGTGTAACATAATCATTGTAGGATTTGTTTATAAGTTTCTCACAGTCTCTCCTCAAGTATTGAAATTCTAGTCTTTCTAAAGGGTTGTTAAACTGTTTAATTTTACTGTGATATTTGTATTTTTTTTAAGCATATGAATAAGTTTATTAGAGAACCATACTGGATACATCCTGCGTGTCTTCTGCGATTTTGGTACATATTTGTTTATAATCGAAAAAAGTATTTCATAGAATTTATTGACCATTTCATTTACATTGTCCAAGCAGTATTTGAATTCTTCAAGCCAATTCACATTATCAAGTGATGTTATTATATTATCATAATCAGCCCTAAAATAATTATATTTACTTCTCGAAAAATTTCGTATATTTGTTTGCTTTTCGACCGGAATATTTATAGCTATGTTGAGAGGAGGGTGATGTGAGTCGATTTTACGAATAGGATCTTTGCATTCACTTATGATCACTAAATTGCTATTACTCAAGACAAGATCGAGGATTTTACCTGTCGTATTTTTAATATAATTTAGTTGATATAGAGAATTGAGATTAACAAAATCAGTGAAAATTGAGCTTATTGAACAGTTACCATAGCAACTAGCAATATCAATGCCTACATCAATATTATCTTGTGTTTGAAGACTAGACCATGGGATACCTGGTAAATTAAAATCACCGATCACGAGCGTTATGCAGTTATCAGTATGATTTTTGGAAATTACATTACTTACTTTCTCTACAAATACCTGAAAGGTATTGCGGTCAGCCGGAGGAGGAAGATACGCGCCACATATATGAATAGTCTTTAGTTTTATTCCTGAGTTTAGTTGAATCGACACCCACAAGTCCTCGCAATCGCTTTCCCATTCAACGTGACGATGGGACACTAAGTCCCTAGAAACACCAATAAGGACACCTCCACCCGTCTTTTTATGACCAGAAAACAAAGAAGTCTCGCGATCACGTCTGTACACAATATATCTATCATCAAGAATCTCAGAATCAAATATACTGCCACTTAACCAGGTCTCTGTAAGTATAATAAAACTGTAACTATTATTTAAAACGTACGTACGTAATAAATAATAAACGTACACTTTGCATGTTTGTATTTAACCCCCTTACATTCTGATAATAGCCTACTAACGAAGAGAATTTTAATGATACAAATCAAACTCTAGCACTTAAAAAAAGACAAGTAATTAATATAAATTTTTGAACACAACTATGTTTTTTACGAAAATATATTCAGAATTATCAGATTTACGTACAAATACTCGACCATTTTTAACCGAAACGTAACGATATCCAATTTTTTTACATTTTATCCTTGCTTCAGCGTGTAATGCTTTGATAACCGGGGATAAGTGTTCACATACATAGACCGGCTTTTTCTCTCCACTAATTCCTAGATGGCTTGTGTTGAGTTTATCCTTGTTAGAGGTCGCTTTCTTGTTAAATGATAAGGTAGCTGCTAAGAAAGTATCCCGCAACCTAGGCGTAGTAAATTTAGCTAATATGGAACGAGGTCGAGTACTTTCTTCGTTAATTTTCATAATCCTTGTGCAGAACTGTATATCCTGGTCATTAATATTGCAATTCACAGTAGAAGCGAAGCGAAGCGAAGCGTTTGACTGTTGTTAATATGTTTTCATTTTTAAATTCTGGAACACATTGAATTTCCACATTACAAGCACGCGATTGATGTTCAATTATTGATAACCTTGACGCAAGATCTTTAACAGATATATGCAATATTTTTTATTTTTTTGATTCTCTTCTTCCAAATTGTTAATTATTTTTATTTTGTTTTGCATTTCCTGTTTGACGTCTTCAAATTTCTCTTCTAGAAACCCGATTGAAGTATTAATGCTGCTCATATTATCTAAAACTTCTTTTATTTTAAAATCAATTTGCTCCAAAATATTGGCGTAAGGTGCTTCTCCACAGTTAATAAGCTCATATATTTTTTTATATTCATCTCTCCTTTTTGGTGAAACAGAAAACCACTTATATATTTCTCTAACTAAAAACTCAACAGTTCTTGGCAGAGAATTTTCAGACGCATGAGTCACTGTAAGCTGTAATGAGTGACAGACACAGCGCATCAGTATCAAATGTTGAAGACCATAGTCACGTTTTAATATAGCGTGAACGCCGTTGTTGATCCCTGTCATAACTGATGCGTTATCTGTACCTATACCAATCATTTGATTAATATTCAACTTGTAATTCTCCAAACAAGCAACAAACCTTCCACAATGCCTTTTGCATCTGCTCTTTCGATAGAAACCAGCTCCAAAAAGGAGCTTACTTTTTTTTTCTTGTTTATTGCTATAATATCTAATTACAAGACCAAGATGTTTGCTGACACTCACGTCTGTAAACTCATCTAGTAAAATACTGAACTTCTGGTTTCCAATGTCCAAAAGTTCCTGGCGAAAGTGTGAGGTTAACACGTTTTTCATTATTTCTGTGCATTTCGTTCGATGTAGCTTTAACCCATCAGTGGCTTTAGAATCTTTGAAGCACTTACTGCATAGCTCGCCCAAGTGGCCCACACTCAATGTAGAACAATGCTCTGCGATAAATAACGTCAAAGCACCTTCAGCTGCATCACAAGGCCTGCTTGAACTTTCTTTGGCAATAACTTTGAAAGAAATCTCTTTATTACCTGTAAATAAAGATAATAATGATAATATTTTCTTTTATATAATTGTAATCTGTCGACAAGCTGACGGGAATAATACAAATATTATTTCCAATTTATATTTAATTAAAAGGTAAAGCCGTGACGGCTTAGTGGTTTGAACGTCCGTCTCAAATTTTTACCTCCTCCTCTCATTTAAGACTGACTTTTATCATTTGTCTATGATAGTGAGCATTTGCATATCAGAGAAGGTATAAACTTCATGCAAAGTCCCAATTCGTACTAGGCCCGCGTGGAGATTATAGCTGTGCCCAGCAGTGTGAATGGGTTAATGATGAGGCGAGATAAAATATAACTATAACACCTACCTGTTTTGAGTTCCAATTTGTGTTTATGTTTTTTCGTCTGGGCATGTTTCTTAATATCAAACAGCTTGGCAAGTATTTCCATAGAACAATATGTACAAAATGCTTTGGTTGAGTCTCCACTTGCTGGTTTTAACCAACCTTTGAACTCGTCCATATTTTCCCACTCCGATCTATACTTCTGGGCGTAATAGTTTTTTTAATGGTAAATCCATTTTCACTTTTATTTTCCTTCAAACCGATTAACCAACTGAGTCTATCGATGACGATCAATGGAATGAAAAGAATAAAATGAAATTGAAACAAAGACGCACGAAAGTAGTAAAAGGGGAATCCTTAGTGAGTAAGCAAGTCGCATGATAGGTTATCTCGCTCACTCTTGTAGGAGATTATTGCTTCTGGTCTATTTTCGGTCGGGGATCATCTTTTTTTTTTCATCGCTCTGGCCAACAACCAAAAGTTGCTAGGAAAAAAATTGTAGCTGCCTGACATCAAAAAATTGCTAGATCTAGCTATAAAGTAGCTAAGTTGGCAACAGTGGTCATTGTGATGTTACTTTTCGTGACCAGTGTTGCCAGTGATTAAAGTTAGATTCCTACTCTTCGTGATACAAAAAGTTGGTTATTATGTCAGTAAATCAGTGTCACGAAATTGTTACGATTGTTGGGGACATTTTTTAAAATGTTCATTCTTAGTTTATTTAACTTAAATTTAAATAGTTTATCCATCCAACTTAAAAAATAAACATTGCTTTTTAAATTATGGTACAAAAAACTAGTAAGTTTAGTACAAAAATTCTGATTAAAAATATGTTTCGAATCTCGTCCAACTAGGGGACATTAAAAAATGTATGGTGTTTTTTTCTTACTTAATTTTCACATTTAATTTATGCTAGGATTTTAATCGTAATTCATTGCTTTTTATTAAGAATAATATGCAGTTAGTAATATGCTTAGATTTGTATGTGGAATTAAAAAAATGATTGATTTTAAAGTCGAAATAATATTTTTTTAAAGATTTTTTTATGAGGACAAACATTTAGTAGTAAAAGTACATATATTTTGAAAACGACTCATTTACATTCAAAACACAAACTTAAGTTTTAATAAACAACATGGTCAGCCATCTTAAGTATTGCAAGAAAGAGAAACCACATTGAGGGAGTGTGATAGCAATATCCGCCATTATTTTTCACGTAAAGTCCATAGCAAAGAGTACATTATTATATACAGGAATAGAGTTGTCAGTGACTACCCGGTTAACAGCGACATCTCGTGGGAAGTTGAGCAAACTTTAATACAAATTGTACGCGTACTATAGCTATTATACGTATATATAACACTGGATTAAAATAGGTATTGGTGTTTTCACTCAATGCATGATTTATTTTGTATAATTCTGACATAAGTTACTATTTGTTGTTCACAAATAGTAACCTATGTCAGAATTAACAATACTTGTAATTAGGGGGATAATTACACAATAAAACTACGTATTTATTTTCTTCTTTTATTATAAGAGCAGCTAACACATGTAATTTATCATTTTCATCATACTGTCTGATTGACCCTACTTGAATTTTATTTAAATCTCTACACCAATTACATAGAAATATCATACAAGCCGTATGATATATTTGGTCAACCAAATCCGAAGAGTGCTCGTGATGAGCAAATGAATTTTAAATAATGAGTTTCGACTCTGGCATACAATACAGTCTTTATATAATTACGTATGTTTTTCATTGATACAATTTTTTTTTTATATTATGGACTATGTCCTGAATTAAAGAATTGTTTTAACAAGTTCCTCAGAAGGATATATTAGGTAGGCCTTGTTTTTTTAAATTCGCGAATTTTTATGTACTCGGTAGCCCTGTTTGCGTCATATAAATTATTTTTACAAGTCGCACAGTTTTTAAATATTTTATTTTGGCACTGGCGTAAAATGTAGCCTGTTACGTACTGTAATGTTGCAATTATTCTGGGGTCCCTCTTTTTTATTTCTAAGCTCACAATAAAATCATTTTCGTAAATGTGGCTAAAATCAACTTCAATCTTTTTATTTTCATCATCACTTTTTGTTCTTTTGCTAAAAAATAATTTACTGATAGATTTAAATATGTGGCATGAATCTTCTACACAATTGGACCCCGGTGAATAACTGGTGCTTAAATCATTTACGAGCAATGACGCAAACGCAGCTTCAAAGCCTGCACATGTGGGAGAATTATTTCTGTACCCATGACTCCGTATGCTACCAAAAAAAATTTCTAACGGATCCTGATTGAAGTGTCTACACCATATAGATTTTAAATTATATTCATAAAATAATTTATTCCGTAGACACTCCATATTTTCAATGGTTAGCAACCAATTACTTATAGATGGCACTACACTAACTTTTCCTTCTTTGGAAATAAATTTCATTGTTTTTAAAATCTGTTTAGCTTTTCTCCAGATTTGGTTGTGCAATTAAGATGGTGTTAAAGGTTGTAGTAGCTGTTTGCCACTTCTTTAAGAAGAATTTATAAAACTTCCATTCATAGAGTCAAACAGTTCGTCGAAAAAGATAATTATATCAGCTGTGTCCTGGCATTTTTTTGGTAACAGCCCCTTGTCTGAAACACAAAAATAAAAACCTAAGACCTTTTTTAATTAACATACATCACAATTATATTACCAGATCAATAAGAATAAAAGAAAATGTTTTTATTGTCTGTTTCATGAATTAAAAGCTTTTAACTTCATGGATTAAATTTTGGAAACTCACCTGCTAAGTAGCCCATATTTACTCCGACTGTTTGGCTTAAAATTTGTGATGCAAACTTCACCTTCATTTTCGGAAATTTGCTAGGATTGCAATGGTATTCAGTAATTTTTTTTACCAATTTTATTCCTTTGTATGTAGGAACATTTTCATAAAAATTGACAATGTGCTCCCATTTAGCTAATTTTTGTTCTCTCCTCCTCCTGTTCTCCCTCCATTATCCATATTAAGTTTTTCGTTAATAAATTATTGCGTATTCCCTTTAATAAATGTGGGACATCAAAGAGTGGGATAATCTCATTGCCATCTACCTCAAATGTTCTGTTTTTCATTTCTTGGCCATTTCTTAAATAAGCTACTCTTGTCTCTTCTATTAAATAATTTACCGCACTTACATTTGATGTCCCCTGATCACAGACTGTCGCCAGAACTGTAATTCCTACTGAACTCAACTTTCTTATTAAAGTTTTAATTAGTAAGCACAGTTCATCTTTTTTTGTGCTGCCTGAGCAAAATGTGTAGCTAATAGGCTGTTTATAATTTTTTAAAATACCTCTTATCATTACCACTAATGCATGATCAGCAATTTTATTTTGAGTTGAGATACCGTTGTCGACTAAGCCGATGATTCTGTCGCGTTTTTATTATAATCGAAATGTGGAGTTCGGGCCATTTAATCGAAGAGAAGACAGCACAACCTGTCATCTGGCTTCATTGTTTTTGCTCGTTTTTTTAGTTGATAAAAAATGTTCTCATTCAGGCCTGGCTTCAGTCCTGCCCTTGAAACCATTCTACTTAATGTTACTGGTGATGGCAAAACAAATATTTTTTTAAAAATCGGTAGCATCTAGGTCCTAACACACTGTACACAGAAAGTGCCATAATTTTTCTTCTTGCGTAAACCGTCTAGCCATTTTGAGTTATTTCTCGGAACTGCATAGAAGTAAAAATTGCCGCCAAACTACCGTAAAACGGGGATAATAGGAATGCCGGGGTAAATAGGAATAAAAATCTGACTTTCTAAACCGTTCTGTTAGTGTCATATAAAGTGAGAACAACATTTTTTAATTTTTAAACGAGCTTATATATTTTGCTACTGGCTACACTGAGCATTTAAGCCAGCCAATCAGGATTCACTAAAAAAAACACGTTGAAAGTGAGGTCGTTGTGCACACGCGAATATTATACTTTTTAACTTTAAGTTTTTATAACGTATATAGAGAAAAAGTGTTAAAATCTATATAATCTTGATTATAATAGTGCATTGTGATTTAAAGAAACGTGAAGGTAAGTAAATAATCGCATAATTGCATTTAAAATATTAGTTTTAGTTAAACACGCGTTTTTTAGGTTATTTTGGAGATAATAGGAACGTGAAGGGGGGAAATTGGCATATGAACAGGTATAATTGGAACGGGACGGGGGTTATTTAGTCTTAGTAAGAGGTAAATTGGAATACCTTAATAGGGTTGTCAAAAACCAAAACCTAAAAAGTGTAGTAAATAAACCTAAAACGAAAGTAAATTTAATCTATATGAATAATTTTATTTACACTTGAAAGACTAAATTAAGATAACGTTATCTTTTGATACTTTGATCTCAGGGTTATGAGGCCAGCCTTTAAGTCCATTTTTTATTTTGATTAATTTTTATTTCTTGTATTTTCTTTTCGTAATTAATGTAAAATCAATATTGGGCTCATATCTCTAGCCCATAAAAACCTATATGTACTCGTAGATCGGTCCCTGTACATTTCTGTGGGCATGAATCTGAATCTACAGTCAACTATATGTTATTACTTGCCTTTTTTGCTTTGGTTTTTTTTTCATTCAGACAGGCTATGAAATACAAATGCTGCAACTATTTTAGAAAAATTATAATGTTTCAATGGTTTTCAGAATGCCACGCAACTACGTAGCCAAACCAGGTGCTAAACGGTACAAAAAATATGACGATTTAATAATAAAAAAGGCCCTTGACGAGATAGCGTCGACTAATAGTAGCCTAAGTGATGTAGCAGAAAAATATAATATATCAAAATCAGTACTATGCCGACATAAAAACCGTAAAATGAATCCTCATGGTAGGCCAACGGCACTATCGAAAGAAGAAGAGTGTAATATAGTGGAAAATTTAAATATCTGCGGCGATTGGGGCTACCCGTTAGACAGAACAGACCTCAGATATATCATAAAAATGTATCTAGACTCGATGAATATTAAGCACAAAATATTCAAAAATAATATCCCCGGTATAGATTATGTTAATGGCTTTTTGAACAGACATGCAAATACAATATCTCAGAGAATATGTCAGAACATTAAGAGATGTAGGGCGGCAGTGTCTTCAGACACAATAAAAGAATATTTTAGTGAATTGGGAAAGTCTTTGGAAAATGTCCCAACCCAAAATATAATAAACTACGATGAGACCAATCTAACAGATGATCCCGGTCGCAAAAAAGTGATAGTAAGACGAGGGTGCAAATACCCAGAACGAATAGTTAATCATTCAAAAGGATCAATATCTTTGATGATGTCAGCCACCGCAGATGGTAAATTCCTGCCACCCTATGTCGTTTACAAGGCAACTCATTTATATAATTCATGGACGATGAACGGGCCGCATAATGCAAGGTATAACAGGTCTTCTTCTGGCTGGATTGATGGCGAAATATTTGAGGACTGGATTAAAACAATAATAATACCTTTCCTTGAAAAGAAAGATGGTAAAAAAGTTTTGATAGGAGACAATTTGTCTTCCCATTTATCTATTAATGTTATTAAATTATGTAAGGAGAAAGATATACATTTTATTTTTCTGCCCGCCAATTCTACTCACCTCACCCAGCCCTTAGACGTGGCAGTTTTTAGACCGATGAAGATGGTTTGGCGCCAGTTGTTGGACAAGTGGAAGAAAAGTGACGACGGCAGAACCAAATCATGTGTCCCAAAGGGATGTTTTCCAATGCTTTTAAAGTTACTAATGAATGAATTAAGTGTAAATGCTGAAAAAAATATAAGAGCCGGATTTAGGAAATGTGGAATTATCCCATTAAACGCTGACCAAGTTCTGGAAAGACTTCCACTGCAAGAAGAGAACGAAGAAGCAAAAGTAACAGCTGTGAATGATAGTTTTTTGAAATTGTTAAAAGAAATGCGTTACGGATCCATGAATATTAGAGAACCCAAAAAGAAGAGGAAGCTAGAAGTAGTGGCAGGAAGAAGTGTAAGTGCTGAGGAAGTAGAAAGGAATGAAGATGAACCTGTGAAACCAAAAAAGAAAAGAATACTAAAGCAAAAAAATGAATTAATTCCAAAAGTTATATCTTTAAAAGGGAAGGGTACTGGCAAAAAAACAAAACCTAAATTTGACAAATTACAAATTGAATATAATAATTCTGATACAAAAATATGCAGTCAAAGCAAAGAGATAAATGACAATAACATAATTGAGGTGCCTGTTGGGTTAAATTTTCCTGATGTAGTGATTCCAGAACCTTTTTCTATTGAAGCAATGCCAATTATTTTTGCTGAAAATTTTGATTGCCAAGAAATAAGTGTGAGAACTAATGACGAAGACCAAAAAAACCCAAACGAGATTATACAAGACCATGAAAAAAATAATATAAATCTTCAAATAAAAAACATACAGAAGCCAGAAATTAAAATCATATCAGATTTGAAACTTAAATTGCCATTGCCTTTGAAGAAAACAAATAGTAATTCCATCTTACACAATAGCGAAAGAAGTACGAGTAACTCAATCCGTTCAAAGAAAAAAAGGAGTCTCAATTTTTAGACACAAGACACTGAAGAAATTTTGAAAATTTTAGGAGACGAATAATTTCATTACTATCCAAATATGCATATTTACGTTGTATTATTTTTTTGATAGTTTATGTTAGATTATTTTTCTTTCGCTATTTTTTTGTTTATTTAAAAGAAGAATATTTACGTTTTATTATTTTTTTGATAGTTTATGTTAGATTATTTTTCTTAAGCTATTTTTTTGTTTATTTGAAAGGAGAATATTTACGTTTTATTATTTTTTTGATAGTTTATGTTAGATTATTTTTCTTAAGCTATTTTTTTGTTTATTTAAAAGGAGAATATTTACGTTTTATTATTTTTTTGATAGTTTATGTTAGATTATTTTTCTTAAGTTATTTTTTTGTTTATTTAAAAGGAGAATATTTACGTTTTATTATTTTTTTGATTGTTTATGTTAAATTATTTTTCTTAAGCTATTTTTTTGTTTAAATATTTGATACGAATAATAATATATCAATAGACTGATTACATAATTTTATAAGGTAAATGTGATATTTATGTTATTAAATGGGTACAATAAAAATATGATCTCACAAACGCTTTTTTTTAAACACACATTATAGGGGATATAACGCATGTCTATTTACGTACATAGGTAAAGGTGTTTATCAAATTAGTTAGGTACCTAGGTACTTAATTTGGATAGATAGAGTGACAGCCCTGGTTAAAATTCCAATTAATCCCTCTTTCGAACCTATTTACCCCGTAAGGGGTAAATTGGAATCCAATAGGGTTTTTTGTGAATTTCTCATAATATGACAAAAATTTGGGAATCTAAAGCTACTTAATGTCTAAAAGAGCTTATCAGACATTCTTAAATATAACTGGAAAGACCCTATGCGTTACGGAAGAAGGTTTAAATTCTTGTTGAAAGTGAAGATTGGACCAATTTACCCCGTTTTACGGTAGTAAATTTCTTTAAAGCATCTTGAAAACTCTTGTTTTCTGATACTTTCAAAGCTTTATTTATTGTCCTTGCATATTTAGCTTTTGTCTCGGTCAGTTTTTGAATTTTCCTCTGAAGGACATTTAATTGTTTAGGCACCAAAGTCTTCTTAGGACGAGGAGCTTTCAAATCTGAAATCAAAGAAGATAATGTGGTCAATGATAGATAGATCCAACAGCAATTCTAATATTATGTATTATCATCATCCTTACATAAGAACCAAAGAAACTAACTTTAAGCTTTGTATGTAATGATGGTAACAATCTGGAATACACTGAAACTACTTTTGCCTAATAAACAAGTATGGAAAGGGGACCTTTTAAAGTTTGGCATGTTGGTGAAATCGAAGATAAAAACATAAAGTCAAATTATATGGAGTTAGAATAATTTATCGCTCAAACATTATTCTTGCATTAATAACACATATTTTACATATTATATACCAATGTCAGATGTTGAAGCTGTTGCTGTTTGTACATTATCAGCTGGAATTCCATGTTCAGCTGGATACTTTTATTGGTGACATCCCCCAATGGTTTCCTAATTACGAAACCTGCAATAAAATTTATATTAACATGCATATGATATATGTAATATTTAATGTTTATGGGGTCATAAGACTTGACTCTGGGTGATCAGAAACCCCTTTATTGCTAATATAAGATTTTATTTTTAAATGCACAATGTTCTATAAAATGTATTATAGTTATCATTGGATTGTACTTATATGTTGGAAAACTATGGAATAGAAACATTAATATACCTATAAAATATATTTAAACTGACTTAACCCTACATACATAACGTGTCTAGGTAACCCTAATAGCATAACGTGAAGTCAATTCGACTCACAACTAATCTGTACACGATAACAGAACTGTTTTTTAATATTTCAATGATGTGTGATATATTAAATGTTTTAAGGTATTTAAGAAATGAAATAACAATATATAGTAGTAGTTTTTTTTTAATATCATACTTAAAAACAAACTAAATTAAAAATTCGTAGAAAATTAAACATAAATTGAGTATCTCTTATTTTTTAAGGTAACAATGAGTCGTCTAGTAACAAATTGCACTTATTCTTTGAAATAAAATAAACAGAAAACATAAAACAATAGAAATATTAAGTAATTCAGTCTCAAAAATAGGAACTACTTGCAGTCTGAGCAAGTCAAAATCTTGTGCTCTCCACAGACAGGTTTTTTGCACTTGTTGCACTCTGCCTGTGTCTTCCTTCTAAGTTTCCATGGACAGAAAGCGCAGTATTTTCTTTTCTTAGCTGGAGGTTCATCCTCACTTGGTTCTACGTTTTGTGCAGGAGGATTTGGTAAAATATTTTGAATATTCTCACGTAATTTTCTGCTTATATTTGAAATTTCAAGTCTTTTTTCCATCCATGGTTTTGCTAAGTCGGTGCTCAACTGCTTCATAAATGCCCGTCAATTTAATGGCTTTTCATTTTTAGATTGCATATTGTGGCAATAAATAACATAGCTGTTGACATAAGCCATATTCAGCATGCCATAGAATAATGCCATAGGCCACCTATTAGTTTTTCTACTGCATGACATCTGCGTACACATTTGATCAAACGAATCTACACCGCCCTTTGTTTGATTATAAAATTCAATCATATCCGGTTTCCCGGAGCTAGAATTGACGACACCATCTTCGTCACAGGATGACAACAGATATACCATCTTCGAAGGTTTAGGTTTATATGACAGTAACGTTAGCGGACCGTCATAACAAAACATAGAAGTTCCAATGGCCCTATGCTTTGTGTTTTTTAGCTCTTCCGGTATTTCTCTTTTGTTTGAGCGTATTGTACCTACTATCGTCAACTTGTAAGGTTCTTTGAAAAGAGATTTAGCCATAGGTACGGACGTGAACCAGTTATCGCACGTAATATTCCTACATGATACATGGATACTCTTCGATAACTCTTTCATAAAATATTCTCCAAGAGGGAGTCTATTTGTTTTTGTTCCTTTACCCATATAGGGAATGGCGTCAAACATATATTTTGTGGAACTGTCACATATCATAGGTATTTTCAGGCCATATTTACTGGGTTTGTTTGGAATATACATTCGGAATGGACACCGCCCTCTAAATCCCAATAGTTGTTCATCGACAGTCACATGAGATCCTGGTGTGTAGTTTATTCTGCACTGTGTAATAAACAAATTCCAAAGTTTTTTGATAGGAGCAAAAACATCTAGAGAGCGATTAGTAGGACTTATAGATTTGTCATCAAAACGGAGGCATGCTAGAAGAAATACAAATCGATCTCTACTCATAACGGATACGTAACGTGTGCCAGAGAATGAGATATCAAACAATTCAATAGTTGTGAGATTATTGTTTTTCATTGCGGCGGTCAAAGTCAAAATTCCTGTAAAAGCTTTTATCTCGTCAAAATTTGTGTCTCGGAAGGTAGCAGAAACATCATTCGAGGTACGTTTTTGTCTAATCTCAACATTAGTCCATGTTACTATTTCTTCAATTATTTCATCAGTAAAAAATATATTGAAACACAATAATGGTTGAAATAGGTTTTTACACATTCTCGTAGGGCCTCTCGCTACTCGTACAATATTTATAGCGGAAGTTCTTGTCTGAGTTCGCCCTTTTACTGTAGACCAGCAGTGGTTGTTTTTTCCCTTTACAGATCTTTGTGGCAATATGATTATCCGATTTGTCGTCGAAGTCGAAGGACGAGGTTCTATATTATTTGATATACTTTCGCTTACCCCCGAAACTTCTTCTGAAATAGACTCGTCTACTAAATCATCCTCATAATCACTTTGTACTTCATCTGCACTCAAATTATCCTCTTCGTCTTCACTACATACATCAACAGTTTCTGACTCTTCCTCCAACAACAAATTTTCAATTTCTAAATCTTTCAGTGACCGATACGATGTCATCGTTAAGTGGGTTTAGCCGAGCAATCAACTTTAAAACCTAAAAAAAGAACATGATCAAAATATATTAAAAATAAAATAAAAAAATCGATATAATATAAAGGCACGTTAAAACTAAAATGTCACGAATCACATAACGTGGAGTCATTCTGACTCACTGTGGTGCTATATCTACATAAATAAAATGCTTACCTGCGACGCATGTGCACCATTCGGGACCTCGGGCGGCGTACTGAGTTGGCTCGCACAGACAACGCGATACATAAAATGGTTGGAGAGAGAGAGATGGAAATGTTTGGAGCGTGAGTCGTTCTGACTCACGTTATGTATCTAGGGTTAAATACATTAGTGTGTATGTAGATTTACTTTTATTTAGGTATAGTATCACTAGAATTGCAGCAAAGTTCATAAATACTTAGTTTTATGTCCTATTCATTCATCAGTCAACTATTTTAATTCAAATAATATAGCATAAATGACAATGAGATCATTACAATGGGTCATATTTTAAGAGAAAGATATAGGTTTGCATTTACTTCCATGAAGGATTACCTTCTACTCAAAAAGACTAAGGTTTTACTTCAGTTTATTATACATACAATTAGAAATAAGTAATTGTTTTGATGTTGTTTGCTTGGAATGCAATCTATCAGAAGCTCATCCTATAGTAACTAGACTATAATATATCAAATAAATCAGTTTAATATCAAAATAATATAAATAAATATTATGTAGGTATTGTGAAAATTTACTGCATCTAATACAAAAAAATAATATAGTGTATTTTTATAAAATAAAAATAAATACTGACTATGTATCGTGTATAGATAATAAATAAATAAATAGTACAATATTTTCATTTACCTTTCAAGTGAAGAGAGGGCACTGCATTTTTACTCAACATTTTACTTCTGGTCCAGTAATGGCATAAGTCCATGTACGGAAGCGGCTAGTATCCTTTTGGGGGTTTGGAAACTTGTGCAAGATCAAGAGACTTTGAAACAGCCATTTTTGAAGATTTTGGGCATTTACAAGCCAGTCAGACCAACAGTGCTTCCCTTTGAATATGAAGAATGGAGGGATGATGTCACCAATAGCATTCCCAGCAAAAACTATGGTAAAACAAGACTTACTGGAATTTTTAACTTGTTCTGGATGACGATTAGAACGTCTAAATAAAAGTTTCTTTTTTCCAGGGTCATCATGGAAACCAGTTTCATCCATATTATAAATGTTGTCAGGGCTAACATCTTAAATCTCTTTTTCTAGCATGTCGAAAAAATCGTTTACCATGTCTTCATTCACTTGGGCTCGTTTCCTGGAGATCTTGTGAGCAATTTTTTCCTTTAATGTTGGGTGACGTTCCAGGTAAAGTTTTGCCCACTCATATCCAGAACTGTTGTCTTTGAATACTGGAACTGTTTTGCCAATGTTATCCAGGTATCTTTTTACCACATCTCTGAAGTCTTGGAGACCAATTGATATCCCCATGCAACTTACGGCCGAAATTAATAATGTATCTCCCATCCAAGATCAAAACCAATCTGAGACTGTTGCATATCGATGGTGGGATCTCCAATCCACATGCCAATAATAAAACTTTGCAATCCATCTTTATTGCTACGGATAGATTGCAAAGCAATCCCATGCCTCTTGACCGTTTTGTTTTAAGTAGAATATCGATTCTACGACAGATTTATCTAGTATTTTATTAAAGCAAAATAAATATTAAAATGCTAAAAATATTCCATAAGTAAATACTTATGGAATATTTTTAGTTTAAGTATGTTTAAATAGTAGTAGTATATATAGTAGTAAGTATGTTTTTAGTATAAGTATGTTTATACAAAACAATTAGATAGATAGAATAGTGTAAAAACACGTAAAAATTGAAGAAAACTCATTAAACCTATTTGGATTTGGTTTTGACGTTGACAGATATCATTGCCTCTTGCCTTGCTTGAAGTGAACTATTTATTTTGTAAATTCTCTACCTACAATAATTTACAAATTACAAATGCAAGTTTTGTGCAATGGACCTTGAAATAGTAAGTACTTGTTTGTATAAGCAATATTTGTTCTTAAAGGCGCCCCTTCCAGGTGACGCTTAGATTAGGCGGAAGTAATAAATTTCTACCTAATTTGTATCATTGATGATATTCATTCTAATTTTCTTTTAATAGGTAAAAGGCAAGCCTCTTACTAAAGATGGAACAAAGTTTTTGTTGGAATTAATTGAAAATTGTAAAATTATCACCACAAAAACTACCAACGCCACTAACAATAAATTTAAAAATGAGGAGTGGAATAAAACTTGAATCAATATCAATGTTTATTTAATTACCTTCTTTTATTTTACCTTTCCAATATTTATCTATGTAAAAGTTGTAGACCATAAGTTGGCATAGGACATAGGGTACTTTTTATCCCAGTATTGAGTTCCCATGGGATAGCATTTGACTACCATGAGGGCAGAGCCACGGGCAAAAGGTTACTAGCCTTTAACTGACTAGTAGTAGTATAATTTTATTAAGTTAAAAATAAAATAAAACTTTGGGTTTATTCCAATAATTTATTGCATTTTGTACTGTGAATCTGAATATTTTATAACAAAAAACTGTGTCTAAGTGCTAAATTTGAAAATATAAAATTAGCAAACGAGAATTTAAAACTAAGAAATAAAGAGCTAGAATAAAAATAATTGAGTATTAATAAACAATTTCATTTTAATTACACATAATATATAAATATTATATCAGGTTATTAAATCAAATCAAAATATTTAATTCAGCATAAAAATTGTTACAAACTGAATGTCATGAGTCTACGACCAGTTCAGAAAGTAGAAACCTCTGACCTGAGAAGAACTGGCGAAAGAAACTCAGCGGGACTAATTTTTTTTCTCTTTTTCAATTCAAAATTGCGAATTAACAATAATTCTATATGTTGAAATAGCTTGACGGCGATCACATCATTCCTAAGGCGTACTGTCTTGAAAAAAATCATTAATCGAATAATAAATAGCCTTTAGTACACAAACATTCCTTCACAATTTTTTTATAATTTGGAAGCACATTATCTAAAACAAATCATCATACATCTAAAACATCTAGTTTAACTACATACTTAACTATATACTATTGAAAATAATTATTAATAAGGTCTGATCGTTGTTGCACATTCTGGATTTCATTATTTACATGATCAATGGCATCTAGTGTTGGCAGCTCCACTTCTGCAGGAATTTCTGGCAAGTTAAAATTTCTGCAAATGTTGTGTAAAACTGCTGTGGCTATTATTATTGCTTGAAAATTAGCTAATGACAAGCGCAATGTAAGTGCCACAACTGGAAATCTTCGCTTCCAGATGCCAAAGGTTCTGAAACAGTAGAAATTGTTGATTACATTACATAATATATCAGAAACTTTTACAGTCTAGCTGGAGATGGAATACATTATATTACCTTTCTATAGTATTCCTGGTACTAATGTGTGCTTTGTTATAGTTGTGTTCTGCTTGAGTAATAGGATTTAAAAGTGGTGTTAGTAAATAAGGCCTATTTGGATAAGCACTATCACCAAGCAACCAGCGGTTGCTAAATTGCCCTGCATCACAATGAGCTGCAACCATGGACATGATTACTTACTAACTAAAAGTATCTAATAGGGTTAACAATATTATTGATAAAAAAAGATGTGTGAGTTACCTCTAAGAACAGAGTTATTAAAAATTGTGGCATCATGTGTAGAGCCTGGCCATCGAGCTACCATGTTAATAAATTTTAATTCACCATCACAAACAGCTTGGACGTTCAAAGAAACGTAGCGCTTCCTATTTCTAAACTTTTCGCCTATTATATGACCTAAAAGACCATACAATGTATTTTAAAATTGTGTATTTGTGTATGTATTTTTATTTTCACTAATAAATAATTAAGCGCTTACATGGTGACTGGATCCGTACATGTGTGCAATCCAGAGCACCCAAAACCCTAGGAAATCCTCCGATCTGGTAGAATTTCTCAGCACTTAACTGATGTACAAAAATGTACTGATCATACAAAAATGTACTGATCATACAAATTAGCAATCGCTGCTGATATATCCCGCACTATTCTACCTGCTGTTGATGTAGAGACACCAACAAAGTCAGCTACAGATATTAGCATAGTTCCTAATGCATAAAACCGTAATGATAGCAATAGCTGATGTAATGGTGAAACACCGTAATTCCTGAAACAAATTGGGTAGTAAATAAACATTGATGCCAAAGATAACTAAAATATCCACGTGACATTAGAAAGCAGATAGCATACCTTGAAGAGGTTACACGGATAAACGGCATCAACTGCGTCAATAGAGAATTCACTGCCACTTTACATAATCTAAATCTAAAGGTAAATTCGGCATCATCAAGGCTCTGCATGTAATTCACCCTTCTGAGTTGCCGCGAACGAGCGCGTGGTGTTTCTTCAGCGTCACTATCGGTATCCCAGTCGGATAACTGAGCAAGAACCTCCAAATCACTGTCATCACTATCGCTTGAAAATACTGAATATGCCATTACTTTAAAAAATATTTTGCGTAATCCACGAAAACTAATATTCAATCCCCAAACTTCCTTGGATTGCAACCTGTGATTGTTTTCACCAATCGAACTAAACGTCAAAATGGACAGATAGGTTATTGATATGCACAAACTGTCATTTTCGAAAAGAGGTCAATCCATAATCTGCCATACGCCCTCCCAAAGATAGATTGATGCTAAAGATAGTAAACTCGACCCGAGGATTGATTATTAACATGCTTCTACTCAAAGATGGATCGAAAAGGCGATCTTGGACAGCTAAAATTGGATTAGGATTGATTATTAATTTAAACTTTTTTATGAGATTCAAACTCGGACTGCGGATTGCAAATCCGGACAGTGACGCGCTGGGTCAATCGTACACTTTACTTGAGTTGTGAAATTACGCTCTTAAATGTAATGGAAGTCGCGCATCAATGAGATTCGCGCATCAATGAAATTCGCGCGGTGCCCCCGCAGTAGGCGGGACTACTCGTGTCCCACTTCATCTGCTTCACCCCCTCACCTATTCACCGCGCCTTAAGTCCTTTTTGTGTTGTGGACAATCTATGAAATTTGTTACTGCTGTAGCAATGTTTTACAGTAATTTGTTACGTTATTTATGTGACTTTTATTTTTTAAAACATTATGGATCACATCCTGTACATTTGACAACAATATTTTCATGTTCCTTGACGGGTATGAAAGATACTTTTTATTTTTAACATATTCCCTATAACTTATATAAGTATTTTCCATTTGATTTTTATCAAATAGTATGTTTTCACAGTATGTACAATTTTTAATTATAGATCTGCTTTTTCTCAATAAATAACCAGTTGCATACAATGGAGCCTTTATAGTAGGATGGTTTTCTTTTTCTTTATAATCAATTATTATGTCATCATTTACATCTTCCAAATCTATTTCACTGATTTCGGAGAATTTACTTTGTTTTTTGAAGAACAATTCGTCAAATGTATGGAACATTGAACAAAAATCTTCCTCGCAATTGGAACCTACTGCATAATTGCTGCTAAAATTATTTATTAATAGTGAGGCAAATGCAGCTTCGAAGGCAGCACACGTAGGTGAAACATTTCTTATACCATGACTACGTATGCTGCCAAAAAAGTTCTCTAGTACGTCTTGGTTCAAATGCCTACACCAGGGGGGCACACTCAAGTCATTGCTAATTTTTCTAAAGAAAGTTGCGCCATCTACTTTTCATAACTGGCAAAAATGCTGTGTCTTATTTACTTGCCGATAGATGTCGCTTAAATAATATTCGATCCTGCACTAACTGTAATTAATACCATATTAATTAAATAGATAATTGAAGACTTAAGATTATTATTTTATATACAAAAATATTGTATAAAATTAAAAAAAACTATCAATACTTGTTCCAAGTGGCAATTTTAATATTTTTACAAGCAATTCCTAATATTCCTATTATGGCAATACTGGTAACGACAAAATTCAAATTTCCTATTACAAAAAATGGCTGTCGTTACGTGCGCTTGCGCTTGTTTATGATTATTCCATTTTTTGTGTATTTTTCGTTTTTGTAGCATTTCTTATTCATCAGATGTTGAGTCGAGATTACTCCTCCGTCCTGATACCAAGATTACTACTAAAACACACAATTTTATTGTGTCTGCTACAGTGTGACGAATTATCGTACATACTTTGTAGTTTAGTGATATTTCGCGATAAGGACGCTTTTCTGTGGTGTGTGAGTTATAAAAAACAACACGATGCCTCATTGCTGCGCTTTTGGATGTAAAAACACCGACACTGGTAAGTATATACTCATTTCATAACGAATTCATGCCCGCGGTACTCAAAAGGTGTTTGCTTGCCGGCACTTTTAATCATAAAAAGTAAAGACCAAAATATAAAATAACCAGCAATGTATAGATTTGAATAATGTATAAAATGGTTTTTAATCTAAAGTACAGAGCTTAGTTAAAAGCAATGTTTGAAATAGACATGTAATAATATGTAATTACTGGTAGTACATTACATTTTAGTAAAACTTATTACTTTCAGGTGTGGCGATGCTTATGTTTCCAAATCCAAAAAGATTTCCTGAGCACTTCCATGCATGGGTAAATCTTCTCGGAGGAAAGTTTGAAAGATTATCAGATCATGAAATCTACATAAGAAAGAGGATTTGTGATATACATTTCACTGATGCACATAGAAATCGGTATAAGCGCCTCAATGCATTAGCAATGCCAACCAGGTATGTTATAAATATATATTATTTGCATTAATCTTCATCCATTCTTCGTTGGAAATGTTAACTGCTTTAAAATTAATGAAATAGAGAAAATATAGACTATAGGTCTGACTGACTGACTGTCTTTTAGGTCCACCTTTGTACATAAGATCTTGAGTTAAACAAAATCTGTATTGGGGATTCAAAGATTTATAATGAAATTTTTATAGTCGAATAGTATAAATATTTCTATTTTTTTTTGGTGACATTGGCAAAATCACCAAAGTAGCTAATAGTGGAATTAGTGGTTCTGAACCTGCCATTTCAGCTGTGATACCTCCACTTCATGATACAAATATAGGTATTTTAAAAGTAAATTTTTTGCTAGATATAAAATATACACTAACATGAGTAACAACAGATGGCAGACAGCAGAGGATGAAAATCAGGGGGGGGTCTCACTTCACAAGGCATTGCTACCTCAAGGCAGGCTACCTCAGTACATTTTTTTTACCCGGCTATGTATTTCAATATTATGTATCACAAGAGTGGCATACTGTGCCACAACTGCTTACCCACTAGTGGACAACTTAGTAGTATCATAGTTAAAAAAAATGAATGTAGTTGTTCATCTCTCTCTGCATCATGGGGTCGAACCCGAGCAATTACTTCTCAAAGATAGAGTGTCCAAAATAAGAAAACAATATTTATTATTTCAGGTGAACTAAACCACATACCATCGACAGCAGCTGTATTATCAGAACACAATTACAGTGCCATAAGCAGAACCAGTAGGAATATGCTATCTAAAGGTTGGTATTTGTTTACTAAAAGAAATCTAATATTATAAATTTATAAAGAAGTAAAGTTTTTAAGCTTGGTTGCAGCTACCTGCTATAAGTAGCGGCACGAAACTCTAGCGCTGACCGTTATTGCGCAGAAGTCAAAAATTAGGTATCTCAGGGGGCTAGCGGGACGAAGGGCGCGCGTGCGGAGCGCCGATTGGCTGGCCAGTCATATTCCGTCCCCCGCTCTGTTACGACGCTCCGCGGACTTCTGACTATACAGTCGCGTTGTAAAGTGTATTGTTATTGCCGTTCATTGTTATTGTTTTTTGTTAAGTTTGAGTTTGTTTGTTATTGTTGGTTTTTTTATTAGAAAAAAAAAAAGATTTTCGTGCATTCTGGAAACACATAAACAAACTTAGTTATAAACCAGGACTGCCCGTAAGCGTCGGTGGAGTGTCTGAGCCGAGGGAGATCGCCAATTTGTTTATGAATCATTTTTATGTAAAATCTCCCCTAGGGCCATCAAGGTCGTCGCTCAGTGTTGAGGCAGTCAGTGAACCGGGTATTAAGTTCGAGGCTGAGGATGTAGCTCTTTGTATTAAATCCATGACACGAGGCAAATCCCCGGGTCATGACGGTCTCAGCATCGAGCATCTCAAATATGCAGGTCCTGTTATCGCTATTATTTACCTTTTGTATTAATCATAGCTATATGCCTAGAGATATGATACGAACAATAGTTGTGCCTATTGCAAAAAATAAAACAGGTGACTTATCCGACATAAATAATTTGGGTTTCGGCCGGGACTATCGACGGAAAGTGCAATACTGTGTCTTAAGCATGCTGTCAACTATTACACAAAGCGCAGCACTTCGGTCTATTGCTGCTTTCTAGACCTTTCTAAAGCTTTTGACCTGGTTTCCTACGATATTCTATGGCAAAAAATGTATGAAGCTCGAATGCCAGTATCAATCATTAACCTTCTTAAATATTGGTACGGGAACCAGGTCAACAGTGTGAGATGGGCAGGGGCGCTATCAAGTCCGTACGGCTTGGAATGCGGGGTGAGACAGGGGGGGTTGACGTCACCTACGCTTTTCAATCTGTATATAAACCAACTCATTGTTGAGCTCAGCAGTACTAGGGTAGGATGTCATATAGATAATATATGTGTAAATAACATCAGCTATGCAGATGACGTGGCACTGTTAAGCGCGTCACCTTGTGGTCTGCTAAGACTTGTAGCCATTTGTGAGAGGTATGCATTGAGTCATGGGCTTGTATACAATGTCAAGAAAAGGGAAATCATGGTGTTTGAGTCCAGGAGGCGTAAAAGTCCAGACATGATACCCTCCATTTCACTATATGGTACGCCATTGAAACGGGTATATTTTTTCAAATACCTAGGTCATTGTTTAACTCCCGGCCTCAAAGATGATGATGATTTGGAGAGAGAGCGAAGAGCGCTGTCGGTAAGAGCGAATATGCTGGCTCGCAGGTTTGCACGGTGTACGAACGAAGTAAAAATCACTCTCTTTAGAGCATACGGCACTGCATTTTATACGTGCAATTTGTGGGCCAGATATACTCAAAAATCCTATAACGCTCTTCGTATCCAGTATAATAATGCATTTAGAATGCTGTTGGGACTGCCCCGTTTCTGTAGTGCATCAACTATGTTTGCCGAGGCTAGGATGGACTGTTTTTACACAACAATGCGTAAGCGGTGTGCGTCGCTGGTGCGCAGGGTTCGGGCGAGCTCCAACAGCATTCTAAACATGATTGCGAAGAGATTTGACTGTTTGTACATGAATCACTGTTGCGCCATTTCTCACGGGAAGCCCTTAGTGAGTCATGTACACAGTCAATCCTATAAATGTTAACCATAATATATTGTTTTACTAATATTAGAATAAGCATTTTTCTATGTATACTAACAAATTAATGAGTCAATGATACTTGAAATAAATGAATTTATTTATTATTATTATTAGTGTATTTTTAGTAGTTAGTGAATATGCCTAGAAGAAATAATGTTCTGAAAAGACAGGCACGAAAAATGGTGTATGACGTGCATTGTTTTGTTAAAAGAGAAACCGATGAATTGATTGATTCTTTAAAGCAAATAAAAAGTAAGATTGACGAAGCAACGAGTATTTTGCTCAGCCATTCAAATAGCAGTACGATAAGACAAGCTGCAGACGTTATTACGCCGAGGAACATGAAAGTAAATGATATAATCAGTTGTTTGGGTAAAAAAGGACAATCCAAAAAAGGACAGCTGAGGCCACACATACGTCTGTTGCAACGGTACGAAATATCACCACTCAAGCCAATAGCTCCGATTTGATAACAGTTTTCAGAACACCTGGCAAAAAACGATCCAGAGCAAAAACGGTCACAGAAATTGATAACTTTGACCAAGGCGTGATTAAGAGGTGCATACATAACTATCACATGTTAAATAATGAGCTTCCCACCGTAGGCAAGCTAAAACAGAAGCTAGAAGACATAAACTTCAAAGGCTCAGAACGAAGTCTTCGACGAATAATCAAGAGTTTGGGGTTTCGATGGAAAAAAACTGAAAACAATCTAAAAGTCTCAATTGAGACTTCAAATATTCGTTTGCTACGTATTGAATATTTACAAAAAATTAAGGAATATCGCCAAAAGGGACGGCCTATTATCTATACGGACGAATCGTACGTAGATTCATCGCACTCTATGCCAAAAGCCTGGACCGACGGTAGTACAAAGGGCCTAAAAACACCCATTTCAAAAGGACAGCGAATTGTAATTGTCCACGCGGGATCTGAGACTGGGTTTGTACCGAATGCGTTACTGGCTTTCAAAGCAGGTAAAAAATCAGGCGACTACCACGACAATATGAATTTTGAAAACTACGAAAAATGGCTCAGAACTCAACTGATGCCCAAACCTAATTCCGTCGTGGTAGTCGACAACGCGTCCTACCACAATAAACAGTGGGATCTCGCATCAAGCTCAAATTCTAAGAAAGCTGACATGCAAGCTGGCTCACCGAAAAAGGCATACATTACGACGAAACGCTACTGAAACCTCAGTTATACAATTTGATCAAGGCAAACAAAGAAAGATTCAAAAAAATGTCTGTATCAGCTGAATAGCTCTAGTCAGCTGGAGATATTTGCCCATCATTGGTCAAATCGACTGACGAGTCATTAATAGGTAAATTGTGCCAAAATGCCTTTCTTGATTCTGGCATCAGGGGTACTAATTTATTAATAATTTCTTCTTTTTTATTCTGTTTAACGCCCCTTGGATTGGCAATTGTCTTAGGGAGAGTATGACAATCAAATTTTTTAATTAAAAAGTCTAATTCCTGGAGAGGTTCATCAAATCTAAAAAAAAAAAACAAAATTTAAATTCAAGTCAAAATAAAAAACAAACGTAATTTCAAAAATTAAGTTCAAATAAATAAGTTAAATGTACTTTGTTTTATAAAAAAGATTTCTTGAACCAGCATTAAATTGCAGTTGTACAAGAGAGTTTATATTAAAATCTTTAAGCGGGTCATTATGACGTGCCGCTCTCTTTTTTTTTGGCCATTCATATCTAGAAGTAACTTCTACAACTTTTATGTTTTTCCTTGACTGCATCACAATATCTTTAAAATCTTGATAATCGTAAACATTTTTTTGTCTCTTCATTTTCAATTCTATATTGCCGTGAACGGCATCCGCGGACATGTGAGTATGTCCTTTTGTCAGGTAGCTAATCGTTACCGATTTAAGATCAAATTTCGATTGACCGAATCCTAGCTGAAAAAGGCCATGAAGTGCTGAGATCACCATACCACCCAGATCTCAATCCAATCGAGATGGCATGGTCTGACATAAAACAATATGTGGCCAGCAAAAATGTAAAATGGAATGTCACCAAATGTATAGATTTGATTCAAGAAAAAGTTTTACTGATGGGTGCATGGGATTGGCAAAAGTTATGCAAAAAGGTGAAGGATATAGAAGAGGAATATGTAAAGAGTGACCATGTCGTGGTAACAGAAGATATTATTATAAACCTAATCACTCTTTAACAAAAGAGGTTAATCTTGAATCGTAAAACCAATATCCCCCATATTTCCCTCAGTGATAGACTTACTATTTGACATAGAGTACATTTAAATATGTTCTTAAAATTATTTGGTTTTTAATTAATTAAAGTTATAATTGTATTACATGCGCGACTGTACACATGCGCAGCTATACCATCTACATTTCGCTGAGCGCTAGACTTACGTGCCGCTACTTATACATCTAAATTTACATTTTTACACACTTAAATAATTTTTTTTTATATTAAAAAAAATTGTTGATTTGTTTGTTTGTTTTTCTGGGATAGTCTTGATTTTTCTAATCTGTAGTTAAAACCAGAAATTACCAGAGAGCTTTTACTCCCATGAGAACATTTTCTTGTGGCTGGCTGGCACTGGCACTGGCAATAACTAGTAAAACAAAAGTTTTGTTACTACCTATTTATTGACTTAACAATTTTATACTTTTCAGCTGTGCCGCTTAAAACTATCAATGCATGCAGATGAAACCACTTCATTACAAGATGAAAATCATGCGTACAATTTTTTAAGGAAAGACTTGCTGCTACTCAAAAACTGTGTAACAATGTGGCTTTCAGACATGTCACAAAAAATATGACAAAAGCGGCACAGCTTTTTGCTCACATGCAGCTACAGAGCACCAAGAAGCATAAAGATAGACGGTTTTCTATGGAAGAGAAAGTTTTGTCAGCATCACTTTTTTTAAAAAGTCCAAAGTGCTATAGACTTCTGTGCAAATATTTCGCTCTCCCATCATCAAAGTCCATGAAACATCTACTTAGCCAAATTAAATTAACTCCAGGAATAAACAAAATAATTTTTTAAAAAATTAAAGAAACTGTATGGGAAAAAGAGGTGAGCGATCGACTCTGCACGTTCATCTTTGATGAAATGTCAATTACACCGCAGATAATGTATAATGCACAGAAAGATACACTTGAAGGTTTTGCTTCAATTAAAGAATCTGCATTTGCTGATCACGTCCTAGTGTTCATGGTCAAGGGAGTTAAAAGTAATTTTAAGCAGCCAGTAGCATATTACTTTACTAATAGTTTAAATAAGATAACACTTAAAAATATCGTGGCCTATCATTACAAGTACAGTATGCGATCAAGGCCCAGTTGATGTTGGAGCGATTACTGAATTAATTAATGAAACAAAAGCTTCATACTTTCGGCGCAACAAAAATTGGAATAAAGACATGTTCCGTGTTAAAAATCAAAATATAATTCCATTATATGATACTCCACATCTAATAAAAGGAATCAGAAATAATATAATCACAAAAGATTTAATATATACCATAGATGGCTAAGAAAAAATTATCAACTGAGAATATTTCCAATTGGTGTATAATGCAGACAAGTCATACAAAGAGTTGCTTCTCCTCAATAAATTAACTGAAGCACATGTGATTCCCGAAAAAATTAATAAAATGCGGGTCAAATCAGCAACAAAGTTATTTAGTCACAGTGTTACTGTAGTGACTGAACATTTAACAGCAAGAGGTGACCTTCCTAGTGAATGCAGACAATTAATAGATTTTATTTTGTTAGTTGATAATCTGTTTGATTCATTAAATGTTAGCAGTTTATCTGTTCAAAATGGTAAAATTTATAAAGGGCCTATGAAACGCAATTCACCTCATCATCAATTATGGCAAAAAGCTAAAGAAATATTAAAAACCACAAAATATATTAAGAAAGCTGTTAGATTTGGAGATAAAACCCGATTGACAGAAACTATTGCACCATCTATAACAAATTTAATTAAAACTGTAGAGGGTATAGAATCTCTTTGGAAGTTATTGTCTAGAAAATATAGCATTGATGCAATGTTGACAAGAAATTTCAACCAAGACCCTATAGAAAACTTTTTCGGGAATATCAGGAGTTATGGTGTTAAAAACATTGCTCCAAATACTGTCTCATTTGAGGGGGCCTTCAAGGCTTTGATGTTAAATAATTATAGTGAGCCCCATTCAAGTGGAGCAAATTGTGAAGAAGATCACAATGAGTGTCTTCAAAGTTTGGACTTCTTCCTTAAAGATAAGAACATAATAACTCCTGATATCCCTGATACTATTCATTTTAACAGTGAAATTTGCTTTGACCAAACCAATGAAATTGACGCTGGTCAAAGCAATTATGTCTGCGGATGGGTTTTAAAGATATGCTTTAAATTTATAATAAATTAATATAAAGGTTGTCAACATTGCAAACAAACATTGTTTGAAAATGATATATCAGATGACAATAATTCATATATCTATGCCAAAGAGTACATGAATAAAAAAAAAGCTGTGCTATCCTAATAAAGAAGTGGAATCGTATTTCAAAGAAATCCAGAATATGACCACTTCTTTTCTTTTTAAAAATGTACCCAAAACAGGTTTGAAGAAAAATATTGTTTTGTTTCTGGACATGCTATCTGATTGTCCTTTTAAGTGTGTTGAACATAAAAATAAATTAAAAACATATTTTATAAATATGACAATCAATGTTTTAGTTTATAGTTGGTGCAGAAGTGTCAATCGTATTTTGAGCGGCAAATTAACTGTTAAAGATGAAGATGATGAGGTCAAAATTGCAGCCCAAAATTATTTTAATAAGCACAAGAATTATAAAAATAGAAAATGACCTTTTAAATAAAATTCTCTTTTCGAAAATGTAAAATAAATTCAACAAATATTGTAAGGTACTTTGGTGCCATTTTTATATTTTTGAATTCAGTTATTTTGTGGATAGGCACTGTCTGTAACAAGTATATCTTTGAGACGTCTAAAATCTTAGAGTAAAGCATTCAAAAAGTCGGGAACCAAAAATCAAAATAAATCCGTGAAAAATCCGAAAAGATAGTCTTATTTAAAATGTTAAATATTCGCGTAAATCTAAGAAAGTATAAAAAATCAGATTAAATTATTACATACTATAAGAATTATTGTTCAATAGAAATTATTCTGTAATAAATAAAATAGTGATAATATGATTACTCTTGCAGTTATTGTTGTTTTTTTTTTTTTTTTGCTTTTTTACTAATATCGTGTTCCAACAAAAGACTAAGCCATGAGGTTTTTTCTTTGTTGGAACACTAGTATAGCACTACTAATAATAAATCAATGGTAAAATAAATAGATATAGGTAGCTATGTAACTACCTGTATATAGCATTAGTTTTAGTTAGGAAACCCAGATGGCGTTTCAAATTGATTTGCATAAAAAATCCTCAAGAGGGCACTCTTTTCCCAGTTTATAACTATACTCTTTGGCCTACACCATATAGATTTCATTTTATAATCACGAAATAACTTATCTCGTAGCAGCTCCATATTTTCAACAGTATGTAACCAGTTATTGATTGATGGCACAGCACCAGCAGACCCAGTGGCAGATACAAATTTCATTGATTTTAATATTTTTTTTGATTGTGCCCACACATTTTTGTGCAGAGAATTCGGTGTTACATTTCTTAACAATTCTTTGCCACTTCTGGCCTTTGAATTTTTAAAACTACCATTCATTGAATCAAACAAATTATCCACAAAAATTATTAGGTCAGCTGTATCCTTCGCATCTTCAGGTAGTTTTCCATTCTCTAAAAAAAAACAATGGTTAAATCTGAGTTTGAGTGGATTGGATGAACCATATTTGTCACATTTTTATTGAGTGAGAACTTGTGCATAGAGCAAAATATTCCATAGAATCATCATTATCATGATCATCACTGGCCCACTACTGAGGCACAGCTTAGGCACTTCAGTACTTCACACTAACCTAGTACGAATTGGCAGACTTCACACTTGAGAACATTATGAAGAACTTTCAGGAATGAAGGTTTCCTCACAATGTTTTCCTTTACCGTTAAAGAAATTGACGTTTAATTGTACAATCTATACTAATATTATAAAGAGGTAAATTTTCTAACTTTGTTTGTTTGTAGGGGATAATCTTCTCAAATACTGATCCGATCATGAAAATTCTTTCACTAACAGAAAGCTACACTATTCAGGAGTGATATAGAATATATGTATTGTTATTGAACAAAAAATTCAGTGAAAAATAATAGTATGTATATGTAAATCAAGTCGGAAAAATGCGAGTATGCAAGCGAGATGAAAACTTTATATTTGCATCACAAAATTAATTAACGCCCAATGAAGTGGGCAGGGTTCGGCTAGTAGTTAATTAAAGTGACAAGTAAAATGTACATAGTTATGTATATAAAGTTAGGCGAGTGCCCAGGACCCGTGACCTCCGATCACTGCCTTCTATAGAATATTATGGTCCTAATATTGGCACGAGCAATAAAAAATAGCACAGACAAGACAGTGCATACTTATCTAACAAATAACAACTAGAATAATCATAATTATTATTAAGTTTTTGAACTAGAAAGATCTGAAAAAATCAATAATATATTCAATAACACTTACCAGCTAAATAACCCATGGTTTTATCAACTGTTTGACTGAACAATTGGGATGCATATTTGACTTTCATTTTCGGTATTTTGTCTTTATTGCAATGGTTCGCAGTTAAATTTTTTATAAGTTTTAATCCTTTATAAGTTAGGTTATTTTCATATAACATATTTATATTTTCCCACTTGGCAATTTTTTCTTCACCATCCATTATGTACTTTTAATTTTTTGTTATGAGATTATTTCGTAATCCTTTTAATAGATGTGGGATGTCATATAAGGGTATGATACACTTCCCTTCAACTTCAAATACTGAGTGTTTCAAGGTCTCATTTTTTCTTAGATATGTTTGTCTAGTTTCTTCAATTAAATAATTGATTGCTCTCGTATTTAATGTCCCTTGGTCACAAACGGTAGCCAAAACAGTAAATCCTTTATTTTGGAGTTCTTTTATGATATCCTTTATCATACATGCTAAAACATGTTTTGGAGTGCTTCCAGCTGAAAACGCATAGTATATTGGCTGCTTGTAATTTTTTACAATGCCCCTGATCATAAAAACTAGCACATGATCAGCAATTTTTCTTAGCGGTTCTCCTTTGTAGTTTACATATATCGTATGTTAAAAGCGTTGGAAATCGGTAGGTTAGCAAAAGGCGATGACGTACACTGTGACCTTTTTTTCTCATACTGTGATCAGGCAAAAAAGTTTGTAGCTGAGTTTGAAGAAGCGCATTTTTTCATACTTGAGCTATTGGACTCGTGTGATGGCAGCGGTGATGATGATGACATACGTGCGCGTTTTGATGATGCATATTTTCAGGTTATGGCTATACTTCGTAGCTTAACCCTTTAACCGCCAAGCTTATGTTCGCGTGGCGTGCACCTAGCGCCAGCAACCTTTAGGTATAACTTCGCTTAGTGTTGCGAACAATATTTTATCGATATATTTCCATATTCGTAACATACTAATAATTAAAGTCTAAATCGAATCTGTAATTTAATATTTTTTGGATTTTTTTATTAATACAGAAGCCGAATCTAAATCTGTTAATTATTTGTAAAATTTAGGCATCGATAAACATACTAATAAAATAAATACAAATTACAAAATTTGAATCAAAAGTTTATTTGTTTATTAGGTGCTAAGTATTCTTTAAAATTACACGGGCTGATCAATACTCTCTTGATTTTCTTTTTAATCTTCTGCACGAGCATTATGTTTTAAATTTAAGATGTTCATATGCACTTGTAACCGGATTTTTATATATATATATATATATATATATATATATATATATTTAAATAACATACATACATATATAAGTATATAAATACATATATTATTATAAGTACATAAACATACGTATTATTATGATGCAAATAGGAAAGTGTATTGCCTAAGTTTGAGTTAAAAAATAATTTTTATAGTTATTTTTATATGCAGCAGAAGGGCTCGCCTGTTGGAATTTACGGAGTTTGTTTCATGACACTGCAGCACGTACCGAGAAAGAGTTTTGTAAAAATTTAGTGTTACTTCTCGGTATCTCAAGCATCGCTGTGAAGCAGGGCTTTCTGGAACGTGTCGGAGTCGGAAGTAGATTAAACCGAGAACAAAGGTAAGAAGAAAAGTTGTGATTATGAAGGATATTAAATAGAAAAGTAAAGGTGTGCATATGGCGAAGGCGAAATGGGAGCCATTTTAGTTAAGCTTGAAAATCGGAGACATGATCATACTTACGCAGCAGACCATAAATAAAGCGTATGGCGAGATTTTTGAGACGCTCAAGTTTATTCAGTAGCTCCTCAGTCATATCCAGAAAGCATACATCCGCGTAGTCGAAAATGGGTAGTAACTATTTAAGGTATGAATAGCATTAGGTAAATCGTTCAATTCACAATTTCGATATAGTTGTAAACCATCTGCACACAGATGGTAACGAGAAGAAATGGCGCGAGAAATGTTATTGATAAAAACCAGAGAAGAGAAGTGGTGAAAGAACGCCGCCTTTCAGGAACGCCAGCCGTAAAGTCCAATCACACCGATGAAGTGTCATTAGTTCTTACACCCTGGCGGCAACCGAAGAGATATAAGCGAAACCAGTCTATGGCCGCAGGAGAAATGCTAACTGCGCGAAGAGTGCCTAGAAGAATGTCAAAGTCAACAGAGTTCAATGCGCTACTAAAGTCAAGAAGTACCATTGCAGTAAGCCTGGTATTATCCATAGCGTACCGAATGTCCTCTGTGACGTTCAGCAGCGCACGAACAGTGCTGTGAAAGGGGCGAAAACCGGACTGATAAGGACATAAAAGATTATACGAGTTAAGGTAGGAATAATAATGGGCGATAGTTTCAAGGAACACCTCCCAGGGCTGAAGCTTTTACTAACAGGTAGCCCTGCTAGGTATAAGTGGTTATTCCGACACAAATCGGTTGTCAGAGTCTCGTCCGTTAACAGGGGTACCGCGTGCAGGTGAGATTGATTATGGAGGCTGACTAAATGTTATAAACGAATAATGTTTCGAAAGATACTTAGTCAATCATAATATTCTATACATATAATAAAGCTCTGAGTCGAATCTATACATATTTTTGAAAAAGTTATTAAAGTAGACGTTAATATTTATACAGAAGCCGAATCTAAAAATATTAGTATTTTTGTCTGACCGCGTCACAAGAAAACAAGAACAGATTGAGAAAGATGATTGGGAAAGATGATAAAATCTATCATCATCCAGGCTAAAATGTATACTAACATGTGTATTGGGAATCCGATCTCAGAATGGGTGTACCAGTAATAAAATAAAAATAATTAGAAAAAATTACAAAGTTTTATTTCTTAACCCTCTATAACTCAATAACATGTTTTTTATTTTTTTAGTTGTTATTGGGTAATTAAACCAAAATAAAAATACACGTGTTTCATAGTTTTTATTTATTGTAATTATTTTCCGAAAAAAATTGAAAAATAGCGTTGCCTAGGGGCAACACTGAGTTGTAATCTTAAAAACTATACATATAAAAGGAAGTTATGAGAGATGGAAGTTCCTGAAGCAGTTCTTGGTTTTGGTATAGCATAGAGCAACCCCGCATTTTTCGCATGTATTGTGAGTAAATCCAGTACACTTTGGAAACTTGCACCTAATTTTTTTGTCAGACCATTGGGGCCAGTGCCCAATCTGGTCTTGCCGTACTGCCATAGGAGGTGCATGCTGTGCAGGTCCTTTATGTTTTTTGGCTTGTATCTCGTTTTCCAGCGAACGGCGACTAGACATACTAGGCTTTGTACCCAATTTACAAAGAGTAACTGCAACATCTAGACGAAAATCTGCTGATGATAAACGACACGAAAGGCCGTTGTCTTTACAGACTCTTTTATAAAGCAACCATGCGTTTGCCATTGTGAGATCCAAGTAATGATAAAATAGACGAATTTGCCATCGTTTGCTACGCAACTGTATCTTGTATATCGCCATGATGCTGTCAATGAGGTCAACACCACCCATGTGGCGATTGTACTCTCCTACAACGTTCGGACGTTTTATGCTCACGTACCTAGAGTTCTGTTTGTCCCATCTGCGAACATCTGTTTCAGGCTGTATTCCAGCAAAAGTAGAAACCAGAGTGACAATTTTGTTATCTTTCCATGCCACATTAGAAATGTCGGTGCCATTGACGTCAGCTACATATTCTTCTGAATGTCCTCTGGGTTTTTTCAATAGTATCTTTTCTGGTTGCAACTTACAGTCTGGGATTCTATTTCTTCTAATCGTACCAAGACTGTGAATGCCTTCTTTGGCCAAATATTCCAACAGACGAAGAGAGGTAAAGTAATTGTCAAAATACAATTGGTAATTTTGATGCCTTGGAATTAAACGCGCTAACCTCATGACGACGTTGGATGCTGCGCCCAAATCTGGCTCTTCTGGAAGAGTAATGTTTTCCTTACCAGTTTCAATTTCTGTTTTATAGGCATAACCAGAAACGCCACTCAACACATAAATTTTATAACCCCATTTATGTGGCTTTTGAGGGTTGTATCGCTTCAACACATTCCGTGCCTTAGTGGAACACATTTGCTCGTCAACACAGAGGTGTTCTTCCAAAGGAACCTTTTTGTAAGCTGCATTTAGAGATTCAACCACTGGTCTTATTTTGAAAATTCTATCATAACCAGGATCGTTTCTAGGTAGATTTTTACTATTGTCATTGAAGTGTAAAGTTTGGCGCACTTTCTCAAATTTATTCAATGGCATAGTATCCTGTATTATTGGGGTACCAAGTATTGGGTTCCAGTGGTTCGTAACTCTGGGTAATCGGATAAGAGACATTAGATAAACCACGCCCATAAATTGCCTGATATCCATTTCTGTCACACGAAAAGTGCTATTAGGATCATTCTGAACTTGGTAAAGATTGGTCTCTTCTGATATCATCTTGATAAGCTCTTGTGGAAAGAGGTAAAAGAAAAACTGGATAGGGGTTTCTAGTTCTAAAAGTTCAGTGCCTAAGTTCATGTTACCCTTGAATCTAAGCTGCTCAGAATTTACCTGTAGGCTCTTCTTCTTCCAGCGTAAATTCAATTTAGTAGGTTTCGTTGCAGTTTTATTTGATAGATTGCTTTGAGCTGATGAAGGAAGAGGACCGTGTGATGCAGTTTCAGCGCTTGGAGGTGATGGAACTGAGCTTTCGTGGTTACTTTCTAAGGTTTCTATTATAGAATCAACGTCGATATCTAAGGTGGAAGTATTGTCTTCAAAAGTTTCTAATTCGGGGGAAAAATCTGGGTCGGCGAGGCTGTCATCGTCGAAATCCAAACCGTCCTCACTGTCATCATCATCCTGCAGCATCGAGGTAATATCCTCTTCTAAAAGGACTCGATGAGGACGCTTACGAGCTGCCCTGAAACATGATATCGAGTGATCATGATATAATCTATACACACACAAAATAATACCCCTATCCGTCAATGTAGCTTACGGGCAACAAACACAAATTCAAAAAAAGATCAATATAATGAAAATAAATGTTATTGATAACGTCAAATATTAAATATTCAAACACTTACCTGTTCATGTTATTGAAAATAAAGCCTTAAAACTCGAAATAACTATATTTAAATAATTTTCAATTCGGAGCACGCGCGCACTTGTTCAAACCACTAACGACTTTGTAAAAAAACTTCAATTGGTGACAAGTAACGCCATCTAGTGATTAGTTTTTAAACTTGTTCGTTACTTCTGTTTGTAGACTACAGTATACAGTGCGATGTATTGTCAGAAAACGAATTGTATGGATGTAGTGATAGATCGGACGGTATGTTGCTTACAGTCTACATCATGATATAGAGGGTTAATTAGTAAAAAACAATTAATTACCAAAAAAACAATTATGAGAATATATGTACTATAACCATTAATCGGATCTTTATTGTTCATATAACAAAAATATTAATACTCCGAATATTGCAAAATGTTTAATGATTAGTACTTCATCTCTTAACATTATCGATAGCTTCCCAACACTATCACTCAACTTATGACAAGTGGGGGAAGGAGGGGCAAGACGGGGTTGCGGGCAAGAGGGGGTACCCGTCTTAAATAAGAAACCAATTGACCAATCTCAATCTTATAGATGAGATATGACATAACAATATCTGAGACCCATCCTGCATTGTCCTCACCCACTCAGTAATGAATAGATCTGGCTAACACACCGGATTTATCTATAACTTTACTATTGCGACTGAGATTTGGTCGGCGGTTAACAAAAAAAAAGAGTGAAAAGTGAAGTGAAAAAAAGTATCGAGGATTAGCTCATCAATAAACAGTAGCAATAGTGAAGTAGAAAATACACCATGTTTGTATTGTGAAGGTTGTTATTTGGAGTCAAATGTAGGCTGAGCTGCATGTTCTGCGTGCGGAAAATAGGCTGACTGTAGCTGTGCTGGGGTAGATGACAAAGATGAAGATGCGAATTTTGTCAGCAGAAATTATTAATTCAATGATTTTGGCTAACCTCATCTTGCCCTTTAGGGTACCCCATCTTACCCGAGGGAGGGGCAAGATGGGGAGATCTGACTTTTTCTACTTTTAGTTTTATATTTATTTAATTATGTAACATATGTTTCTCATTAGACTGAATTATGAAAGACAGATAACCAAAGATGATTATTAAAATAAAAAATATAATATAAACACGACTTTTCTAACTTTTATTGACCTTCAAACGTTAAGTACCCCGTCTTGCCCCCCCTTCCCCTGCGTACGTAATATCACGGGGACGGCGCTACCGGAACGTCATTGTATTAATTGTCATTTGGTTGACATTGTGCCGCACGTAAAATCACGGTGATGGCGTTCGTGGATCATCTACACTAGTGACGTTACTAGATAAATAATTTATTTATATTTCTTTGTCGATCATAACAAAATATTTTAATTAAGCTTATTGGTTTTGAATAAATTAACTGTAAAAAAATATAAAAAATGCATCAAACGCTTAGTTAATCATTCAATTTTGTAAATTTAGGATTTCTAATAACTTAGCATCAACATAAACTTCCTAAGCGGTACAACACTACTCTACGTAAAATCACGGCTTTGGCGTTACAGGTAGGATGTTGTATGTATCGTTCACTGAAAATTTTCAATTATTTCCTATAATGAGTTAAAAATTCGTATTAAGTACTATCAAGAGTAAAGTAGTAACAGCTACATATTCATAATTAATAAGCAAAGTCAGTTATATTTTAAAGTTTTTTTAAGTAGAGCTGCATTTCGTAATATTACGTGCGTGGCGCGTGGTGTATGATTTGTCGGACCCGTAATATCACGGCGACGGCGGTTAAAGGATTAACAAAAGGTGAATTAAATTCATCTGATATGTCTAATATGTCGGCTGGTACTAATATCCAATCACCTTTATCCCATGTACGTTTACCGAAAATTCAATTACCGAGTTTTTCAGGTAATATAAAGAAGTGGCCTGAGTTTATCGATACATTTAACGCTCTTATACATAATTGTCATTCCCTTACGAACGTTGAGAAATTTCATTATTTAACTTCTTCCTTAAGCGGCGATCCGTTGACACTTATTCGTGTGTTTCCAGTAACTGGTGACTATTATTCGGATGCGTATGCCGCGTTAATCGCGCGCTATCAGAATCATCGTGAATTAGCTTATACATGTTGGAAGGATATTTTAAATGTAAATTTAAAAATTCAAAATATAAATGAATTTCGTCGTAGCCTTGACAGTATTGATGAGAATTTGAGTATTTTAAGAAAAATAAATTTACCCGTTGAGCATTGGGAATTTATAATCGTTTATCATGTGTTATCGAAATTAGAATCGAAGCTGCGTCGAGATTTCGAAGAAAGTTGTTCCAGTTCTGAATTTCCAAAATACCTTAACTTAAAAGAATTTTTACATTCAAAGTGTGAAGCGCTTATACGGGATAATCATTTTTCTGAAGCTACTAAAGCCACTTCTCATGTTGTAAAGGATTCAATTAAGTCTTCTTCTAATATATTTAAACGTCGCTCTGTTACTCACACATTAGTTGCTAATCATTCGGATGATCAACTCAAAACGGGAAAAATGCGGCATGACAACCTCAAGGTTATGTCTAAATGCTCCTTTTGCGCGGATGCTACTCATTCCATTTCTCATTGTAAGCTATTTCTATCGAAATCGGTTCAGGAACGCATGTCTGTCGCAAACGAAAAAAGATGGTGTTTCAATTGCCTCAAATCATCTCATCAATTAAAAGATTGTAAGTCGATTTTCCGATGCCTTAAATGTAAACATAAACATCACACATTGCTTCACAAAGAGCAATCAACTGATACCCCGTCTCGTTCTGTGTCCTTAATCGCTAAGACTTCTGGTTACGAATTATGTACGAAATCTTCAATAAACACAACCGTTCTTCTTGCCACCGCTATAGTGCAGATACTAGATGAAAAGGGTAGCTATCATTCTTTTCGAGCGCTATTCGATACTGGCAGCCAAAACAATTTGATTACTCGTGACGCAGCTCGAATTTTAAATATTAAACAAGTACCATGCGACACAAATATTAACGGGTTAGGTGGAATGTCTGCCGATATCAGCCACATGGTTCGTTGTTCACTCGCATCAAACAACAAGGTTTTATTCGATGTCCATATGCATGTCATTCCAACTATTTGTGGTGATCAGCCTATTGCTAAACTAAATACGAATGGTTGGTCTCACATTCAATCGCTACCGTTAGCAGATCCAGGTTTCGATATCCCTGGGCCTATTGATATTTTGCTTGGTGCCGATATATTCGCTGAGTCTCTCTTGGACCAATGTATGAAAGGTCGGTCTAATCAACCTGTTGCAATGAACTCAGTTTTTGGGTGGCTTTTATTAGGTAGAACACACCTCACCTCCTCGTCCTTATTACAATATACAGCCAAATCCGACGAGCTGTCTTCTATGGTTCAACGCCTCTGGGAGATTGATAATGTTCCTCAAGCGTCAATTCTCACACCACTGGATATGGCATGTGAAAAGGCTTATGTCACCGAACATTATCGTGATTCAGCGGGCAGATATGGAGTTCAGTTACCTTTCAAAGATGGTGTAGATCCGAAGTTTGAGGATTCACGTAGTGTTGCTTTAAGACGATTTAAGGCTATAGAAAACCGTCTCTCTCGCGATCCGATGTTATATAAGCAGTATTCAGAGTTCATGGATGACTATGAGAAGAGTGGACATATGACACTTGTACCCACGAAACAGCTTGGTGAAGGTAAATATTATATACCTCATCACTGCATCGTTAAACCTGACAGTAGCACCACAAAACTTCGCGTTGTCTTCGATGCATCGGCCCGAGATGCCAGCGGCAAATCGTTAAACGACACGTTACTGACAGGCCCTAAGCTTCAGAGGGATATAGTGCAGGTTCTTCTCCTTTTTCGTTCATATGTAGTCGTGTTTTTAGCGGACATACGTCAGATGTACAGACAGATTCTTGTAGCAGATAAGCACAGAGATTATCAGCGGATTTTTTGGAGGTCTAGTCCGAGTCAGGTGTTACAAGAATACAGGCTGAATACTGTCACATACGGAGTCTCTTCTGCGCCGTTTCTAGCATGTAGAACTATTAAACAGTTAGCTGAAGATGAAGGTTCTGCATTTCCTCTAGCAAAACAAATCTTGAATAGCGATATTTATGTTGACGATATTGTAACTGGTTGTGAGACTCTGGACGAAGCTCTGGAGGCAAAGTCGCAAATCATAAAGCTTTTCGCCTTGGGTCATTTCCAGTTAAGGAAGTGGGCCAGTAACGTACCAGAGTTACTTTCTGATATTCCTCAAGAAGAATGTCTTGTTAATTCTAAAACTTTTACCGGCCATGAATCTTGTAGCTTAAAGGTGCTTGGTCTACAGTGTGAACCAACTACAGATACGTTTTCCTTTGATGTTAAATCTTCAAGCCGATCTTGTACAAAGCGGGTCATTCTTAGTGAGATTGCGAAGATCTTCGACCCCTTAGGTTTTCTTTCACCTCTTACCATCAAGGCGAAGTGCCTCTTGCAACGGCTGTGGCTCCTTGGTGTTGATTGGGATAGTGATCCACCCGAGGATGTAATTAGGGTATGGGAAACCTATTGCAATCAGCTGCCTATATTCAAAGACCTGCGAATACCACGTCGAATCACTATTAGCAACACCTTAACCTATGAATTACATGGATTCTGTGATAGTTCGGAGCTTGCGTATGGAGCAGTTATTTATCTCCGAGTTTCAGAAGTAGACGGATTTACACAAACACGATTAGTATGTGCCAAAGCTAGAGAGCTCCTCTCAAGAAAATCTCTTTGCCTCGATTAGAGTTGTGTGCAGCAGTGTTGCTGACTAACTTAGCAAAATTTGTGCTTGATACGTACATATCAAAATTAACGCTCAACGCTATTTATCTATGGTCTGACTCAACCGTCGTTCTATCTTGGCTTCGTTCACATTCCTCTCGCTGGACCACGTTTGTGGCTAATCGTGTGGGACATATCCAGGATATTTTCTCTACCGAGTTATGGCATCACGTAGCGTCATCAGACAATCCTGCGGATATTTGTTCACGTGGGAATCTTCCTTATGATCTATTCCATAATTCCTTATGGTGGTCAGGGCCATCGTGGTTGGTAAAACCCTCCGATCAATGGCCAACTAATAAACAAACTCCTCAGTCTTATAGTTCTGAGGATGAAAACATCGCAAGAGCTGAAGAGCGCCGTACAGTTGTCTTAGCTACTCGTTCAGAGGATGAGTATGGCACTCTTATCCTCAACTTAATAAATCGATATTCCTTGTTAGAAAAAATAACGCACATCGTTTCTTATATTCGTCGATTTATACATAATGTTAAAAATCCACATGATCGTAATAGAGGCTCAGTTCTAACCGAAACTGAAAATCATAACTCGCTGTTATTTATTGTAAAGTTTGTTCAATCTTCCTCATTCGCTAATGAAATACAACGGCTTCAAGCGAAGCAACCACTACCGAAACCGTTGCGTAAGTTAAGCCTCTTTTTGGATGAGGATGGTATTCTCAGGGTGGGCGGTCGGTTATCCCGTGCTGGTCTTGAATTTGAACAACGGCATCCCGCTCTTTTACCTAGTGACCAAGAATTTACCTTTAGGGTCATCGAATCCATACATCGTCAACATTGTCATACGGGGCATAATACTACGCACTACTTAATATTACAGCGGTTCTGGATATTATCGGCTAAACGTGTAATACGACGTTGTCTTTCAAAATGTATTCGATGTTTCAGAACAAAACCTATATCGTTAGAGCCATATATGAGCGATCTACCTTCATTTCGTGTCAATCAAGTGAAACCATTTTCTATCGTGGGTGTTGACTTCGGCGGACCTTTCCGTATCAAACTAGGTACTCATCGTGGAGCCAAAATAGATAAGGCTTATCTATGTTTATTCGTATGTTTAGCTACAAAAGCAGTCCATTTGGAAGTCGTATCATCGTTGTCAGCTGATGGGTTTTTAGCAGCGTTGCGCCGTTTTGTTGGACGTCGTGGTCGATGTAATGTGATCCATGCAGATTGTGGAACTAATTTCATTGGTGTGAGCAATTATCTATCCTTGCTAAAGAATGCCTCGCATACGGAACGAATCAAATTTGAATTTAACCCTCCGTCAGCCCCTCACTTTGGTGGTGTGTGGGAAATAAATATCAAAGCGGCTAAATCTCATCTTTATCGGATAATAGGTAATCAGGTTTTAACTTTCGAGGAACTGTCCACGCTGTTTGTTCAAATTGAAGCGGTGCTTAATTCACGACCTCTTTATGCTTTAAGTACCGATCCAAATGACTTAAATGTTCTGACTCCGGGTCATTTCTTGACCTTAGAGCCTCTTACAACCGTCCCAGATGTAGATTATACTAATATAAAACTTAATAGATTAACCCGTTGGCAGTTAATTCAGTCTTTCCTTCAGAATTTTTGGATTCGTTGGAAAAACGAATATTTGCACTCATTAACCTTACGTGCTAAATGGACAAAAACATCTAAGGTACTCGATGTCAATGCTGTTGTATTGATAAAAGATGACAACCGTGCTCCATTGCAATGGTCTTTAGGAAGGGTGACGGAGTTACATCCCGGTCCAGATGGTATCGTTCGTATAGCAACCGTTAAAACTAAAGATAACTTGATTAAACGACCTCTTGTAAAGCTCTGCCCTCTGCCTATCGAATCGTAATTTACATTACCTTAAGCTATATATGTATAATAAAATAACGTTTATAATATAGTTATATAATTTTAGACCATAAGATATATCATTCGTAATACGTCACATTCGTAACACATACCTCTATATCGTTTTCTATATTATGTATATTATTATTTATCTACTGTCTAACTCTACTTAGATAATCATATTTATTATTATTATTATTTTTTTCGGAAAATACCAGCTGTATTTTGGTGGGCGGTATGTTCATTCTCCATTAGGTTATACAATATACGTTAGGTTCAATCATATTTAAGTATCGCGACAGGCCTGGCCAATGTCAAGGTTCACTTAAAGAACATACCGATCGTACTGCATCGTGATTGGCTCCGAGCTGGAATGAATGGTGACGTATGGTTACCGGTACGGCGCCGTTATAAAAAGTTCGTTCCCCTTTTTTGAAAGGGCATTCGTGATTATTCCTGCTCTCGGAGAACGTGAGAACTTTATACAAACCAAAAATCGACTTGAACTTCATAGTTGTGAACAGTGTCGCGTCCATATATTAGCATACCAGAACTGCCAGGCTGCACAGCATAGCTCCGCGGCCATCCACGAAAATACGGCGTCAACCTCAACCAGGCACCTCGGTTTGGATTGCCACAGTACGACCGGTAAGTACTTGCTGTTGTCCAGGCCATTATACGTTTTATTTGAATATCGTTGAACCTATCGTTTTATCGGCAGAACATTCTGTTCTGATCCAGAGTGTCGTCACCGGACCCTCGGCAGGTCCGTGTTGCCACAACATTGTTAACCCTACCTACTCTTTCTGCTTCTTTGCTGGGGAATTCCCCAAGTTTGTTTCTAAATATAAACCGACTACTTTAGGATGTAGTTACAATTTGTTCATCGTAATCTTATTTAAGTGACTGTTTTTTTTCGCAGTATTATAATATCACTAAGGCAATGAGAGCGAAGCGAACATTTGTTTTTGTAACTTGTTGAAATAATCGAGCGAGTGAACTGAACACTGTCGTGTCTTCGGTTTTAATACATATGGTGTGTGAATGTTTTGAAAGTTCAGTATTTAAGAAAATAAAAAATGTCAGATCTACCAATAAAAAAAAAGACTGTTCACAAACAACATTATAAAAAAGAGTGGGAAGTGGAATTTAAGTGGATAAAACCAGTGCCAGGAAATTCGTCGAAAGCTTTATGTTTATATTGCAAAATCGAGATAAATGCGAAGTTATTCGATATCCAACGACACAAAGAAACAAAAAACATAAAGACAGTTCAGCTCCTTTCATATCTTCCTCACAAACAAAAATAGTTGTTAGTGGTGATGGGCCGAATGTGTTTTGAACCGAATACGAACATCGGCCGAATATTCGGCAAAAATCAAAAATTCGGCCGATCTTCGGTTCAATTTAATGCGTGCTTTCTCGAGAGTGACATATCGTGACTTGTTTACTATGTGTACCCTGACTGCACACCGCGCACTTCCGCGTGGCATCGAGCCGGTCGGTTGTAATGTTTACATATTTAAAAAAAAAATATAAACTCGCCATTGAGTTCAATGAGTGTTTGTTGACGTACATTTCTATTTGAAGGTGAAGTGTAAAAGTAAACAATTGATGCTAATAATAGATTTCTTTATACTGCTGCAATATTTACATAATTTCAAACAATGGTACCTTTAATATTATATCAAAGATAAACAACACTTAGAGTAATTGTACTTAAACAATATTTAGAACTATCGAATAACTAGTAATTGTTATGAGTGTAGAGTCCAGGAACTGTTTGTTTACTTTCCCACAGTTGTATTAGTATATATAATGTCCTCCACCCATAATGTTAGTCAGTTCTTTGAGTTCCTTGAGTCCCTTCGGACCTCCGAGTCAGCTATAGTATAGCAAGTAGGAACAATTATAATTTATAATTGTTGTGTGATAAATTAACATCTACGAACGTCACGCTACTGTTTGTATTTCAAGACCCCTCCTGACCACCGAACATTACACGGTCATTTCAAAATACGTCATCAGCGTGTCGCATGTTATTGTTTACATTAAACAAATTAACTGTTTTAAGTGGTTTTTGATAGTATAAATTAATAGAATTTGTTATTAGCTTGTTTTAAAAATGTCTGGAAGGAAAAACTCAAGTGTTTGGACATTTTATACAGAAACTGACGCGCAAAACAAAGTGAAATGTGTCTTGTGTAGTTCGCTGATATCTCGTGGTGGTAGTGGCCGTTCAGCGTCAACTTCTGCACTAACCAACCATATCCGCGTGAAGCATGATCGAGAATATGCACAATTACAACATCGTGTTCATTCACCAAATCCGATCCTACGAGTCTCTCTCGCGATCCGATGTTATATAAGCAGTATTCAGAGTTCATGGATGACTATGAGAAGAGTGGACATATGACACTTGTACCCACGAAACAGCTTGGTGAAGGTAAATATTATATACCTCATCACTGCATCGTTAAACCTGACAGTAGCACCACAAAACTTCGCGTTGTCTTCGATGCATCGGCCCGAGATGCCAGCGGCAAATCGTTAAACGACACGTTACTGACAGGCCCTAAGCTTCAGAGGGATATAGTGCAGGTTCTTCTCCTTTTTCGTTCATATGTAGTCGTGTTTTTAGCGGACATACGTCAGATGTACAGACAGATTCTTGTAGCAGATAAGCACAGAGATTATCAGCGGATTTTTTGGAGGTCTAGTCCGAGTCAGGTGTTACAAGAATACAGGCTGAATACTGTCACATACGGAGTCTCTTCTGCGCCGTTTCTAGCATGTAGAACTATTAAACAGTTAGCTGAAGATGAAGGTTCTGCATTTCCTCTAGCAAAACAAATCTTGAATAGCGATATTTATGTTGACGATATTGTAACTGGTTGTGAGACTCTGGACGAAGCTCTGGAGGCAAAGTCGCAAATCATAAAGCTTTTCGCCTTGGGTCATTTCCAGTTAAGGAAGTGGGCCAGTAACGTACCAGAGTTACTTTCTGATATTCCTCAAGAAGAATGTCTTGTTAATTCTAAAACTTTTACCGGCCATGAATCTTGTAGCTTAAAGGTGCTTGGTCTACAGTGTGAACCAACTACAGATACGTTTTCCTTTGATGTTAAATCTTCAAGCCGATCTTGTACAAAGCGGGTCATTCTTAGTGAGATTGCGAAGATCTTCGACCCCTTAGGTTTTCTTTCACCTCTTACCATCAAGGCGAAGTGCCTCTTGCAACGGCTGTGGCTCCTTGGTGTTGATTGGGATAGTGATCCACCCGAGGATGTAATTAGGGTATGGGAAACCTATTGCAATCAGCTGCCTATATTCAAAGACCTGCGAATACCACGTCGAATCACTATTAGCAACACCTTAACCTATGAATTACATGGATTCTGTGATAGTTCGGAGCTTGCGTATGGAGCAGTTATTTATCTCCGAGTTTCAGAAGTAGACGGATTTACACAAACACGATTAGTATGTGCCAAAGCTAGAGAGCTCCTCTCAAGAAAATCTCTTTGCCTCGATTAGAGTTGTGTGCAGCAGTGTTGCTGACTAACTTAGCAAAATTTGTGCTTGATACGTACATATCAAAATTAACGCTCAACGCTATTTATCTATGGTCTGACTCAACCGTCGTTCTATCTTGGCTTCGTTCACATTCCTCTCGCTGGACCACGTTTGTGGCTAATCGTGTGGGACATATCCAGGATATTTTCTCTACCGAGTTATGGCATCACGTAGCGTCATCAGACAATCCTGCGGATATTTGTTCACGTGGGAATCTTCCTTATGATCTATTCCATAATTCCTTATGGTGGTCAGGGCCATCGTGGTTGGTAAAACCCTCCGATCAATGGCCAACTAATAAACAAACTCCTCAGTCTTATAGTTCTGAGGATGAAAACATCGCAAGAGCTGAAGAGCGCCGTACAGTTGTCTTAGCTACTCGTTCAGAGGATGAGTATGGCACTCTTATCCTCAACTTAATAAATCGATATTCCTTGTTAGAAAAAATAACGCACATCGTTTCTTATATTCGTCGATTTATACATAATGTTAAAAATCCACATGATCGTAATAGAGGCTCAGTTCTAACCGAAACTGAAAATCATAACTCGCTGTTATTTATTGTAAAGTTTGTTCAATCTTCCTCATTCGCTAATGAAATACAACGGCTTCAAGCGAAGCAACCACTACCGAAACCGTTGCGTAAGTTAAGCCTCTTTTTGGATGAGGATGGTATTCTCAGGGTGGGCGGTCGGTTATCCCGTGCTGGTCTTGAATTTGAACAACGGCATCCCGCTCTTTTACCTAGTGACCAAGAATTTACCTTTAGGGTCATCGAATCCATACATCGTCAACATTGTCATACGGGGCATAATACTACGCACTACTTAATATTACAGCGGTTCTGGATATTATCGGCTAAACGTGTAATACGACGTTGTCTTTCAAAATGTATTCGATGTTTCAGAACAAAACCTATATCGTTAGAGCCATATATGAGCGATCTACCTTCATTTCGTGTCAATCAAGTGAAACCATTTTCTATCGTGGGTGTTGACTTCGGCGGACCTTTCCGTATCAAACTAGGTACTCATCGTGGAGCCAAAATAGATAAGGCTTATCTATGTTTATTCGTATGTTTAGCTACAAAAGCAGTCCATTTGGAAGTCGTATCATCGTTGTCAGCTGATGGGTTTTTAGCAGCGTTGCGCCGTTTTGTTGGACGTCGTGGTCGATGTAATGTGATCCATGCAGATTGTGGAACTAATTTCATTGGTGTGAGCAATTATCTATCCTTGCTAAAGAATGCCTCGCATACGGAACGAATCAAATTTGAATTTAACCCTCCGTCAGCCCCTCACTTTGGTGGTGTGTGGGAAATAAATATCAAAGCGGCTAAATCTCATCTTTATCGGATAATAGGTAATCAGGTTTTAACTTTCGAGGAACTGTCCACGCTGTTTGTTCAAATTGAAGCGGTGCTTAATTCACGACCTCTTTATGCTTTAAGTACCGATCCAAATGACTTAAATGTTCTGACTCCGGGTCATTTCTTGACCTTAGAGCCTCTTACAACCGTCCCAGATGTAGATTATACTAATATAAAACTTAATAGATTAACCCGTTGGCAGTTAATTCAGTCTTTCCTTCAGAATTTTTGGATTCGTTGGAAAAACGAATATTTGCACTCATTAACCTTACGTGCTAAATGGACAAAAACATCTAAGGTACTCGATGTCAATGCTGTTGTATTGATAAAAGATGACAACCGTGCTCCATTGCAATGGTCTTTAGGAAGGGTGACGGAGTTACATCCCGGTCCAGATGGTATCGTTCGTATAGCAACCGTTAAAACTAAAGATAACTTGATTAAACGACCTCTTGTAAAGCTCTGCCCTCTGCCTATCGAATCGTAATTTACATTACCTTAAGCTATATATGTATAATAAAATAACGTTTATAATATAGTTATATAATTTTAGACCATAAGATATATCATTCGTAATACGTCACATTCGTAACACATACCTCTATATCGTTTTCTATATTATGTATATTATTATTTATCTACTGTCTAACTCTACTTAGATAATCATATTTATTATTATTATTATTTTTTTCGGAAAATACCAGCTGTATTTTGGTGGGCGGTATGTTCATTCTCCATTAGGTTATACAATATACGTTAGGTTCAATCATATTTAAGTATCGCGACAGGCCTGGCCAATGTCAAGGTTCACTTAAAGAACATACCGATCGTACTGCATCGTGATTGGCTCCGAGCTGGAATGAATGGTGACGTATGGTTACCGGTACGGCGCCGTTATAAAAAGTTCGTTCCCCTTTTTTGAAAGGGCATTCGTGATTATTCCTGCTCTCGGAGAACGTGAGAACTTTATACAAACCAAAAATCGACTTGAACTTCATAGTTGTGAACAGTGTCGCGTCCATATATTAGCATACCAGAACTGCCAGGCTGCACAGCATAGCTCCGCGGCCATCCACGAAAATACGGCGTCAACCTCAACCAGGCACCTCGGTTTGGATTGCCACAGTACGACCGGTAAGTACTTGCTGTTGTCCAGGCCATTATACGTTTTATTTGAATATCGTTGAACCTATCGTTTTATCGGCAGAACATTCTGTTCTGATCCAGAGTGTCGTCACCGGACCCTCGGCAGGTCCGTGTTGCCACAACATTGTTAACCCTACCTACTCTTTCTGCTTCTTTGCTGGGGAATTCCCCAAGTTTGTTTCTAAATATAAACCGACTACTTTAGGATGTAGTTACAATTTGTTCATCGTAATCTTATTTAAGTGACTGTTTTTTTTCGCAGTATTATAATATCACTAAGGCAATGAGAGCGAAGCGAACATTTGTTTTTGTAACTTGTTGAAATAATCGAGCGAGTGAACTGAACACTGTCGTGTCTTCGGTTTTAATACATATGGTGTGTGAATGTTTTGAAAGTTCAGTATTTAAGAAAATAAAAAATGTCAGATCTACCAATAAAAAAAAAGACTGTTCACAAACAACATTATAAAAAAGAGTGGGAAGTGGAATTTAAGTGGATAAAACCAGTGCCAGGAAATTCGTCGAAAGCTTTATGTTTATATTGCAAAATCGAGATAAATGCGAAGTTATTCGATATCCAACGACACAAAGAAACAAAAAACATAAAGACAGTTCAGCTCCTTTCATATCTTCCTCACAAACAAAAATAGTTGTTAGTGGTGATGGGCCGAATGTGTTTTGAACCGAATACGAACATCGGCCGAATATTCGGCAAAAATCAAAAATTCGGCCGATCTTCGGTTCAATTTAATGCGTGCTTTCTCGAGAGTGACATATCGTGACTTGTTTACTATGTGTACCCTGACTGCACACCGCGCACTTCCGCGTGGCATCGAGCCGGTCGGTTGTAATGTTTACATATTTAAAAAAAAAATATAAACTCGCCATTGAGTTCAATGAGTGTTTGTTGACGTACATTTCTATTTGAAGGTGAAGTGTAAAAGTAAACAATTGATGCTAATAATAGATTTCTTTATACTGCTGCAATATTTACATAATTTCAAACAATGGTACCTTTAATATTATATCAAAGATAAACAACACTTAGAGTAATTGTACTTAAACAATATTTAGAACTATCGAATAACTAGTAATTGTTATGAGTGTAGAGTCCAGGAACTGTTTGTTTACTTTCCCACAGTTGTATTAGTATATATAATGTCCTCCACCCATAATGTTAGTCAGTTCTTTGAGTTCCTTGAGTCCCTTCGGACCTCCGAGTCAGCTATAGTATAGCAAGTAGGAACAATTATAATTTATAATTGTTGTGTGATAAATTAACATCTACGAACGTCACGCTACTGTTTGTATTTCAAGACCCCTCCTGACCACCGAACATTACACGGTCATTTCAAAATACGTCATCAGCGTGTCGCATGTTATTGTTTACATTAAACAAATTAACTGTTTTAAGTGGTTTTTGATAGTATAAATTAATAGAATTTGTTATTAGCTTGTTTTAAAAATGTCTGGAAGGAAAAACTCAAGTGTTTGGACATTTTATACAGAAACTGACGCGCAAAACAAAGTGAAATGTGTCTTGTGTAGTTCGCTGATATCTCGTGGTGGTAGTGGCCGTTCAGCGTCAACTTCTGCACTAACCAACCATATCCGCGTGAAGCATGATCGAGAATATGCACAATTACAACATCGTGTTCATTCACCAAATCCGATCCTACCTTCAATTAGAGCTTCAACGTCAAAAACTACTGAGGAGATACCCGCGCTGACGGAGTCATCCTTACGTCAGGCGTCCATTGAGAACTCATTTGAAAGTAAGTGGAAAATAGATGATCCAAGGGCTAAACAAATTCACCGAGCAATTGCAGAAATGATCGCAGTAGACAATCAAACTACGTCTGTTGTAGAAGATGCTGGATTTAATCGGTTGATAGCTGTATTAAAGCCTTAGTACCAGATGCCGAGCCGAAAATTCATGACTGAAACTGTTGTGGTTGAAATGTACGATTTATTAAAAAAAAAGATTTTAAATCAGCTAACCGCAACTAAAACTATAGCAATCACAAGCGATATGTGGACGTGCATTAATAATATGATGTGCTTTTTAAGTTTTACTGCTCACTGGCTGGATAGTAATTTTGTACTGCAACATAGGGTGCTGCAAATGCAATCATTTTCAGATAAGCGTACGGCACGTAATATCCAATGTGCCTTAGAAGAAATAGCTGAGTCATGGAACGTCTCATGAAATAGAAAAAACGGTGGAATTGCCAAGTAGGCGTGGTACGCTCGCCACTACTATGCGGTGTTACGCATACCTAATCTCAGATGCGTTTTGACAACGCGTCAAGTTGGTCGTATCACATCGAAATTTATTTTTCGTAAATATGCCGTATTGTTCCATTTTGGAGTGCAAAAATGATAGTAGGAGAAAAAACATTAAAAATGGAGGTGTTTCGTACCATCAGTGAATACGACAATATTTATTTCCAATTAAAATCTTAGTTTATTTCAGTTCACTAATAATTAATTAGAACGTCTAGTAAAGTCAATCTTATGTAATTAAAATAAAGTTCATTTTGGATTGACTGTATTCAACATGGAATCGTTATGTCAATCTCGAAAATTCTTTGCTACTCGATTAGGGATGTAGAAGGGTTGAATGTAGATTATATCGTTAGATATCGATAAAAGAAAATCTTTTTTTAATTTTTAATATATCACATTACAAATACAAATTTAAGTTTTCTTTTCGCTTGTATGGCATCTTTACCACCTCTTAAAATATTACGTATTTGTTATTTCCTTATTGTAAATAAAAGTCAAATAGAACTTTAAAAAATTAGATATAATATAAAAATAATTAGGTATGCTGCATTGCATACATAATTATTATTATAACGTTCCTTTGTGTAACTTTTTCTTGTAATAACTCAATGAACATCAGTGGGACATTAATTAAAAATATTTTTAGTTTTCACAAAAACGCTGGTAGTATTTTTATTTTTAAATAATATGACGTCATTCCTCCAACAGTTTTACTGAACTTCTTATAAATCTTATTTCTTGAATGAATCATAATATAATTAAGGTATTTATCGATGTCGATAATGTAATTAAAAATCAATGTGTCACTACAATAGCGTGACCTTGGTCGAGTAGCGGTTGATTTCGACCTATACGCGCGACTGTCAACCTAACGGTACAAATAATTAAGTTTATAATTGCTGTCGCTGAGATTACCGCATTCTATTATCGAATAGCAAAATTACTTCATGTCAACGAATATGTTTGAGTTCAGATTACAAAACATCGTAAAAACTTTCTGCGCTTAAGTAAAATAATTCTTATCGATAGGATTTTAAGTTTATTTCCAGATTTATGATTTGTGACTTATGATAGTTATGACTAAAATTAAAACGACGAATCAAATTAATAATTTGTTTGTAGTGCATAATATGATTATCGGTTTATTTGTGTTAGTTTGGCGACACCGGTTCCGATATAAATTTTGTTGTATTTCACTTCCACTGTTTTTTCTATTTCGTGGAACGTCTCCAACAAAATTCATGTTATCGTCACAGATAACGGTCGTAACATCGTGAAAGCCGTAAATGACAGTCCTTTTGTAGGAAAAACGTGCTTCATCCACACTTTGCAACGAGTGATTCACGATGCTTTGGAAGCACATGAACTTGTCATCGAAGCCATAGCGGCAGGCCGTCGTATAGTAACCCATTTTAATCACTCCAAACCAGCTCAAGAAAAATGGCAATTGATACAGTCTGAGCTCAATGCAGCTAAGCACAAACTTATTCAAGACGTCAGCACACGGTGGAATAGCACTTTTTATATGGTTGAGAGGTTACTGGAGCAAAAGACAGCGATTTCGTTATACATATCAGACAATAGTGGCACAGTAAATTTTCAAAATTTGTCCGAAAGACAATGGGATCTTTTAAAGGAATGTCTTGCCTTACTCCAGTCTCCAACCTTTTGAAGAAATAACAAAAAAGATCAGCTCTTCCTACTCTTGTATATTAGAAGTAATACCAAACTTTACTATTCTATCTAGATATATAGATAGATATTGACCAATAATGAAATTTAAGTGGCTTGCCCTAATGTCAATATAATGCGCTTGCCACTAAAAGAAGGACTGAATAGACGTTTTTGCCAGATTGAAGATGATAAGTACTACAGTCTAGCAACATTGTTGGATCCGCGCTACAAAATGAATTTTTTTACACCAGAAAGTGTACCAATAACCAGACGTACCTACTTGGCGGAATTTGTTAGAAGAAGCGAGGCTTTTGGAAATTCAAGCAGTGATGAAGAAGTCGTCCAGCCGGTGCAGAGATCCTCAGTGCCATTGAATAACGAAAACATACACAGAACGTTCTGGAGCTGCTACGAGGAACTGGCAGCGGTAAAGTTGCAAATTGTAGAAGAAACAAAAAGTCCAATTGCATCAGAGCTTGACAGATATCTCAATGATGTTCTGCTGCCGAAAGACCTATGTCCATATGGCTGGTGGGCTAAGAACAAAGACAAGTTCCCTAATATGAGTTATTTGGCTCGGATATTTTTGTCTTCTCCTGGTAGCTCTGTATATTCTGAGCGACTTTTCTCAGAGGCAGGAAATGTATATGAACAAAAACGTAACCGGCTTCTACCAGATAAGGCAGAGTCTTTAGTGTTTTTGCACCATAATCTGCCTCTAGTAAATTTTAAATACGAGTAGATGGACAAGAGATTGTTAAATAACTTGGTTTATAAAAAATAAATATATCATTTAATAATAATAATTCAAAATTAAATCAATGTTTTTAATGTTTACTAATGTCAATTTTGTGCAAATTAAAGTTGTGCCTAATTGAGGCTGTCCTATCAGAAGTAGTTTTTTTTAATTGAATTATTTACGACCTGTAGTTAAGATTTTTTGGAATAATTTCTAAGTAATGGCACTCTTAAATAAATCCTTATTTGATTCTACTTTATTGGTTTTGTTTTATTATTCAGTCAAAACAGTGGGGTAATTTAAATATTGTTTTGAACCGAATATTCGGCATTTGTACAGAATTTCGGCCGAATGTCGAAATTCGGTTCAAACCGCCGAAGTTCGGTTAAACCGAATGTGAAACGAATTTCGGCCCATCCTTAGTTGTTAGTAAAGAAGATACCGCAAGTGCCAGTCAGTCTGAAACTTATCTTAGCTTATATATTGCAGAACACTCCTCCATCAACAGTGTTGACCACCTTACGGATTTGTGCAAACAAATTTTTAATTGTGAATGCGTTAAAGGAGGAGCAAAAGAAATGAAGATGCATCGTACTAAATGTACCCATGTTATAACCGAAGTTTTGTGTCCATATTTTAAAGATCTGCTGCAAAGATATTGGCACAAATCCGTACAGCCTGATTATTGATGAATCCACGGATGTATCTGTCACAACAGATAGGAGTAGTTATAAAATATCTGAGTGAAGAACGCAAGGAAATAACTTCAACATTTCTAGGTCTTCAACAATTAACTTCCACAAATGCTAGAGCTATAGTTGATGCCCTCATCAGTCTTATTAATGAACTGAATTTAGATATAAAAAAATTAATGGGAATAGGAACCGATAACTTCCGTGATGGTGGGGATAAACAATGGAGTGTTTAAGATTCTTAAAGAGGAGTACAATCTTCCCCATTTAATTTTGAATAGATGCGTATGCCACTCTATACAACTAGCTGTTTCGCATGCTTCCCAAGAGACTATACCAAGAAATATTGAGTTTTTAATAAGAGAGACCTACAATTGATTTTGTCTATCCCCATCAAGACAGGATGCATACAAAGAAGTGTATGAAACAATTAATGTGGGTGAAAAACCGCTGAAAATTTTAAAGATGTGTGCTACTCGTTGGATTTCTATTGAACCAGCAATAGCTCGCATTCTTACTCAATGGGATGAACTCAAACTACACTTTCAATTGACACAGAGGGCGGAAAATTGTTATACAGCCACATTGCTTTATTCGATTTTCCAAGATCAGAGGAATAAATTGTATTTAATCTACTTAAAATCAGTGCTTAGCGAAGTCAAACAAACATTAAAAATATTTGAAAGCAAGGGCGGAGACCCAGTACTTCTACTAGATACGCTAAAAAAGCTTATTGAATGTTTGTGTCGTAAAATTATCAATTCGAATTCCAGACTAGAATATTGCGTTGAAAGAGTAAACGACTACGTTGATCCAAACCCGTATATGGGATATTCATTTGAGGATGCCTTGAGTAAATCAACACTGGAAAACGCTGAAAAGAAAGCGCTCAAACAAAGATGCATTGATTTTACATTAAAATTAATAAGCGAACTGCAGCAGCGCCTACCAGATAATTTCAAAAATTTAGAGACAATGACTGCTCTTTCTGTTAAAGAGACACTTACACAAAACAAAACTGTACAACGCATCGTTCACCTTGCAGAAGCATTTTGTCTGACACCAGAAGATATTGATAAAGTTCTAGTGCAATATATAAATATCGGAGAACACGACTGGGAAAACAAAGACGACACCATTAAATTTTGGTGCGAAGTTCTCAAATACAAGGATGCTGCTGGAAACAACTTGTATCAAGAGCTTGGAATTTTAGGCAAAAATGATTTTGTCATTGCCCCATTCGAGAGCGGATGTCGAACGCGTTTTCAGTTCTATGAACATAATTAAAACTAAAAACAGGAATAAAATGGGGTTAAAAACAATGACATCCATACTACATATACGATGGGGTTTGAAACGATTGAAAGAGTCTTGCTGTTCCCACAAGGTGCCAACTGAAATAATAAAAAAGTGTGGGAGTAATTTGAAATACACGTTCAAATTGGCTAAGAACACAGATGTCAATCAGCCATCAACTTCTTCTGCTTCGGCAGATATGATTTTGGAAAATTCCGATAAGGACTCTGATTTTTAACAATTTCATAACCAACTTAATTATAATTAGATTTTTCTAAATTAATACGTTTCGAATAAACAATTTTTAACCCTTTGCATTGGTATTTATGTATTTTTCCCTTTCTAGCACATCTTTTGATTGCATTTGCTAAATCTAGCTCTTTTTAACTTGTCCGACTGCTCTTTTTGAAAAACCAAGGTGGCAACACTGTGTTTGAATTCGTTTGAGCATAGGAGTATTATTCGCACTAATTGCAATTTTTTAGCTTCGCTATACGTTTTGTTATTTGTAATTGGTTTTAAGTGTTTTTGTTGAGTTTCTGTTATATATTGTTACGTTGTTGTTGTTGTTTTGGTGTTACAATGAGTGACCAGCCAGGTCCAAGCTCGTAGATGACTTTTTCATCGCCCCAGAAAAAGCGCTAAAAGAAAAGGGCTCTAAGCTCTGCCGAAAAGACGACAATAATAAACATTTACAAGCTGGTTGAAGAAACTTGGCCTAAAGAGAAACACCCATACAATGCCGAGTTAATTTCAAGAACCGCCGAAACTGCGGGCATAGCTACTTCAACAGTTTATACAGTGCTGAGAGAGTATAAAACTGAGCACCGTACCATCTCACCAGTGGCAAGACCTAAGAGATTGAAGAAAATTGACCAACTTCTCGACTTTAAATTAAGTGCTATCAGGAGAAAAGTTCACGATTTTTTCTTTAACAATGAAATGCCCACAGTGGACAAAGTATTACAAACAGTAAATAATTTGCTTAAAAAACTCAAAATCAAATATCTGAAAAGATCAAGAAAAAGCACACTGATAGAGGAAAAAAGAAATAGTAAGATAGGCGCAAAATTGACTACACTGATGAAACATGGTTAAATGAAGGAATTTATTTCAGTAATCAATTTAAGCTAATAATCTAAGTTTATAACAAATCAGTCTGCATATATAAGGATACTGCTAAGCATAGACATCCTCCTAAGAGTTCCACGAGGAGCAGCCATATGTTGTCTTCATCCATTGTAAGTTTTCATTATTAAGTTAAGTAATAATTATATAAAGTTGCAGTTACATGGAAACAGTTGAATATTGCAGAAGCTTAAGCCTAATGTCCTAATATCATCCATGTACATACTAATTAAACTCTTTATCAGTGATTTTATCAAACTTAAAATATTTCAATATCCCTTTTATTATAATTTCATTTTTTTTGTAGGTCATACAAAAGATAAGGTGTGGAAAGATCTCATCATTCAATCCACACGAGAAGCTCACAGAGAAGGATTGTCAACTGGATTGAAGGGGCCTTCTGGTAAAGGAAAACGGCTCATTATAGTGCACATTGGTTAGTATTTATTCATCATGCATTTTTATAATTGACTTGACTTTCACAATTTCATGATATAATAATAAATTCAAAATTGACTTATGCATTTGTAAAATTACTTATTTTTTTTAGGAAATGAAGATGGATTTTTGGAAGGAAGAGAATTAATTTTTGAAAGCAAAAAAGGAGATGGGGACTACCACAAAGAAATGAATGCTAAAGTATTTGGAGAGTGGTTCAAAAAATAATAGAAATAGCCCCACTCCGTTATTGTTATGGATAATGCTCCCTATCTTTCTCTAGCAAAAGAAAAAAATTTAGAAGTTCTGCCCATACCACTGTGAATTAAATCCAATTGAAATGATTTGGGGGCAGGTCTAAGGCTATGTCGCAATAAAAAATAAAACATTTAAAATGAATGAACTAAAAATATTATTAAAAGAATTAATGTATGTAGCGTTGTGTTGCGCCCGCGTCCAGCGGCGTCGAGGCCAAGTCACCCGCTCCCCGCCTCCGGCACTCGCCAGCGATGCCAATTTAGCGACTTTGTCGCTAGATTAAGCGACATTTTAACATGAGAAGCGACATTTTATTCCGATTTAGCTACTAAAATAATTTAGCGACATTTCTGGCGCCTTTTCTAACTTGATTATCACTTTTTAAAATATAATTATATTTGGAATGATTTTATCCTGGCTTTATGAACGCGCTACTAAGTGTCAAAATAGTAGGTCTGTTGTTTCTGGGGTGTTTACTCTGTGGTCTCTTGTATGTGCCATAACCACGATGTTCGTGCGAATGAAATGAACCTTATACTAAGGGAGTTAAAGTCGATGTTTTATATTATACACAGTTCAAATAGGATGGGAATTAGCGGGAATCCCCTCGACGTCAGTCGAGACGAGACCTTTCTCAACGGACACTGCTGTATGTATACTAGTTATTCTGTTTCTGATTCTAATTAATTTCTGTTCTTTTCGTCGTAATATTTCTTTAAAATTTCGCCGTATCTTCTCTTATACTATTAGTGAATCAATACAGTTGGATATAATGGAAATGCCTGCGAAGAAAAAATCATACACTCAAAAATACAAAAAGGAATGGGAGGACAATTTAAAGGATGGCTAGCATCAGTCTATGGCAATGATACTAAAGCGATGTGTCGCTACTGCCAAACTGAATTTTATGCCAAAACAAGTGATATTAGAAAACATTTTGAGACCAAGAAACATAAATTGAAAATGGACATAAAATCTGCACATAAGCCCTTGCCAATACAAAAAAATACTGATATTAGACCTTCTAGTAAGGCAGAAGCATCATTTGCACTTTTTATCGCTGAACATTGTTCAGTTTTGACAGTGGAACATTTAGGAAAGCTGTGTAAAAAAATATTTTCGGACTCGAAATCCACCATAGACTTCCAATTACATAGAACAAAGTGTTCGAATATAATAAGTGAAGTATTAGGTCCACATTTTAAGGGAGTATTGAGAGCTGATATTGGAACCCAAAAATTTAGTCTTCTGTTAGACGAATCCACTGATGTAAGTGTATTAAAATATCTTGGAATAGCAATAAGATATTTTATTGAATCACAAAATAAAATTGTGTCGTCATTTTTATCACTTACACCCATCGAAAAACCCGATGCAAAAGGTCTGGCCTATGCCGTAATTGAGACTTTAAAGGAACATGAGCTTTCACTTGAAAATTTGATTGGGATAGGCACAGACAACGCGTCAGTTATGACAGGAGCCAATAATGGTCTACACAAAATTTTGAAAACTGAATATGGATTGCCAAATCTAGTACTTGTGCGTTGCGTATGTCACTCTTTACAGTTAGCAATTAGTCATGCTTCTGAAAATACTTGTTCCGTCATCGTACTTATTTTCTTTTTTTTTACGTTGTAATCGATGTTCTGCGTGATTAGGTTTATGCAGTAACAAAACGCAGCCCTATAAAGCTGTCATGCGCTCACTGCCCGTGAGTTGAAAATTTTGACGAAAACTGGAGGGCAGTTTGAGAGATACCACAAAATATAGAATATATGATCAGAGAAACTTATAACTGGTTTTGTCTGTCATCAAAACGTCAAGATGAATATAGAAAAATATATGAGACAATAAATTGCGACAAAGCACCTTTGAAAATACTTAAAGTATGTGCGACTCGATGGCTTTCCATTCCCCCAGCAGTCTCTCGTATTTTACAGCAATGGGACGAACTGAAATTGCATTTCTCTATTTGCAAAACTCGAGAAAACTGTTACTCAGCGGAACTTCTCCATTCTATGTTCCAATATCCAAACAATTTGCTTTACTTAACATATATTCATAGCGTATTAGGTGACGTTCAGATAGCCTTAAAAGTATTTGAGAGTGAAAGCGCTGATCCCACAAAATTGCTGGACACCATTACTTTTCTTTTGCGATCGATATGTAGACGAGTGATTTATGAGAATGCTAACATAAACGTCCTTACTACGTTAATTCAGGAAAGTCATCTCAATCCCTACACGACACTTGGCTATGCTTTTGAAGCTTGTGCTAGCAAATTGCACTTAACACATTCAATGCCACCACGATTTTCTAATACTTCCCAGCGATGCCGCCCTATAAAAAACGCAAACATGCTAGGTGTGCTCGCGGCACTGCAGGATGGAATTACGTAGCACGCTAGGCGTGTTCACCGGCACTGTTAAGAGGTAAAATCAAAGAAAGCGTTATTTCGGCTTCAACCGTGTTTATTGATCAGTCTTTCTCGAGTTACTGAAGAGATATTTTGTTTTTAGCAGTGTTTGTGCTTTTGAAAGTTAAATTATGGCAGTTAGTAGATTCCAAGGTAAGTATTTATCGTAATTTGATCAGTGAATTTCAACCTTTGGTTACTTATTTATGATTTTTTAGGGAAAACAAAATATGTGCAAGAAACAGTGGAATATGATGATGATGCGACGCAAGCAGATAGCCCACCCTCACAAAAACGCCCAAAAGTAGGAGGTGAGCCGATAACATATTTCTCTTATCTTGTCTTAAAACTTTTAGTGCACTTATTGTGACGTAGTGGATTAGTGTTAAATTGTAAATCATTCGGTCGGTACCTGGTACCTACTTTATGATATGCAGGTACCTATAGATAGCACATTATATTGTCAATATTAACGTATTTCATAAGGTTTTTGAAGCAGCACCGCAAGTAATTAAAACGTTACAGGAATCTGTCTACAATTCTAAGAAGTTTAGATTTTAATTTGGAGACAGTAAATGTTTTGAACTTATTGTTTATTAAATACTAGCTTTTGCCTGCGACTTCGTCCGCATAGAATAGTTAATTTGGGTTATACACTTTTACCTACACGAAGTACAGAATTTAGAAGATGAAAATATTTGCTGACGTTGTCGTTACGTTACGTTAGTATATTTTTGGTTTTTTCGCCTAATTGTTTTTTTTTAATAAAAATGACATTTATTAAAAGTTATAGCCACTTTATACGACTTTAAATAATTGTTGATCATTATTTGCTTTCAGAATACATCGCGAACGCATCAAGCTCACCGAACTCATCGCAAGATATATTTACAGAACTACAAGATGTACCTTACTCCCAAAAATGGACATATTCGCAACAAATGGATGAATATGACAAAAAGGATGTAAACACCATGACTGACGGAAGACCAACAATTACTAAATATAAAGAAATTGGTACCATGACTGAACCAGGGTTGACTTGTAACAACAATACTAATATTGAAATTCGATGCAATGAATATTTCGGAAGTGTTGTAGCATGCGAGCTAGCAAATTATCACGGTCGCGTTCGTTACGATAAAATGAAAGCTATCATTGATATTTTTAAAGAAAAGTGAGAAATTAGTTGCCTTGATTGTTTAAAAGGTTTCTATGATTCTCTTGAGGAAAGAAATTGAGTTCCTAAGGGTTGTGATTTCAATTGAAATAATAATAGTGATTTGAGAAATCAACGTCTTTATTAAAGCACTTATTGTGTGTACAATATTATAGTTACTACTTATGTTAAAGATAAATGTTAAAAAATCAACGTAATTAGACCAACAATATTATACAATAATTATCAATAGAAATTGTCCTTTTCTTTGATCTAATGCACATTGGAAAAATTTTTTTTTTGATAAGTGGAGTACAACTCTTACTTAATCAGTAGGTATCTATGAATAAGTTTAGTACCACTTAATATTTGTGATACGGTCTGAAACATTCCATGCACAAGCCTGGCTGTTGCGGACAGGTGTCGCAACCAAATAGCGACATTACTCTTCCTTTTTTTGTTCTCCAGCAATGTACGCATCTTTTTCGTTTGGTTTTTCCGTGATAATTTTTTTCCAATTTCATCAAGCAATGTACCTGTCTATGTAATGGGATTTGTTGTTCCCGTTCTATGTAGGGTTCCACGATGGATTTTATGACGCTTAATCGGAAATCATATAAGCTTAATTTTCGAGTTGAATACTCATTGTACAGGAAATAAGAGTTGATCATGACGATCTGCATGATGTGAATGATAACTTTTTTATACCACCGCAAAGATTTATGCTCGCACGTATAATATGATAGCATTTGGTCATGCTTATCTATTGCATTCATATTTTTATTATATTTTGTTATCATTTCTGGTTTTGCTTTACTTTGCCCCCTTCGATTAGTAATAATGTTAAAGTTGCCTTTGTATTTGCTAGAGATCGCCATGACTTCCCTCTTATCCAACCATTTAATTATACACACATTATTTTTATGTTGTATACACAATTCACCTTTTTTTAATTTTGTTTTTACAACTAATTGAGGATTATTTTTTCGAAATTTTCGTAGTGTTCCTGTACAATAAGTATTCTTATAGTATAAATCTTCTATCAAATTAACGCTTGTATAAAAATTATCCATAAATAAATGGTGCCCTACATTTAAATATTCTTTTATCAAATGCATTACCACTTTGTTAACGTGGTTTAATCCTCCCACAATAACATCAGACGCACCGCCGTACAGGTGCAGTTTCAATATTACCCCAGACTGGTCAGCTAGTGCATAGAACTTCAGACCATACTTATTTTTTTTTCCTTTCATATATTGCCTAAAGCGTAATCTACCTCTCCAAAGCATCATTGACTCATCAATAACAATATTTTTTGTTGGGTAATATAATTCTGACATTCTTTTGTTAAAAAAATCTATTATATTTTTGATTTTGCTATAACTTGTTGCTGTTTCTCCTATACTAACGCATAACATTCTTAAAATAAGTAAAAACCTATTTCTTGCCATCGTCAATGAAAATATTGGCTGATTAAAAAAAATATCTTGTTTCCAATAATCACATAATCTATTTAGTTTTATAAAACCCATATGAAGAAGTAGGCCAAAAAACAGTTTCAACTCTTCACAACTTATTGCCTTCCACGATTTACTTCTAGTTTTGTCCGCACTAGCTGACGACTTCTCGCGTTCACCGTAATTGTTAGTGCAATCTGTTAGCAATTGAAGTAACTCCATATTGCATATAGCATCAAAGTAGCCAATGGGTGTATCGACGATATCTTCTTTGAGGCCTGGAGTCTGCGTGAATGGTATTACTGGATAATCACAAGGATTACCTGGGCACCATTCACGATCGGGTACATTAATAGCAGGTACTTCTTCAATGTTCTGCACTTCCAGTTCGGGTTCCGGTTCCGGTTCGGATTCATCTGTTTCCATTTCGTCAATAATATTGTCACAGAGTATGCCATAGAGCTCAGCGTCAGTCAAACACGAAGTTGGTTCATCTCTTGTAGGAGTTGATTCCAGAGTTACCATAGCTCCTAAAGTTTCTTCTATCCCATGGTAAACCCAATTTGGGTCTTCCCATGAGCAAGATGGCATAGAATTGTCGATTGGATCCATTACCTAAAATGTAAAATCATTTTTTCAAATATCAAAAGTCATCAAAATATTATTAATATGACAGAAAATGATTAAAGTTGCAGTGTACAAATTGTGTGTACAAATACAATACGTTTAAAGTATCCCGCCAAAACTCGCAATGTTTGGACCGATTAAAGTGTATGAAACAAACAAATTATGTATCTATTGAATTTATTATACAGTGTAAACTCGTACAACAAGTGTAAATTCCATGTAACGTCACTCGATTTAACGACAAACTCTCTAAAGCATCGAAATCAATTGACTTTGGTTGGTTTAGTTTGTCTACCATACAATGATACACTCTACATAGCGTCACACTCACTCTCAATAACGACGTAAAATACCTTGTAAGTTGCTAAAATTTATAAAAACTGCGCAGCTGTGTACGTTTTTTTGTCGTTTTATTATCCTAGCCCACTATAATCTCGACAGTCGGCACCATGCAAACCGAACTTTCTAAGAAATTCATTCTTTTGTTTTCAAATTGGGATTGCTTGCACGTGTATCTACTGTTTTTGACCATGACTAATAAATAGGCGTCATTTATTTATTTATAAACACTTACACCAACATTACAGGTTATTACCCAATGCGTTGATGTCGTATACATGTCATGCATTATCTATACGGTATCATTTTTGTCAGACCTCAGTTGCTCACAAACTTTCAAACTGTAAACATGGCGAAGTAAAAGCAAAAGACGTCATACAAAAATAACAGACTATACCCAATAAGATTAAATAAGATTGTTTTTGTGTACATAACTACTAAAACTAGTCTGAAATATTTTTAGAATTCTGATTTTTCTTCTCTCCATTTAACGACACCTCTCTATAACGCCATAAAATGCACAGTCCCTTCAGTGTCGTTATTTGGAGTTTACACTGTATTTGTTAAGATTATTATTTTTCACGTTAATGAAACGAACTATGTAGGTATCTTTCACATTTATAATAAGAGTATAATTTAACTTACCACCGTTTTAAGCGAAGTAATTAGCGAAGCCGGTAAGGATACCAAATTCTTCACAAGGACAAGCTGAGCTCGTCGTAAAAACAATCACAAAAGTAACACTAGTCGGGGTCTTTGCAAGAGTAATCACAAGGTCCAATAACACAAGCGGGGGTCTATGCAAGAGAAATCACAAGGTCCAATAACACTAGCCGGGGTCTTTGCAAAAGCAATCACAGGGTCCAATAACACAAGCCGGGGTCTTCGTAAGTATAAACGTAAATCCAGTGAAAGGAAGAGATCGTAGGAAACATCCGATGTCGAACACTTCGAACACTGATGTAAGGAGCTATACTAATGTTAAAGACTTGCTGCCCGTGGTGCAATAAAACGTGGGAATAGGACGCCGCCTGTTGCGCTCTCTGTTACAGACCTTACGGCAGGCATGGTAACGTCCCAATGTGCGGCTCACCTAATCATTTTATGACACTCGGGTTTGTTTTATTACCAAAAAAATAATTGGCAAGCAACTGAAGTAAATGGTATTCCTACTAGGGACTTTATTTATAAACGATCGCCAAACGTATCTAATATTAGCAGTGCCCCGCGGTTTTACCCACGTCTTACGGGAACCATTTACTTTTTAGGGATAAAAAGTAGCCTATAGCCTTCCTCAATAAATGTGCTATCAAACACCGAAAGATTTTTTCAAATGGGCCCAGTTATTCCTGAGATTAGCGCGTTCAACCAAACAAACAAACTCTTCAGCTTTATAACATTGGAATAGATCCTGGGCAGGGTTTTGTCTTCTTCCGATGAATGAAAAGATATTGGTGAAAGAGAGAGAAGGAAACAGATCCGAGTTACACAACAGCTGATAAGCGTTTATAATTAGGTACCTAAAGGGGTACATTATAGGTAAATATTTTATGCAATTTATTTTATCTTTTTTGTTCAACCTAAGTGCCAAGGAATAAAATAAATGATAACTTATAAAAAATATTCTATATTTTATTATTGGCATTATAAATGTAGTAAATTGACCTAATAATATAAAAGATTGAGAACTGCTGGAGATGAACATGCCTGGTATGTTCGCGGCATTACATAATAGATTATTTTTGATGAACCTTAAAAAAATATCAGATCCTGGAACCACTTCAGAATACTTTAGCTTACGGCAGAAAGTTTATGCTCAGAGTCTTTCGGACAATAATATTGTCTAATCTTTGAGATATAGATGAAAAACGGTGAGCACGCCCGGCGTGCTGGCGGCATGCAGATAAGAATTAGTGTGGACACGCTAGGCGTGTCAATGGCACTGAATGTGTTAACTGAGGACAATATCAAACTGGTAAAAAAAGATGCATTGATTTTACAGTGAAGCTTATCAAAGAATTACAAAATAGACTTCCACCCAATATTAAAATCTTAAGTAAAATGAACAAGTTTTCTGTAAGTGAAGTTTTGCGAACTAAAACGAATGAAGATGACATCACTGACCTAGCAAAAGAATTGGGATATAAAGATAACAATGTATTGGATAAAATCTCGCAACAATGGAATAATATAAATTTCGTACGATGGCAAAACATTGAGGATACGCTTCATTTTTGGATTGAAGTTCACTCCTATAAAGATGCTGGAAATCAAAATCCATTTGAAGAATTATGCACTCTTGCATTCACTATATTGTCACTGCCACATTCGAATGCAGAGATAGAAATAATTTTTAGTGCCATGAATTTAATCAAATCAAAACTGCGCAATCGCATGGGGCTAGCAACATTGAATTCCATTTTAATGATTAAATGCACCTTAAAACGAATGAACAAAACATGTTTTGACTACGAGTTACCTTCAGATGTACTAAGATTTATTGGAACCAACAAATCATACTCATTTAAGAGTAAAAGTGATCCACAAACCTCAACTTCAACATCGGGGCAACTTCCTGAGAATCCCATAATGTCTCTAATTTACAATTCTGACGACGACGCGGATGAAGATGAAATGGTAGATTTATAAATTTATGAGTTTGTCAGAAGCCAATAATTATGTTTGAATAGGGTTTACTTGTTTAAGTTCTGATTTAAGACTTTTTTTTATTATATGAAACATTTATATTAATAGGTAGGTATAGTGTTTGACATTACTTTTATAAAAAATGTGGTTATTGAAAGTCATTGTTCTGTCATTATTTAACGAGATACTTATCGGAGTAGCCCAAAAAGGGGAGCTCGTTTATGCAAATAAAGAATAAAATGCCTAAATTATTGATCTTTTTCTTCATACCAAACAAACTTTCATAATCTTGCGGCATCTAGCGACTTTTGAACCCTCTGTCTAGCGACATTTGTTTTAGTCGAGTTGGCAACACTGGCGCTCGCTCGAGCACTCAGTCGGTTCCACGCTACGCGAGAGAGAAGCCGCCTACGCTGCGACGTGTGCCGGACGCGATCTATACCTATTATATTTAAATTGAACCTCGATATATTTATATTTTGTGATATCGCCCATATCCGTTTTAAAAATCATTAAAATAAGTTTAAGTCGAGTATAAGTTGTTTTGCATTGCCCAAGTCGCTACAAAATGGCGCCCAACTAGCAGCACGTGCTCCGTACGGCAAGTAGTACCTACGATTTTCGAGTCGAAAAGTAACCGACGCGAGTGCGAAAGAGATCCACGCGAATAGTTATTTACCTAATCTGTGTACCTACCGGACAATATTACCGTTTTAACCGTTTGCGCCCAGTGCCGAGTTTAGGATCGAAGAATGCCGCCAAAAACGCGCCGCGCGCACGCGAACGAGGACGAAAACGATAGTTCCAGTAGTGATGAGGAAAGTCACACAGTAGCTAACCCCGCGAGCATGACCACCGCGGCAACAACTACACCGATTGTGACAACGGCATGCAGTAATATAATTTCCATGTCCGAAGAACAGCTTACACGTTTGCTATCCAGCGTAATGAGAAGCGTCGTGACGCCGACGCCGACATCAACGAGTGATGACCTCACGGGACCGACTCAAAACACCACTGCACACACTGGACCGACCGTGCACGGCGTGCACAATAATTTCACCCGGTGCACAGCCCGCTTCGACGGTACGACGGTACGTGCACATATACAAAGAGTGCGCAAGTGTATCCGACGAACATGCACTTCGAGGTCTACCTATGTTGCTGACTGGAGAGGCCGCAGTGTGGTGGCAAGGCGTGAAATCTACCGTGGAGACCTGGGACGACGCGATACGCCGCCTGCGATTCATGTACGGCGCCCCGCGCCCCGCCCACCGGATCTTTCGAGAAATATTTGCGCGCGAACAAATGTATATACTTCGAGGTAAACTCGAATGACATGCTCTCGTCTTGAGTGATCGGCACAACGTATTCTTCTCTTCTTAGTCACCATGTCCCTTTTGGTACTGTCCAGTTCCGGCGTCCACCATGGTATTTTAATTTTGTTATTTATTTTCCTTTTTTGTATAATCTCATGACTAGTTGTAATTATTTGTTCTGTATATGTTTTAACTATCCTTTCTAATTCTGGTATTTCTATTATTTGTGACACTGCTAATCTATTTATGTTTTGCAATGCTAGTATCTGTTTGAGTGTAATTTTAAATTTATCCCAATCGGTTTTCTTCGTGTTAAATATTCTTGTTGACCCGATAGGAATATTAGGTTTATTATTATCTATGTTAATTTTGAAGAATATTGTATTGTGGTCTGATGTTGTATACCCTGGTGAACTCTCCATCCCGAAATTTTGTCCAAAAGGCTTTCCGAGCATGCCGTGATATCTACACAACTCTTGAACTCCCTTCCGTTTCTGTAGGTGCAGAAGGTCGGGGTATTTCCCTCGTTTAGAAGATGAAGGTCCATCTCGCCGACAGCCCCCAACACAGCCTCACCTCTATGGTTGGTGGTTTCGCTGCCCCACCAGGTATTCCAAGCGTTCACGTCGCCCCCAACCAAGAAATGCCCTTTGGACTGGTCTCTTATTGCTTTAATCCGGTCCAAGTATGGCTCTATAGGTAAGCTGTCCTCTAGATAGACCGATACCATCATTGCTACCCAATCACCCAGCCTCAGTTCGGCCGCGACCACATTCTCGGTTATGAGCTTGGGGTTGCAGTTTATCTGCACCCCCTCGCTATACACGAGGATTGCGGCCTTTACCGGCTTGGATTCTGGGTACACTGGATGATCCTGCACCCTCTCATTCCCGCCATTTCACCCGCGGCTCCCACATAAGGCTCCTGTACCAGTGCAGCTACTATTTTCTTCCTCGAGCATTCCATACTGAAGACTGCTCTTGCGAGCTTGTTCCTTTGTAAGTTAGCTTGTGCTATACCGAGCTTATTTTGTGTTGGTGTGTTAGCCATTTTTATTGTTTTGTTTGTGCTTTTGTTTGTGCTCTGTTGTGTGTCTTCAGCAATAAGCAACACTTGATCGCGCTATTTTGTCCCACTTGATTCTAACAGGGCACTTTCTGTCGAAACTGTTATGTCCTGTTTCTGCTAATTTTTCTTTATTGCAATTCTTACATACTGACTCGTTACTTTTTTCCGTACAGTCTTTCATTAGATGTGGACCGGAACAGTGGCTACAGAGATCGACCTTCTCCGTACACCACTTTTTCCCGTGTCCAAATCCAAGGCATCGCGAGCATTGGACCAAGGGGGACAGGTCGAAAGCCGGGACCCTGAGCATACCCATGTGTAATTTGCCTGCGTCTTTGGCCACCTTCCAAACTAGAGGGGGAGTGTGTAGCGTTGTGTTGCGCCCGCGTCCAGCGGCGTCAAGGCCAAGTCACCCGCTCCCCGCCTCCGGCGCTCGCTCGAGCACTCAGTCGGTTCCACGCTACGCGAGAGAAGCCGCGCACGCTGCGACGTGTGCCGGACGCGATCTATACCTTTTATATTTAAATTGAACCTCGATATATTTATATTTTGTGATATCGCCCATATCCGTTTTAAAAATCATTAAAATAAGTTTAAGTCAACTATAAGTTGTTTTGCATTGCCCAAGTCGCTACATGTATTTAATAACTCCTGCTGCACGGCAAAATTCCATAACACATGTAATTGGTGAAGAAAAGAAGATGAAAGATCTGGATGGTATTACTGATAATGTAATTGATGAGTTTATCATCCAGGTCTCCAGTGGTGGTGGTGGTAGTAGTAGTAGTAGCAGCAGTGAAAATTCAAGTTAGTTTGGTGGTTCCTACATATAAGTAGCATAGTAAAATTTGTGAATAATAAAAATTATAATAAATGTAAAAATTTACCTACCATTTTGTTTTATTTTATATTCTTTAGCAGTTTTATAGGTTTAATAACTTAATTATTTATTGATAATCATTATAAATTATCATTATAAAGTATTAGCATTTACAAAAATAAACATTAATAAAAAATGTTGCTAGGCAACCATCTGAAAACATGGGTATGTTATCAGATGGTTGCCTAGCAACGCTTTGTTATTAAACATTATTTGTCTAAGTTGGCTTAGATATATGTATAACAATGTAACAATGTCATAATTTTTTCTTAAGGCTCTGACCACCTGAATTTATAATAATTAAAAAGATTAAACTTATATACAAAGACGGACATTTTACTTTTTACATATTTTTTAATTTATTAATACTTATACTCTTTCTTTTATAACAATAAAATATATTGTACAGCTTTATCTTTTGAAAAACTAGGTAAAAAAACATGTATCTATTTCAGGTCTTAAATTAACATTTTTTATTTCAATTGTATTGCACTTAAAAGAGCAAGTTATTTGAAAACATATAGTATACAATATTAAGTTCAAAAAAACATTAATTTAGGGTGAGAAAATTGAAATTATCCTTTTATTTAGCAATCGTTTAAATTATAAATATATAATTTTATTTTTTATGTCTTCTAAAGAACTGATTATTAAAAAATAAATAAAATATTACAAACTACTTGTATATAGATTTGTTTAACTAATAAAATTAAAACTGATTTTATGTACTTTACATTTATATATAATTTTTAAGAAAAATAAAGAAAAAGGACGATATAAAATGTATAAAACGTCTGATTAAACCATTTTTATATTATACAGTTCCAATAAAATTTAAACTTGGAGTAATGTAAATACTAAAATAGAAACACATTTTACAAACAAATTCTCTGATTTTAAATGTCACCAATTGAATTTTATTTACATATTATATTTTTAAATCTAGTGGACTCTTAGTTTAATGCTTCAATGATTTCAACTCTATAACATATACCTCTGTACATTGGAGAATACTTAAAAATATCTGGTTTGGAGACATCTCAAATTGAAGACAACACACAATTTTTGTTTGCTTTCGAATTTTGAGGTAATTTATTTGTAATAATAATAATAAATATTTTTTATAATAAATATTATCTTGGGACATTTTTACAACAGCGCCATCCAGTTACGCGGTAAGCTACTATGCTTGTGTTACGGATACCAGATAGTTGATATACTACATATATAACTTTTAAATACATACATATTATAAATATAACACCCATGACTGGAAAACAAACATTCGTGCTTAACAAATGTATGCCCCCAGCGGGACTCGAACCCGCGACCGCTGGCGCAGCAAGTAGGGTCACTACAAACAGCGCCACGTGTGTCGTCAAATATTACATATCTTTCGAGTTATACACTAAATACCTTAGCAGAAAGTTAAAAATAATTATTATTCTTTCATTGAATATTGTAACAATATTGTACTTGAGGAGTAACAGATCAAAGTGTATTAACTCCACCTACCGAATTATTCTAATACAGAACGGATTTTTTATCTATTTCAAACCTTGAAACTCATGTCAAATTATGACGCATCAAACTGTATTACTTTTTATTATAAAAAAGAACCAAAAGTAGTCACCGTTTCAAACGATATTAGATCCAGGTTCGTTGCCATATCCAAGTGTATTAAATTTTGTCGCTAGAACAAAGTGTGTTACATCCATAGACATCAAGTACAAGTCATTTCTGAACGCAACAAACTATATTGTTTGTGGTCACTTGTCACTCGATGTCAATATGACAGGAAACATTGGCGGTTATGTTGTCACTGTTGTTGTGTTAATGTTTTTTGAATAATAAAATAGATTTGTTATTATTTTATGGTAATAATCGTATGTAAAGATGGAAGAATCAATATTTGTTGGAGAACATTCGGATGGTTCACGAAAACGGCCACGTAATAAAAACCTAAGAGCTCGGCGTAAAGAAGCAAGGTAAGTGTTGTTCGCACTTGTGTATTTTATCACAGCATTTATAGTAATTTATTTTAATGGGTTATTTGCCTGTTTTTGTTTATGTCATAATGTTTATTGTTTCAGATACCGTGATAGTGATCCGGCTTTGTTAGCCTTTAATCCACCATGTACACATACGACAAAACGGTATTCTTGCTGTTTGATTTCTATGAATTACCTGATTTATGCGAAACAAAAAATGTATGACGCCCATACGAAAATTGAGCAGGATAGGCGATTGTCATACATGTTAAGGGTTTCAGGCACTAAACGATCTAGGCCAGTAGCAAAGCCTAAAACTAAGTCCAGAAATGCTAAGAAATTCTCCGTTAAGTATTACATTTCTGTCAAACAAGGGAAAATGATGCCTGTTTGTGCAAAGTTTTTTCAAAAGTTGTTTAATGTTTCTCAAACCAGAATCAACTCAATTGCAAAGGGTGTTTTTAGTGGTGAAGGAGTTCATGAACGGAGAGGTGGAAATCACAAGGCACATCTGTATGCCCAGAAAAAACAGGCCGTTATTGAATTCATTTCTAAACTTGAGGGTAGTATAAGTCACTATAATCGCCTTAAAAGCAAGCGCATATATTTGCCATCCACGTTGTCAATAAATAAGCTTTACAAAATTTACAACAGTCAAGCCAATGGAAATCTTAAAGTTAAAAAAACTTTCTTTGCCACAATATTTTGTACAAAATTTAATATTGGCTTCGGAACTCCTGCTGTTGATGTTTGTAGTTATTGTAAAAGGATGGCGTCTGCCATGAGAGCAGAAACTGATACACAAAAGAAAAACAGTTTGATGCACAATTTGGGAGCTCATAAGTTACGTGCCAAGACATTTCATAAGTTACTAAAAGCAGACTATTCTGATAGTGTCAGACTTTGTTTCGATCTTCAACAAATTCATCCTCTTCCTAAACTGAATATTAGTGAAGCTTACTATGCTCGGCAAATAAACTTTTATACTTTTTGTATTGTTGACCTGAATATGCAGGATTCACATTTTTTTACGTGGACAGAAACGGAGGCCGGAAAAGGCTCAGTGGAAATATCCTCTGCTATACTATCATATCTACAAACATACAATTTTGCCGAATCCAAGACCAAATTGAGACTGTTCTGTGACGGTTGCGGAGGGCAGAACAAAAACATGCATGTCGTTCATAGTTTATGTTGGTGGCTTTTTACTAAAGCTCCTGTACATATTGAGGAAGTTGTTTTGTTCTACCCTGTAAGAGGGCATTCTTATATGCCTCCAGATCGTGTCTTTGGAGTGGTAGAAAAAGAATTGAAGAAGAGAGAAGAAATCATCACACGAAAAGAATATACACAAGTTTACTCTGAAAAAGGAAAAGTCCATGAATTGGGAAAGGAATGGAATACGCTGGATATAAAAAGTCTATCAGAATTCATGAAAAAGATGGATGGAATCAGAGATGCTAAAAGGATTTATATAAAAAAGACAATGGTAAGAAACAAAGCAACAAGGCAACTTAAACCAAGAATAGATGTCAAAATGGAAAATTTCTACAATGCTGATACTGGAAAAGACTATGGTCCAATTATGAAAAGGGGTTTTAAAATTGAAAATATACCAGAGCCTGCAATCATCAACAATAATAATTTACTAAATCAGGCAAAGAAAAATGATGTAAACATGTTACTGAAGAAACGTTTTGGAGAGGAATGGCAAGATAATGGGGAGTTAGAATATTACAAAAAAATTATAAATAGTGATGGTGATGGTGTTACCGATTCAGATCAAGAACAGCAGGAAATGTGTGACTGTTTGGAAGAGGAGGATGAAATAAGTAAATTTTAGTTCAGTGTGTAATAGTCTTCACACCCATGTCAAACTGTATTAAATCCCAAATGTGCCACATCAAACAGTATTATTTTATGGTTAATGCATCAATATGTATTAAATCCAAAAAAATATGTAAAATTTTATTGATAATTAATAATAAGAAGTATGTGGATTTCAGTTTTATTTGCTGATTTGACTTCCAATAAACCCTATTACAATACAAAGTTGTTTGTTTTTGTCCTCTCTTAAAAATATTATGGATTATGCTTTTATCTCAAAAGTTACATTAACGGAGTTAAAACACTTTGATCTGTTGCTCCTCACTTATAGTTTTCATTTACAAAAACTAAAGAGACACATTACTCACGTCTAAGTGTCCTTATAAAGAAGTTCACCATTGTAAATTGTGTGGAAATAATGTATATACTAAAATAATTGTGTAAATAAAATAATGTAATTTCAACATAAAAGATAATTATAGGTTCGATTTCCGTGTAAAATAAATCAATTATGCCAATTCCCATATGTAACAGTAACTGTCGGTGCACTCACTGGCAGTTGGTTGTGTACATCTTCGTTTGCTTTGCTATGGCCTTTCATATGTCTATTTAGAGCACATTTTTGTATGAAGGCTTGTTCGCAAAGCTGACATTTGTGGGGTTTTTCCCCGGTGTGTATCATCCTGTGGTTCCGTAGATCTTTCCTTGCCATGAACTTTTTAGGACACAAATCACATGCGTAGGGTCGTTCACCTGAAATTTTTAAGACACATTAAATAATATTTTATAGATTTATGGTACTATTTGAGATTTTTATATGTAATAAGAAATAAATTTCTGATGTTTTCGCTTTTTTTTTGTTTTCCCTGCTTTATGAATGCTTTACAGAATATATATTATGTCTATGAGTGCCACATCTTAAAGATCTCAAAAGCATCCCATAACAAAAGTTTAATTGGAAAGTTAAAGCCATTAAAAATGTGCAAGATAAATAAACCTACGCTTTGTTACAAGTATAATTCGCGTCATGTAAAAAGAACGCTGGCTGTCAAGTTGCGCAGAGGCGATTTATCAGACAATTTGGTGGTAAGACGCGGGGCGCGGGGGGAGAGGCACGCGTCACATGCTTTTCGGCTCGCTATTGGTTTGTCAGTTTAAAATACCATCGCGCACATAAAAGTTACTAATTACGAGATGATTTTATATAAAAAATAGTAAAAAATATATTTTTGACGTATATTGTTTTATAAAAAAAGAGACTGATAATAATGCTGTTAATAATTTCAAAAATATATTAAACGAATTAATTTAATTTTTTGTAAGTAGATTAAATATTCTACGATGAATCAAACATATTTTATTAATTAATAGAATCTATTTAATGACATTCTATCTAATATATTTTTCAATGTACCTACCAATACTCAATATACATCGTGAGCAAAAGGCTAATTTAAAAAATAAAAGAATAGGCTTAGGAATTTCGTATGCGAATGTACCGATGCGCAAACACACCCCCCACCACTTTCTTCCAGCGTTCTTTTTACGTGACGCGAACTGTAGGTATATTAAAAATAAACATATAATCACCAGTGTGTGTCCGCATGTGTATTGCTTGGAAACTCCTGCTTTTGAATGTTTTATCACAGAGTTGACATGAAAAAGGCTTTTCTGCTGAATGTGATCTCATGTGCTTGACCAGATCTGCCTGGAAATATAACGATATATATGTACATTTATATTAATTTAATATTAGCTTTATTATTATATTAAATATAAAATATGTATAATGTATAATTAAATCTATCTAATGGTAACCTTACATTTTTTCGGGAACTAACATATATGCTATTTCGGTTTATAATCTATCTCTGTCTCAAATTTCACCCACTTCCGTTCAACCATTTTAGCATGAATTTGTGGGTTCTCTCAGACACGCAGGTTTCCTTACAATGTTTTCCTTCACCGACAAAAGTGGTAATTATAAATGAAACTATCTTTTCGTATTTTGTCGCGGATTTATTATGATAAATCCTCCGTGACCATGATTGCTGTAAAGCATTTGAAAAGATAGTTTCAGTTTAGTTCAAAATCCGAAAAGATAGTTATATTTATAATGTCAAATATTCGCGTAAACCTAAGAAAGTATTAAGTGGTAATCATATTGGAAACGAGTGCGAGATCCGGATCTGAACCGGAAACCAAATTCTTTTTGAATCGCGCGGTATGATACCTCTTAAAACTAATGACCCGTCGTTACGTCGTAGCGTGACGTAATATAGCTTATAGGGCCATAGCCTTCCTCGATAAACGGACTATCCAACACAAAAATAATTTTTCAATTAAGTAGTTCCTGAGGTTAGTGCGTTCAACCAAACAAACTCTTCAGCTTTATAATATTATGATTCGCGTCATGTAAAAAGAACGCTGGCTGTCAAGTTGCGCAGAGGCGATTTATCGGCCAATTTGGTGGTAAGACGCGGGGCGCGGGGGGAGAGGCACGCGTCGCATGCGCGCCGGAGAGCTATTAGTTTGTCAGTTCAAAATAAAAAAAAACACAAAAGGGGTCGTTCAAGTATTACGTAACGCAAATTTTGACACCATTCCTGTACACCCCCCCTCCATAAACGTTACGTAACACCCAACTGAAAATTCTTACCCAAATTTCACAATTATACATACATATACAAACTACCGGAAAGTCGCTAAATTACTTTTGTTATTGTTTTAATCGCGTTTGTGGTAGTAATTAATAAATAAAACAATAGATTTCTAATTCGAAATACACGCGTATTTTATTTATTCGTATATTTATTTAATAAATAATCACACATAATTTAATAAGCATTTGCTTAAGATTCAAATATGTATATTAAATCGGCTCAAAGTCCTAATAAACATTTTCTTAAGATTAATATTTTTTTTTAAATAAAAAAACAATGCTACGTAACGCGTTGTTCAAAGCCCCCTCCCGCCCTTGTAACGCATCGTAACGTTTTACAAGATCCCCCCCCCCCCCCCAAACTGCGTTACGTAATACTTCAACGCCCCCAAAGTTATTCATTACGAAATGGTTTTATATAAAAAATAGAGAAAAATAATTTTGACCCTATATTGTTTTATAAAGATACAGTCTGATAATAATGCAGTTAATAATTTTAAGAAATATATTAAATTAATTAATTATAGTTTTTGTAAGTAAATTAAACATTCTACACTGAATCAAACATATTTTACTTATTATAAGAAATCTATTTAATGACATTTTATCTAAAATATTTTTTAATGTACATGCCAATAACCAATATACGTCGTGAGCGAAAGGCTAGTTCATAATAAAAGAATAGGCTTAGAAATTTCGTGTGGAATGTCCCCATGCGCAAACACACCCCCCACCACTTTCCTCCAGCGTTCTTTTTACGTGACGCGAACTGTATATTATTATTGAAGTGAAACTTCTTTATAATCGTTGTGATTTCAAACTCAATGAAACGAAAAAATAAGTCTATAGTACCAGGCGCTCAGAGACGGGGAAGAGTTAGCCTTATTTTAAATTCAAGTTTTACTTCTGACATGTGTACAGTTCGCGTCATATAAAAAGAACGCTGGAGGAAAGTGGTGGGGGGTGTGTTTGCGCATGGGTACATTCGCACACAAAATTACTAAGCCTATTCTTTTATTTTTTCGCTCGTGACGTATATTGGTCATTGTTAGGTACATTGAAAAATATATTAGATAGAACGTTATTAAATAGAATTCTATTAATTCATTAAATATGTTAGATTCAATGTAGAATGTTTAATCTAATTACAAACAAATAAATTAATTCGGTTAATATATATTTGAACTGTATTATTATCAGACTCTTTCTTCATAAAACAATATACGTCAAAAATATTTTTCTCTATTTTTTATGTAAAACCATTTCGTTATTAATAACTGTTATGTGCACGATGGTATTTTGAACTGACAAACCAATAGCGAGCCGAAAAGCATGCGACGCGTGCCTCGCCGTCCCGCACCCCGCGTCTTACCACCAAATTGGCCGATAAATCGCCTCTGCGCAACTTGACAGCCAGCGTTCTTTTTACATGACGCGAATTATACTTTGTACACACGCACTTTTTTTTATTATTAAACATACCTTTATATAAAACCTCATTTCGCACATACTGCAGGCGTAGTTCTTGATGCCAGTGTGTCGAATAAGGTGTATCTTGAGGTTGCCTGGCTGCGCGAACTTCTTGCCGCACTGCGAACAGCTGTAGTTCTTCTGGTTGCTGTGCGTTTCCAGGTGCATCTGTTGGGGAGGTTCGGTTTATGGCTGGTTCGATTCCCGTTTGACGTAAATTGGTGTTTGAGGGTTGATCGAAGCTTTAGAAGGGCCTAAAGCTGTGACTTATGAAAATATTATGAAGAAATGAACACAGTGGCTTCTTAGTTTTTTTGTAAACATTAGACGGAGAGACACGCAAAGGTCCTATGCAAAAATCCTATTTACTGTAGTGTTTCATTTTCAATTAGCACAACTATTAATTTATGTGTATAAAAAATCTATTGAAATCTCTCAAGCCGTTCTTATAAAATTATTCCAGATAATTTAAATTAGCTCTCAAATCTCAGATTGAAAAGATATAACATAAATTCGAATATTCATAATTCTTATATATATACCTCCAAACGAAAAGTTATATACATCAAAACTACTTATATAAATTAGATAAAGTTGTTATTCTCAAAAACTATTTATTTTACCTTAATATATAATGTCATAGATTAAAAATAAATATTATAAAATTCAAAGACTTACCTTATACTTAACGATGAGTATTAAAATATATTATTATTATTAATATATACCTAAGTACGTACCTTGTATTAGCATGTTAACGCCCGAACCAGAGACCCTGAAAAATTTACCTTCACTCTGTAGTTTCCACATTATTGAAGTTTCATTGGGATAAGACTATTATTTTGGGTATATGACTATTTTTGTATAATTTGTATCTTAGACGAAATTTTATATTAGTAAAGACAAGAAAATTGCTTTATCTTAAGTAAGTGTAAAAGTGTAAAAGTGTAAAAACACTTTAAATATTGAATTTTCAGATTTAACTAGGATTGACACGTGTGCTTTAATATTTAAAACTACGTAAAATCAAAAAGAGGTTTGAATTCGATTCCCGGGTCGTTTATGTAGTGGACGTTTTGAAGTTGGCGTTGTTTCACCCGCGTGCCTATAGAGTATGAGACTAAGAGTGTGGCCTTTCCTCTCCTCCTCTCTAAGTGAAGGAAATAGAGATGACTATATTACACTCAGTGTGATTGGCCGCCATGATTAAAATCGATCCGGACTTTACTTGTTATGAGAAGCTGACGAATGTTATTTTTTTCAATGTTTGAGTTAAAAAAAGTGACAAAAATCATGTATATTTTCCGTTATATAAAGATATAACGAAACAGTTTCATGAAAATCTGTTCAGCCCAAAGCTTTTCCAAAATAACCTAAAACTAAAAGTATAATACTTTAAAAATAATGGAAAAATCAGTGTGTAATTATTCAATATAAAAAAAATTATAACAAAATAACAAGTAAATAGTCATATACCCTCTAGTAATCAACAAACCTCGCATTGAGTGCACAACTTCAGTCCAAACGACCGCATCTCGCACGAAGTTCACCGTAGAAGTATTAAAATCGGACTTGCACCACGGGACACGCATAAATAAGAGATGCCGTGACTTTTGGGTATATAAATATAATACCCATATACTATTTTATTTCAGTTCAATTCAATTTTAAAGTACATTATTTTCAATTCAATTCAATTTTCTTAATGATGACTTTAAAGTGTGCCAGTTGAACTAGCATAACTTCCTATTATGTAGCAAAATGGACACTTTCAATTGTAGCAATGAAAGGAGAGAAGAGTGACAGACTTCTCATCAATTAACACTAACAATAAATTATGTTTTAGAAGAATATAAAAATTGTGACTGATATAGCCTTTTCAATATAGAACATTCTTATTTAAATAAAAAAATTAATAACCCCACTGTGTTTATACAGGCACCATTTCTCAGAACCGAGTCTATTGAATTATAGTAAATAAACATGTTGGGACATTATTATTAAAAATGTTAGGACACACAGCGCCATCTAGTTCCGTGGTAAGCTACAAAGGAAAATTGTGTTATGGATAGATAGTAGATATGTAATTTTTAAATACATACATATTATAAATAGCCCTACTAAAAAGCTTATACAACAGGCGTTCCATCCGAGCCTTTTTGTTACAAGACCCAGATCTTCCTCAGTAGGAAACATCTCCTCAGCCATCAATATAACAAACATAACACCCTCTGTGGCAGCAGAAAAAAAATCTGAAGATAGTGAAAACTATGAAGGGCAATTCCCTCCATCTTGGCAAAGAATACCAACTGAGCGAAATCCTAAAAGGAAAAAAGTATCAAATAGCCCACCAACTACTAAAATTGAACACAAAAGTAATAATGTTACCACTTCAAATCGGTTTAGTGGCCTCCCAATAGACTTGACAGATGAACCAACGAATGAATATCACAAAAAAGTCATCAAGCCACCTCCTATTATTCTCTATGGAATAGATGATGTTTCGAAATTAACAGAATTACTAAATAGCACAATTGCAAGTAATAGCTACACCTACAAAGTCATTAACAGAAACCAACTTAGAATTGCTACCCAGTCCACTGAAGTTTATAAAAATATAATTGAACTGATGCGTAAAAATAGTCTCATTGGTCATACTTTCACACAGAAACAGAATAGATGTTACAGAATAGTGGTTAAGAACCTTCATCACACCACACCAATAGAGGCCATCATTGAAGAAATTGAAAAATCAGGTAACAAAGTCAGGGGTGAAGTGATTTGTGCAAGGTCTAGGAAAAATAAAATGCCATTGAACATGTTCTTTGTGAACCTTGAACCCAGTGAGAACAATGCAAAAGTAAAAGACATCGAATTCATATATAACACTAGAGTTAAGATAGAAGATCCAAAGAAAACAAATGAGATCCCACAATGCACTAGATGTCAGCAATATGGGCATACAAAAAACAACTGCATGCGTCCATTTAGATGTGTTAAATGTGCTCAAGGACACCGAACCACTGATTGCCCAAAAAAGGATAGAAACTCACCGGCCACTTGCACTCTCTGTCTTGGGAATCACCCTGCTAATTACAAGGGATGTCAAGTGTACAAAGAAATCAGAGCAAGGAAAATGGGTATGAAAAATCCAGACACAAATTCTAAGGATCATGGCAAACCAAGTACAAGCATACCTTTTCGGCCTGATGATTTTCCACCACTTAAGCCCAAAGATACCTATGGTAGACAACAACCAACAGCGAACATAGAAAAAAATGAACGACAGGGTTCTCCCATGACTCACGCGAACTCAACTGGATACTGGGAAAAAAGAACACAGAGCACACAAGCTCAGCCAACAAATTTGTTAGAACAAATAATATTAAAACAATCTGAAAAGATAGACATATTTATACAACAACTAGGTACCCTCATGGGACTCCTAACGACTGTAATAGCCCAATGTAATCAGAGAAATCCATAAGAATTGCCACCTGGAATATAAATGGGTTATCATCGAATAAAATTGAAGTTGAAGCCTTTATTCATTGTAATAAAATAGACATCCTCCTATTAACAGAAACTCACATGACGGACGAAAGAACAGTCAAATTTAAAGGATATAGCACATATTATACTAATCACCCAGATGGAACATCACACGCTGGAGCGGCTGTCATAATAAAAGAAAATATTAAACACCATGTGCTTCCCAACTTTAGACATGAGTATCTGCAGGCTTCTATAATATCGGTAGATAGCTGGCAAGGAACCTTAAATGTCGCTGCCGTGTATTGCCCTCCCCGACATAGGATCTCAGAAAACATGTTTATTGAGTTCTTTCTAACACTAGGCACGAAATATATAGCTGGTGGTGATTGGAATGCCAAAAACACCACGTGGGGATCAAGATTGACTACTACCAGAGGAAGAGAACTTAAAAAAGCAGTTGACCTAAATCATCTTAGTATTCTGTCCACTGGAGAACCAACTCACTGGCCAACTGATCAAAACAAAAACCCGGACCTCATTGACTTCTTTATTAGCAAAGGACTGTCAGGGGTATACACAAGAGTCGAATCGTGTCTAGATGGATCATCCGATCACACACCGGTTATATGTACCTTAAGTACTACAGTTATCTTTAAAGAACCACTAGATACCCTATACAATAAAAAAACAGACTGGGAAGCCTTTCGGGACTATATAGAGGACAAAACGAACTTGCATATGTCTCTCAAAACGGAAGATGAAATTGAAAATGCCGTTAGATATGCAACCAACCTTATTCAAGAGGCAGCATGGCTATCTACTCCACATATGGACTTCGCACCACATATTCGAGACTACACCCTGGCAATCCGCAACAAGATAACTGAAAAGAGAAGTCTTAGAAGAAAGTGGCACACTAGCAGAAACGAGCATGACAAACGACTTCTCAACAAAGCGCAAAAGGAATTAAAAACCATGCTAGACGAAAATGAAAACGCAACTCTACAAGATCGGCTAAAAACACTGTCCCCACACAAAGCAGAAGATTACTCCTTATATAAAATTACTAGGAATCTTAGGAGATCCAAGGAACACGTACCACCACTTAGGAAAATTAACGGCAACTGGACCAGAAACCCTTCAGATAAGGCGGACTTATTTGGCCAATTTCTGCAAGGCGTATTTAAACCTAACGACCCAGATCCTTCGTATCCAGAAGACGAGATAGATACCGTTATTGAAAGTGATCTACAAATGTCGCTTCCAATACGACCAGTAACACCAAGAGAAGTTCGCAAATATATCAACAACCTAAAGTTAAAAAAAGCGCCTGGATATGACCTTATAACAGCTGAAGTTTTAAAAAAATTGCCAAGAAAGGGAATTGTGCTGATTACTGTTATTTTCAATGCAATATTACGATTGCAGTACTTTCCCTTGCTTTGGAAAGTGTCTATCATAAACATGGTACCTAAGCCTGGAAAGCCTCCAACTGAAGTATCTTCATACAGACCAATAAGCCTTCTCCCTCTACTTTCTAAACTGTTAGAGAAAATAGTTCTCAATCGTCTCCTCCCAGTCCTAGAAACACAGAAAGTAATACCAGACCACCAATTTGGCTTTCGTGCCCATCATGGAACGACTGAACAAATTCACCGAGTTGCACACACAGTCCGACAAGCTCTAGAAAGGAAAGATTATTGCTCAGCTGTATTCTTAGATATTCAGCAGGCCTTTGACCGTGTCTGGCACAAAGGCTTACTCTACAAACTGAAAGTATGCTTACCTAACACCTTGTATATGCTTATCAGGTCCTATCTGTCCCAACGTTTATTCCAAGTCAAGTGTGACGAAGGCCTGTCTGCCTTCTGTAACATTGAAGCGGGAGTACCACAGGGATCTGTATTAGGCCCTGTTTTATATACAGTCTACACTGCTGACTTACCAATGTCAGAGGATGTGATCACAGCAACTTACGCCGATGACACTGCCGTACTTGCTTGCAGCAAAGACGCCAACACTGCATCGCTTAAACTACAAGAACATCTAGTCAAAATAAGTTCCTGGCTGAAAAAATGGAGAATAAGAGCTAGTGCAGTGAAATCAAGCCATATAACCTTCACCTTGAAAAAAGGAGATTGTCCACCTGTCAAACTAGATGAGACCATCCTACCCCAGAAAACAACAGTCAAATACCTAGGTATACATCTGGATAGAAGATTGACCTGGAGGGATCACATTAAGGCAAAACGGGATCAGGCCAACTGGAAGTTTCGTGAACTATACTGGCTGATAGGCAGACAATCCTCATTAAGCTTTGAAAATAAAGTTCTCATATACAAAAGCATCATTAAACCGGTGTGGACGTATGGCATTCAGCTCTGGGGTTCAGCAAGCCACTCAAACATTGAGATACTCCAGCGCTTCCAAAACAATGTTTTAAAGGTTTTATGCAACGCACCCTGGTTCGCTAAAAATTCAGAAGTGCACGAGTATACAGGAATCCCCACAGTGAAGGAAGAAATAGACAGGTCACTTGTGGCCTATAAACAGAGACTCGAGTGCCATAAAAATTATTTAGCAGTTCAGCTTACGGATGCTAGTGATTGCATGTTCCGCCTGAAAAGGGCTAGATTGGCTAACATATAGTATAAATCATCAAATATACTTATAATATTAAAGGGCTGTCACATCATTGGATGTGCAAGCCCAAATTGAGAATAGGAACCACAGATCTGTTTATGGTCCAAGGACTGATCGCAGATGGCTAAAAGGGAAAAAAAAAAAAAAAAAAAAAAAAAACATATTATAAATATAATCACCCAGCGGGACTCGATCGCGCAACCGCTGACGAGGAAAGTAGACAGTAACAAACTGGCACACTTTAAAGTCTCTACACTCGAGTCAGACATCTCTTACAAGCGGCAGACTGGCACAAACCTTGAGATTGTATGGCTGGACGAACTTGGCATCACAGAGGTGGCAGTGGTGTCGCTTCACTCCCGCGTGGATCAGCTCGTGATTCTTCAGCACGTTGAGGTATGCGAAGCTCTTGCCGCACGCCGGGCATTGATACTTGCGTACCGCGGAGTGGATGCGCGCGTGCGAGCTCAGGCTGCGAAGAGACAGGAACGTCTTGTCGCACTGCTTGCACTTTATGTCCGGCTGCGAACGATGAATTACTTTCATTACCATCATTATCATCACCATCAGTCCTTTTTAACGTCCCACTGCTGGGCATGGGCCTTCCTCAGTACGAAGGGCATCAGGCCATTGTCCACTGCGCTGGCCTGGTGCATGTTGACTTCACATGTCTTTCGAAAACTTGGTAGGTTTTCTCAGACTTGCAGGTTTCCTCACGATGTTTTCCTTCACCGTAAGACAAGTGGCAATCACGATAGAAATGATTTGCACATGAAAATATCAGGGGACCCAGATTTGAACCCGCATCACTCGCTTATCCAAGCGAGTGCGTTACCGCTGGGCTACCACTACCAATTTACTTTAATTTTTTTTTATTTCATACTAGCACTTCCTGCGGCTTCGGACGCGTTCTAAAGACCGGAAGCCAAATTCTTACTAAGCCGCGCTGTATGATATCTCGCAGAAGTAACACCCGCCCTTCCCGTTTTTGCATTAATTTTCATTGATGCTCAGCACCTATTGATCGTAGCGTGATGTAATATAGCCTATTGCTTTCCTCGATAAACGGACTATCCAACACAAAAAGAATTTTCCAAATCGAACCACTATAGTTATCAACCACTAACCAGCCGTATTGAACCGCAAAAAAAACGAAAAACAATCTTTTAATTTGAAATCATTTGTAAGCATTGCTTAAATGTTGCAAAAATGGAAACCTATATATAATACAAATATAATAAATTGAAAAATAACTTATTACCTTCTTCCCGAAATGTCCACGCATATGAGCCTCGAAATTTTCATATTTCTGAAAGCTCTTGCCACATTTCATACATTTCATACGCTCTATCCTCCGTTTCGGGCCGTCCGGGTCTTTTGGGGGTCGTCCAGGACCCCGTCTTCTTCGCCTTTGCAAGATTTGGCTGAAATAATATTACGAGACATTTGATGAATTTGAGAAACTATGTCCCGGGACATACTTAAATTTTCAACTTTTTTAATTTTTTACATAACTATTATAAATACCATTACACCCATAACTTTTGTTTTTTTTTTTTTTTGGAATTTTTCCTTTATTTGTGCTGTAAGCTGTAGCCATATTTTTTGCCAAATTTCGTGATTCTAGGTCATTGGTAACTAATAACTATCATATAGGTTTTCGACCCAAAGCCTCCTCCAGAATTGTCAATTTTGGTAAAATGCAAGGTTTTACAGCACAAGGGAAATTCCGAAAAAAAAGAAACTTAAGGTAAAATATGGTGTTGACTCAGGACCTTGATTTTTATACACCAAATAGAGACTATAGATCTCGGTATCTGGTATAAATTTCAACTTGGTAGATCAGACAAACAGACAGACAATAATGATCTTATACGGGTTCCTTTTTAATACCTCTTGAGGTACGGAACCCTAAAAAGGTCTGAAAACAAATTTTGTACATTTAAATGCCTGTAATATCTCTGTTATTACTGATTTGATTCTGAATATTCATTCATAATAGTAAGTTATCTTACCTTTCAATGCAGTTTTATTAAATCAAAATGTATTCATTGTTATTGGAATTTGGAAATATTAGAAGTTACAAATAAGCATGCTTTTATTTTTGAGCATATAAAAGTAAAAAATAATATTTTTCACTATATATTTTTAGCAGCAAAAACCATCTATGATTTTTATCCAAGAAAATGCAAAAATATATAATGACACTATTAAGTACAGAAAGTATCCAAAATAAAATAACCTGATTAGAATAGCATCTGCTGAAGGTTTCTCTGTTTTGTCGGAATTATCTAAGCTATCTGTAGGCATGTTATTTTCATGCATTTTAACTTCTTCGGTGAGCTCCGTTATGTTTACTTCCACTATTTCATTACCTTCACTTTGAGGCTCATCATTTTTTGTTTGTAAATTCTGTAAAAGTGCTAAAGTCATTTAATATACTTTTAATAAATAAATAAGCATTTTCTAATAATTGTTATATACCTGCAATCTACATTGTTGTTTTAGTATGACATTTGACCTTACAACAACTTGTTTGAAATAGTATAATTTGTTTAGTAAATCTAAGCATGTCTGGCAAATCAATTTTGGTAGTGCATCTGAATCTGAAACCTGAAAATTTCAAAAACAAAACAATGCATTCAAATTCTAAACAAAAACAAAAAATTATGTGTATAAATGTAATTTAACCAGATAATATAAAAGAAATACTTTGTTCAAGATTAAATAATATAGTTTATAGTTTCATTTTGTAAATACGTTTTCAGACTGATTATATTTACCTCCACGGAAGTGCAATACTTGAACACACCAGCAGAACAAGACGTAAACAAATCCTTCAGAGGCCCTACATCAGACAAACAGGCCCGACATATTTTCGTAAAGTCTAGTATATGCGACATTGTAACTTAAATTTAAATAATTATATTTACATCCATTGATTATAATTGACAACAAATACATACAGTAAATGTTAACAATCAATCAACAAACAATTTATTCACTGTTCTCGGCTCTAACCTCCACAGATAATATAACTTAAAAGTATAATATTAGTACTGTAGCAAACCGTATGTATTCGGTACTGAGTAACGGGTACACCGTCTAGTACCGAGTAACGAAACGTTACTCACGAATACAATTCGTTACTCGCATGTTCCGTATTTTCGTACTGATGTCAGTTATTCGTATGATTGATTCTTTGAAGTTTACTGTTTAGAGTACATCTTTTAGTATTTTATCAAACTAATACTTATTATATTTTTATTAAATGATTAATATGAGTTATTATTTAAAATATCGTTCGCACCATTGAATTAATATAAAATTTAATTTAATAATAAATAAATATTTTTCCAAAAGTAGTACCGAGTACCGAAACGTTTCTCACATTTCGTTACTCGCATGTTCCCGGTTCCGTATTTTCGTATTGATGTTATTATAGATTTTTGTTGTTTTTAAAATTTATCCCAATAGGGACAGGCAAAGGACTATAGTCCATACAGCCTGATGTTATTATATTAGTTTGAATGATTCTAGTTCTACGTACAAAGAAATACGACTGTTCAGTTCACGCACATGATACACAGTGTTTACAAGAAAATTGAAGAGTTGTATTATTTCCAGAAATTTTGTAGAAATTTTGCGAACGAATACTTAGTATTATTCCAGTGCAAATCGATGCGCTTAGTTCGGTACCTACTGTTTTTTATACGTAGACGTACGGATAAAAATAGGTATTGCGAGTGTAACTTTATATTAGATATTATAGATTTTTCTGTACGACTTTTTAGGACCTACAGGCTACAGCATCCTACTACACTGTTTTGTTGTGTCTCTTTCAGATTTTCCCACCGCTAGCTTTCTAAGAACGACTCAAGAAAACCAATCATTTTGATTTCATGTAGAAATGAAATATTTTTCTGCAATAAAAAGTATCCTAAATGTTGACACGAGTAATTAGTACAGAAAATTAGCTTAAAATCGGTCCAGTATTTTTTGTGTTAAACGATTACACAAAAACAGACATATAGAAAAAAAAAAACTATCGTTTTAGGGTCTATAAAAAATAAAAATACTATACGTAATAGTATTTTTTACTACAAAGTACGAACGACGTGACGTCATCATCATACGGATCATACGAAATACGCAACACGACTTGATGCGATGTTCTAAGTATCGTATCAAAAGTAACGAGTAACGTAACGATACGAAAGTAACGAATACTGATTATTATAGTAACGAATACATACGGGTACGCTATGTTTCGTTACTTTTACACCACTATATAATATTACTTTTCTCTATGAATATAACTCATAAACCCTTATTTAAAAATACAATATAGGTACAGATAATAATAAACTCTTATAACGAAGAGGAATGAGGATTTAAGGTACGCATCAAAGGCGTAATTTAAAAACGCCCTTTAAAACTATTGAATAAAATAGTTGATTTCAAAAATATGTGATACGAACGTACCAGGCCATGAAGCTTTTATTTTTTCTGACAATAACTTCACAATTCCTCAGACCTCAGTAACAGTTCAATGAAGATGCATTTTTAAATTTAGATTGGCACATAGTACTTTCTTAGGTTTTCGCGAATACTTGACATTATAAATGAAACTATCTTTTCGGATTTTGTCGCGGATTTATTATGATTTTTGGTTCCCGACGTTTCGAATGCTTTACAGCAATCACGGTCACAGGAGAGACTAAGGTAGGTATTAGACGTCTCAGGAGTCAGGGGGTTATATACTTGTTGCAGACAGTGCCTACCCACAATTTACAAAATCTACTTTGATATCATTTTGAATATTTGTATTTTAACTTTATGGTTCCCGACGTTTCGAATGCTTTACAGCAATCAAAAAAAATCAAAATAAATCCGTGACAAAATCCGAAAATGTAATTTCATTTATAATTTATACTAATATTATAAAGCTGAACAAACTCTTCACCTTCTTGTTTGGTTGAACGCGCTTATCTCCGGAACCACTGGTTCGATATGAAAAATTCTTTTTGTGTTGAAAAGTCCGTTTATCGAGGAAAGCTAGAGATAGGAGATAAGCTATATTACATCACGCTACGACCAGTAGAAGCGGAGCATTAATGAAAAATGTTGCAAGAACGGGAAGAGCGTTAGTTCTGCGAGGTACCAAACAGAAGGAATATGATTTCCGGTCTATATAACGCGTGCGAAGCCGCGGGAAATGCTAGTATTTAATATTTTAAGTGACTCTTCTGGTATAGCTGGTTATATATTTATATTATTAATTATATATAAATTTTAATAATCTAGTTCTCATTAAAAGCCATAAACAAATAACAAATATTCTTGGGACTATCTAGATCATCACTACATAGTATAAAACAAAGTCGCTTTCTCTGTCCCTATATCCCTATGTATGCTTAAATCTTTTAAACTACGCAACAGATTTTGATTCGGTTTTTTTTAATAGATAGAGTGATTAAAGAGGAAGGTTTATATGCATAACTAGCGGATCCCGCGGCTTTGCCTGTGTTAAATCTAGTTACCTATAAGTTCCAAAAACATATCACTTAATACTAACTTATAAGCTACGAAGCTTGGGTTACGGATACTAAATAGTTGATACGCTACCTTTAATTTCTTATCCTTATAGCTTTACATACAGACGCCTACAACTGGAGTATGTACAAACATTTATGCTCATCACACAAATAAATGTCCCCAGTGGGACTCGAACTTACAACCTCCGGCCGCGGCACAGCAAATACTAAATAGTCACTGCTATCTGAGCCAAAGGTTTCGTCAAATCAACTAAACAACAACAGTAAATTAGTTCCGTATTTCTAATGGGTAATAATAGAAAAAGTGCACATATAACACATCTAATAAAAATGTAAGTACCTACCAAAATAAAGTAACGTATATTTGAGAATTTGAACTAAGTATTTATATGATGACTAGTGAACCATTTGCATCCACTTTACTTAAATGGACTATTTTTTTATGGAACGAATACTAAGCCCGGCTATAATAGTTTTTCAGAAACATATTGAGGTCTCTTTATCAAAATGAGGTTATTCTTAACTTTAAGTGCTCTTGATTTGTAGATTAACAGATAAAACTAGTCGGTATCGTATATTAAGTACCTAACTACTTACTTGATTGAAGTTTAACACGATAAGGGTAAAACTAACTAGTAAATAGAAATTAAAATGTAATATAATTCAACCGCATCCAAATGATGATTTAGTTATGTACCTTCTCGTATCACGTATGTAACTTGTAAGTAAGTAGGTATATTATATGGTAAACTAAGAAACATTTAAACGTATTTTAAACGTTTAGTACAGATTTCTCAAAAACGAGATACTTTCCTGCAGTCTCCTCCTTTAAGTAACCAGTTAAATCGTCATACATAATTTTGTCTATTCAGTAATGTCCGTGATGCGGCTACAGAGAGACAAATAAATTAGGTATAAAAACTATAGATTAGGCCTCTGTATCGGTAATAATGTCCATTTCAATTACAATAACATTATTCTATAAATATTTACCTAATGTACGGATGTGAGAATTTCTGACGCTTTTGTATTAAATTGCTTTTGTGTCATTCCCATTATATTTAATAATCGTCAGACAACTATTCAGCAACGAATTAAGCAGAAAAGTACAGTCAGATTGTCAGATTTAGAATTTCATGAACTAGATTTATTATGACAAAATCTCTTCGGCGCAAGTTATTAAGGTCAATAAAATCGATATCATAAATACTTTTCCCATTTGAGTAGAAGTGAAGATGCTCTCAAAGATAAAATCAGTTCATTGTAACAAACCTGTTATAGGTAAATATGAATATATTATTATATACTATAACTGTATATCGGCATGAATACACCAACGTGAAACGTCAAGTTTTAAGCACAAGTGTAGTGACTCGCGAGACGCGTCGCTGTTAAGCTATATTATGTAGTTTAAGATTTTAGGTTAGGTTAATAATAAGATACTCATAATTTTATCTATTGCTTTTTCATTAAGTGTTATTTATAATTATAATATTAGTGCAAAATTAACGAAATACGGGTAATACTTATAAAATTCCTAAACATTATATTAGTATTGTGGCAAAGATAAAGACTGTAAACAAAGTAGTGTTTTACAACGTTCTGCATACTTCACAATTCATAAACACAATAAATAGAATCATATGCTCCTCGCTGATAACGAAACGATTGAATTAAACAATTTTCAGTCGCAACTACGCTCTCGTTGTGTGCACGAGTTCGTTCGTTGATTTGTTTATTTACAAACTGTGCTACTTGATAAAAAAAATGGGCGGAGACGATTCTCTTGTACCAGTATTAAAAGTGCCGACAAATGAACGTATTCAAAGTCTAAGTGACCATTTCATGAATGAATTTGGATGTACACCGGACTTTTTTGCTCGTGTTCCTGGCAGAGTTAATCTAATTGGCGAACATATTGATTATTGCGGCTATCCGGTGTTGCCAATGGCGTTAGAACAGGATATAATAGTAGCGGGCCGGTTGATAAGAGAACAAACAATTTACCTACGGAACAAAAATAGTATGTATGAAAGTGTAGATTTTGAAATAAAGCCATATGACGAAATTGATATAGAAGCAGATTCAAATGGAAAACCTTTTTGGTACAATTATGTGCTCTGTGGAATAAAAGGAGCTTTAGAATATTTAGAAAATAAAGTAACTAGTGGTGTTCAACTTTGTGTCGATGGTAATATTCCACCAGCTTCAGGCTTATCTAGTTCTTCAGCATTAGTAAGTGTAGCGTGTTTAGCATTTATGTACGCCCAAGAGACAACACTAAACAAAAAAGACATAGCTTCTCTTTGTGCTAGAAGTGAAAGATATATAGGAACTCAAGGGGGTGGAATGGACCAAGCCATAGCATTTTTGGCAGAAAAGTATTGTGCTCAGTATATTACTTGGAACCCCCTTAAAGCCACGAAAGTTCTTTTACCTGAAAATGCTTCGTTTGTTGTAGCTCATAGCTTAGCTGAATTGAATAAAGCTGCTACTAATGATTACAACCAGCGAGTTATAGAATGTAGACTGGCCGCGAAGATATTATTATCTTCGCCTTCTAATATTGTGAATGATCATTCTATAGTTACTTTAAGTCAGGTACAAAAATTACTTGACAAAAGCTTAGAAAGTATGATAGCCCTAGTTCATGAGAAACTACCAAAAGAACTATACATTAAGGAAGAAGTGTGTTCAATATTAAATATTACAGAAGATGAAATAAATAATTTATACTTAACTCCAAACACAAGGCATCTCAAAGAATTTAAATTAAAACAGAGAGCATTACATGTGTATGAGGAAGCTCTAAGGGTTGACGCCTTTCGTAAAATTTGTTCGAATACTACGAATGGGAGCAGTAATGGGTCAACTAATGGTACTTGTGGTGATAAAAATGATATTTTAGGTAAATTAGGAAAATTGATGTCAAACAGTCACGAAAGTTTAAAAACATTGTATGAATGTTCTCATAAAAATCTAGATATCTTGGTAGATATATCGAAAACCATGAATATACATTCCCGTCTTACTGGCGCAGGCTGGGGCGGATGCATTGTCGCATTGTGCCCCAACGAAAAAGTTGATGAATATATTAAGATGTTAGAGGAGGAATTTTATGTAAAACACTGTAACATCGACCTAGCTAAAGCAAAAAAATACGTTTTTGCGACTAGTCCTAATTACGGAGCAGTCGTGTATGTTAATAAATAATGTCATGTCAATATTATCATTGTTTTAGTTAACGACTACTTTTTGCATATTTATTATTAATCTCCGAACTTTAAATATTTACCTTTCTATTTTTAACTTAAATATAAATAACTTATTTTGATTGCAGTATTTACTTGTATTGTGTATTACTCCTAAGCGGTAACTATATGTTAAATGGTAATAAGAAATAAATAAATTTATTTAATTTTAGTTAGTCTTTTTTTAATTATAAGGAATGTAAGGCAATTCTAACAAAAATAATCTTTGACCAATAGGTAATATTGCGCAAGTTTCGGCATAATGTTCGTCTATCAAAATGAACTCTGGCACGATTATCATGTGATGGTAAAGTAATGTGAAAAATGCTGTCGATTTTTTCTATTTCTTTATGTGACGACTATTAAATTATTATTTGTAGGAAAAATAAAATTTACATTTCAATTATAACAAAATGCAAATCACATATAATTGACATTACGTATAAATAATCATAGAATCATTGTTTTCAAAATAATAGTACACTGTCTTTCAGCTTGACTTCATAGCACGGTTCAGACGCATGCGCAGTGTGAATATTTAAAATACAAAATATATTCAGCTAATTAAAAATATTAATTAAACAAAAAATAAACTATGTGAAGTAGGAACAAACTTTGGTTTATGACCCGTATTTGCTAACAAAATACTAAAAAATGCGATTAGGGAAGCCCCCTATCGCATTTTTTATTTTTTTAGTTAAGGGCACATTTTTAATAATTTTTTTATGTTTATAGTGAACAAAAAAGATCAAACGACGACCTAACTATGTAATATAAAAAGTTCGGCGTTGCTATCGACTGGAGCTGCGCACGCTTTTTAAATAGTACTTATGAAATACAAAATAAATTCGAGTAAGTGATGAGGTTTACACTAGCGGCACGCTATGATGGCCGGTTTGACACATTACAATAGTGATGTGGAATGTCAATTTATTCTCGAACAAAAAACAATTAAGTTTTGTTTTTGTACCTGATTAAATAGGTTTAATAAAACAAAAATGTATATGTTTATTTAATTTATTTGAACGAACTGAATATTTGAATGAAAATGAATATACATACTTTATATGCACACAGGAAACATATGAATACAAAAGATACCAAAAAAGGTGCCACAAAAGGCCATAATTAATCAGATTCGTCCATACTACTATTTTCACTGTCGTCACTGCTATCATCACCTACATTAATAATTATATGTTCGTTTTCTATAATATTATCTATTTTCACATCTCTTTCATAATCTTCCCTTATTAATTTAACAGTTCTATTCACAACCTTTTCCCAGTCTCCTTTAGTCACATGTTCACAAGCTTCTTCTAATAATTTTAGCATTTTTTTTGTGGTAAATGGGGGTTCTGTATTGTGTCTTGCAGCATATCCCTTAATTTGAGCCCACACCAACTCAATCGCATTATACTCACAATGGTAAGGCGGTAACCGTATAACTCTGTGCCCATGTTCTAATGCTATTTCGTCAATGACGTATCGGATCTTGGTTGGTTTGTTTTCTTTTAAAAGACGTACTAATTCCGCTTTTAACATATTCATGTTTGCATCTACGCCATTTTTACGAAGCCATGCGACGATATCAGCTTTCTTTTGGGATTGGGCAGGTGGCTTGTCAATTTGCATCGAGTGGTATGGGGCGTTGTCCATAATTATAATAGATGGTTCAGGGAGGCTACACAACATTGAGGTAAACCATTCAGTAAACTTTTCTCCATTCATGTCTTCATGATAGTCTCCAGTGGTTTTTGACGCAAAAGCCATGAGAGAACCTTCGACAAACCCGTTGATGGTTCCGGCGTGACAAATTATAAGTCGCGATCCTTTTCCTACAGGAACTTTGGAAGTAGATGCTGCTGTGTCATCGTTCCAAGAACGGCCTACAGTATGGTTAGCATTAAGCCATGTTTCATCCAAGAACACAACATTTTGCCAATTTTTGATTTCTTTCACTTGCCGTAAAAAAGTATACCTTGCCATCGCTATATCAAATCTTTCCATCAATATTTTGCGTTTGTTACATTTTTTGTATCGAAATCCAATGGTCTTCAAAATCTTCGTTAAAGAACTTTCCCCACCGAAGAATAATCCAGCTTCCTTCAGTGAATGCACCAACTTTTTTCTTGTTGGATACTCCTTCTGTAAATAGTAGCCGTAAACATGTCTTCGGATAGCATCGGCATCAAAGCTATCGATGCCTACGACTGGTTTTGCTCGTTTTCTCTTTTTTGGTGTGTGAAGTTTATTTTCTTCTGTGCCAGTCTCGCCATATTTTTTTTTAGTTATCCGTCTAACAGTTTTAGTACGCTTTTATTACGTGGGATAAAAAAGAGACAGAATAATATTCTATCTTAGTCGCACAGCACCCGGGCCTATCGTCACGCCACGGCTGTATATGGAAACTATTGTCACGATAACCGATGTACTCCCACTACTCTTGTTTCTAGACCGTGGACACAACTTATAGTCATAGATCAATAATATGAAATGTCACAACAAAACAAGGATCAAAAACATATCGGAATGAAATTTACAAATTTAGATAGTCCTTTGCCTTTCCCTATTGGGGATAAATTTCAAAAACAACAACAACAACAATAATCAAAAAAACGTTTGTTCATATCGGAATGAAACTTACAAATTTAGACTAGGCTGTATGGACTATAGTCCTTTGCCTTTCCCTATTGGGGATAAATTTAAAAAACAACAACAAAAAAACGTTTGACTTTGACGTTTCTCGTTTACGTAGATTCAAGATCGTTTGGTTTGATATCGATGTTTTGATCGACTTTCTAAAGCTAAAATATTAAATAATTAATAAAATATTATTTATATCGTTAGACAGAGTGAAGCTATATTAAAATTTTATTACTACTGATACCAATTCGATTTTTTAATTTGTAATGATAAAGAACAAATAAAATTTTAAAACTTTTTAGTAGGTATAATTCGCGTCATGTAAAAAGAACGCTGGCTGTCAAGTTGCGCAGAGGCGATTTATCGGCCAATTTGGTGGTAAGACGCGGGGCGCGGGACGGCGAGGTACGCGTCGTATGCTTTCCGGCTCGCTATTGGTTTGTCAGTTTAAAATATCATCGCGCACACAAAAGTTATTAATTACGAAATGATTTTATATAAAAAATAGTGAAAAAATATTTTTGACGTATGTTGTTTTATAAAGAGAAAGTCTGATAATAATGCAGTTAATAATTAAAAAAATTATATTAAACGAAATAATTTATATTTTTGTAAGTAGATTAAACATTCTACACTGAATCATACATATTTTATTGATATTATTTATGACATTCTATCTAATATATTTTTCAATGTACGTACCAATAATCAATATACATCGTGAGCGAAAGGCTAGTTTAAAAATAAAAGAATAGGCTTAGGAATTTCGTATGCGAATGTACCCATGCGCAAACACACCCCCCACCACTTTCTTCCAGCGTTCTTTTTAGATGACGCGAACTGTACCTGTATTTAATAAACTATTATGTGTATCATGTATGTCATTAATATTATTTATAAGGAATGCCGAAAGGCTATTCTTAAATATGATAAATATTATAATAACCGATTAAGTTGTTACAATACTGCATACAATTGCATTGACAATTTATATATCTAGTATCGATACGAATTTAAGCTATCACAAATGACAAATGTCAATTTAAATCGATTCCTTAAAATAGAAAAGGAAAAATTCAAATCCAAATAAGAAAAATATTACCATTTACCATTTACTTTACTATCTAAGTATTTAAAGCTATTTATAATATTTAATAGTTTATTTATTCGTTACAAAATATTATATTTTCATGTAATACATAGAACCAGTAACTATATTATTACTGAGGTAAGTCACACAAATATAAATATGAATTTTGTCTTAAAATAACATTTTTACTAACATTTATATTGTAACTTGTTTGCTTATTATATAGCTTACTTAGGAAAAGCAGCTATGGTTTTGTCTAAGGTATTCCATATGATGATATTATGATGTGTCAATATTTTAAGGTTACATTACAGTGATTACCTATGTTTTGAAATAGAATGTCCATACTATATCTATTTATCTGTATCTCATCACATTTTATGAAATTAGAAAGTGTAATGTATCATGCAGTTGTTATTAAAAATCCATATTTATATTTTACTTTAAACTTTTCATAATGATTACAACTGATGAATTTGCAAATGTTAAAACACAAGTTATGTTAACTTTAAATATTTAATGAATATGACTTTTAGCATAGGTATGTTAATTGTAAACATGTTTTATTTACGTGTTTCAGGAAAATATTTTAGCCAGTGAGGATCATAATTCATCAGATATAACCACTGCCAAAAAAAGAAGATTAAGAAGAAAGAAATTACAAGCTGCCCGGGACCTAAGTATGAAAATTATTATGTTTTAGTATTCTTAGGTATTTATATCCATTGGTATTTTAGGAGATTTAGCTTTCAATGTTTTAATTTAAAACTTTGTTTACTATCAATATATTGATCAAAAAAATATATAAATCAATAAAAAAGACTGCTAATTCTGTTTTTTAAAATATATTTACATATATTGTTACAAAATTTAATGTTACTAAGTACCAACTACATATTTTTCTCAAAGAATTAAAGATATCATAGTCAATAATGTTAAAGTATGGAAAATATCAAAATGAAATATCTAATAATTTCAGAAAGTGAACTAAATAACTTGAAGGATAGACTACAAAGAGTGAAAAATAAAATAGAAATGTCTTCTAAAGATGGATCTGACAAACCTAGAGAAGAAGTTTTAGCTGCAAGAGAAGCTAAGAAATTGGCAAAGCAAAAAGCTAAGAAAAACGATAGTGACGATCCTAATAAAGTGAAAGTCGAGAAATCACCTACCTCTAACCTTCAACAAGCTAAAAGTATACCAAATTCTGAGAAAGAACCTGTAATAAATGTAGGTCCAGAAACAAAAGAACCTAAGTCAATACCAGAAACGATAAAAAGTAAAGATGAAGTAGATAGAGCAATTAAAATAGCTAAAACAGAAAATATTATAGCTGATACAGATAAGTCTAAGGAAGCCATTAAAGCAGAAAGAGCTGCAAAAAAAGCGGCCAAGCAAGCTAAAAAGAAACCTAATGAAGATGATAAACCTGGTAATAAGTGTAGTAATGATAAAAATGTTAATGATAAAGTACTGCCTATAAGTAATAATGATAAATCTGATAATGATACAACTATTACTAATTTGACAGTTAGGGAGGTAGTAAACACTCTGAAAGATATTGTGAGTGTTGCAAAAGAAGTTCAAGCGGTAACAGACAAAGTGATAGCCATAGATTTACACAGTAAAAAAGTAAGTTATTTAAACTTGTTCCAATAGTCTAACATAAAACTTGTATATAAAATAAAAACTTATATTTTAAACTAGCGACTCGCCCTCGCTTCGCTCGGGCTTTTCCCTAGATTTAGCACAGGCAAAGCCGCGGGATCGGTTAGTTATGCATATAAACCTTCCTCTTGAATCACTCTATAAAAAAAACCGCATCAAAATCTGTTGCGTAGTTTTAAAGATTTAAGCGTACAAAGGGATATAGGGACAGAGAAAGCGACTTTGTTTTATACTATGTAGTGATTATTATAATTACTTATTGTTCATATTAATCACTATAAATTGCAATATTTTGATTTATATTGTTATTTAAGCAGCCAGAAGAGCAAACTAAAAGCAAAGCCGAGTTGAAAGCAGAGAGACGAGCGAAGCAAGAAGCCCAAAGGGCGGCCAAACAAGCTGCACAACAGCAAAAAGCTGAAGTTAAGGAAGAACCTAAAAAAGCGGTATCTAAACCTGAGGAGGTAAATATTTAATTATTTTTTTTTTGTATTATTTTGTTGTTGTCTGTAACTTACTTTTAAATGTGGTTCTAAATCAGTTAAAGTTAAAAACCTTATATTTATTATGGGAGCATATGGCATGAGTTTTATAGATTCACCATAATAAATCGATTTTAATTAAAATCTAGGTTTTTTCTAAATTTAAACTTTTTTTTTTCTAGGAAAAGTCAAAGCCAAAAGTGGTAGAAAAGACCAAGTCGAAACCTCAAAGTACACAGAAAATGAACTGGTTTCAGCATCTCTATACAGAACACGACAATGAAACTTTAAAGCAAATGGCTGTTAATTCAAAGTAAATACATCAAATACCTACTATAATATTTATTTTATCTGTTGGTTTAAGATAAATTCACCGTCATTTATTTCTGAATTCAAAGAGTATTGTGTACAAAATATAGACCCAAAAACAATGGTTTTAAATTTTTGACTTTTTGTCTGTACGCCAAAAATGTGCTTCTATAGAGAAGGGCATTCATTGATAGTTATTCGATTAATTATAATTAATCGATTGATGAATAAATCGATATTTATTGAGTTATTTTGTTTTTAGTTTGCACCCAGCAGTGATAAAACTGGGTGTTCAGTTGGCGTCGCACGTCGTGACGGGTTCCAATGCGAGGTGCATCGCTCTATTGGATGCTTTGAAGAAGGTATATAACGTACCTTGTTTAATACTTCTTTTGATTTATATAGAATATACAAGAGCAAACTAATATTATATGTTTGAATTTCTTAAAAATAGTTTTGCGTAAAGAATATTTGGTAGAAAATAATTAAAATAGGTTAATTTAATATATATAATGTTGAGCTTGTATAACTTTAGAATGAGTTAATTTATCAAATATCATAAGAGACATTTTTTGTAGTTTGCTTGATTCCCTACAAAATTAAGTATTAAGCTTTAAGATTTTTATTGAACATAATAGTATATATTCATTGGATACTTTCATTTGGTAAAAAATTTACAGTCCAATGTATTATAGATTAAAACATGAAGCTTCTCTGTTTCCCATGTCAACGAAAATATTTACATGGGAACTTTGTACATCTCGGGGTCCTGAGAGTGATATACACATTATGTATGGATTAATATTATTTGGTAGTCTGTGATAAAATCGTTATAATGATGATCTGTGATATAAGTGTCATACGCTTCAAGTTTGATGTGATACAGGTGTGATGTGATGTAAGGGATATGTGATATAAGTGTTATGTGACGCAAGTCTGATGTGATGTGAGTGTGAAGTGACCCAAGTGTAATATGATTCAAGTATGATGTGATGCAAGTGTGAAGTAGTACACGGGTGACGTGGTACAAATGTGATGTGATGTAAGTGTGATTTGACACAAGGATGATGTGATGCAAGAGAGATGTGGTACAAATGTGATGTCATGTAAGTGTAATTTGACGCAAGGATGATGTGATGCAAGGGAGATGTGGTACAAATGTGATTTGACGCAAGGGTGATGTGATTCAAGTGTGATATGACACACGTGTTATGGGATGTAAGAGTGATATGATGCAAGGATGATGTGGTACAAATGTGATGTGACGCAAAGGCGATATGGTGCAAGTGTGATGTTATACAAGTGTTATGTGATGTAAGACTGATGTGATGCAAGGACGATTCGGTAATAAACGAACGAAACGAAAAACGAAAATAAAATAAAAAAAAAGTATAAAAATGTGACGCAAGAGTGATGTGGTAAAAGTGTGATGTGACGCAAGGGTGATGTGATGCAAGGATGATGTGGTACAAATGTGATGTGACGCAAAGGCGATATGGTGCAAGTGTTATGTCATGTAAGACTGATGTGATGCAAGGATGATTCGGTACAAATGTTATGTGACGCAATGGCGATATGGTGCAAGTGTGATGTGACGTAAGGGTGATGTGACGCAAGGATGATTTGGTACAAATGGGATGTGACGTAAGGGCGATCTGGTGCAAGTATGATGTGACGTAAGGGTGATGTGGTACAAGTGTGATGTGAAGCAAGGGTGATGTGGTACAAATGTGATATGACGCAAGGGTGATGTGATGCAAGTGTGGTATGATACAAGTGTAATGTGATGTAAGAGTGATGTGATGTGATACAAGTGTGATACAATGGTGATTTGATACAAGAGTGATGTGATGCAAGTGTGATGACACTTGCAGATGGTGCGTGACTACAGCCTGCCAGCGCGCACGGAGTTCTCGCGCGGGCTGGAGGCGGCCACGACGGCGGCGGCGCGCTGGCTGGCGGCGGCGCGACCGCTCGGCGCCGCGCAGACCAACGCACTACAACACTTCAGACACCACATCACTATGCTACCCAATGGCGTGGACGAGTTTGATGTGAGCATACAAATTATTATTTACACTAACTAATTAAACTAAACCTGCATGTCTGAGAAAACCTAACAAGTTTTCGAAAGGCATGTGAAGTCCGCCAACTCGCACTAGGCCAGCGCGGTGGACTATGGCCTGATCCCCTCGTACTGAGGGAGGCCCGTGCCCTGCAGTGGGACGTTTGAAAGGGCTGATGATATAAATATAAAAATATTGTAAGAAAACCTGCACGTCTGAAAGAGCTTGTTTTCTAAAGACATGTCTTAAATCTACCAATCCGCACTTAGTCAGCATATCGATCTTTATACTACATCCTGTTGGAATTAATGTAATATATGATAATTGAAAACTTCTAGAACTAATTTTCTAAGTAAGTGAGTTTAAAAAAAAATAAAGAAAAATCTAAAAGTTACGTTTTATCTGATTGAAAGTACATCATTATTGTCATTATCTTGTTTATCAAATTGATTCAAACATAATATGTATTAAAAATGCGAGGTATATAATACTACAAAGCAATGGTACATCGAATTAGGCAAAGAAGCGTCTCCAAGAGGAGATCGACCGCTACATCCGCGAGCAGATCGACATGGCGGGAGAGGCCATCAGCATCGCCGTGCGCAAGAAGATCTGCGACGGCGACAACATACTCACATACGGATGGTAATCATATTTAAATACTATGTATTAAAAGTATGTAAATATAGTAAAATTTTAGCTTAGTCGAATCTGTATTATAAAAAATATTCAATTTTTTGATAAATAGTCCACATTCCACAGATTTCAGTGATAAATAACAGGCTGAAAGTATATACAGCTTCGTTTTCTTCGTTTCGCTTAGATAACCGAGTGATGCAGGTATCGAACCTCTGATATTTTCATGTGCGAATCTTTTATAATTTATATCATGATTACCACTTATCTTACGGTAACATAGTTAACATTGTGAGTAAATCTGCATGTCTGAGAAAACCTAGCAAGTTTTCGAAAGACATGTGAAGTCTGCCAACACGCACTAGGCCAGCGCGGAGGACTATGGCCTGATCCCCTTCGTGCTGAGTGAGGCCCGTGCCCAGCAGTGGGACGTTAAAAAGGGCTAAATACATAGCATGAATATGCATAAAGGTAGATAGACTATAGACGCAAATTAAGCCGCATGTAGAATTAAATAGAAGCGGTTCTACAGCTCGTCGCTAGTGGAGCGCATCCTAGTAGAAGCGCACGCGGCGGGCGTACGCTTCCGCGCGGTGGTGGTGGGATCGCGCGTGGGCGGCGGCGGCGGCGCGCGACAGCTGCTGCGCCGCCTGCTCGCGCGAGGCGTGCCCGCGATCTACGCGGACATCTCCGCGCTCAGCTCGCTCATGCCAGACGTGAGTACACACACGCTCTCACTCACACACACACTCACTTACACACTCTCACTCAATCACACACTCACATACACACTTTTACTCACAAACTCTCACTCACACATTCTCACTCACACATTCTCACTCACACACTCAAACAATCACACTCTTCACACATAAACACTCAAACACGCACACACTCTTCACTCGTTTGGCTCAGTTGGTAGTGATCCTACTTTTTGAGCCAGGGGTCGCGGGTTCGAGCCCCGCTGTGTACATTCACTTGTTGATCACGAATGTTTGTACTTCAGTCATGTCAATCGCGCTCGCACGCATTAACGAAAAAAAAAAATAACATGACAATAGAAAATTAGACAGCAGCAAAATTGTTCACTTATACATATTACAATAAACGCCCACAGGTGGACAAAGTGATAGTGGGATGCGCGTCGCTGCTAGTGAACGGCGCGGTGCTGGCGGCCGCGGGCACGCTGGCGGCGGCGCAGGCGGCGCGCGCGCACAACGTGCCGGTGCTCGTAGCGTGCGAGACGCACAAGTTCGCGGACACCGTGCAGACTGACGCCTTCGTGTATAACGAGCTGGGTATGTATTGTTGTGTGGGGAGACTGGGGACTGAGTGTATAACGAGCTGGGTAAGTATTGTAGGGAGGAGACTGGTGACTGAGTGTATAACGAGCTGGGTAAGTATTGTTGTGTGGGGAGACTGGTGACTGAGTGTACAAAGAGCAGTAGAAATAGGTACGCGGACACAGTGCAGACTGACGCCTTCGTCTATAACGAGCTAGGTAAGTGTTGGAGACTGGTGACTGAGTGTATAACGAGCTGAGTAAGTGTCGTAGGGGGCTATGGCGAGACTGGTGACTGAGGTCTGAGTGTACAAAGAGCTCAGTACGTGTTGTAGAAACGGGTGAGCGTCAGACCTATAAAACAATAAACCCATGATTTAGTCACTAATGGGTGTTGGAAAGACTGGTGACTGAGTGTACAAAGTGCTGAGTACGTGTTGTAAGAATGGGTGAGCGTCAGACCTACGTTCAAAGCAATAGAACCATGATTTTTTGTCACTAACGGGTTGGGTAGGAATGTGTGAGATTTGGGTGGGTAGGAATGGGTGGGTAGAGATGGGTGAGCGTCAGACCAACCGGCCCATAACTAAGTCTACAATGATCTCTGCTTGAGTCTACATTGTCATAATAAATGTGTGATGTCATGCCCGTGGGAAATACGCCTTCGTCTATAAGCTGGGTATATGATGGGTGAAAGTAGTGTAGTGAGTCTTCATAGAAGTAGGTAGGTATAAAAGGGCGCGTGCAGACCAATTTCTAAATCTAAACACTATATACTTGAAAAGTAAAATAAACAATTCTATTCTAAAATCAAGCCAAATAACTGATGTCTCAAAGTTAACCTTAACGAGATAACCTTGAACATACATGGGGTTAAATAGATAAATATTGAGAGCCTCGAGTGAATAGGCCCATTTGCCTAACTTTACCTGCAGTCATCCTTCAACACTTTCTATAATGCGCGGATTTATTATGATTTTTGGTTCCCGACGTTTCGAATGCTTTCCAGCAATCATGGTCACGGGTCTCTCCCGTATAATAAAAAATCCGAAAAGATAGTTTCATTTATAATGTCAAATATTCGCGTAAACCTAAGAAAGTATTACTTTCTATAAGGGGCTATTCATTTATTACGTAAGACTATTTTCCCTAGTTTTTGACCCCCTCCCCTTCTATTATAAGAAAAAATAAGAATAGGCCGACCCCCTCCCCCCCCTGTTTAATATTTATGACGTAAAAGTCTAAAAGAAAAAATAAATACACGTTTGGTTTATTTTAATGCTTATTTTTCAAAGTAACAACTTTTTGAAACGTTTATTTGTAATTTTAAAGGTACATTACCTCTCGCTCGCTTGCCCGCGCTTTTTCAAAGTATAATTTTAACTTTGCGCATTTTTTTGATCTTACGTAAGAACTATCGAAACTCCCTCCCACCCCCGTGTAAGAAAACATAAGACATGGTCGACCGCCCTCCTCCCCCTAAATTGTCTTACGTAATAAATGAATGGCCCCTAAGCTGAGTATATGATAGGTGAAAGTAGTGGTTTAGTTTAGCTTGAGTATGACAAACAAACGTGAGTCTGCATAGAAATAGGTACTCTAAAATTAAGCCAAATAACTGATGTCTCCAAGTTAACCTTAAGTTAAATACACAAATATTGAGAACCTCGAGTGCCTATGCCCATTTTCCCAACTTTCACCTAAAATCATGCTTCAAAACTTTCTATAATGACCATTACTCCCCAGGTGACCCCGACGAGCTAATAGACAAAACGGACGAGAACTCCCCCCTGAAGGACTGGCGTTCGATTCCCAACCTGTCACTGCTAAACCTCACGTACGACGTGACGCCACCCTCGCTGGTCACAGCCGTGGTCACCGAGCTGGCCGTGCTGCCATGCACTAGTGCGCCCGTCGTCGTTCGATACAAGATGTCCGAATATGGACTCTAATTACATAGCAATAGAGATCATTTTGTGTCCTCACCACTTTATTTAACGGAATAAACCTCATACTACAATATTCTAAAAGTCACTTAAACCTAATCTTTAGAGCTTATTAGTTTTTCAGTATCAAGACAGTCTTACTAAGATTTAGCATACTAGGTAATAAGAGTAAGCAAGATCCTTGTCTTTCTATGACACCGCGACAGCCGACAAAGTCACCAGCTAAGTACAGTTCTCGAGGCATAAGCTCAGCTTTTCATTTGTGTGAGTGATAGCTAAAAGCCAATAGCCGTGCATCAAAAACCAGTTAAAACGGGTTTAAACCAATCACGCAACGCCTATCCGTATCGTCGTGCCTATCCGTACACTGCACTCACACAAATGCAAAGCTGAGCTTATGCCTCGAGAACTGAACGCCTTATAAATGAGTTTGCATTGCGGTATTTCGCACGGTGTGATAGTATGCTTGTCTTCAGGCCCGCCGCTAGCTGTTTGAGTGCCATTGTGCAATACCGATTATGCCACCCAAGTCATCATCGCAGTAATTAAATAAGTTATGTAAAAGCCGAGTATGTCATTAAACGTTTTTAACTCATCGAATCTGTCCTTTAATTTTTAGTTATTTAAAAATATATTAAACATGCAAAATATGAAAAAAAAATCGTTTTCGTTTTGATATCTGTTCTAATTAGACTGTCCTAATACTGAATAGTGTAATAGGACCTTTAACTCATTATGTTAACAGTTTTCTTAGACTTTATGGGTGAAACAAAACATCATTGAAATGGGAGCCAAATTTCATTACTTATAATAGTGTAAAAAATAAAGTTTACGATTTTATTCTATGTAATATAATATGAACATAATTTATTATGTAACTTAGTAAAATATTATGTTCTAATGTCTTACAATTTTTCTTAACTTTTTCCTCAACTTCCTTACTATTTATGAGTTATTATTATTATTGGTAATATTAGAAAAATTAAAATCTATAGATTTTAATTTATTAATGCTGAAATGTATAAATTGTTTATATGTATGCCATTCATATGTCAACAGCTTAGTGATTTTGGTAATTTTAAGAAAGTTAAGATTTTTATCTACTTCAAGTTGTCGTTTTGTACTGTACAATATTTACTGTACAATTTGTGTAGGATCTTTAATGTTTAAAGCTAGATTATAAGCTACAGAATAATTTGTTTTTATACAGACAAAAGCTAATACTATTGTAATGATAAATATTTTAAGCTCAAATTCTGTAAGAAAATTGTATATAATGTAGTTCCTTATGACTTCTCAAAGCCAATAAAATGATTTTTGTATGTTAATGTTGTTTCCCTTGCAACTTATCCTGACTAAACTCGAGCTATTATCAAATTATCATAATCCAGTGGTTTTCTTATGATGAGGTTACAGACATAGACAAAAATTGTAAGATCTATAGAAAGTACTGATAATAATTATTATCAATAATACTAATATCACCAATAATAATCTAAAGATTCAGTCCTCTGTATTATTAATAATGACAATTTTGAAAAGATTTCAGTTTGTAGATAATATTCTTAGACTGAAAAATATTATACTATTATAGAACAATATTAATGATTGCCCAGTCCACAAAAAAATGTTTTGTATTTACAAACTTTATATTTATAAAAGATAAAGGATAAATAGACTGTCACAATAGTAATACTAAATCATTAAATTGTAAGGCTCAACTTTTTCCTTACAATTTAATGATTTAGTATTATAGAAATTTATAAATCATCACAAATGTTCTGGAAAAATATTACAAGAAACTTAAAAAATGTATATATTTTAATCACAAAAATAATGATAATAAAAATGAATGTTGCAAAGGGCATAACTCGAGAATGATGAACAATTCTGTATTTTTTTTTTTGGATGTTCCTTAAAGGAACATGGATGGTTTTAATAATCATTTAAAATTCAAAGTTTAACAATATCTTACAACTAAAGAAATAAATTAGATATAATTTATAAATATGACAATTGTGTAGTTTAGCAACAGAACTGAAAAGGTATCAATAAAAGAAAAACTATTTAATTAAATAATTTTATTCTCAAACAAATCTGAGACACAATATGTGCACTTTCTCCAAACTCTATTGCATCTAGTATTAAATTAAAAAAATTACTTTTACAGTATGCACCTAAAAATTATTAATCTTTGTGGTGTTCAGGCTTATGAATAGAGAAATCTAATCTAACATAAATAATGACACATAAAAATAATGCATATAAGAAACCAGCAACTAATAAGGGCTCTTGTAACATTAAAAGTCTTGGGAATGTGTAACGGATTTGGAAATCTTGAATGTGGTTTTCCACAACATTTTTCTTAGTAAAAGATATGACTGGGCGACCCTTGGTGTCCAAGTATGTATAATGAAGGATATCAGGAAGCCTGGTTACTGCGAATGGGAAATTTGCTTTGATATTAGATGATCCTTCAGGCAGGATAATCTTAGTAACTAGTTCATCAATCTGCATATCATCAAATACATGGTCAATTGCTCTCATTTTCAGTAAATACTCATTACCAGAGTGGAATAAGTATTCATAGCTCGGAACATTATATCCAAGAGTGTAATGTGACCTCCAACCACCAAATAATGGGTATCTTGGTCTCAAGTCTAATTCTACAGAGTCCTTTTTAATTTTCATATTTGAAGTAGAGATGTTCCCATTGCTATCTCTATAATAAACATCTGAAGCAGAAGCTGGAAGAAGTGTTTTGTAATTGCGTACACTAGCAGGTCCACTATGATGATCTTGTTGATAATCATACCTTGAGAATGGTCCCTTCAATTTGGCACCTGTATGTTCAATTTCAATGGTCTCTTCAACAGCTATATTACCCCAATGAGACACTTCAATCAAACGTTCTAAGCGTGTCACAGTCAAAAAAGGAGAATTGTTCTTATAATGAATGCTCAGTTCTTTCTCAGTAAAAGGTGCTATATTGGGATAAGGTCCATATAATATGGAAACATCTGGCTGTGAGTATGGTTTAACCTTCGTATATGATTCAATAGACTTTGTATTGAGAAAAACATTAGTTTTTTGGGATAATACATCATATGGTGAAAAGAAATATAAATTACCATTATATTTAACTAGCTGATCTTCTTGCTGGGTTATATCAGTTGGGTATGGTAGCAATGCCTTAGTGTATACCGAATCAATAGTATATACTGCCGTGGAACCTGCATTGATGGCATCCTTTAATTCAACACGCCAAAACTTGATCTGGTCATAACCTTTAACAGTGGTTTCCACGAGGTGAATTTCCTTTTTGCTGGTGTCTTTAGCAGCTATGAAGGCTAAATTACTTTTAGCTGCACTTTCAACAGCTAACAAGAAATTCTTAACCGGCACCTTTCCAGTGTTTTCCAATGTCAGTTTAGATGAAATCTTAACAAGTTGAGACGAAAGGTCGATAGCCCTTTCGACATTTTTTATTCTTATATCAGTTGAAATTGTATCAGTATTAACGCCATAACATTTTATAGCGATAAATAACACAAATAATAAGCAAAACTGTATTTTAGCCATCGCCGGTGCTATTTCCTTTTGACATTTGACAACGCAGTGTAACGCATTCAGCGGAAGTACACGCCAGCATTATACAACTTCACAGACAAAAAATAAAATTACAGGAAGTAAGAGTAATACTTATTTCCCAACAATTAAAAATCTATTGTATTAAAAATTATTTAAACACAATAAATATTACTATTGTTCAATTCTTAAAATAACATGAACACTCGTTTTAAAAAGTTTTTTAAGTCTTAGAAATACAGCAGTTATATATTTTAGAAACCACTTTTTCTATTATTTAATAGAAAAAGAATTAGATCACAAAAATGCAATGAAAAAAATAAGGAATAAGTAAAATATTATATTATTTATAATTTAAGTTGGTCATTCTATTATTTATTATTTTTATAATAGCAATACTAGTATTGAAATGTCGCAACTTCGTGTTTAAAGTTTTTGATTTTATTTTAGTTTACATTTACAAAATTTAATGAGTTGTGAAGTCTGAAGTTTGTACAGATTTTTTCTGTAGTAAAATTAAATATTGTAGTCATAGTATATCAGTTACTTCTACTCCAACCTGAAATTTAAAAAGTGAAATATAATATCTAGGCAGGTCACAGGAAGCTATTAAAATGTTCAAGCTTTTTGTTCGTTTGAGCCTTGGACTACTTGGTATGTAATAATAGTTAAAAACGTGCTATTTTACGTAAAGAATAAGTTTCTTACGTGTTCAACTGTCTTCATTTATACATTCAATTTTTTGTAAACCACAAGTAATTATTATATAATAGATATTATCTATTGTTTCAGTAATAAATTTAGCCATACATTCATGTGAAGGGTTTCGAAACAGAGGATACAATACAAAACAAGGCAGAGGTTATAAAGAAAATTCTAAGTCAAACTCAGCTGCCACTCCTCCTGCGCTTCCCAATCAAGGTCCTGCCAGAAGAGGTCTGGGCTTGTCGGCATGGGGTATAATCACTGTTATTGTATCTTTCATATTAGCTATTGCAGGGATGTACTATTTTTCTATTTGCTACCCTATCATTTGTCAGAAAAATAAAAAATATGATATGATTGGTTTGACATCTGTTGCATAACATAATATTATATTATAGGTAAGATATATGAATATCAAATACATATCTGGTATAATTCAGATGTGATCAAATAAGCCGTTTAAACTTTATAATGGCTTGCATTTTAATTGAAAAAGTACTTATGATTACATCTATAACCTTATAAAAGAAAGTATTATGCACCTCTAATACTTTATTAAGTAATTGAATATGCTATATAATGCATTATTTAAATTTTACTACTTATAAGACTGCTTTGGACCAATTTTGATGCTTAATGTAGAAAGGACATAATACTGTGTTCCTTTTAGGATTAAGAGGTAGATGAATGAAAGTGATTGCTTAAAACTATCGAATAATAGGTGCCATAGGGATGCAAAGTAAAATTTAACATTTTGTTATAAAATTTCTGAAAGTTTTGTTTATTATCCCATTAATAGTACAGTTGATTATTTGTTACCTTTTTATTGATCTGAAAAATACTTTGTTAATTTATTTTGTGACATAGCTCTTGGTTTTATGCACAATTTTCAATACTGAAATGATGTATTTATATTTTGATAAAAAATTGTCATCATGTAAGTTTACTTTTTATATTACTTAAGCATATTTATGTTATTCGTTTTTGGAAATTGAAAGCAATGTTTTATTTTTTAAGTATTCAGTATATATAATACAATGTGGGTTATTGCCCAGAACAAATTCTCATCAAATAAATGGAGTTGTGTATACTTTTGAATATTTTTACATTCATTTGTACTAGAAGATAAGTTTTTAGAAATATGTACTTAGTGTTTGCTTTAGATTAGCGTATAAAAGACTTTGGTGCTTTTATATTATATTTGTAATAGCAATTGTTAAATTATAAATTATAGTTAAATATGTGATGCACCAGAAACAGCTTTAATGCTAAGACTATTTTTGAGATTTTTAACAGGTTGTAAGTATTAAAAATATGGTACTCATAGCTATTCTACTTGTCAATTAAGTTAAACCTTAATTTAGGTTTTATATAACATATTGTTGGTGTAGGTGGAGAACTAAATAACTTGAATTTTCTACTTTCAAGAACTGGACTCATTTTCTGCAGTTTAATTTTATAATTAATCTGCAAACAAAAATAAATAACTTTACTCAATTGATCACAAATAAATATAGTTATTGATGTGAATTTCAACTCAATGAAAATTTTTCTTGGTTGCTTGGTTTTTTTGTTGGTTTTGACATATATATTTTTTTACCATTTGGGATGCAAAAAATAACTATAATTCCTGAAACCAAACAAGATATGAAAATGCATGTTAGACTAAACTATACACCATTTTCTGGATGTTAGGAAAATAAAACGTGATAGTAGTATTGTAGTTTCAAATCAAATTATTCTTTATTCAAATAGACTTTTACAAGCACTTTTGAATTGTCACTTACACTCAGATCAATTTTTACTTGATCTGAGCTTTTACATAACAATATAGAATCTTCCAACCTACACTGACAATATATTATGCCAATTAAGTGATGCTATTTGCACTTGTGCTATTTATGTAGTCGTTTTGGCTACAAAATTATTTTCATCATATTTAGAGATATGAGTATTTATTGGTCTATAAATTATGAAAGTTTTATACTTTTGGAGCAATGAAAGTTTAGGAATGTGACATTTTGTAATGAATATTAACCAAATGGATAATTCATGTATACAGTTTAAAAGTATTACTAAAGTAATTAGGAAAAAAATTGTATTATTAATAAATTGTCAATTTGCTTGCCTATATTTTTAATAATGGTAATTTTTTTACATATCAGTGCAAGTAAATCCAGACTTTGTCATATCAATATATTGTATACTTAATTGAATGAAATGCTCAACATTAAATTTAATTTAGAATATCTTGTTTTATTTTCCCTTCCTAAAGACAATTTTAATTTATAATTTCAATCAAAATTTAGAGTTTAACGCAATTAAATTATTTTATTGGTGTCTTTACTTATTACTAACCTGGAATTTACCTAACTATATATACAAAAATCTACTGTGTATTTTGTATGCCATAGCCTAGTTATGTTGTTTGTGGCATCATCATTGTGGCTCATGTAAGTTAGCTGGTTATCTTTTGGTGGTGTTTTCTAACTGGGTTTTATATTTTTTTTGGAGAACTATTTCCTTCTTGACAACTGTATTCCTTTATATAAGCTTATGGATTTTCGCATTAGTTATAAGGGTATACTGGCGTTATTCCTAAGTAGAGGACATGCACTCCATGCTTATTGTTCAACACATTCAAATTATCTGCACAAAATTTTTATGACCACATTGTTACATTTTGCACTATTGTGCTAATTTAACCTTAGCTTTCCCCTTGGCCATAGAGAATGTAATTACCATATCAGTTACTGATTGAGCAATATTTTATGTACATATTTTAAAATGAATTCTTTAAAATTATTACGACCCACTTTCCCTCTGCTCTGGTTCTGCTAGTTACATTTTAACAAAAAATTAAAGATGTATTATTTTTAAGCAGTAAAAAGTATATCACAAGTTGACCCTGATTACCAGCTATCATACCAAATTTCATTAAAATCTATTCAGTTATTTTCTTTTTCGTTTCGAAACAGATGGACTAATTCTAAAAAGTGGTGTCTATTGATAATATTGACTATTTCAATAAGATTATTCGAGAAATATATGAAGAGATAGAACTAAATAAGAAAATAAATGTGTTATATCTAATATAGGGTATAAAAAAAATGATTTTGTTATTATTATATATTTATTATCTTAAAAACTTCGCATTGACCACAATAAATGCTTCAAAATATTAATTAAATGGAAGAGATGGCCAGCTTCTTACTTGTTATAGATATAGAATATACATTATAGAATATAAATTATTAAATATTGATAATACAGATTGAACTGACAGTAAAAATATGAATATGTTAAAATAACAGATGTGTTTTACAAATAAACCCGAAAAACTTATTTATTTTATGTTTAGAACCAGTCTTTAATTAACAATAAGTAAACTACAGAAACATAATTGTAATAAATTGCACAACACAATATGGGACAAAGATGTGATTGAATTATGATAATAATAATTAACCAAAATAAAATATTCATTGAAAATATTGATAGATACACATTTTTAATATCATAAAGAGACATTAATTATTAAATGTGATGATAGTTTAGAATAATATGTTTAAAGTATTGAAATCCGTAAAAAGTCGCCTAATGTAATTTTTTTTGATTTTTTCTAATTTTAACTTTAAATCACTCTCCTGTAATGTTTTCTCAATGTAGCTTAGATATTTTTGCCATTCAAGCGTCGATATGCATTATTTAGCAACTATAATCAAGTATCAAAATATTGCTTAAAAATTTCTAATCACTGGTTTCAATACAATATTTCTAGTACATAAAAAAGTCATCAAATCCATCCATTTATATATAAAAAAACTACCATTCTTACTTAAAACAATGAATTTAAGTTATTTTGATAAAAAAGTTTTAAAAGCACTTCACACCACAATTCACTGTATAACTATTAACTTATAGATTATAATTCATCCTTCTCCAGATCTACATCAGAGAGATCAATGTCTTCTTCGGGGGGAAGTTCTCCGTCCTTGCCGTCCCAGGGTTCGGTGGTGACTATTTTCGGCATTTCAGCGCCTCTCACTGGTGCGGTTTGTCCACGCCCGAATGACAGATCCCTGTATAAAATAATATGATTTTATAATTCATAATAGAAGTACATATTAAATTTAAAATACATAGTATAGTAAAGTTAGCTTTCTAAAGACCAAAAACCAAGTTCTTATATTTTACATATAGTAAAACTAAAAGCTTCACCTAAACACACAGAATGCTATAAGATAATCCTATACGTTTTGTAGTTTTTGCCGTTAGAAACGAACCAAATAAAGTCCACCATATATTATTTGTATAGAGACAGATGTGACAGCTTTACAAATTATTTTAATTTATCAAGCAATAAAAGAATAATATAATCTTAAAATAATACTTATAGCCCATTATTAAAATAAACATGATAAGAAATAAGAAAATTTCACTATACATATTACATAATATACAGTATATAAGACTTGGGTTTCTTTTAACACATTTTTAGGTTTTTTAAGCACATCCAAATAAATTAAATTTACCTTAAGAATTCATTAATGCCAGACTCAGAGAATGATCCTCTCAGTGTAGAGAACTTGAGTTTCTTAGCGTTGACGACTGCCATGGCTGGATATCCAAAGCCACCGAGCTCGAGAGCTTCCTCCAATGCTGGTTGAGCGCCTGCTTCGGCCCACACCCATCTGTTAACATATACAATAATTTCACCATTTATATTAGAGATTAAATATATATATATATATATATATATGATTATATCCCTAGGTTCCACTTAATACAAATTATATGCTTAAACATTCCTGGAGAACCGTTATATCCATTGGTGAAAACAGCATGTAAATCGGTGCAGTAGTATATGAGTTTGTTGAGAGAGAGATAGAAGCGGCGGAGGACTTTGTTTTATAATATGTAGTGAGCTATTTAAGGTTACATAATATGGTATAGGGTGGACCAAAAAAACTTTTAATTTTTTTTCCTTAGTTACCATGAAAATATCGTCTAAGATGACAAAAAAAATTGTGATAAATTTTGAACCTTTAATATTAATGTTAAGAGGTGACCCATCGTACTTTTTATTTCCCATTTAAATGACAGGATTTTTTTCTTTTTTTGTATGTTTGGTCTGAAACCTCGAATAAATACTAAACGAGTCAACTTAGCGAAAAACCATCTCAGAACATTTTTGTAGATCGTTAAATTTCATACAAGAATATGTTTTGATTTCACGGGACATTCATTTCAAGTTAAAAGTTCAAGTGCATTAAAAATCAAAAACAAACAAAGAAATCCTAAGTTATTTAAATGGGAAATAAAACAGCACGATGAGTCGCCTCTCAACATTAATATTAAGGGTTCAAAATTTACCAGATTTTTTTGGTCATCTCAGACGATATTTTCATGGTAACTAAGGAAAAAAATGAAAATTTTTTTTGGCCCACCCTAATGTGTAGTGTACCAGCTATCTGTCACGGGTACTAACCCCCACATCTTGCCCTTGTACTTGTCCGCTGCACGCGCGAGCGCCGCGAGGTAGTCCCCGCGGCACGCCTCGTACCACTTTTTTTTGTTACATTATGCTAAATTAAGCATAATGTAAGTGTAACAAAAAATTGTAATAGCAAGTAAGCTTAATATTGATATATAAAATACATAACATTTAAAAAGAAAATCGGACCACGTCATAGTAAGCTAATGCATGTATCGCTAGTTTTAAGTTTAAAAATGTAAAACGTCAAATAAATATAAGAAAAAAAGTGCGTGTGTACAAAGTACACATGTCAGAAGTTAAACTTGAATTTAAATTAAGGCTAACTCTTCCCCGTCTCTGAGCCCCTGGTACTATGGACTTATTTTATCGTTTCATCGAGTTTGAAATCACTACGATTCTAAAGAAGTTTCACTTCAAAAAAAATCGGACCACGTCATAGTGTGTAAGCTAATGCATGTATCGCTAGGTTTAAGCACGGGCGCTTAACGCCTGTGGATGAGTACATTATAAAAAAAACAAAAAAAATCCACTAGTACCAGCTATCTATCACGGCTACTAAGTTTAAAAAAAAAACACCACTAGTGCCAGCTATCTGTCACGGCTACTAAGTTTAAAAAAAAAAAAAAACACCACTAGTGCCAACAATCTGTCACGGGTACTAACCCCCACATCTTGGCCTTGTACTTGTCCGCCGCACGCGCGAGCACGGCGAGGTAGTCCCCGCGGCACGCCGCGCCGCAGTCCAGCACGTGCGGCAGCACCGACACCACGCACAGCGGGGACGACGCGCACGCTGACATCTTCTCCGCGTCCACCACCTGACAATATGGAATGTTGGATTGTGATTATTTATTGATATATTCAGCTATTTAATGGTAAATATTGATTTCTTGATGAGCTATTAAGAAGTATCAGGATAACCAGATCTCATCATACTTTCCTGTTAATAAAGCTCTCATCATCACAAATCTGTCTATTGTAATAAGATTTGCCAAAAAATATTTATTGTTCCCATCAGAATAAACACAATTAGAATCCTATTATATGAATAGATACAAAAAAAACTATTCTTAAAACAGAACTTTACCATTATCAATTGTTTTTTGGGTTTTCCCAAACATTTTTTGTACTTAAACCACATACTTGTAACTAAAACAAAAAAAAAACTGTAATGTATAGTGGTATTTTTTTCAATAAGATTTATAATTTAAGAACCCTACTTTCTAAGTCATTGCCAACACAGTATAATTTATTATTTACGCATACAAATAATATAAATAAATTACAATGTAAGAATAAAAACGCAAACTATAACAAAGAGTAAGTATAGAGAAAAATTTGGCGCTCAGCCAGAACTTGATGATTTGAAGGACTGGATTCACTTCCCAAAACAAATGTATCACATAATAAATATAAATAAAACTTTGTACTTTCATTGTTATTATAATACTAGCGCGTAGGTTACATTAAAAAAGTTTATATTGTCTACAGCGCTAAGGTTAGATTAAAAATAATTTTATATGGTGGTTAAGTAATTATTTAATTCCGAGCATTTTCATATTTATTTACCTTTTAAACCTTCTCTGGACTTTCACGAATAAATAATTCAAGACCAAAATTAGCCAAATCGGTCCAGTCGTTCTCGAGTTTTAGGGAGACTAACGTCCAGCAATTAATTTTTATACATATAGATTATCCTTTGTATTCTTTAATCGACTTCAAAAAAGGAGGATGTTATAACTAACCACTAACACTATACTAACACTGTATTTTTTTTAAAAAACTAGCATACTAGTTTTCGATATACATGTGAAATCCACCAACTTTCTTGATCAGCATGGTATAGTATGGTCTGATCCCATCGCTCAGCAGGGGATGTTAAGAAAAACTTAATGACTGACACTTGGACCCAACAAAATTGAACCCGCTACCCACCTGCACCACCTCTGGGGTGGGCACATTCTCTGCCAGCTTCTCCATGGCCCAGGAGACGATATCACTGGATGTACGTCCTCCGTTGTAGTCCTCCACTGAGTCACTGGACTTCTTGCCACCGGGGAACAGCTTGATAGTGGGGTAGCCTTGCACTTGGTAGCGGGAGGCCATCATTGTGTGTACTGTCGCGTCCAGAGCACCCAGTTTAACCTGATTATATTAAAATTATTGTTAATTATATCCATTTTAGTCTATTATATATTGTTATCTACTTAACTAATTATATATAACTAGCCTCTCCCGCGGCTTCGCTCGCGTTATAAAGGCTGACAATCAAAAGAAATATTTTACTCCCGTTTTTGCAATATTTTTCATTAATGCTCCGCTCCTATTGGTCGTAGCGTGATGTTATATACCCTATAGCCTTCCTCGATAAACGGACTATTCAACAAAAAAATAAAAACAATTCGGATCAGTAGTTACTGAGATTAGCGCGTTCAACCAACCAAACAAACTCTTCAGCTTTATTATATTAGTATAGAAATAGTATAGATTTGTAATAATATAAAAAAAATGCTATAATTTTTAGTCCGCCAACACTGAAGCTTGGCCAATGTGGTAGACAATAGTCAGATCAAAAACTTGTAATATATTGTAATGATAAATTTTTTAAGTATATTTTTAAACATTGTAGAAATAAATTTTATTTGTAACAAGTGGGCTATGATTGGTAGTTATTTATTTCACCATAATGTAATATTAAAGCTATAAAATAAAAAATATTTCACATTAAATTTATTTTATGGCTATTATAATGGAATAGTAACGACGATGGGTAAGCATGGTAGTAGATTTAAAAAACTATTTCTTTAGTGGTAGACTCATGACGTTCAGTAAGAAATTGTAACAATTTTTATGTCGAATAAAATATTTTGATTTGATTTGATTAAAATGTCGAAATTATGTTATATATATAAATTAACTAGTGACTGATCCTCGCTCCGCACGGGGTCCCTGTGTACATTAGTATACAATAGTCAGATATTGAGACCATTTTAAGGTAGTTTTTTTTTGCAGTAAAAAGTATCATGTTGACCCAGATAAATGACTGTCAATATACCAAACTTCATTATAATTTTTCCATTGATTTTTTCGTGATACCTTCACACAAAGACAAACAACGGAAATTCTAAAACTTATCTATTTTTGTTTTAATTTAGTTAGTAAAGTTATTTTCAATACAAACTTTGTATTGAAAATAACCAAAAATAAAAATATGAAATGTACATAGGCAGATACAATGACTTTTTTATAATAATATGTATTGATATAGCTTTAGTATGTGTGTGTGTGTATGTGTGTGTGTATGTGTGTGTGTGTGTGTGCGTGTATGTATTAAACTTACTTTTCCTTTAAGCTCAGTGGCAGCCTTGGCCCAGTGAGGTTCCAGGTTCTTGCAGTGACCGCACCATGGAGCAAAGAACTCCACAAGCCACATGTCTTCGCTGTCTAGAACCAACTCCTTGAAGTTGCTGTCTGTCAGTTCAATCACATCGGACTGTAAAAAATTTTGAACGTTAGGATTCTTTGAATGTTCAAAATAAACTAATTTATAATATACTTTAAAGAGGGTATCGCTGAGTAACGAGGATTTTGATTATCTATGCAAATATGAAGGGCTTCAGTAATTAATATAATATATTAATTTTTAATGAAAGACTAGATATCCCGGTAACATTGTTCTGCCATATAAATATACTAGAAATGTGAATAAAAAGTGGAATGCGAGTCTTGGACAGTGAAAAATACTTTACGACCTATTCTCGTACATAATAACAAATATACAAAAAAAATATGAAACACCGTGACGCGAGATATTTATATATTAGAATATATATTCAAATTAATGAGATTTGCAATCCTAATAAATAAGACTTATTTTATGTGTAAAAAATGTTAGAAAATATATTAGCTTTCTATTGAGACAGTAATATACAGCACCATCTTGTTTCGTAGTAAGTTACGAGGCCTGTGTCAAAGATTTAGTTGCACTATATGTACAAGTTATATGTATATATGTAATATATGTATAACTTGAAATATATGTAAATGTAAACACCCATGTGTTATAAACATTCATGTGCTCTTCAAAAAATGTCAGTTCTCAACGGGAATCGAACTCGCGACCGCTGGCACAGAAAGTAGCATCACTACACACTGGGCCAAACGTGTCGTCCTCAATACAACTGTACTTTATCTTTTTATGGCAAGTCTTATACAACAAATTACTAATAAGTAAATATTATATAAATAGTAAAAAGAAGTTAATCGAAAAAAGGTCACACTGACGTGTTCATTTCTTATGAACGTTCTCAAAAGAGAGAGGGTGTGTGGGAGGCGTAGGCGATATCGTATTCGAACACTGCTATTAAATATAAACTTTAACTGTACTATGTTTTACATACTTACAAATACAAAAGCCTTTAATGCTGATTTTGTTACAGTTTTTTTTTTGTACTTGCTAAATCTTCACTCAGTTCAAAAATAATAGAATTATAAAGAAATATTATACTGAAATGCCATTAAGTAAACTATTCAAAGAATAAATACTGATTCTTAAAATATATTAATAATTAGTTATAGTGAAATATAAACCTAAAATATTGGATATCTCCATCTGTTTGGTCGCAAAATATGAAGGGTTTATTTCTTTTTTTTTTTTAACCTATCCACTAGATTGATTAATGAGCATAATAAGCGAGATGGTGAATGTATAGTGTACATTTAAGATAAGTTCATCACCCCTTAGAGCAAACATAAGATAACAACTATGTATTTATAAAAGATGTTTCCTATATATTTTAATAAGATTTTACAGGTATTTTTAATTTAGTTCAATCCTCATGCTAAAGGAAATTAATACCAATCAGTGTTTTTGTATTTTTTACTTATTAAAATAGTTGTGAATTTGGCAATTTATTATTTTTAATACATCTGCTTATCCATTTTTGTTTTATAAAATGTAATACTTGTAATTTGTAATAATACACATTCTCATGATATTCTAAGTGTTAAATTTAATTATAGATATAAGATATTCTATATTAGTAATCTCCCATGAAATAAAGTGGCTTGTAAAGCATCAAATCTATTTTTCTTTATAGATGAAGTTATAAGCGGCTGATCAATTTGCTTCTTAATGTCTGTCCGTTTTATGGGTCTCCAAGGTATCAAATGCCCATATACTTTTTTCTAATAAATAGATATATTTACTTATTTAATGTTTAATGTATTATATAAGGGTTCTCTTAATCTATATTTATTATACTACTCTAAATATCTCAAGGCTATCTGTAAATTATGTTGATTCTTGCAGCATCTAAATAAAATTCTAGTATAACAAACTTCTTTTACTAACCTATATTATAAGCCATAAGGATTTTATTAAGTTTTTCAATAAAATGTACCTTGCCAGAAGATCCAGATGGTTTCTTGCCAAGGTTTTCATATGCCTTTTCTTTAGCAGCTTTGAGTGCAGCATCAATAAATGCCTCAGCTGTTCTTTGTCCTTGGTAAGGAGTATGCTTACTGCCAGTGAACACTTTGATTGTTGGGAAACCAGAAACTCCATATTTCTGTGAAAGTTCTTTGTACTGGTCGGCATCAACCGCTCCTACTTTGGCTATACCCTGAGAAAATGAAGTAAAAAATATAAAACAAATAAAATTAAATATGTTATATTACAAAATGTGCCAAAAGCGCCACCCACTCACTATCGAAAGTTTCTAGAAACAACAACTTCATAACATAAGTTAATATGAGTTATATCAAAATTAAATAGGAAGTAATTGGAATTTTATAAAATAATGTACCTTTAGTGCTCTGGCGGCTTTCTTGTATTCTGGAACAAGATTTTTGCAATGACCACACCAAGGGGCAAAGAACTCTACGATCCATACCTCGTCGGAATTTGAAACTAGTCTCTCAAAATTACTTGGTGTCAATAGCACAACATCAGATGAAGAGTCGTAAAGGGCATATGAGCCCGTTACTAATAAAATAACGCCTAAAATAAATAAACGCACATTATTTACAAAGACCGGCATTATCGAAGTTCAATTTCACACGTATCATATATTTTCAAACTTACCTAATAAGCGTGAACTTAACATTTTAGATTAAACAATATCACCCTATAATTAAAAATAATACTCAGTGTTTAAATATCAGATCCTTCACGTTAAATCGCCTGCAAATTTCGGTGAACAATGAATTTAGAAACAAACACGTCAATTCTTTAAGCCAAAATATCATGGACAAGATAACAAAATTGTCAATGGATTTCGTGGATTATTTCAATTGGCTTATTCAATTTTCCCGCCAACAAATTAGAAGTTCCCATACACGCTTATAAACCGACTAGCGACTCGCCCTCGCTTCGCTCGGGCTCTTCCCTAGATTTAGCACAGGCAAAGCCGCGGGATCCGCTAGTTATACATATAAACCTTCCTCTTGAATCACTCTATCTATTGGAAAAAACCGCATCAAAATCCGTTGCGTAGTTTTAAAGATTTAAGCGCACATAGGGATATAGGGATATAGGGACAGAAAAGGCGACTTTGTTTTATACTATGTAGTGATGATGAAAAATTAGGGACTCTCCTTCACTGATATGATAGAAATTGATATTAAAAATTATAAGAGTTTATTTTTTTCAATAAATAATATGACAAAAATTATTATGATTTAATTGGTCACAGGCTTAAAAGTTGAAAAACTATGGAAACTGGCCTTTTTATATTGTGTGCTTCTAAGATTTCAAGATAATTTTTATATTGATATCACAAAAAGTAAACATAAAAGTTGTTTCAATATAAAGATTAAAATGCCATGAATTTAAAATAATAAAATTATTTATTTAGTTTGCTCAGTTGAAAGAAATAAAATTATATAATAAATATATCAGTACTAATTCGTTTTATGTTTAACTTTCGTTAAAAGGTTTTATTTAATATAGCTCTTGTAAAATAAGTAAATTAAAATTTTTAAAGACCAAGTGAGATGACTATACTCAGAAATAAGAGGTACATAATGAAAACAGCCTTTAAAATTACTAAATGCTTCTAGTTCTCATACAATCATACAATAATCAACGAAGCAATTTAGACATACCACCTGCAAACATATAAGTGGGTAAGACTCACAAGCAAAGCTAGTATAACGCACTGAAACCCTACAGAATCTCCCCCGTCTTAATGGGGCTTCGCACTTCGCAGGATACGCACACAATCATTACGCCTTGATGGTCAAAGACTGAGATAATCGATTTGTTATACTAATAAAAAATATATTGTTTTTATCATGACTCATTCACAAACTATATTTAAGGATTTATGTGTGCTGCAACAGCACAGCGCAACACAATTTATTGAATGAAGAAAGAACTAGGTGCTTACAGCTTATTTATGTAAACTGCTTAAAAAAGCTGATTCTAATTCTATATTAAATTATAACCAAAAATAATAATCATGTGAGCTAGAGTTTATTAATATATAGAAAGTATTGTACATTCAACAGTTTATCGAAATGTGTTACTTTAAACTTGATTACTTGGTTTTAAAATAAATAATTTAAAAATATGAAATCGATATTGTGGAAATCGATTATTTCGTTTGAGAGCTGCAAGACAGGACACTGGAGTGGACAGATTGCTATTTCCTATTAGAATTTCTAATTTCTAAGATTTTTTATAATAATTTGTAATAATTCACTATCTGAATATAATTCATTAAATTATAATAAAGAATTCCAATATTTACTGTTGATTTACTATGTGCAAAGAGTATGATAAGCCGCAAAATCTTCAATGTTTTCTGTAAAGGTTCGTGTTTACTAAATGTTGTGACAGGAGGTTATATTTTGCTGACTGTTATTTATTTTAGGTTATGTCATGTTGATTTGGCGGGAAATCATTGAAACAAATTGCGCGTTGTCTGTCGTTTGTACTCATTTTTATAACAGTCTTAGACATTTTATATTTTGTTTCAGTTCAAAGACGTTTTCATAGAATGTCTGCTTCTAATTCAAAGCCGTTTACTGTCCTTGTTGAGGGTAATATAGGTAGTGGAAAGACAACATTTTTAGAACATTTTCAACAGTTTGAAGACATAACGTTACTGACGGAACCTGTTGAAGAATGGCGCAATTTGAGAGGATGGAATCTTTTGGTAAGTTTATATTTGCTTATTTAATTAAATTTATTTAAGTCACTGTTGCACAACACTATATTTACTTGCAGGATTTAATGTACAAAGATCCATCGAAATGGGCAATGACCTTCCAAGCATACGTTTCGATGACGATGCTAGACATGCACCGACGACCAACGAGTACTCCTGTAAAGTTAATGGAACGATCATTGTTTAGTGCCAGATATTGTTTTGTTGAACACATGATGAGAAGTGGAACCCTACATCCTGCACAGTTTGCTGTTCTTGATGAATGGTTCAGGTTTATTCAAAGAGAAATACCCATTGAGGCCGATCTTATTGGTATGTTTTGTAACATTTAACTGTCATTACTTTTAAAGCACCACAGCTAAAAGGTTACAAAGAATATTTATGCAGTGTCCTCATATTTGTAATTTGTCTTGATTGTCAATGCTCTCTACAAGAATGTGAGTCTTGAACGTGAGTCAGGATGCATTACAGATAATTACAAGTATTCTTTAATATGTGCACAAAAAGGACACCATTGGAATTACAAGTTATTGAAAATCTTCATAATATGCTAAGCTTAGTTCTTTCTTCATATGTTTGAATCATTTTAACTTGTCAAGGTAACAAGTGTGAATTTGGATTTTGCCATGTCTATTTGTTTAGACCATTTTATTTAGAGACTATTGGACTATAATTAGATGTGATAAATGTGTGGCATATTTGAGTGCAGAAATTGCTATTAAACAAATGCAAATATTTATAGCATTTTTATCTAAGCTAGATGTAGTTAGTTTTTTTAGCTTTCATCTATATTGAAACTTATACCATAACATAAAGACCATAACACAAGAAGTCTGTTTAAGAACAAACTAACTTGCTAAACCATAACATCCTAAAGTTATTGTTTGCTGTTCCTTCATATTAGGCGTTAATTTATTAAATAAGATATCATTTTATGCAGTGTCTACACATAAGTGTAGTTTACTTATCTCAATAGATTGTATTGTAAAATATAAGGTTTTAAAATTATAGCTGCGGAAAGCCTACCATTAACATTTCTATTTTTACATTTTATTAATCATCAAACAATAACTTATGCATTGATATTTACAGTATACCTAAAAACCACACCATCAGTAGTTCATGAGAGGATAAAGAAAAGAGCTAGATCTGAAGAGCAATGTGTCCCATTATCATATATAGAAGAATTGCATACCCTACATGAAGACTGGCTTATTAATAGAACATTTGCAGAATGCCCCGCACCTGTAAGTAAATTTCTCTGCACTTGTATTGATGTATAATTATTATATTAAATTTTTAACTTATTAATAATAATAATTTAATAGAAGAGATCTATAAAAGTTGTAGAAAAAAGTATATGATTTTGAATAAATCAAAGTAATAATAAATATCTCCAAATTATGAGTCAGTAAGTTAGATTATGATCTCATATGTGTTTAAGGAAAATATGTTTGGTGCAAATAATATTGTGATTGTTCATTGATGTTTTACTTTATTACAAGAAAGAAAATTACAAGTAAACTAATTAATGGTTCATTTAATATATACTATAATATAAAACAAAGTTGCTTCCTGCTGTCTGTTTGTATGTATGCTTAGATCTTTATAATAACGCAACATAATATTTTGATGCGTTTTTTTAATAGACAGTGATTCAAGATGAAGGTTTTAGTATATAATTTGTCAAGTTTATGGATACATTTACTAGTGGAACCCGCAGCTTCGCTCACGCTAAATGTAGGGACGAGCCCTAGAGAGCGAGACAGTGTCGCTAGTGTAGTCTAAATGAAGAATTATTTAAATAATTCAAATAATTATTTGATTTTATATGTTATTTGCTGAAATTCTAAGACATCTTTTAAAGACTACACAAAAGAAACAGTTAAATTATGTAACAGTCTAAAATATTGTGTAATTATTTACTACAATATAACATCAGCTATCATACTTTATTTCATATGTTTTCAGGTTCTAATGATAGATGCTGATCTAGATTTATCAAAAATAACTGAAGAGTACAAAAAGAGTGAACACCAGATCCTTCGGAGAGCTGTGGATGTTATTATGCATTCACCAAACAAAATGAGCCCAAAGAAACCTGTCACTGGTACTCCAATTAAAATAGTACCACAAATAAAACTATAGATGCTAATTTTATTTCTTATTTATTAATTTTAGTATGCTTTTGTCTTAGAAATTATTGTGATTTAAAAATCGGCATATTTTTGGTAACTTAGTGTCAATGCACTAAAACCAATCATGGCTAATTTAGTTAAGAACCGACATTGTTTTGTATAATTTTTAGTATTTCACATGTATATTATCATTATAATGATGAATAAAATAAACTTTATAGTTAATATTGCTGAATAACTTGTGAGAAATAAGAAAGTAACAAGTTTAAATTTCTATTGCTTTTGTGAGTGAATATAAATCATATTATCTTGTATCAATAAAAAAGTATTTTTTGAAATCTCAAGAGTAGCGAGTATATGTTTTGTAAGAGACTTATTTTATTTGGTAAGTGATATGACAAATTTTAGTTTGGTTACGACTAAATATTAATTTTGACTTTGAATAATCTGTTACCTTTAAATTTATATATTAAGCCGAATTAAGAGATGGTGCTACATGACCCAAATATTGATAAAGAAACTACTACTTAATATATAATGAGGTACAAAGCACCTCAAAATCCATTATATGACTATTTTGATTCCATGTTTGTTTCATTTGAAATTACTAAAAGGGCAAATATATATTTATTGTAGCAACAAAAATTATATGTTAGCAAAATCAATGTATAATATAATTTATTATCTATAATATAGAAGATATTGATTTTTGAGTTTAGTTTTTAAAATAATAAATTATAAAATGCTTAATATTTTAAAATGGGTCTTGACAGACAGATAACAAAGTGATCCTATATGGGTTCCATTTTTCCTTTTGAGGTATGGAACCCTAAAAATGATAATTTTAGGGGTTTTCTGATATTCTAAATATGGTAAAGTCTAATTTCAAAGCCCTTGGTAAAGGCTTTACTTAAAGTAAGTAAAAATACCACAAACACATTATTTTTGCATTGTAATATTTCAAAATTTGTTTTCGTATCCTTTGGTCAGAAACGTGCACACGTGTCTTCTTCCATTCCACACAACATTTTGAAAATTAAAATTTATTTGAAAAATACTTATTAGGTATCTATCTATGATTTTTCAAACACATTGGTGTAGTAAATAGTTCTAACAAAGCACTGGAAGTCACTAAATAGGTCCCTTTTGCAGGCGGAAAGGTTTTTCAAGTGGGATGTGTTCATATTATGTAGGTCTGATATTGTTCTTTTCATCCATTACCTACTTCAGTCTTTAAATTGTATTTTCATGTATGCCAGTGACTTTTCGAACTCCATTTGCTTGTGAAGTTTGAGTTTACTTTTGACTTGTATTTATTTTGTTTATTTAATTATATTTTACTTAATATAATTTGCTTATACCAGTTTCAATAAGTATTACTTAGTGTTAATTATGACATGTGGTTTGATAAAATAACAATGTGAGAAATTGAGTTATACACTCAATCAATTGTATACATTTTTAATTTAGAAATTTTAGTTTTAATATTTAGTAAAGCATTTTTTCGCATAGACATATTTGGTATTTAAATGACCAAAACTTTAATGTCACCAATATTACTTTAAAATATTCCTGGATAAAGCATTTATGTTCTACAATAAGTCACAATTTAAAGATTATCTTATATGTATTTAATATATTTTTAAAACTTTACCTAAATAATTTTCATAATTATTAACAATTGAAAACATTGCCCTTATTGTATAACAATAGTAACAATAACTTACCTCTAAATTATTTGCAAATGGGATTTGAGTTAGGTTTTTGTGAATTAAATGTAATAAAAAATTGAATGTGAATTATTTTGTTTTTTTTATTATCCTGCGGTTTTAGGCAAAATTATAGAAAGGATTTTTTCTATCAATAACAATCAATGTGTTCTTTTTATCTCTACGATTATTTATCAGTTACAACAGTTTTTTGAATTATTTTTGTTTTATTTTATATTTTATATTATTTTGTAATTAATTCAAACTTAGAAATCTTCCAATAACAATTTTAAGAGAAAATTTGTTTCAGAAAATTAAGGGTATTCTAATTCTACACTTAAGGTTTTCTATATTTTTGGTTTCATATGATGGTAAAAAAATGTTATTAACTATATTTTTTTATTTGTAAGAAAGTTTTTAGACAAGCGTTTCAGTTTTAGTCATTCAACATTCGTTTCATAACTTAGGACAAAAAATTGACTAAACATTTTTCTAAGTGAAAATATAAATTATAATGCTCTGTATGAATATTAAAAAGTTACATATGTAAATTAATATTTACATCTCATTAGTCTATGAATACTCGTTTCTTTGTCACTACTCACTACTCACTATGAAAATGAAAAAAACTGAAAAAAATTATGTGTTGCTCTACTCTGATATCTTCTTACCTAAAACTTTTCCAAAACAATTCGATACCAAGAAAAAAGTTAAGAGGTGTCGCGTGTGGTAAAAACGAAAATTCTTTCACTGTCTGATCTTGGCTTATAAATTTGTTTATAAATAGTAATTATCACAAGGGTTTTATAACCGTCAACTGAAGATAAGTTTGTCTAGAGTACCACATGATATTTTCTTACAACATATTCGTCCTTAAATACTTATGATTGCCTCGTATTTATGAAGACATCATATTATTTGCTGCACGTAACTCATAATAATCCTGATTAAATACGTAGCCTCGTCAAAAGAGTGTATACCAATTACTTACTACAAATCAAGGGGCACGGTCGCTACAAGTACAAACATTCGTTGACAGTTACGATCGCCTATACCCCGAATTATAATTCAATTCCACATTTGACATTAGCTAATGTCATTTTGTGAAATAATGATACCACATATAATACTGTAGTGATGAACACAAAAATCGATAAACAATCGCGATTTATGTTTATGTAATCATAATATTAGTGTGCCAATCAAAGACTAAATTATTGATTTTTATTTGAATAAATACATAATTATTCGTAATAATTATTTATTAATTAGTAACCACTGCTTTATTTTATAAAAAGGTAATATTTTTGTTTTTTATATTAAAAACAAAACTTATAATAAAAGAGACTAGATGGATAGTTTTCTGTATTGGCAACCAGTGCGCGCTCGTGCAGCTATCGCCATTTTGTTTATCTTGTCATTCGGATTCATAGTTCACTATCCCAGTCTGACTCTGACTGCACGAATATTGTTTCATTGCGCATCGATATTTTGTTATTTTGTTGGGTTTTTGTTAAAGTTTTGTTACGTTGTGTTGGTTGTTACGTTTATAGTTTTTTGTGAACTTTGAGTGAATCTATTTGTTTTGGTTTTCCATCAAAATGGATCCTCAGCCAAGTACATCACAAAAAGACGTGGATGTTTTCTTGTCCCCAAGAAAATACGTCCGCGAATAGCTTTCACTGTTACGTCTCGTAATTAGCCATATAGGTAGTGAAGAAGGCTTCCTGGAAGAGGGGCTCATGATTTTTGAAGCAAAGAAAAATTGTGAAGATTACCATGATATATTTGAGGAAGGAATTCAAAAAATTACGGCTACCGAATGGTCTAAATGCGTATCCCATGTTGTCAAAGAAGAGGAAAAAATTAGTAGGCTAGATATGTTAATTGACAATATCACAGACACATTTATAATAAATGTTACAGAAAGTGTCAGCGATAGCGATAGCGATGACTGCGACGATTTATAAAATAAAATAAAATATTACCATAATACATTACAGCTATTTGTTTTATTTCTCATGTTCCTTCATGATCACATTTTTTTATTTATTCCACACATAATTATTAAAGAAAACTCTCAGATTCTTAATAAAATTAATCGTCATAACTAAATTATCCGTTCAGAAATATTTAATTTCCTGATTTACTTAGTTTCTATTAAAGTAGTAGTTGTTTAGATATACTACTATAAACGAGTGGAATCGATCCGGAAATATTCCATTTCCGTATCGAATAATTTCGCAACGTCACTATTTAGTACTTGTCATAACGTTGCAACACTGAAACTGTCAAATCTGGAATCGAATTAAAATTCCGAGTATAGTACTTCTCATGACGTGACACGACCTTTTTTAGGATTCTTGCTCCTATTATCATATATTACTATTATTTTTTACTTCAAAATTGAACAATGGGCTTAATGTAATCAACCTTTTAAAACGTACCATTGCAGGCACGATCCACCTTTTAATAAAATTCATCAACGATTAGGCCGTAGTCCACCACACCACCGGCTAAGTGCATTTTGGCGGACTTTCCATATAATTCCATTTTCCCTTACGATCCTTCACCGTAAGACAGACAGAGGAGGATATTAGAAATTATTCACATAACGAGATGAAAAGTGTGAGACTCGGGATTCAAACCCACTTCATTCGAGTTTTCATACAAATAGAACATTCATAATTTAAATACGAATAATAGAATGATTATTGCTTTCTTATATTATATCAAACGACGATGCTCTTACTTTATGACTAACAAATAGTTTTTGAAAAATTAACGAAAGTCATACGGTAATGAAATACAAAATATGATTAGAGATATCTTATTAGCGGCCTCGTTTCACCCGTTTTCCGTCCTCATCGTCATTATTATTTTTCACAAAACAAATCTACCGACAACACCGTGTATTTTCGACAAGCGTATATTTTCAGGTTTATATGCTATTCCAGATCTACGTCTATGCCAACTTTTATCCAGATCCGTTCAGTATTTCTGACGTAATTGGGAAACAAATATACATAGTACCCAAAGTAAGAATTAGAAAAGATTCATATTGTATTAATTTTTTCCTCAAAATTATAGAAATGCACAAAGTATAGCAACAGGCAACCCCAAACAGCTGTCAAAGTATGAACTTGTCATTCTCAGATGTTTACATGCCGATATTAATTATTATTTAGGTCAAAATTATAATTAAATTATTAGGAAATTTTATATTTAAAATTTACTTAGAATATTCTCGTATATATTAATGTTATAAGTTCACTGTTACAACGTTATTTGTGATGAGTTCTTGTTGTGGAAATGAATTAGTTTTTAATTCGGCATTAAGTGAAGTATTATCGAGTAATATAGCGCATATATCTAATTTATTGTGCTCCCAACACAATTTTACACTTGTTTCTATATTTTTAATTTTAATTAGTGTTATAATAATTGTGTTCACTCGTTGTATCGGTGCTAAATATTCATATTATCCTACGCCTATCAGAAAGTAAAAGTAATGAGAGTGTTTGCTTTACCTCGGTGAGCTCCTGTTAGAAAAGGTAAGGAACCTTTATTATCTTTTAATCCTTATAGACGATACTATATAAATTAAAAACGAATTATTTTTAAGATAATATAAATATGTTACATTACATGTAATATGGTAGCTAAAAAGACACATTGAACTTAAATGTTTTGGATAAATCACCAGCACAAGAAAATATCCTTTTTCATTTTGTTTTAGTAATTTATTAAAATATTCTCCTCAGGAGAAAATTTAGCACATACTACTCATAAAATTGTCACATTTCCTTAGAGCTTACTCCATCCCATGTCACATTTCATCTCATTAAACCTGCTCTATTTTTGTGAATTTTTTGACCTGTATCCAGTATAAAAAAGTGCCTTAAAATATATTTTTGTACAAATATTGTGATAATATTATATTTGTTGCAAAAAATGTTTTTAATATACTACCAGTAAAATAAAATTTTATGACACAGCCCTTCCAGATAGTTCATTTATGTATTAACTAGCCTTTCCCGCGGCTTCACGCGCATTCTTTAAGCTGGAAACAAAATAACTCTCATTTTTGCAAAATTTTTCATTGATGCTCCTCTCCTAATAATTAGGTCATAGCGTAATGTAATATAGAATATAACCTTCCTGGATAAATGGACTGTACAACAACAAGAGTTTTTCAATTTGGACCGGTTGTTCCTGAGATTAATGCATTCAACCAAACAAACTCTTCGGCTTTATAATTTTAAGTATAGATAGTAATATAGCCTATGTTTGCCTATATAGCCTTGTCGTTTATTTTGTTTTTATCAAAATCCCAATTTTTTAAAATCTCCTATACGAACATTTAGTCAATTACGAACCGGATAATTATAATTTTCAATGAACATATTGGGATATACGGAATATTACCTGGAAATTAATAAAATAATGCAATTGAGCAATGTGGCTAAGAAGTGATCTACTACACGTTATGGGTGAAGAAAAGTGGCATGGACTTTAGAGTGGTTAAATTTAGTAAAACAAATAGTTTTTTAAATATTGAATAATATTTATTTTATCCAACACTCAGAATTTAAGCTAATATTTTAGTTAAAAATTTAATGACCGTTATGAAGACTCTATAAGGTTAGTAACATGTTTTAATGTAATATTTACAAGTTATTCTTATTTTATTTAAGTAAATTACAATTTAAAACATATTTATTTTTAACTTACATTTCATTAGGTTAGTTAAATAATATTGTATACTATAGTTAACAGTATTTCATTGTGACAGTACAGTAATATAAAATATTGCATAATTTAACTATTTATCAGATTTAAGAAAATATTTAATGTTAAATCTTTAATTTTAGCATTGTAAGTAATTGTAATTATAGATAGTTAAAATTGTAAAATAAGATCTTAAATGTACCTTATAGGTACATAATATATAAATACTTATAGTCATGCAGCAACAAAATTGTAAGTGCAGTGCTCTTAAAAGTTAAATTAAATTATATTCGTTTAGAATTTAATGCTCATTATCATAATAATTAATAACATCATTGTAAAATATTAGTTAGCGCATTGTCTTTGAAAATTCCAGGTTGACCACACCCGTCATCCAAAATGTCCGACATAAAAAATCTTAAAAATAATCGTGGCAGTTATAAGGAAAGACTCACTTCGTTTGCAACCTATTTAGGTCTTCTAAAAGGTTCCGAGCTCACTCCTTGTCAGGCAATGGAGTTACAGTTACGTATTGATAAATTAGAAAATTTATATGACGAGTTTAACGAAATTTAATTGCTATGAGAATGTTTATGTGATAGTCTTGATGTTGAATCTACTGAAAGAACTACTGTAGAATCTCAATATTACAGCTTACTAGCTCAGGCAAAAATTATGCTAACTAACTTTTCTAAATGAGAAAAGGATGATGCAAAATATAGTCACAGTAGTTTGAAGCGTCAGATAGTGAAGTTACCTACCATTCCGTTGCCAAAATTCTCATGATCTTACGTTAACTGGCTAGATTTTCGTGATACGTTTATGAGACTCATTCATGACAATGATAGTGGCGATCATAACTTAAACTCAGTCCGCAGTTCTTAGCACTGAGTGTTAATGACAGAATGTTATATTTTGTTTTATATTATTATTTATTTTATTTTTATCTAAATACCAGTTTTTTAAAACCCCCTATACGAAGAGTATCGTGTATACTTTTTACGTGAACGCTATTAATTTGAAATTAAGAATAGACACTCCCTTATTATTTATATGTGTATAGATAAAGATTACTAGTGACATGTATTGATCCTTTATAATATTATAGCAAGCCAAGGAAGTGCTTATGAAATTTATAACATAAGAAATAATATAATAATCAATTCTAAATACATTCAGAAATAATTCATTAGTATTGGACTTATTTATATATAAACTATTAACTATAAAATGGACATAGTGTTGTTAGATAAGTAGATACAAACGAAAGTGAGAGGAGCTAGGTGCAAGTACTAGCTTAGCCTCAGCGCCCACGTTACCTCATTCCAATCTTTTCACTTTCTAGAGCAGAAAGCGTAAAGTATCGTCTTAGGCTTTATCAAGAATAGGACCTAAAGAGTATAAATAGCACAATTTATTGCGTAGTTCGAACTCTAATACATTCCTACATAATATAATAAAATATTAGATAGCCAAATATTAAAAGGTCGAAATTATAAGCGATTTAAATGTGTTACGCATTTTTAATATTTATTTTATTACGTTGAACTGTTGAAATATTACAATGGCATTATTTATAGAAATAACATGACCTGTAGCGAATTATAGATTACTTTTTGTCCGGTAAAGCTGCTTTGTAATCACATTTGTAATCAATCAAATACGTACGTATTTTTTGGATGGAAATAAAATTGTAGGTGTCTTATAAATGAAACTATCTTTTCGGATTTTGTCGCGGATTTATTATGATTATCTATTATGATGATGGGAGAGATCTCTCCCGTGACCATGATTGCTGTAAAGCATTCGAAACGTCGGGAACCAAAAATCATAATAAATCCGCGACATAATCCGAAAAGATAGTTTCATTTATAATGTCAAGTATTCGCGTAAACCTAAGAAAGTACTTGTAGGTGTCTGTGAAAACTATTAGTAATTAAACAACTCATTTTAAATTGTTTGTCTCTACGTCTGACTCTCTGTTTATCTAAAACAATCTGTGGCAAAGTCAGTTAAAATTACGATTTTACGAATCAGTCCGCGTCCGGAAAATTCTTAAAATTTTAATAAAAGATACCATTTTACAATCACCGCGTCACCATTGTTTTTATTTATCGATTTTAAAATCGTGCCTACGACGCATCCAAGAAAACTAGAGTGGCTAGGTAGTGGGACGCTATTCATTCAATATACTCGTACATAAATACTTCGTACAGAACTCGAACCCTAGACAGTTCATAGTTGTCGTATTGTTTCAATTAAAAGTATAATATAATTAAATTAGTTTGTCTGTCATACAGTCAACAAATTGAGACGTCTCTAATTACGTGTTATATTTGCTTTGCGACTAGCAATGCTAATCTGTAAACATAAGGTTAGCTTGTGATGTCATATGCGAAATTCGCTATTCCACATGATTTAATTCTAATAGTGTACTTGTAGTCACTGGACCCAACTATTTAAACGTGAAGCTAGCCGTTTTGAGTTTAATTTTCTCTCAGAGAAAACGAACATTTATTACGTCGTCTATAGCTTAATCTATACAGGCTATATTTAAAAAAAATCTCTGTCGAATCTGTGCATTAGGTACATATTTTTTGGGGATTTTGATAATATTTCGGATGATGATTGTTGGTTATCCAGGTCATGTAGGATATTTTTTAATTTTACAAAATTTAATTTAATAAGAAAACTCTTCTTGGATTATGGTTTTTCCTATGCTCACAACTGTATTACTTAACGTTTGTAAATATTTAATCCTTTACTAAATTATATTAAGTTTTGGTAGAAAAATATCTACGTATATAAGTCACTGATGAATGAAAAATAACTGAATTTGTTATAGAAACCTACAGATGTGTTTGGGACCAGAAGCAACACGAAGCATACCTGTCAGACATAATTACATTAGAAATACATTTTTAAAGCATATTTTAAATTATAATTTAAGTCAACGCCTTTTTTGCATCTATAGTCTATTTTTTCTTACTTGTCCTAAATGGTAAACAAACACTGCCTTGAACGAAAATCACTTATTTTCGGAAAATCCCGCATTTTAGACTTGATTTCATCGTTTATAACTATTTTAGAAACACACACACTATGAATTACACTTATAAAAGCTGTTTATTTATGATTTGAACACATTATTTTTGCTAAAATTGAAATTTTAACAGAACTAAATTCTATAGATAAAATATGAACAAAACATTTTGACGTTTCGATACGCTACTTTGTCTTTGAATCATAGAGATGTAACATGTAAAATTATTTGGCGAGAATGGAAACTGAACTTTTAAAAAAATAACAATATTTGTAAATTACAAAGTACGACATTTTTCTTCAAATTTTATTAGGTTTTAAAATAGGAGTGTCATCTGTAGAATATAGAAGATTTTTAATTGCTTTTAACCAACTTATACTGATTATTTATTTGTTATTGTAATTATTATTATTTCTTATCTTATTGCACTGTGTAATAAAATGGAGTGAGGGACTTCGCTCTCGGAGATCTTTCGATCGCTTATTTGCTTTTTTAGTTTAAAGTTTTAAAAATGACTTTATATTAAGACAAAAAGGAAAATAAAATTATTAAAATTATTATTAGTAAGGACGTGATATCCGAGTAATAAAATTATCAAATTAACTTGTCGTATTATTTCTACCCAATACTTTACGTTCACTGCATAAAAACCATTAAGTTCAGTCGTTGTCATTCATTCTTCATTGCAATCTCTATGAAATTATCTCTGGATACCTGTCCGCCATATTTGTTTACTACTTAAGACAAGTAAGAAAAAATAGACTGTAAATGGGTTCATCATTTATGTTTTGTATTGGGTAATAAATTTTCTATCAATTCGCACTACGTAATATTACATGGAAGGTATAAAAATATTCTTAGTGTATTATAAAATGATTAGATAATTTGGTTTTGATTTTACCATACTATTTTATTATCTAAAATATATTTTTAAGACTTTTTTGAGGCGTCTAAAACACGTTATGTCTAGGTTTTGGAAAGTTTAAGTAACTTTATATGAACCTATAACTAAAAAAAAAAACAAAAGTCCCCGACGAATTGAGAACCTCCTCCTTTTTTTGAAGTCGGTTAAAAATAGGCTGTCGTCGGTTTGTCCGTCTATTTGTTTGTACTAATTCTCACTTCATTCATGGATTGAAAGTCTCCTTGACATCCGATTGATTGAGTGTATGGAAATTTTACATGAAGTTGTTAAATAAAATACAGGTTATTAAATAAAAAGAGACACAATTAAGTAAAAAAAACATGTCTCCTGACACGAGCGATTTAATAAATTAATTCCTTCAATCAAACTTGATTTAAAGAATTTTGTTTGTGTCGTGATTTATTTTTTCACAATTAAATGATTATATGTACTTAATTATAGTACCTACTTATTTTTTTCATTTGTTTCATAGTTTTAATTGTAATTATTACCATGATTCCCACGATCTTTTGTTTTGACTTTTTTTTCTTTTAGACCTTTTGCTTTCACGCGACTCCATATAAAACTAGTTCTAGTTTATATACCACAAAGCTTATGAATGCTAACATTGAAATATTCGTGTTTTTAACTTTATTTATTGCGCTTTATATGTCTCTTAATGTTGAATTGATATTATTATTGTACAAAATGTTTGGTAAACATTATATTATCATTTATTTTTGTGAATTTTAATATAAAATGGTGTTTTTGGAAATACTATAGTAGATAAAGTTGATGTTTCCCCAAGAAGAACGAGTATTTTGTATAGCTAGAAATAACCAGTAACGAATAATTTTAACTAAATTAATATTTACTATATTTTATATATTTACATAAAGATTTGAGTACACAATTTTGTATTTCCTGTGAAGAATAAGGTTTGTAATTTGGCAAAAATTAAAAAAAATATATTTCTTTTTTTCCACACATAAGCACCTATTATATTACTTTCATATTATGCATTTAGTAAACAGCTTTTATTTGACGTCACAAACATACACTTTCATTATATTTATTTTTATGTATATTGTATTTACATTAAGTTTCCAGTTTGAATGTAACCATATTATATTAAATATATGCGTTGATATCTCATAGTAATAACGCTTCCAGAAGGCTGCTTCACATTAACTTTGCCATGTCCTCCCAAATTAGTTGACAAAAAACCACTTAGATCAATCAGAATCAATATGCCACAATACTTTTCCCGAAAGGACGGCATGATCAATTCGTCATTTACAATTTATTTAATGTCAATCTGTTTCAATTACATCTGTTTTCCTTGATGCATACAAATGTTTTTAATTAAGACGTCGAAAAACTTATCTACGAGTATTAGCATATTACTTTTATGAATAAATTATATTACGATAAGTGAATGTTAGTAATTTTTACTTTAATTCATACTAACGACTCATCCTCGCTTCGCCCGGGTTCATCCCTAGATTTTAGATTTTAGATTTTAAATGTATAAAAAACATGTCAAATTATGTATTAAAACGTTCCTTGAGATCCACTCTATCCATTAGGGAAAACAGCATGAAAATGAGTGTAGTCGTTTCTGAGTTTATCACGAACAGACAGACGAAAGCGACCGAGGACTTTGTTATAGGTAGTAGTAGTGATGATAATCGATGCTAAAGTTATCTCGTTACATATATTTTACCAAATAATAACTTTGATTACTATTTTTAACCGACTTCGAAAAAGGAGGAGGTTATTAACGTTGTTTCGCTGAGTTAAAATCATATTTTTTCATTCGCCAGTTCTTCTCAGGTCCGAGGATTCTTCTTTCCGAACTGATAGACTAGTAGACTCGTGATGTTCAGTAAATAATTGTGATAATTTAATGCTGAATAAAATATTTTGAATTTGAATGTAAAAAATAACATCATAAAAGTTAAAAATAAATAACAATTGTTGATACTATTTGCGGCATTGCGGCATGCGGCATTCCCTCGTTTCTCTAATACTAATAATAATTAACCTATGTATTTCTCTAAGTACATTTATCTATGTACAAAATTTTATTTAAAACAAACCAGCCGTTTCAACGTGAAAAAGTTACATTTATAATAGTTTTAGTATCTAAAAAAATTTAATTCAGCTAATTAATCCATTTATTTAATTAGCGAACTTAAAGTTAATTTGTTCTCATACAAAAAACGTAATAAGTGTGTAGTGTTTACTCGTCGTGGTTGTCGATACTCTTGTAGTAGTAGTATGACAGAAGTCATGAAGCGAAACAAAAGGCGGAAACCTTTATATCTGGTAATTTCGGTCCATAGCTCTCGTACTAGTTTTTTCCCGTGTACGTGATCGGTCAGTGAAGTGTACCGCAATTATTTTAGGATCCTAGGTATTTTACTGGTAGCATATATCATTAACGTAGTACATATAATGAATCGATTGAGTGTTGATATAGTATAATATTCTTTATTGCACTTAAAAGTTCAAGCAGAAAAATACAAAAACAAAAAACTTAGTAGACAAAAGTGGACTTATTCCTATAAGAGATCTTTTCCAGTCAGTCTTCCAGTCTTCTTGTGGATGTGGAAGAAGATGTCAGCAGGCGGTATAATGCATTATTATTTCTAGAAATAATAATAATTACTTCTACGTGACACTGGCGAAGTAATCTGTGCTCAACTGGCACGCTTTGAAGCCATTAACAAGAGAATTGAATTGAATAATAATTACATACAAATTATAATATTACATATAATAATATATCATACTGTACATATATACTGCATATTTAAAATAAAAATATTAAATATAAGATATAATATCACGCGGCAAAAACTATTTATTTGATCTTTATTTCTTAACCGCCTACAAAAGTAGGTTATTGTAATAATAATAAGTTGCAATGCAAATTGTATTTTCTGATTTTATATATCGCTATCTTTATACTAATAAATGATGGTACTTGTTTTTGTTCGTTCTAACTGCAAAAACTACAAAACGGATAGATATGGGACTTATTTCATAGAATGGTGCGTGTTTCGCTTAAGGTTTCAGTTTATCTATACTAATATTATAAAGCGCTAATCTGAGGAACTACTTACTGGTCCGAATTGAAAAATTCTTTTTGTGATAGATAGTCCGTTTATCGAGGAAAGCTATAGGCTATATTACATCACGCTACGACCAATAGCAGCGGAGCATCAATGAAAAATGTTGCAAAAACGGGAGAAACATATTTCTTTTGATTTTCAGCCCGAAACATATTTCAGAAACATATTTCTTTTGATTTTCAGGGAAGCGTTAGTATAAAATATAAGGAGTAGGTTTCCGGTCTTAAAAAACGCGGGCGGAGCCGCGCGTAATGCTAGTGATTTATATTTGAGGGAATAATATTGTTCCGTAAAATATGCGTATATAATAATTTCAAGCATTTACCTCCAGTTTAACTATAAGAAAATTATTACTTATCTTAATATCTTAGATTAATACTAATCTGATCAATTGACAAATAAAACTCAAAAAATATTTATATATATTAGAAATGGAGATACCTATACCCCTCAGAAGTAGAAATATGTCTAATACGATTGAATTTCAGAACTTCACTTGTTTTCGTAGACCGCTTTAAGCGTAATGCCCCAAATATTATTTGAACACCACTATTAATACCTCGTATATTGCGGTTTACAGAACAAACTTTAGACCCAAATTTTATTTCTGATTTATATTTGTGATAAATTAAAGTCTGAATAAGGACAAAAGGAAAAACGTCATAACTAAATTATAAATATTTACGCCATTCGACTTTGGAACCCAAAAAACAAAACCATCTTTTTATACCTGAAAGCTAATACTGTCCTATTTACAAGATAATATGCTGATGAGCCTATACTGTTTTATATTCAACATAAATATTAACAGTGCACACCACGTCATTGCTTAATATTTGAATCGCAGAAATGGAAACACGTTTTGAATTTCATGTGCCCTTTAAAATTCATTGTATACTAAGAAATTGTAACATGTTTGAATTCGTTACGAAAAACAGGGCATATATCGCCTATTTCGAACTGTATTGTATACTCGAGCTATTTTTTAAATGATACCTGAAAATCATTTTTTTCACAGTTTCCGTTTTAGAAAATGGAGTTTTTAAAATGGTAGATATTATCATAAGAATATATATTATAATGGTTTCTTTCGCTTGCAAAGACCTTTTTACTTGAGCGAAACAAATATAGTACAAGTAGGCTTTAAAAATATAACTTATAAGTAATGCATAAAGTATGAAACACGTGTATTCTATTTATTTGAAGTTGTTTGCAATTCATGTAGTGCAAAAAGTTATATTCGTTTAAACTCTAAGCTGTATATATATATTATATATACATATATGAACTGTAAATATTAGTGTTACATAATTGTGTCTTCTGTCCGTGACACCCTTTCTAATAAAGAAACCACCATATTTTTAAAGTAGGATAAAAATGGTTTTCGTCGTCTGATGTTGATATATCCCTAATGTGAATTCAATATGTTAAGCTTAGAATAAATTTATCTGTATTGAATTTCAAAATCGACATGTTAAGTTCAAGGAGACTGAGGTACTTTGTAACAAATGGAAAATCACCAGTTCTTATTATACCGTTAAAAGATTATATGAATGTTTTTTCACTGTTTAGAATTTAGTTATCGTTTTCATATGTATGTACTTTTTTCGTTGAATTTACCTTTTTCACCTACCATCATTGTATATACATGACTCAATGATTTTTTATGATGTTTGGCTCAATTTGTAGTTACTCTACTTACTGTAACAGCGGTCGCGGGTTTGAATGCTTGACACCACTCATGAGTGATTATAATAATTATCTTATAAAGTTATATTATGCGTAATGTATCTTATATCTACCTACAACAAAGGTGACTAAATGGGACTAGAAAATGGTGCTATGTGGTATTGCTCCAACATATTTATTTATGTATGCTATTATAAAAAAATACAGCTCTGTTATTTATATAAATAGATTTACAATTCATTGATACCGACCATATCCAATGTAGGTGGTTTCTTTCGTCTTTTTATTTTGTAACGCAATCAGTCCCACGGTAAACAAAAACTGCAGCTCGAAGCGAGTCTTTGACCACATTCGCTATGTAATGCCGAGTGAAGCAAAAAGTAGTATACAGCTCTACATAACTCGTCTAATACGCTGGTTAGGTGGCAATAACTCTGCCTTGCTACTGCCGTAAATACATCCAAGTCCTTTTATATCCGACGACGGTTAAACACCCACCTGCTACATGTAATTCGCACTTTTTTGTCAGTATATGTATTATTGTTCGCACATAACGTGACTCTTACAAACGTAAAGTCGTTTAAATATTTGTTTTTTCCATATTGAAAAAGTAGTTATTTCTAAAAAAAATATTATTTTATTTCCAAAAGTGTAGAGAAAGGCAATGGTGGACTAGTGGCAACTAGCTTAGGAAACCGAGTGAAGCCGGTTCATATCGCCGATCTCGCACCTCAGATATTTTCATGTGCGTATTATTTCCAACTGCCTCGATTCGAGGGATTCCAGGGTCGGGCCAAGTTTAGTTATTAAGTGTTTCTGTTTAGTAAGCCTCAGAAACCGCCCTGAGTTTAGAAGTTGGCGGTGTGTCACCCCCGTGCCTCGGAGAGCATGTGAAGCCGTCGGTCCTGCGCCTTAGCTCTCACTGGTCGTCTCGAACAGTCGTCCCACCGGACTATGAGAGTGATAGGAATAGAGAGTGCACTTGTGTCTGCGCGTACACTTGTGCAATATAATATCTCCTGCGCAGTTGGCCAGTCTCAATGAGATTGGCCTTACTTAACACGATTACCACTGGTCTTACGTCGAAGGAAAAACATCATGGTGAAACCTGCATATCTAAAAGAACTTAGAAAGTTTTCAGATAGGCTATAATTTTTAAAGTTATAGTAACATATAATTGAGCTTCGCGTGAAAAGCTGTCGGAAAACGCTAGTTATTCAAGTGTTTGGATCAATAGATGTTTAGTCGTGTAATGTAAAATTGTTTTAAAACTTATTTAGAAACGATTACTGCGTCCGTTAATAAAATTCTAAAATGGTTGTAGTATCACTGATGATGAGTTCATTGTGATTTTTTGCACACTCCCCATTTGTCTGTCTATGGAATTTGTTCTATGGAAATTCTACTTATCCCTCTAGGGAGAGATCGTGTGGGAATATATGCTTTTAAAACTACGCTCTTCTCTACTAGGCTACTGGGTAGGTCTAGGCTCTACCGTGTTTGATGTCGACAAGAAAATAGAGTTTTATTTCGTTTTAATGAATATTTCTTATCACTATTTATTTATCACGTATTCTCTATATCTTTTCCAAGCAAATCACATAGCTTACTTAATTTTTAGAAGATTTTTAATAACCCATTGAAGGTTTTTAAGGAATAGACAGATAAATTTATCCGGAAAAATGGAAAATTCGCAAAAACTAGAGTTAGGCAATGTCTGTTACGACAGCTTCACTAACTTTATAAAACAAAGTCCTCCGCCGCGTATGTCTGTCTGTCTATCTGTTCGCGATATACTCAAAAACTACTGCACCGTTTTTCATGCTGTTTTAACCACTGGATAGAGTGGTTCTCGAGGAAGGAAAACTTGTCAAATTATACTAAAACTATAAATAAACTAAAAAGTTTATTTGTAGTTTTAGTATAATTTGACAAGTTTTTGGATACATACCTGCGGCTTTGCACGCGCTAAATCTAGGGACAAGGCCGATCGAAGCGAGGGCGAGTGGCTAGTAATTTATAAAAACTAAAATCGTATTTAAAGTTAAGCGAGAATACAACATAAGGTCCTAATATCAAATTGATATAAGAAACGTGTCCTAATACTTCAATTATACCCTATATTTGGTTCGACGTTTTGGCAGATTTACGTCTACCGTGGTCACGAGCGAAACCTGCGGCGATGTGTCCTATTTAAAGACTTCAAATTTGTAGTAACAACATTGATATCAATACATTATTTGAATATAATAATTTCTTTTGTTTATTACCATTGAAATATATGCTAATGCATGGTATTTAAAAAACATATCGTTAATCGTAGATATGTTTTTTAAATACCAAGCTAGGCGAAATTAAATATGTTACAGTTAACTAGCTATATATTTTTAACTAGCGACCTATTCGTTCGTGTGCGTCTCTATGTACAATTTCGTGTTTTGGACCCGAACTCTTATTCTTTTTATAAAATAAAAATAAGTCTTATATATAAATAGTCGTAAGTTACCAGTGACAGTTTCGTTTAAATAGACCAAGTTGCTGAAATGAACCGAAACAAACAGATAGACAAAAAACTTAAAAGTTTATATAATTTCAAAATTTTAGTAAAAAAGCTGTTGTTTTGACATTACAACATTTATTTATTTATATACATAAGCAATCTTATTCTCTTTCTCCATTTTATCTTAGGTTATAAGAAACCTTAAAATTAGCCTGTAAAAATTAGATTTTTACAGGCTAATTTTAATTTTACTAATATTATTGTCATACTCTATTTGATAGAGTCCACAAATAATAATTCATTAATCAACGTAATCAATTATCGCCTTTAAAATGTCATGGGAGTCAGGTCCCCATAAAGTAAGTTAAAATGATTTTTACAGCAGATTTAAAGCAGGCTTTTAAAGTTTAATGCTACAAAGTTTCACTTTAATCCCTACTAAATTTTACATATTATATGTCGTTATTTTATTACTACCTAACTTTTGTTTACGGCCTTTGGTTATTGCATTCCAGCTTGTTTCGCCAGCCAAAATTGATTTTTGACTAATAAGTATAAACTAGCTACTCACCCTCGCTTTACTCGGGTTCGTTCTTAGCTAGATATTTTTTAAAGGTTAGTGATTTCCATACAAAATAAATAGTTCGGAACGTCTCGTTTTTATAGCCGATTTTTTGGGCTTTTTCCAAATTTGATACACACCCAACAAAACAAAGTCCAGTATTTTTTGGAAAATCTAATTGAAACAATCGTAGTAATTATTATTATATACAGAGGAAATATCTATAGTTAATAGAATTTTTGTGTGTCTGTCTGGGAACGCATTTTGAGTTTACCAATGGACAGATGTTGACAAAATCCATATAACATTTTACTGTGGGAAAGGATAAAATATCTCTCGTCATAATGACGAATCCGAGCAGAGCAATGGTGAGTCTAGTTTTATGAACAGATAGAGTACGTGAAGGAATTAAAACCCGACTAATAAGTAGTAGATGTAAGTATTTAATGCGCAGTATTCTGTATGCCATATGCGTAATCGAATCCAATATTAGCTATTATGTGTTTAAGGACAACATGTTTAAAAGTAGGTTGGGCAGGTGGCAATTATTTTATGTCGTTAAAAGCAACATTTTCTTTCTAAAATGCGACGTTACAATATTTTACACTTTGAAATTTTGCAAGCCTTTCTTTCGGATGATCTAAAAAGTTGATTTTTTAGGTAAACCGGATTGGCAGGTATAAGGAAAATTGGTCGTGAATAAACATTGCACAAAAAATGAACAAGTTTTTGCATACAGCCACATAATATAATTCGATTCTGTTATTTCCTAATGAGGATATAATAGCGCAACGTTAGATTTAGATTTAAACAATTGCATTTAGTTTGTGCTCCTTAATAATTTTGCTATTACGCTGCTTTATTGATGAGACAAGTGTCTTACTATCTCAAAAGTTTAACTTTTTGTATCTATTATAAAAGGTAAACCGTAGATCTCGATTTATGTATCGTTAATGACGTAAGTGAGCGGTGTGATCCGGCCAGGCTTTTGCCGGGCCCCCCTCCAACTATTTGTTTACAAGAGTCAACGCCGCACGCCGGCACTTCGCTCTGACTAGCACGCGAGTACGCACAAACCGTGTGATAGTACCGGACTAAGTGATTACCAGTGCTTAGACGAGGGAAACACCAATTTACCTAAATACCAAAAATATAACGCATGCGACGTGCAAGTTAAGTGCGCTAGGATCAAATTCAATTGATCGTAAGTTTTCATTTTTTTTAGTAACCTTAGTTTCAAATCTTTGCTTTCAGTTTGATTTAAAAAAATCCTGGCAGTAGATATTGATTTGAAAACTACTACTATTTGGTGTCTACAAATACTTTTCTTTTATATTTTCCTTTTGGCAATGTTTGTTGATGTTGTTCTTCTTCACTTGTGATCTAACTAGTAGTAATTTCATATATGGAAATAAACATTTTCATTTTGCTGTCGCTTCTTTTCTTACTAAGCAGCGCCGTTTTTAAATAAAATTTTCTATATAATGCACTTTCAATGCACTTTTATAAATTTTATTAATGCTAAATAGTCTTTGATGACATTCCGATGAATTAAACACCAGTTTATACGTGAAGGTCGTAATTTTTATATCACTTGCGTTCCATTTCGAAACTGAACCGGTTGGGATGTTTAAAGTTTCTGTAATAAAATTACCATATCAGTAGCAGGGATCGACGTGTATACGTAAATTTGGGGAGAAGGTACGCGGCGAGGAGCAATGCCTTAAAGTCAAATAATTATTATCGGTATCATTATTTATTCAGCATTGCATTTTGATTACATTCGCTGATTTCGCTGTCATGTCAACAGATAAGAGATAAGTGTAACTGAAAATATAACATTTACTGCTACTTATGTAGGTCGTTGATCACTTGGATGTCTACATCACAGTTATCGAGAGTATAATATTTTGATTGATATTTCATTTGTTTTTATTATTTAATCGTTCTTTCAGTTTATGCTTTATTTAGGATACGTTGATAATGAACAATTAGCAATTTTATTGAAACGAAATATTTTAGATATTGTAGCATCAGTCTTCAATCGTTCGTTTTATGTACTTTAAATAACTGTTAAAGTGTACAAAGCAATGGGAAGGATTGAGCATACTCGACATTTTGGCTGGCGCGACCGTCTCGAGCCTATTTCTGTTTATAAAAACTTCAGTCGTATGCTATGCATTGCAGCACGTCGGGAATAACAAAAAAACATTCATGTGTGGTCTTTTTCATATGTAAATTAATGACTGATATAGGGATAAAAATAATTTAAACGGTTTCCACTTTATATTTTATATGAATTCATGATATTTTATATTTTATTGTTGGTATAACATAGGTTTATTACCCATTTGACTACATTTCACTACTATTTGCTTTAAATACTAATATTATAGCATGCTATTCGTAGGCAAATGATTTAGGTTTAAGAGTTATGGTCTGATTACCATTGCAATTATTACATTATGAGCGCTTTTATTACTAACAAGAAAATTAATGTTTCACTTTCTCTAAATATGTACGTATATACGCCGTTCCCGAGTCTGCCCTTTTCCTTGACCTCCAGACGCTCGACCTTCTTGCCTCCTGGATTTAGTCATACTATTATTTGCACTTGTAATAAAAGTTGCAAAAAAGCGACTGTTAAAAATTTACATTCTTTACTCTTGTCTTGTCGTAAACTAATTTAAAATAAATATTTGTTTTCTGTCTCAGGCTTAAGTAAAGATGGAATGCATGTCTTGATATGCTATATAATATAGATGGTATACCTGAAAATTATGCCTGTAGGTACAGCTAAGCTATATGAACTCGAGAACTCGCGGTAAAAGCTTTACAGGAAACTGTACGTAGCAATATCCATGTTTTGTTCCCTTCCTCTTATAATTTCCCACTACTGGATTCGGGCCTCCCTTCAGTGCGAAGAGGATCAGGCCATAGTCCACAATACTAGTGCGGGATGACGTACTTTACATTCGAAAACGTTTTCTTCGTCAACGATCATCATGGTGGAAATGGCACATGAAAATATCAGAGGTGTAATCCAAGATTAAACCCGCTTCAGCAGTTTCCCATTCGACCAAGTTACCACTCCAATCATCAATATTGTTGGCATATTATTCGGACGATTAAATTGCATAGATTCAAATTAATTTGTCTGGCTACAGCGTCTCCGTCATAAATTTAATTCAATACATTTTTTATAATAATCGGTTTGTTCTGCTGACACAGTTTCACAACAGAGTCTATTAATTTATTACTTGTAACATTTTCCTTACGAAGACAATCTCATTTGATTTCTATCGAGCTGGTCTCCAAGTCTGCATCTCTCTCTTTAAAATACGATTACAAATAAAAAATAATGAATGTTGAACAAGTTTAAAGTTATCGTGCATATAAAGTAACCGAACTCTTTGCGGTTCGTATCTCCACAGATAACTCCCACGGCTGTCTTATCGGATATTGACCGCTGTTCACACGCGACATATAAAACTAACAAAGTTAAAATTATATAACTTTTTTTTATTAGATTTTTGCATCCGCGATCGATACCATGCTATAATCGGTCAAGTATGAAATCGTGTTTCGGGGTTACATGAAAATTCAAATTGTGATAGTATTTAAGTTAAAACGAATGATCATTTGGTATCTTAATGACTTACAATGACTACGGCAATGTATTAGGAGGAAGACGTGGATTTTTTTATTCTTAATTTTTTTTTAATTTTAGACGTGGATTCTGGAGAAAGTTAAAATTAATTCTAGTTCTATCGTAAGCTAATTTGATGCTCATCACATAATTGATAGCCCCCACCCGGATTTGAATACGCGACCGCTGGCACAGCAAGTACTAATCAAAAAACGTGACCAAAACTATCCTTCAGTTTTCTAGCATCCGCCGCAGCTAATATATAATCATGTCTTACAATGTTGTTTCTAATTTTAAAGTCTATAGTAATTTTGTACGCAGTGTTTATAATAATTATTTTATGAACATTTATTTTAATTTATCTAAGTGTTACATAATTGCAGTGTCGTTTATAAAAATGTTACATACCTACGTAAAAGATATTTAAAAAATACAAAAAAAAGTGGTATGGTATGTAGTATTTAATCAGGTTTTTAATTTTTGGAATCTGACTAAACTATAACTATGTGATTTTTGTCTCCTTTATACTTATCGTTTCGGAGATATAATGCTGAAAAAAACGGACAAACAGACAGACAGACAGAAATTTCAAAACTTGAGTTTTTCTTATAAATATCGTACATTATCCTACATGCATTATGTAAAATAAGATGAATATGTATTACCAAAAAATGAAAAAAAATTAACTGTCTTTTTTCATTGTATATTATATAATAATTTTAAAATCATGATTTTTAATGCTATTGACTACAAAATATTGACTTCGAGGTGTTTAACGACTAAGTTTACATAATATGTGCTCCTAGTTGGTAATTAACAAATCAGTAACGTTTAACTTTGCCTCCGACTAAAAACTATATTTGTGTTATCTTGCTAACGAAGCGAGGTTATTGTTCTTTTTAACCGACTCCTAAAAAAGAAGACTTCATATAAGTGTTTTTTTGTGTGTAAGTTGTACACTATGCGAAACCTTATTGTTATTAAATTTTTGTATCTAAGGTATAGAGTATATTTGATTTTTTAGAACTTTAAAAATCAAATTCAGAGGAGATATTTTTTAAGGTCCTTGTATATATTTTTCAAAAATTCATTAATAATATTGTATTGTACATATGAAAGTTATCATTTTTTAGCTTAGTAACTTTGTTGACTTCTGGTTCGAGGTTTCGATGAAAGTAATTAGAGAGGTTTCGCTTTCGTCCGACCAGTTCTCGCGACTTCTTGTTTTGACATAAATTTTCCTATTAACGTTGTTACTATAGAAACAGTTGCTACTACTATATTTTATTGCTAGCAAATCTGGTCCACTTCGCTGGGCGTAAGTTAATTATATAATAAAACAAAAGTAGCCTAAGTTACTCCTTATAACATTACCTATCCGCGAGTGAAAGTCCCGTCAAAATCGGTCCAGCCGTTTGAGAGATTACCCGGAACAAAGAGACAGACGGACAAAAATTTTACAAATATATATACTTTCACATGCACTTAGTGAAAAGCTATAAATTTGAAATTAAAAACAGTACTTAAATTTTATTTATACGTATACGCCTACTGATCACCTATGTAGGTTTGTCCAAGAAAAGAAAAGATTTTTTTTAATTTAAAAAGGCTAATTTACATAAATATAATAGGTATATATAATAAATACATTTATACCTTAAACATGTATGTTGAATGAATATTAAATTTAAAATAAAATTTATCCGCAATAGAATTTTACTACCAAGAACTGGCATATTCAGGTCAAAAATGACAAATTACAGGAAAACCTGACATTTGTATTCTTTTTAATATTTTTTATGCGAGCTTAAAGGATAATGTTATTGTCCCCTGCGTCGAACTTAACCCCAATGTCGATAAAGCAACGCTATAAACTTCATTTATTAGGGGTTTACATGGGCTTAGTATTACTTTTTGTACATAATAATGAACTAACGACTCACCATCACTTTGCTCGGGTTCAGGTCTAGGTACGTTTTAACTTTTTTAGCAGAACTCTAATTGTTTTTCTAAAATAAAATTATCTTAAGGTAATCCTTATAACATTAGCTATCTGCCAGTGAAAGTCCCGTCAAAATCGGTTTGTTCGTTTCAAAATTTACAACAGGAACAAGATACAAGGAACAAACAGACAAACACAATTTTTTTTTGTAAAAGTACCGTATTTTTTCATGCGCATTCGGTAAAAGGCTATTAATTTGAATTTTGCTTATCATTATGTCTGTTAATGTAACCTATTCAAGACTACATTTCAAATTTAATTTCTTATCTAAACCTAAAATAAAAAGTGAAATTTGAGATATTTTTCTACCGCATTACACTCGCTTGGTTTGATTAATAGACTTCACTGGTTGCCAGCCCTATGTTATAGTATCAAGTTGATACAGGTTGGTCGGTAAAGCGTCAACATCTCAGTAAAGGTAGTTTACATACGTTAAATGGTGCAGAATTTTTACGAGCGAAAATGCATGTTAAATATAACGGCGCCTTTAATATAATGAGATATATTCGGATTTTATTTATTTTATGCAGTCGTTATATAGAATTGTCTTAGTGACACGTTCTTATTATATCGGTATAAAAATCTTTGATATACTGTAATTTTAATGATATATAGGCAGTGGTAGTCCAGTGGTAGTCCAGTCCCCCTCGTATTGTAGGGAGGCCCGTGTTCAGCAGTGGGACATTAAACAGGGCTGAATGATCATCATTATGATTTGTATAATATTTTCTTAGGTTTACGCGAATATTTGACATTATAAATCAAGCTATTTTTTCGGATTTTGTCGCGGATTAATTAAAATTTTTGGTTTTTACCAAAAATCCAAATAAATCCGCGATAAAATCCGAAAAGATAGTTTCATTTATAATGATTTGTATATAAAACGATTAACTAAAATTCATTAAAGTTAGTCAAACCTCACTTGTAAGTAATATATAAATAGAAAATGTATTTAGATACAATACCTAACTTTTGCTGACGCGACAGTTAACCTCATTTTGTTTATTTTATCTCGGAAATGTATAAGCCGTAACATATATAATGAACATTTTATCGATCGTTATTTTGTTTGTCAATGGGTGCGTTTTCCTTGTCTTCTATACATACTCGTAATAATATCCTGATTTGAATCTGTATATTTAACGTTTCGTTGAAAAATCTTAGTCTGTTTGTCTGAGAAAGCATCATGATAAAACCACCGAACAGATTGTGATGAAATTTAACATAATAATAGCGAATTATCTGGGTCAACTTAGAGGATACTTTTTACTACGAGAAAATATCACATCTCTAGGACATCCATACTTTACTGGATTAATAAAAAGTAGGTTCCAGGGAGGAACCTGATCAGAGTAAGGGTATTTTATGTTCACTCTACCTAGCTAGTAGAGTGAACATAAAAACCAAATTATTTTCAACATCGACTCGCCTTCGCTTCGTTCGGGCTCGTCCCTAAATTTGGCGCTAGCGAAGCCGCGGGTTCGCTAGTAAATGTATACAAAAAATTGACAAATTATGTACCTACTAAAACCTTTCTCTATAACCACTCTTTCCATTGGTGAAAACAGCATGAAAATCAATGCAGTAGTTTTTGAGTTCATGGCGAACAGACAGATAGACCTATAGCCTATAATATTCAGCGATACCCGTTGACAACAATCTTGCAGTGTGCTTTGACGGTTACGACTCTACATTGTTTCTGTATAGATTACAAAATTGTTACATTAAATACGGCACTAAAAGTATATGAGTATATTAATTATATTTTATTTCCGCAAATATTTCTATTTTGAAAGTAAAAGTTCACTTTCGGCATCTCAAATGAATGAAAGTAAACCGTTTTACTAGTTTGTATTAGTTTCGCTCTCGGTTGCTTTGACTAGTTCCTCTCAGAGTTGCCTCTGGACTTGAAATTGTTGTAAGTTGTTTATACTTGACGACTGTTTTTCCTCTTACTTCAGATGTCTGACGCAGGTATTTAACGTAGAGTTTCAGTTCTATTCCCACTCGATGCAATATTTTTAAATGTATAATATACGATATTTTAACTTAATATTGAGGTAAAACTTTGTTTTTAATACTTTACTAATTTATAAATGTTAGCTCGTAGTCCCTAATATATAGGTGCATGATAGGAATTTGCTTAAATGGTTTAGGACAACAAGAAAATATTAAAATATTGTTTTTAAGACTTATAATTTTTGTCACCAAAATTTAGAATGCTTTGGTCGCATACATAGATAGAAGCCTTATGTTAAATCCTAAAATCCGTTTAAATAAAAATTGACAACTTAAAAATTTTTGCATAAATCTGAGAAAGTATTTGGTACATGTTGGTATTTTAGTTTGTTCATGTAATTATTGTGTTTTCTCTCTTGTTTATATAGTTGTAAGATAGCCTTATCGCATGTGAATTGACAGATCCACTAATGATTCGATAAAAACCAGTTAAGCAGGGTGTTTGAATAGTATAAGGCACCTTTAAAAAGCAAGGGAAAAGCTGAAATCAGTAGCATTCATTCAATGAGAACGATACTTTTCGACCTACAAAAATGTACCTACATATTTATACATGAATCGGTTTAAACACATTTGTATTTGCGAAATAAACTTCGCGAAATTGTTGTTTATGGGAGAAAGTTCGTACGGTTAGTGAATACTTATTCGAGTCCAAGTAAAGTATTTATTTAAAGGTATTTTTAGTTAACAGAGTACTCAAGTCGGTTAATGTTGTTGAGTTTCTATATGCTTATGCTGATTGGTTTGAGTTGTTTGTCATATTAATTTGTTTATTTTTATCTTCGTGTATAGCTTCTTATCAATCAGTGTCAGCGGCTTTTATACTGCACTTAGTAATCTTCAATCATTTCCAGTTGTCTCGATTTTAAATAAAATTAATTTTGCAAAGTATCTTTTATAATTGGTTTAACTACAATGTTGTAAATATTAAGCTTTAGAAGCTTTTGTCACATCGTGTAACTTTAACGTAAAGTAATTTTGTGAAACTTAGTATTATGAGAAAGATCCATTAAGAAGTTGAGTTTAAAATAAAAATTCAAAAAAAATCTTGATGTTTTAGAATCTTTTATATATAACACTAGCCGTTTCCCGCCCGCTTCGCTGGGCGAATTGAAAAAGGAAATAAATTACATTTTATGTTTCATTTTTATTTTTTTTCCATATTTTTATTATTCTCCTTTTTTTTATTTTTGTATGAACATAAATAGGCCCCGCGGATAGAACTGTAAGCATCGATATTGTTTAGACTTACACAAATTCCAAATTCCATCGATTTAGCCTGTATCTTCCATCCAGGTGATTTTTCTCACTAATATTCATTGTAACTTTCAATGTGCAATCATTTAAGTTAAAGTTAAAGTCGTTAAAATCGTTTAAGTTAAAGTCATTGCAAGTCTCATATGTGAAGTTAAAATCTGTCTGGGTTCAAGTACGACGAATTTTCTGTTAACTAAAATTTTCTCCGTGACATCAATTTTTTATAGAAAATTAATTGTTCATGTTTTTTATGAATTCTATTGTAATAAGTAACTAAATTTCTTTTCCACATCTCAAGTGCTTAGAAAATGCATTCATTATAATCTGTTACATTTCCGCGATCCCGCAATAAAAGAATTCGTCGGATATGTAGTCTGCAAAAGTAAAATGAATGTAAAATTCTTAGTCCGTTGATTGGATAGCTACATGTAAAGTTAAGTTTTGGAAACCTCTCAATGACTTTTTCTCCGCTGCCAAAAAGACGATTGTTGTAAGGAAATACACAAATATCGCTACATACACGAAGATCCCCACCAAATTTGGAGTCTGTAGAAGTTACAGGTTGGAAATTAAAATTTTAGATTTTAAAACCCACCCCCGCAATTCCTGTCGGAAGTAGACTATATTGAAATCCATTTTGAGATGATCTTTATGTGAATAATAAAAGATTCCTACCATATTTAGAATTTTTAGAAGCTATATTTCGAAATTGAAATTTTTTATTGTTAACACCCACCCCCGCGAACCTTATTGGAGGTGATTCATTGTAAAATCCGCTCTAAGATCATTTTATATTACATATAGAACACTCTCACTAAATTTGAAGTCTAAAGGACTATCGCTTCGAAATTAAAAATTTTCATTGTTAACGCCCCCGCAATCTTCTTTGGGGTGGGATTTGTTCATAAATCATTTTTACATCACTTATAGAATATTCATACAAAATTTGGAGCTTGTAGGAGCTTTAGCTGGAAAATTAAAAACATTAATTGTTAATACCCACCCCCGCAACCCCCTGCGGGGTGAGCTATCGTAAAATTCGTTCATAGCCTATTTCTACACCTCTTACAGAAGATTCCTACCAAATTTGAAGTCTATAGGAGCTATAGTTTAAAAACAGGAATTGTTCATTGTTAACGCCCCCGCAATCTCCTTTGGGGGATGGATTTCTTAAAATTTATTCATAGCTGACCTCTACATAGCAAAACCGTACCGTGAGTAGATTCTTAGCTGAATGTAAAAAACCATAATCCGTTTAATATACTCTGTTGAAATCCATGAAAACAAAAGAATCAAGAGAAAATGCTTATCTTTTGTTTTTATTAGCGGGATAAATGTTCATAAAAGTAAAACAGCAATAAAAAAATGAAGGAATGTTGGAATTCAAAAAATAGATAGCCATAAACCATCTAGGAAAAATTTCGCATCGAATGGTGGTGGTTTCATGTCGATACGATCAGTGGTTTAGGCGTGATTGAGCCTCAAACGAAGACCATTTTCATTATATATATATAGATTATTTATTAATATAAAGAACTTAGTATTGTTCAATAAAAATGTATACTAGTAAGTAGTAATCTTAATACAGGTACAGATTTGTATATGAGTGGGTTGCTACGGCTTCATAGGCCTTAAACATTGAGAACACTACAGTAACTAAAACTTATTGAAAGAGAAATTGGTGTCATCACCAAAATTGTAGTCAAAGTAAAAGTGTTCCGAAATATGCGACTCGCAAAATTACATTGCGATTTCGTTGTAACGAGGTTAGTGATGTGGGTCGAGTAACAGCTATCAGATATTACTCTTTTTATTTCGACTAACATCCGGCACTGTTCACGGTCAATGAAGTTTCGGTTGTCGAGGCCTTTTATATAGCCAACTACTGATAGAAAAATACAACTAGAGCCTTCTCACTTAGAATTATTGAAATATAAAAAAACATGGTGAAACGATAATTTTTCTAGTTTGAAATTTTAACAGCCTAAAACTATTGAATAGATTTTGATGAAGTTTAGTATATGGTATGGACAATTATACGTCGTATTATACGTTATAGGTCAACATATCGGATACTTTTTATTACAGAAAAAGACCTTTAGGAAATTCATAAATGTTAAAACATATCTATGACGAGACGACCCCAAGAGGACCAGAGCAAGGACAAGTCTCTAGTATTAAACATAAAACAAATTTATAGTGTCAAAAGCAATAATGTTAACGATAAATTCATTAAAAATTTTAATTGTTGTTAAAGTTGTTACTATAATTGATCGTATGAATACATTTACAATAAATAACTATTCATAACCTTTACGGCCGGTACATGTTGAAAATAAAGCAAAGGAAATTCAGTAATTTCTTGTCATCGTAAATTCAGTCATGTACATGAGTTAAAATAGCTTCCGTGCCTTTTAATAGTTACATAGTACCTATATACATATTATGTTCATATATAAATTGTTTGTTTAATTTTAATTATATATTTTTTTTACTTTTTTTTTATCACAACTGTAGTATTTTCTTCTTCAATTAACAAATTATTTTTTATTAACTAACAAGATAAACGTTACCACTTATCTCATATTTTGTCAAATATGAGAAAATAATCCATTCAGTTATTTTCGTAATATTTTATCTTATTATATGCATAAGTTTGTATACGTATGTAGAAATTTGTTGAAAGTTAAAGTGGCTGGACTGATTTAAATCAAAAATACATGTATAGACTTTTTTTGCATTTATTATATAGAAACGCAGGTCCAATTTGTACTTATTAAATTAAGGAAAATCTAATTGAATATTATTTTATCGTTAACTAAGATTATGTTACCATGCGGGAGACGTCAGGGCGTAAACTTGTTTCTAAACATACCTATAGAAGTTAAGAGTTTTGTTAAGAAAGTTCACTTTCAGAGTTTATTAAACTAGAGGAGCATTTCCTTTAGCGAAATTTATATTATAATGAATATAAATGAGATAAGAAATGCGATGTTTAAAAGTTATGTAAAAGATATTTGGAATGTATGCGGTCATATTACGAATATTAACACATTTAAAATTATTATCTATCTATCTACATATAAAAAAATTCTAACTTAGTCGAATCTTAATGGACATTAAATATTTCTTTAAGTCTTATTGCAATTTTCATTATTATCAATATGAAAGCCGAAACTTTTTTTAGTAGAATTTTTGTCTGTCTGTGAGTAGAATTTTTGTTGTTTTTGTATGACGATAATATACGGGGTCAACATATACTTACTTTTTACTACGGAAAATATCTTACTTGAGAAGAGAAGTCAATGCAATCCGATTAAACGTCTAATGAACCCGATCGAATCTAATGAACCCGAGCGGAGCAAGGGCGAATGACTAGTAGTAAAATATATGATAGTTTCGGTCTGGCGACTTACTGTGTGGTCTAAAGTTGTTGGTGTGATGGTACAAAAGTGGTCTAGAATTATCTTATCATATTTAATTTTAATTTTAAACCTGTACTATTTTTATTTCGTAAGAGCAAGCCAGGTATTTTTTGCACTTTTAATGCGTAGTTTGAACCAGTTGGTCTACGTCGTCATCTATAATTCAAAACATTGTTGATAATACTTGAAGCTTTTGAAACTTGCTTTGTAATTGCGAGATTTCTAATATTTCATAAGTAGATAAGTAATAATAAGGCTAGTGGTAGCCCAGTGGTAACGCGCTCGCTTGGATAACCGAGTGATGCGGGTTCAAATCCTGGTTGTCCAAAATGAAAAATAAAAATATCATATGTGCGAACATAATATGATATTTTCATTAACTTTTAATCCTTTTTCTTTACGTTGGGAAATGCAATAACGCATACCACCTGGTGGGACTTACCGGCTTAAAATAAACAAGGACTACCCACAAAAATCCAATAAAACCTTCCTCCGAACTTTAAATAAACCTTGCCTCTTCTCTAGTAACCTATTTTTTACTGGTAACTTTATTAGCACATCAACAAAGGTTGATCGACCGATCGATAGATTATGAATTATTATACTCGAAACTTTAAGCTCTTTAAATAGTTAAATATTAAACAAAACATCAAAACAATAACCAGTTTAGTTTTATACACACGTGTACATAGCACAGTGTCTCTTAAAAAAAGTAACTCTCGATCGTTAAAGCAGTATCCTGTATAAAGGTGAGTTAAGGTTGTTTATCTTTATACTCGCTCCGGTCCATTAGGTACGTGTTGAGTGGACTTCAAAGTCGTATTCTTTTTGTTTAACGCTTTGTGTCGGAAGTTTGTGAAAGTTATTTATAAAGGAACTTAGGATAGGTTAGTAAACAATTTTTTTGCTTTTTAAGCCCTTAACCGTATGCCTTGTAACTTGTAAGACAATATAGTGTCACAGTATCTGTTTACTTCGACTTTATCAATTTCTATTTTTAGACTATATAGTCGCGATGTATTGATTCCAGAAGCTTTTAAGTTCAATGTAAGTTGTGATTTCGTCTAATAACTAAAACTTTTTTGTAAAAATGCATGTTTTAAATATATAAATTATTATATTTATGTTTGATAAATATAAAACGTGTCGTGTCCGTATAAACATTTGAATAAAAGGTTTTCATTAGACTCTGTTTGAGGATCAATTTTCAATAAGGTTCTTACTATTGGCCCTCACCCACTTCAATCAGCGCGTGCGTGTCTTGTTTATTAATTAGGCAGCTTCTGTACTTTTTGCAGATTCTGCTTATATACCTTCATTAGCGTAATTATACCTCATTGAATTTAAAGTATACGATTAGTAATTATAAAATGTTTGTATTACGTAAATATCACATAACATTTAGGTACAATGAGATTTTTAGTGGATCAATAAAATAACCATCGATTTTAGAACATAATTTATTACACAGCGATCGAAGTAAGTACCACAATTTAATAATATCACGACAAGTACCAGTTATCGATTCACTCGGTCTTACCATCCGTACATTGACCCTAAAATATTCAGTTTGCTTAAATGGAAAATGGAAACAGCTTTGTTAAGCACACAATGCTCGCAGACTTAAAAAGTTGTACGTCAAGATTTCTCCATGTGTATGCAAATCCTACCAGAAGGTATGAAGGCGTTTCTGATACGATGACATTATTAGAACTACGCCCCTATCGCCCGAATTTCATGACAGTTGTATCACTTTCACCGTTTGATCGGAGACATTTTAACAGTAACACGTTGTTTGATACATTTAAGTTCGTTCGTTCAATATTCACTCCACTTTATCTCATTCGTAACTTCGGAGTTCGGAGAACTTCGGAGACAAAATCTGTAAGTATGATTAATGTTTTTTGAAAAATCTTAGAAAAAAATATCATTTTAGATATACTTTTATAAATAAAAAAAATACTTCAATCGCCATATAATGCTACAATGAATATTACCTTCAAATATGACATCTATTTCATCATTACCCATGGCTGTTAAACGGTTGCGGGCTAGTAGGTATAGTTTCTTCATTTACACGTTCCACTTTGTCCAATGAGCGGAGGTGAGTGGTGTCAAATTGGCAGAACTAGTGATTTGTTAAACGACCTTGCTCGGTTTATTTCGGTGTAATTTTCCATGATTGATTTGAACTCTAGAAGTGTAGATTTTATTTAAATATAATCTCATGATAGAATAACTGCTATTCTAATTGACTAACGGTTATAAATTATAAGTCAGCCTATTAATAGTGGTGCTAACAAACAATGTTCCATTGAACATACATTAGCGTTTAACCTGCAGTACCTGGTATGGCTTTGGCACGCGCTTAACGTATGAGTTCAACAATGTCAAGGCTCGATTATGTCACGTTGCGCAAGATGAACTGTCTATGGAAAACTTGTCCAGTTAGAACACGAAGATCGGTTATCATATGTGTTCTACAAAAATACGGCTTTCGTTGTGTTTTGCGCAATTTAGTACATTGTTATAAACAAGTGGTAAGATTTTAAAAATGTTATTTCCACGAGTTTCAATGTCATCTTCACTCCTAAATCTTAAAAGTACATAAACTTTATCAGTACATAGCGCCGCAGGGCGTCTGCTGTCAAGTCTTGGTTTATGCATGTCTTCGAAAGATTTGTTTCACGCAAATATCTATAGACCTGAATTATTCGTTTTAAACTTCCTTTTATTTATTTTTACATTCCCTTATTAAGTTTCGATTCTGATTCAATGCACGCTGTTTTATTGTGGTGCAGAACTTTATTTTATTTATCTTTAATTTATACGGATTGGGCTCTTGCATACACTGAAGTTCGTTGTTTATTATTACATATCTATACTATCTTACTTTTTATAAGAATTGAATTACAGATTACGATATTTTTATTAACACTTTATATACACAAGAAGGATGCTGTGATCATCTCTTAACTTTGGTTTACATTGAAGGTATTTCGAGTTCTATGGGTTTGACAAATTCTATACAATATATACTACTTAGCAAACAAACAAAATCTTCAGCTTTATATTATAAAGCTTTAAATTTGTTTGTTTGTTTGTTTGTTTACTTGCGTGTTTGTTTGTTTGTTTGGTTGGTTGGTTGGTTGAACACAGGAAACTACTGGTCCGAATTGAAAAATTCTTTTTGTGTTGGATAGTCCATTTATCGAGGATGGGTAAAAATGTTACAAAAGCGGGAAAGATGGGCGTTAGTTCTGCGAGGTACTATACGAATTTGGTAACAAAATATTAGGTTTCCGGTCCTTAGAATGCGTGCGAAGCCGCGGGAAATGCTAGATTATAATATAATTAATATCAAAGAAATAACTTCTATTATGTAAGTCTCAATGCGAAATATTTGCACGGTATTTGCATTAGCGAGATTGATATTGTTATCAATCGAATCTGGTATTACGTATTGATAGTGCCAGAGCTAGATTGCTATCATGAATGCAAATTATAGATATATTAATTATAATTGAATTTTAAGTAGATAACTTGGTTGTACAACTGCTGCATTCATAACCACCGGTACTCATTTGCAACTTTGAAGGCAATCACGCAATTCGGACGTAAAATACTGGCTGCAATCAAGTTTGTCTATCAATTAAAAGGGAAATTGCTTGTGGATATAATATAAAAGCTGTTAAAAGGACTTCATTTCTTGGTCAACTTTCATACATTTTATTTAAATTTTATTCACCTAATTAATGCGCTTAGTTTATTTAGAGGTACAAGAGAACAAGTCTTTAAGATTTCTACATGCAATTTACTGTACCTGATAAATCTAGTCATGTTCACATCGTATGTTCTATGTAAACATATAGTGTAAAGAATTTTAAAGTACGAAGGTACAGTTGCTTTCGACGTTCTTGTATTGTAAACTAATACAGTTTACACATCGTTTTTACTATTAATATATTATATCTAACTAGCCTTTTCCACATCTTCGCGTGCGTTCTAAAGGCTTGAAACCAAATACCTCCCGTTTTTGTAACATTTTTCATTGATGATCCGCTTCTATTGGTCGTATCGTGATGTAACGTAGTCTATAGCCTTCCTTGATAAACGGGCTATCCAACACAAAAAGAATTTTTCAATTCAGACCGGTTGTTCCTGAGATTATCGCGTTCAACCAAACAAACAAACAAACTCTTCAGCTTTATAATATTAGTATAGATAATATATAATAAAGCCCTTGCTTGTAGGAAGTGTCTGTATGCATATCCTGGAATATAATTGAACAAAATCAACATTTCCAATTTGAATTTCGTATTAAATGCCTAAAGTAGGCACGTATTTTGATCAGCCAATGAGTAAATGTGTCAATGTGCCTTATTGTCGCCCTGTGTCCTTGTCATACATTTCTGAATCTGCGACGCTTGGGATGACGACAAATAAAACATCGAGACAGTTGATACACTTGACTGTACACTAGACATAGACAGATACGTGTCGTGAGTGCAGAATAATTTGAACTTGAAAAGAGAATATTTTTATTAATATATGTACATATTATATACAGCATGCTTTACCCGCGGCTTCGCCCGCGTTCATTTTTTTAATTGCTAATCAACCTCATTGGGTTGATCTGTAGGATGCCTGAAAGTTTCTTCAAAATTACTCTAGCTATTTCAAAACCCATTGTTAATACAAACATTTTTTTAATTTTTCGTAAAAAATTTTTTTTTTTTATTCTTTCAGTTTCATGATGATCGGTTGAGTAGTTTTCGCGTGAAAGCGTAACAAACAAACTTACACTCACACTTTATAATATTAGTAGGGATTATGTGTACCTATATACAATTTATGTAGATATAAAATTGTAGGCTTAGCTAGGCTAGGCTCTTATGGATTTGGAAAAAAATAGTTTTTTAAGTTTATATTCGAGTAAATGTCGATGTCTTTTCTTAAAAAAAAAATCGCAATATTGTCAATTCTAATAAATATTTGTGGTACTTTTATTCTTGCAAGTGGATGATAACCCATGCCGAAAGAAGTCACCCCGATGCTATTTAAATAAACAATATATAGGGAAACAGATGCAATACAGTTTTTTTTACATTCATTTTCAAATTATGATATAAGCTAGTATATTTTTCCATAACATTACTGTTTGTAAACAAGTTAATAACTGTCTAACATTTTATAAGTTAACCGTTGTAACTGCTTTTCACATCTTTATTAAAAACTATTTACTAAAGTTTCTGTAGTACATAGTTAAGTCTTTTTTTTATGTCAAAGGCATCATTTACTAAGAAAATAAATAGAATACATTATATATTTCTTATAAAACTTTTAAAATACAACAAATTACAAACACGTGTTTTTTACTGTAAAAACCAACATCTTTTTAAATCTTAGGTATATCTTAAGATTTATCAACACGTGTTGGTAAATGTAAGAATATTATTAAACTTGACGATGTTTCAGTCTTGTATCTTCAGTTTAAGGTTTGTTTAACGAAAGCATCCTTGGTTTAACGAAACGACATTAACAGTGTTTTGATCACGCCCCAACTTAGATAATGCAGATTGAGTGAGTCTTTTTTATTGCTAAAATCTAAGATTTACCAAGAAATCTAACACAAATTTGTTAACGCTAATTGTTAATTAAACGTCGCGTCGTGTAATTAGCTCACAATAGCACTAGATAGTATTAAAAGCTGTCTGTCTGTCCCTAAGTATGATTAGATCTTTAAAACTACGCAAAGGATTTTGATGCGGTTTTCTTAATAGATAGAGTGATTTATATGTATAATACACTAGCGGATTCCCGGCTTCGCTCGCGCTAAATCGCTAGTTCAGTATAATCGCGTAATAAATTTTAATGAATGCTGGACACGCTCTTCATACTCTTTTCGATATTAAATTTTCGTATAAACAAAATTAATTGGAAGTTTTTTGTTTATTGGTACGGAGTTTTTGCGGTCTTATATTATATTTTTGGTTACCAAATTAACGAAATTTCTCAGAATAATGTACGTGTTTGTATACTCTTATTAAAAGCGGCGGCTTTGAATAAGTTTAGCTTGTTTTTATACGCCATGTTATTTATGTATTCAATGAAAACCTTTTAAAAATGGTTTTCTATTATGTCTTTATTATTTACTATAACAAATAAAATATATATGGTTTTATTAATTTAAAACCTTTCAGACTTTAATTAGGCGTCACTACATATTACACTACACTCCGCCGCGTCAGTCGGTCTGTCTGTTCGCGATAAACTTAAAACTACTGCACCGATTTTCATGCTGTTTTTACTAATGGATACAACAGTTCTCGAGGAAGGTTTTAGTATATCATTTGTCGAGTTTCTGTATACATTTACTAGCGGTTTCGCTCTCGGTATATCTTGGCGAGCTCGAGCGAAGCGAGGGCGAGTCGCTAGTCTATTATAATCTAACATAATTTCTATAATATTCATATAGTATTCATTCATAGTAAATTTTATGTGCTTTTTATTTTCTTTTTTAGCTTTATGTTTAGACAGCATTGAGCCTATTCCTACTTTTATTTGCTTTTAAGCCACTACATATATGTATATAGTCGACATAAACATAAGACTTTGAAGTATAAGTGTTAGTCAGATGCATTCCTTGTAGACTAATTAATTGAGTAGCAACTGTAAGATTTTTTTGTACCAGTCTGAGTTCTATATAATGGGAACCAAGTTTGTTATTAATGTATTATATATCGGGAAAAAATCCCATGTCACTCATTATCTCTCTCATAAACAAGAAATTATGTCTTTCCGTTGCACGCTGCGTGTCACGTAAAAAACCAGTCACCATTCTAAATCCTTAGTGGTTTAAAGTTTAACAGCTGGTTCCAAATATCGCAAAAGCTAAACTTTACTAAGCATTGCTTTTTATTTATTCTGTTATCACTAATATCTAAGTCGTATTCATATTGTTGATTGGAGGTAATTTGAATTCGGCCGAGATTTAAGACAAACTGGTATGGATAATTAATTGATATGTTAATGTAGAGACTGCTTGTTAAGCGTTTAATTTAATAATACTATCTTTTCGTTTTTTATTTATTTTAGTTTCGTTTCGCATTAGCTGATTATAGTCACTTATAGGACTAAGTTGCCTACAGATTTTATAAAGAGACAAAATTTGTCTGTCTATCTGTCTGTTTGTAAGTTTGTTTGTTTTTTTGGAATTGCTATTTGCTAATCCGATTTAAATAATGTTTTTGCAGTAGGTAGTTTATTTAGGAAAAGGCCATAGCCTATATATTAACATACATAGGTATATATTTAGTCTATCTTTTCAATATCCGATTTCTTCCAATTTATTATACACGCGTATCGCGAAGAAATCGAAAATAATAAAAGTATGTATCACTTTTAACTTATACATAAATTGCAGAGTATAGTATAAGCGTTCGATATGATGACGATCATAGTTTAGTGTGAATTTGGGTCCTTGGCCTAATTGTAGATATCGATTTTCTTATTGAAAATGATTGCCAAGGCGGTGAAAATCAAGATGACTTGCATTTTTGTTCCCCGGTGGTTGATATATTGTGGGAGCAATATGAATAATGAAAAACTTCTATAAAGCTTAAATGACGAAAAGCTTCCACACAATACAACGCTTTCAATTACAATATATTCTTTTAAAACACTTTATAAAAGTATTAACCTGCTATATCTATAAAAGTGTTCTTTACATGATAATAAATGATTGATTTCCTTATACAAATTACCGAATCCCCATCAACGTGTTAAAGGATGAATGTCGGGACGGAAACTATCATATAACTTTTCCAGGCTCTCGAACTATCTTCCTACAAAATTTATCATCTAAATCGGCTTAGCAAATTTTAGTTTATCTATTACAAACCAACATACAAAAATATTATTTTTTCCTCTTCTTAATAGAAGAATAGATAATATTCTCAAGTTCAGTTAGTTCGTTTAAACGGTACTAAAATAAGCTATTATTTTAGTAATATAGAGTTTATCTGCGGATGTTTACATCATAAAATACAAAAGATCCAATATACTCGTATAATAGTACGGAAAGTGAAGTTTAAAAAGTAAGTGTAGTCTGAAAATTGAAAACCATGTCACAACCGTGCCCAGCGATCGTAAAACATTAAGTAGGTAGCTCCCGGGGTCTTTATTAGTTTTTATTATGTCGGAATGCAATTGAAGTTTATTGCTTGCATGACCATTAATGTAACGGCCGGAATAATGATATATCGTTACCAATGAACTTTATCAGATTTAATGCAGCAATTACACTAAGTACTTTTTTTTCTTCTTTCCCTCGCTAGAGAATGGCATAAATCTGATTTATTGTATTGTAGGGTGTTTAACTTTATTTTTTTAATGAAACTAAGTATGTCGTGTATTATTATTTATATGCCTCTATTTACGTAAAGCTTATATTGATAACGTCTATAAAATTATATAGGTACCTATTACTGTCTCATCACTATCACTACATAGTATAAAACAAAGTCGCCTTTTCTGTCCCTATATCCTTATATCCCTATGTGCGCTTAAATCTTTAAAACTACGCAACGGATTTTGATGCGGTTTTTTTAATAGATAGAGTGATTCAAGAGGAAAGTTTATATGCATAACTAGCAGATCCCGCGGCTTTACCTGTGCTAAATCTAGGGAAGAGCCCGAGCGAAGCGAGGGCGAGTCGCTAGTGTACCTATAATACCAAATGATACTTCGTATTTAGATAACGTTTGTTAATATTGCTCAACTAAATTTGATCTTACATATTTTGCTCTAAGCAGAGGTTCGCGAATCTATAATTGTTATTAAGTTGTCTTTACATGTACAATTGTAATTAACTAGTTTTTGCTCTCGGGTCCGATCATATGGTAAGCAGAGGGAGATAAACCAGAATGTCAATTCTCGTCGCATCAATGGCTAATCTACAATACTACACATATATAATTCTAAAGAGTTTTTAATAAAACTATCTTTCCGTATTTTTCCCCCGACGTTTCGAAAGCTTTAACAGCAATGACCAAAATTGCTAAAAAGCATTCAAAACGTCGAGACTGAAAAATCAAAATAAATCCGCGAAAAAAACAAAAAAAGTAGTTTTATTTCAAATGTTAAATATCGCGTAAATCTAAACAAGTATTTTTTTAAGAGTAGTAAGAATTTACTTAAATTTCATCAAAGATAGAACAAGTGCAAATTAGATAACAGATTGTTGTTGTTTTCAAAGGTCACAGCGCCATCATACTTGCTCACTCGCCTTGACCGCTCTGTCCTCTCACTTAAACATGTTGAATTATAGTATAATCTTAAATGACGATTTGAAGATTAGAGACAAGACCTAGATATAACTAAGGTACGACTCCGATGCAAAATTAAATATTTTTCCCCATTTGGCTTCCATTCTTTAATAGAATGGAGATAGTCCAAAGTAATTTATAAGTACACATGAGTACCAATACATCCATAGTTATGCTACGGATAGATAGATAGTGTAGGTTCGATTTTAATTTTTCAATTTTTTTTCGAGATAAAATGTACCTAAGTATTTATATCCAAATAACCTTTGTGTGCTTATTTTATATTTCGTCGAAGTTAATTTAAAATATTGATGTTGTTTTATTTCGTCTCTGGGTACGGTTAAACAAGCACAACTCATTAAAAAGTTTTTGTTGGTCCTTTGTAACCTTTGCCTTGCATGTAACTTTTAAACCGTTTATTTTTATACATTGTAGTTATTATTTTGCTGACTTAAGTTTTAGTTAAACATATAATTTAAACTAATCTATACAGATAAATAAAATTGAATTGTCTTTTTGTAATGTCAAAATAACAACTTTTTTAAGGGCATACATTCATATTATGGAAGTGTTGGGTTCCGCTTAACAATTCAAAACGAACCCTAGCATAGCGAGGAATAATCGCTAGTATTTATTGTATATTTTGTAGTAAGTTATGATATTATATTTCTTTAATTCATAATTTTGGTTCTATTTCGTTTTTTTGTTAGGTTTTTCGTTTTCATGTACCTAATCTATAAAACATTCATATACAATTTTACATCTATTTTTTATATTTTACTTAGAAGTTAAATCTTTTAACATTGATTTACCAACAAATTTGATTTTATTGAGTTGCGGTTTGATTTCTTATTCATTCTTCGAGTTTAAAAGTCTTATGACGTCTGTAGCTTTCGATGTGAATTTCAAAGTATATGCATGAGTTCATACATTTATTCCAAATACGATGAGGCTTATTTGCTATACGAATATCTTTTTGTTTTCCATTCAATCTCAGGAAAGATTTTGATGTGGGTTGACGTTGAGGATATGCTTCATCGCTCGATCGTTATTCATATTAGAATGTCACTGAATCGTAAGTGTCATCACACGGGTTTCAGTAACGCCTTGCTTCCTGCCTCGTGTATATTTTATCATCTGACTTACCACATGACCGTTTTATTTAAACTAATCATCATTTTATAGATGTTTTGTTCGGTACTTTATTTAATCGCCACAATAGACCTCGCGTCTTCGACTGTTGTGATTTATTGCTTCTCAATCATAATAAAAGATTTATTAATTCGTACTGGATCGTACAGGTATTGTAGTTGCCACTTGTACGCTTGACTTACATACAACATTGGCCAATTAAATAGTGTCTCGCCAACGCCGCGCCCGCGTTGCTCAGGACATGACTCCGCTTCGACTCGCGATCTTATTGATTACCCGGACACCGGTTTCTTTTCTGTTGTCTGATATACTTTTAACGTTATATTTTTGTATACATCTAAAGGCTATAAAAAATTTACACCGCGTTCTACTTAAAATGTACGCATCTTTCTCTATCTGCGTCATAAGAAACAGAAAGTTAATTAAAAGGCAAAGATTATACAAATTCAAGATCCGCGTATCATTTTACTTTCCAAGTGTTTTATCATATTTTTATGACTGAATAAATATAAAATTTAAATTTGGCAGATGATCAAGATTTTCCTTTTAGAATATTCAATGCTGCTTCTTAGAACACAAGTACGGCTGAGTTCATAGTATATATACTCTACGCTCTACACATAGCACAGGTATAGAGGTACAGAGTATTACAGTCTCTTATATGATAAATAGGGCACTCTCTTAAAGGTTGTTAGGCCAGTGACCCACATCACAAGAAGCTGGTCAATATAGTCCGTCCCGTTATCGTAGTTGCGATAGGAATTTGATTATAGTCCGAACATTGTACAAGTTGTTTTCTTATCTGGGAATGCAGTTACCAGTGCGTCTCATTTATCAGCAGTTGTGAAAAGAACTCATCCCTTGACAATATTGTCGTGTACTTTACTTACTTAATTACCGATAATTAACGTTATCGTAAAATAGTTTACTTTCGGAAACCGGTCAAGTCAGTGCAGCACCTATATCTGACAGCGTCTGTAGCCACTGGTCATCGGCCTCATTGGTGACTTCTGCGAGTGCAGTTAGCCGTACGAATTCTCATTAATATTCCAATCTTGTATTATTGCGAACTTGCGCACACATCCTCCTCGTTTATCGGTGACTGATATTGTTCAAAATATAACAAAAACAAATTAAATTCATATGCAATCGTTTAGTTACTAATAATAATTAATCATATAGGTTATTTATTAAAACTCAAATATTATCTTACTTCATTATCTTTGTATGTCAGTGTATACAATAATGAACCTTAAAATCTTTAGTTAATGCACGTTCCGATACAAGTTGTATGAGCGGAGGAGTACGGCGTGCGGGGAAGCTTTCGTCGTGTGTAGTTGTATGCAGCACAAAAAATCAGATAGGCAACCAATAAAATTTTGGGAACAAGCCGAGGGGCGGGTGTAGCGGGTGCAGTGGTATAGTGCGTCGCGTATAATTGCACGCTGCAGTCTGTCTTTGCCGCACTGGGTGCGCGCACGCAGCTTTTAATACCTTAAAAGTTTACATTTGGTATAGCTTCTTTGGATTATGTAATTATTTCTCTACAGTCGCGCTGATTTTATATGATGTAATGTTTAATTAGATTATCGCGATAACTGTTTAAAATTAACGCATCGGAACTTTGCGTTTATTTGTTTTTTTCTAATAGTAACGACAAAGTAGAGTGGATAATTAGGGGATAGCTTTATTCGAAAAAACATGACGTGAGTCAAAACGATTTGATTCTCATATATCAATATTTTTAGTTGTGGATTTAGTTTTAAGAGATTTTTCTTCTTGCCACAGGGCACCCGGTGTCGCGACTGTCACTGCTGGCGGGGAAGCGGGTCCCACCGGCCCGGTGCCCCAAGACGGCGATATGAAAGGAGTTGAAGCCACACCAGAAGAACAAGAACGATTAGCGACAGGAAATAATAATGGCTCGCTTGACTGTAAAATACCCGCACCCGAATCCCGATCTGGAAAGCGGACTGTATTCCACTCTACTCGAATTTTCATGCTGGTTTTCTTATCGGGATGGGTTTTGCAAGGGATGTTCCTCACGTACTTCGTGAGCGTGACGACAACTGTTGAGAAGTTATTCAAAGTAGAGTCTAAGACGACAGGGACTTTGATGGCTGCCACTGAAATCGGACAAATCTGCACGGCTCTGTTTCTTACGTATCTGGCGGGTCGCGGTCACCGGCCGAGATGGATAGCCTGCATGATGCTAGTGCTTGCGGTGGGCGTTATCGGTTGTGTGCTTCCTCATGTGCTTTATGGAACACAGTTGATGGATGTGCATTTGGACGCGCATAGAGCTGGTGCCGCACCCGTGTGTTCTGCTGACGGCAACTCCTCAATGATTGCGTGTGATGATGCTCATGCTAAGAGTACGGCCGCGCGGTCTTCTATCACTGCTGTGGTGATACCGTGGCTGTTCATCTGTCTATTGGTCGTCGGCGTGGGACAGACCGGTATAGCAACACTCGGCATACCGTACGTTGATGACAATGTGGGCAGCAGACAATCGCCATTGTATATGGGTGAGTCTTATGAACTTGTTATTTTGTACGAATCAATAAAATAGATCAATATACAAATATTTTTAATATTGTCACATATTGTATCACACGTGGTATAGTGTATTCATATAGTAAACAAGTTAACGTACCTACCTACATAATGCGGCTTAATAGAGGCAATTGTCCTCACAGGAAAAAGCTCATTACTTTTACTTTAGTGATATCCTGAATACTATAATAATATTGATGTACTCGTCGCATCTCGCCTTTTATTAACTTTATCTGACGAATAAAAATGGCATAAAGCCGTACATATACGTGTGTCTTATGTATAGCTATGTAGAAGTTCCGCCATTTTACAACTAATATCTAACAGCTATTATTGTAACCACGCTTTGGTTGTTATTACGTTTTAATTAATTTAACAACCATTAACTTTAACTTAATATAAAGGTAATAAATAAATAAGTATAATACTCGTATAACGTAGAAACTAGTTTATTGTCGCGTGAGACAACAGAGTAAAGGAAGTAATTTTATTTATTTACGATTTTCCACTTGTTGGGTCTCTTATACATGTCGTTTTTTTTAAAAGGATAAATCATACTTACTTTTATTACACTCTTTTTTGTTACAAGTCTTAATTTTTATGGATAACCGAATTTGTTATTATAATTTGCTAGCGATTCACGCTATCTTCGCCGAATTTTGTCCCCATGAACGTTTTAATTTTTATTGGCTTTATTATTTTTCAAAAATAAAAGTAGCATAAGTTACTCCTTATAACATCAGCTATCTGCCAGGGAAATTCCGTCAAAATCGATCAAGCCATTTCAGGTATTAGCTGGTGGAACAACTAGACAGACAGACTTAAAAATTGTGGTTTTCTTGACGTACCGTATATACCGTAGTCTTATAATTCCATACGCATTTTTTTAAAGGTTATTATTTTAATTCAATCAATTTTATTCTCTGTTTCTGCGTCTCTATATGTATTGATAACTTATCCCCTAATTAGCTGAAATTATGTTTTGAACAAAATCGAATTTTAGTTCAATAATGTATGAAGCGAAGGGATAATAATATCTTTACGCCAAAATATACTCGCAATGATAATTTCTCCCGACTGGCTAAACCTGTTTGATGTAAAGACAACTTTTTGATGTAAGTAACATGGACATTGGTTCCAGATATAAAAAATTGATTTTGGTCACATTTAATTGAAATGAGAAAACATAACATTGAAATTTTTCACTTAGAGCTAGGAGTATCGTATAAAATCGTGTAAAATGTCTTAGATGTATTGTTTCATGTTATAAGTTATCTTTAATAATGTTACTTATAACTTAAATCAGTAGACTCTACTGAGTAGAGCCTTTACAGCGTCAGTTAAAAAAAAACAAAAATTCAAAGGAGATTCAATTTGTATAATTGATTTATTCTAACTTAATAATTAGTTAAATTAAAAATTGTACTATAAACAAAAGCTTATTTTTTTAAACATATGTATATCTACGTAATTCATGATATATTTTATCCATTAAGTGAACAACAACCATTGAATTATTGTATTTAGTACAAATTATAAAATTTGTTATGAAGGCTCGTGATAGTCGGCCTTTAACTTTGTCTTGTAATAAAAGTCAAAATTATACTTAGCAAATTATCATTACAATGGGGGATATTAATAATAGATATGGACTGAATTAATTACGGAAAATGGCAGTTTTTACATAATTTATTAGGGCGTTGCGGCATAAATGCATACTATACATGTAACTCTAGCAAGTCTTTTGCTTTTTTCTATTTAATATGGCGACTCTACGGGGCATTGATCTATGTTTTTATGAACAAATGTTTAATGATATCCGCAATATATTTTCTGTTATTATAATGTGTAATATATTTTATTCGTGCTATTTAATATCCATTATCGCCAAGCTCTAAGTAGTTAATTTTGTATGTTCAAGAATACGAATCGTCCAATGCAACCTTTTTGAACAAATCCTCAAATAATTGGGTAGTAGATTACTATTAAATTACAAAAACCTATCGGTTTTTTCCTTATAACGTTGTATTTATACAGATGTAACTTTAAGCATATACTTTTTACATTATATGTTTTGTAAAATCTAAGTTATAATATATAAATTGTAATGAACCAAAACTGCAGTAACATGTGCCCAGTTTACACCGAGTACCTTAAATGCACCCACTGCGTTCGCCCGCGGATAATAATCGTATGTTACAGCGTGGTAGTAGTACTAGCGAAGACTAGTTCTGATAGATTGTAAGTTAATATAATATAAACATTAAACATATATTATATAGTGACTTGACCATCTAAGTTTTAAAATCAAAAATAAAAACGTTATATAGAAACAAAAGTAGTAAAATTTTAAGGCACGTATATATAAAATTAATTATTTAAAATTGAAGTTTTCGACAACTTTTCGTTGTGCTCAAATTTTTGTTCTTTTTTATATTTAACGTGTTGTTTTTGTTACCTGACATACGTTAATTGCATAGCTTAGATAAATGTTGTAGATAGTTCTCCCGCTGGCACTGAAGCAACGACTCTATGACCAAAGTGTGTTTCGGCCTTGTACCGATTTTATAATATAGTAACTGAGAATAGGATAACTAATTTTGGATATAGAAATAAACGTTTTACGTAATAACTAGTCTCTATATAGAACTTAAAAATAAATAATCTTATATATAAAATTCTCGTGTCACGGGATTCGAACGTGAACTCCTCCGAAACGGCTTGACCGATTCTCATGAAATTTTGTGAGCATATTGAGTAGGTCTGAGAATCGGCCAACATCTATTTTTCATCCCCCTTAATGTTAAGGGTAGTCCACCCCTAAATTTTTTTATTTTATTTTTTAGACAATTTTTTTTTCCTACAGATCAACCTAATGAGGTTGATTAGCAATGAAAAAAATGAACGCGGGCGAAGCCGCGGGTACAGCTAGTATTTACTATAAAATTCTTTATCGTTTAAGAGCTTTCAAGATTCATTGTGATTAACGGGTCTTAAGTTGTTTTTTTTTTATATTTTAGTTTTAAGCGTGTTTCTTTCTTATACTATCCCAACGATTTCTTAAAATCGAATACTTAACAGTTGAAAGTTTCGTTAAATTATACCGTGAAATGTGAGGGTGATAATCGATTACTATCGATGTATGTGATGTGTCTTAATTGCATATATTTCATTTCCTCAGTACACAATGATACATATGTCCAATTAAAATCAATCTATGTTTATTCATTGACCCCATTAAGCCATCGTTGACACTGTGAACCTATTGTTGATAAACTATTACTTAATACTATTTGAATAGGTAGATATAGTTATTTCTATAGACTTAATAAGCTCCGGCAATTAAAAATAGGATAATCTACTAGTTTCTGCTTATCGATTTAAAAATAGTCCAAGACTGTTAAAGTGAACGTAAAGCTTTATAAAATACCAGCGACTTACCGTCGTTGTGCTCGAGTTCGTCCATAGATACGTTTCAACGTATATGTCACAGTAAAATTGAAAATATATTGCGAGATTGTTCATAAATAACTAGAAAAAAAAACTAAACACGTTTGATTTGTCTCTATGTCGGCTATTTTAATAAGATTATTCAAAATATATTTAATGTAGATACAGATAAGATTGAGTTCGAATATTATTATTTCTATTTATAAATTGTTAGTGTCACGGTAAATGCAATTTGAAAATACATGACTTACAACAGACGTACAAGTTGACGTTTTGCTCATATTAAAATGTAAGTATGTATTAGCATAAACAACTTATGTTTAGTATTGAAGTCGAAGGAGAAAACAAAAGGTTTTGTAACAAGTGCTTAGGATTCAGAACAGATTAAGTTACAGCGGCGCGTGCGTCTGCCAGTTTACGAAATGTGTCAGATGCGTTGTGTGCATGCTACGTGCACTATTTCTGTACTGCAGGGGTGTCTAAATATATTTTTTACCACAAAAAAGATGCACTAACTACCTGTTTTTGTGCTTTTTTTGAAATGACTTGAGCTTTATATTGCTTTAATTAGTTAACAGCTAAGCTATAAATTTAGTTTTTGTAACATTCGTAAGGAGTAAACTTTATTAATACTCATGAGCGTTTTATATATTTTTTTATAATTTTAAATCATCAATTAATAATATAGGTATAGTTTTAATAAATATTTTTTGTTTGATTTCCAAAAGTTGTGAATTCGATACAATGTTATCTTATTTAATCATTTTATATTTTGTCCATTTATTATGTTGTATATTTTGCTAATGTATTTTAAGATTTGTTTAACCAATATAAGTTCAATACGTAATAATTTTTTTTATAAATGTTGTCAGTAATTGAAAACATTTTGCTTTCTAGATAAGTGAAATATATATGCGTATATACAGAATTTTTATGTTAATACGTTGATAAGACGTAACACTGATAAAACCGCCATTAAAAGTTGACCCATTTATCTGCAGTGATATTATTACAAGAAAGTATTCAGCGCTCTTTCAATTATAAATGGATTTTATTTTTAAATCAGTAGATTTTTTTCATATACTTATACATACTACATATTATTTTTCATAATCGATGAATCGTATTATTATAACCATGAAATTCTAGAAACTAGCTACCGTTACTCTCAGACCTTAGTTTCTAATATTTTCTGACTTTTTAACAGACACGAAAGGCAATAAGTAAAAACTTTTTTAAACGATTTTATAATTAACTATATATTACCTGTGGTTCTAACCGCGTAATTTGTTTATGTGAACTTATTCTGCTCCTATGGACTGCGTGATGGTTAGATATTTCTATGAAATATTACATTTTTTTTTGTTGGCAATTATTCCCATAGAATTGAGCAATGATCATTAAGCCTTAATACACATAAAAAAGGCTTAATTGTTATGATACTAAGGATTGATTTTTTATTAATGTATATTTTTAAATTATATGGGTTTCATATATTAATTAAATTAAACATTAATTACCATTAAATGTGACAGCCCTAAGGATGTGCGTATTTGTGTCAGTAGGGCGGGAGGACGGGATGCGACCATTTCAACTCATGTTGTCCATTTTATTGGTATTTTAACATCGAGAAGATTCTTGAGTGTGTCACTTATTAAGCCTTTTAATCAACTTGAGAAACACTATACTCGTTTGATGGATTCTTATGTATGTAAAACTATAGATAATCCAACTGAAGCAATAGGTACAATTGTTTTTTAGACCTTATTGGTTATTAAACTAACGACTCACTCTACATTTTACGGTTAGTGTGGATTACTCAGAGATGAGATATTTTTTCGCCGTAAAAAATTGAAAACATTCTATATTATAAATGAAACTATCTTTTCGGATTTTGTCGATAGACATAGCATTCGAAACGTCGGGAACCAAAAATCAAAATAATTTTGTCGCAGCAAACTCCGAAAGGTAGTTTCATTTATAATGTCAAATATTCGCGGAAACTTAAGAAAGAAATATTCTATATGTTGACGCGATAACTAGCTATAAAAAAATCATCTGATTAGTGGTTTTTTTGTGATGCGTTTTTTTTTATGGTACAAAAGGGGCAAACGGGCAGGAGGCTCACATGATGGGAAGTGATCACCTCCGCCCATGGACATCTGCAACACTGCAGGGCTTGCGTTGACGTGCGCAACCGGCGTTACCGGCCTTTCAGGAAAGGGAGGGTGGAGGGAGGTAGGGGGAGGGATGGAGAGTGGGCCTCCCGAACTCTCACTTACCGGACGAAACGCGACAGCATAGCTGCCACTTCACGCCGGTCTTCTGTGAGAGAGTGTTACTATACGGGGCATGCCGGCCCATTCGGCTGCTACCCGAAGGTAACAAGCATGGCACTACCACTATAATGCGTTCCAAAAGACAGACTCGAACAGAAAAAGACAGACAAAAGTTCTAAAAACTAATTCGGCTTCAGCATTCTGTTTCAATAATAAGAATTATCTCAATAAGATTTTCCAAAAAAAAATAATGTAGAGATTCATATCATCCACGATGATTTTATGTCATATACGTATAGACAATTTATTTAATTCTTAGGAAATGGTAAATACATTGTATGTGTACTGTAGGTTGAGTTGCATATTTTGTTGAGATCGTTGGATGTTAAGTTCGATAAGATAACATTTCGCCGGGTGTGTTCTAATTTTTTGTATCCTAGAGTATTTTTAGTTAGTAAATACAGATGATGATAGTCCTAACAAATGTTTCTTCCTTTGGAAAAAATTAAATTAAAAAAATGACATTGTTACTTCGAGCATTTCGAAAAAAAGTTTATTTAACTTTATTTAATGTTCACACTTATCTGTGATAATTGTATAATATTTATGAATACTAAGTTTTTTAACGAGATAAAGATAGAGGTCGACTCACCCTTTGACTCACACTTAGACTTTAATTATTATGACTATAATTTAATGATTAAAATTATTTTAACCGTAGGATTTTTTAAACTCATTGTCAATCAATTTTAGGCGGCAAAACCCAGCCCCGAATTCGGCCTACTATCGGTTAGATCTTATCTTGATAATTTTATGTTTACGTAAATGGTTGGTGGATATCTCCATTAAAATTTAAAAAGTATTTCCAAAATGCATAGATATTTTCTTATTTACTACCTTTGTCGTATTTAACATGTTATTAATTATTTTTCCTGGTCTAATAGAGACCAGGATTGATTTGATTTAAATTTTAGCAAAGTGTTTAAATAAAATCTTATACGCCTATATCTTTTGTTTGTTATTCTAAAGTTAATTCATATATCTTCAATTCAGTTTTGTACCTGAGTGTCACACACTAAGCTTAAAACATCGTAGACGACATTATTAGCTAAATTAACTGTTTCTAAACAGTTATAGCTTACAAAACCATGCGCCGTTATATGGGCGTCTATTTATTTCACATATGTATGATATTAGTATTACTTAAGTATTTATCCTGCAATGCACTTGTGCAAACCTTATTACGTTACACTTTTGCGGTATGTGGCGTAGGTCAGTTTCTCATTGCAGATAAGATTACGAGAGATTAGATTTAATATTTGGAAATGTCGAGTTTTGCTTTAGATTTTTTGTTGAATTCAGTTAGCTAAGTTAAAGGTAAAATTAGATAATTTATATACCTATTAGGAAGTTCTTCAGACTGTAAGTGCCTGTAGTAGAGCATAGAATATAAAAAAATACGTCACGTTTAATTGTTACTCTATTTGGTTTTCGAGAAACCCATTTTTATTTGTATACTATATTTTAAAGACAGAATTAGTCATCATTCCCAAAACTATTCGTCTAGAGTGCGATGACCGCGACATCCTTGGGTTCGGCGAAATTTTTATTGTTTTTGCGTTATAGTTATCGGTGCTAAAATTTGCAAGACTTTTTATTATTCAGGCGGAAAATATGGTAATGTGTGCGAAATTTGCATCAGAGGCAGTTAATTTTGATTTATTATTTTGAGTCATGCAGTACCTACTTATACTTTTAGTGATATGTGTATGTAAAAATACCAAAAAAATAAGGTTCTCGGCTTCTGAATTATATTTAATTTTTTCTGTGATATATCGCAAATGGAAGTTAATCAGTCGCTTGTTAAAATATACTCAAAAGGGCTGTTAAATTAATCACTTAATAATTAATATAGCTTATATTAAACTAATATTTTGATTCAGGTATTAGTTAAGAATGAGAGCTTTTAGGTTATACGTAGATATGTACTTATGTATGTATATACTTCATGACGTAACTGTCATTATTCAATAGAATGTTTTATAACTTATAAGTAATAAAGATAATGACGGTTAAAGTTGTTTACAAAAATGATTATAAAAGGTGGCAAGCTTCGACCCCACAAAAATACCCAGAGCCAGTGATCCTTAACACACGCATGACTAACATGTGGGTATGTGTAATTAAATGGCAATAAAGGCGTATAGGTTGTAATTATTTTTAACTACAATGTAGAGTTCCTTTATTGTGTTTAAAAGTAATTAATTCATCCATAATATAGATTATTATTTTATTATGTGTATATTATTGTGTACATAAAATTTGTTCATTAACCTTTTTTTAAGTAAAATCGATGTAAAAAATACATAGTGCGTATGAGACATGTGTGAGATAACAAGAATACTCGTTAGATATGTTGAGGTTAAAATGTTGGTCTGCTTTTTATGAATCATTTTAACGTTGTGTGAGCTCATTTATCATATTTACGAAGCATATTATACACAATCTTATTTATTTATTGTGTATAAGATTTAGTAAGAAATATTTGCTTTTTCTTTGTTTTAATAAAATTTTCGGTGCATTGGAACTTTATCAATTTTTACTTTTTCTATGTAAATTTGAAATACGTCTAATGTAAAAAAAATGTTAAGGGTCAGTATAAATTAGTATCATTTTCATGAATCTCGTCTAGAAGTGCACCCAAACCGGCTTACATTACAGCTGGAATAAAAAACAAACACAGTTTAAAACACCATCCATTGTAGGCTTGGATAAATGTTATATCAAACTACATAAAGAAGTCCTCACTACTGTATGATTCTCTGCCATTACATTTCACCTTCATCTGCATATAGTGCCAGTACTGATTTATTATGGATAAATAGAAAAAAATATATAATGGTCCATTATTAATACACACAGGGACGTAGTAACCTATGTGGTAGTCTTTAACCGTGCACCAGAACCGGTAAAAATAGTGTAATAAAGTTACTTTACTATACTTAAGTATACGATAAAGAGTGGAAAAAATATTGCAAAAACTTTAATTCAAGTATCAGATTATCAAGGCTTGGGATGAATTGGTTGATGTAATTTTAGATATTGTGTTTAATAGTGATTACGATTAAAACAGACTGTACTGAGAATCGTTTTCCGCCAGACAATTATTCATTGCTGAGACGTGCATCGATAACATTATAAATGTTATATTGCTTTCGTTATGGTACGTGTACACTACACGCTTAATTTGATTTTTGGCAAGCGAAGCTGATGATTTCCCCGAAAGATTACATTTGGGAACTAAGTAGGTACTCAATTGTTTTTCGGTCACTAACCCTTGGCGGTTATTTGTAATTTTTTATTATAACTTTCCATTTAGTACGAAAATTGGGACAACTTTTTATCCAGTCGTTCACCCCGATGACTCCTTTATTTGACCGACTTCAAAAAGAGGAATTTGTTTCTTTGTACATACATACGTATGTTACTTAAATCGTTATATCTTCGCCAATTTAAATCGTTTTTTTTTCATCTATCTCTCGCAAGTAAGTTTGGTTAAAATTTCTGTTATGTGAATTTAAATACATTCATTATTTATACTCTAACAAGAAGCTTAGACTATACTAATTCCTCTAAGGACGATTTTAATCTTGGCGCCTGTTCCAAAATTAGCTCTCCCAGTCTAGTTGTCTTTACATGCTCGACACTTCACACACAAAATACAACATTAGTATTGTTATTCTTTATTTATATTCTTATTCCTGTTAACTATTTAACAGGTAATTGAAAAAATCTGATTAGATTATCCACGTGTGTTATAAGATAAATTAAACATAATCGTAGTAATAAATAAACTAAGAGAAAAGAGATTTTTTCTAATTAAATGTTCGTGTTTAAAATATTTTTAAGTATGATCTGTATGAACTTTCTGACAGCGTACAATTAAGACGTATTTTTAAGTTGTAATAGTTATTTATATACAGTTGTTACATTTGTTCATATTTGTATTATTATTCTTCTTCGTTACATGTTACATATTGAATGTATTAATAAAATAATGTATTTTCCATAGCAATAACAATCGGGACGAGAGTTATCGGCCCAGCTCTTGGTTTCCTCCTGGGAGCTCTATGCACAAGAGTGTATGTGGACCCGTTAGTGGACCCCGGCTACAAATACAGTGATCCAAGATGGGTTGGCGCTTGGTGGCTCGGTGAGTACTTTTATATTCATTTAATAGCCAGTTAGGTTAATATGGCACATTGTATAATGGCACATATTAAACTACATTAATACAATATATTTTATTACCTATATTTTACTCCGCTCCTCGGTCATCAATCCGCTCGAATTCAGATTCTTGGGACGTTTTTAACTATTACTATAGATTTCTTATATTATTGGCCGGCATGAAAAAATATCACATATTATGTTAGTCTAGCCATAACCAGTTATCATATAATTATGATGATATTACTAAATTTCATTAAAAACTATTCATAATTTTTTTTGTGATGCGGCCAATGACAGAAATTGTAGAACTATGGATTCGTCCTCTATATATGTATAGATAGAGTCATTGACTTTTCAGAGTAATTTCTGTATTTTTCCTTGCAAAAAGTAAAAAAAATTAAAGGTTCTTCATGATGATTTTAATTATTGCTAGACTACACCGGATATATCAATTAAAGCCATATGCCTTGCACTCAAAGATCAAAGTAGCAAGGATTCCCACTTCATCTGATACATAATGTATGAAGCTGTGGACTATACATAATGGTTATAGTACATTTTTTGTCAGACTTACTTTTGTTTTATTGTATCTGGTGGTTAAGCATAAGTCTAATTACCGTCTAATAAGTTGCTCCAGCAAAAATGTAGAGCCTCACGCAATCCCTATATTGTGCACGCTGTATATATAACTTCTCTATACACGATAGTAATTTATGTCCACAATTAACACGCTTATTGACTTTAACATTTTTATGCGGCGATATTTCATTGAAAAATATTTCTGGTTTGTGCATGTGCAACAAGAAGGTTGAGATAAAATCTTATATACGTCGGTCGTTTCAACGACACCAATTTGACTCATCCGAGCTGTAAACGTTGGACTTCCTGAATATTATAGCTTATTTGACAAACGAGTAGAATAGACGAGAGACCGTGTAATGTTCCATTGTTACATTCACTCGCCCGGCCTAAGGCCTGGAATTCCTCCATACACACATCGCGGAACTGACAGCTACCGTTACCCACGCAATGGCTCAGATTTGCGCGCAAAATCCACGAAGAAAGCACGCACGTGACCAAACTCCTAAATGAATGTATGCATATCACCGTTTAGCTAATTTGCAAGAAGTCTTAAACAATATAATCCTTAATACCTATAGGGCACGGTTCGGAGTCCCTTAATATTTATTTTAGAATATGTCCGTAGAAAACTACGTCAAGCGTGCCTCGACTGGTAATAAACTGAATTCGCAAATACTCATTGAATGGTTTCCGCGTAGATCCTTATTGTTCGAGTGCTATATGCTCATGAATGAACCCTGGAATTTAAATAACCTTTTTAATGGACATTATATTTTCCAGAGAGACGCTTTTACCATAAAAACAGAACATTTATCGCTAATTATGTAACTATTCAATTTATTTGAACACTAGATTCTTAGATTCATGGGCCTCATATAAATGCCAATAATTCGTTTCCTGTATCATATCTTAATTCGCAGTGTGGTAGGAACGAACATTAAGATAGTTTTTATAAATATTTCTTATCTATTTGTAATAATCTATTATATCACGAAATATCCCAGGTGATATCGTAATTTTTTCGTCCGCAAAGATAACACTTATACGATCTTGAGTCAGTAATAGGCACGTTGGTTGCGTGTGACTTTAAATGGTCGAAAATTTAGTATACACGTGCCTTGTTGCTCTTCGAATTTACGTCGGTTCAAGTTTTTTTTTCAACATTGTAGACTCGAGTCCGCTACAATGTTGCATCGGGGAAACAACGCCGGTGCGGTGGAGGACATCGAGTGCGATTTTCACTCGGCTTTCGCTTTTCTCGGCTCGCACACTCGCTGCTCGTCACGCTGCCGGCGCACGCTTTGTGTTATATAATGCATTACATCACGACGCGTCACCAAGACTAAAATAAGCGCTCTATCCACACGGTCACGGCCAAGGCTGCGCGCCTTGTTGCCGACAATTATGCCATCGACGCCCGTAATGAGGATTTAGTGGGTGGACACGCGACCGCCGCCTTACTCACTTTTACTTTTAAACCGGTTCCGCGTTGACCTTCGTCTCCCTGCTCGATGTCAAGAAGACTTTGTTTTCAACAGGAGTTAATGCTACGGATGCTCTACAGTCTACGAGAGCTTTGTATTCCAATTAAACGAAACTTAATCCTTTTTACTTTGGAACCTCTAAGAAATGATTCAGTAATCGATATCTGTATAATGGAAATAAGTACATGATTTAAATTGTATTCGTACCCATGTACTGCGTCTACCGAACGCCCTTGACTGATCGTCGACCGGGCGACCTTGTAACGCGTAAATGTTTTCTGTTTAGATTTATCATCGGGATAATTGTTTTGAAATTTTCTTCATGTTATTAATGACATATGTTTTCCTGTCATATTTTAGATTTTCATAGTGATATTAACTCATTTTTAATATTGTAGATGATAAGGGCCGTTTTAGAATACTTTATACTTTTTAATACATAATAATCGTAAGCTTTTGTAAAGCAAATACCTATTATAAATATACATTTTTTTGGGGAAAGGTTTTGGTAACTACAGTTTTTATATTTCGGTTCGGTTGAATCATATACCTAAATGGTAGCGTAATTAAGCATTCTTGTAACGCTTCAACGATCGCTTGGTTTTTATCTTTTGTTTAAATTTCTGATTCTATAGATATAAACGTGACATAATAATATTCAAATTATTCGAAGAATGTGATAATGGCAAAGGCTATATTAAAATATATTTATAATTTTTACATCCAGAGAAACCGGAGTAAATAACCTTGTCATCAATAATAATTATCTATGTCTACTACTAATTTTATAAAGCTGAAGAGTTTGTTTAAAAGCGCTAATCTCAGGAGCCTACTGGTTCATATAGAAAAAATATTTTAGTGTTATATGTATGTATAACATAACATGGTATGATTACAATATGTAAAATCTAAGATTTTGCTTTTCGATCCTTAGAACGCGAGCAGAGCCGCGGAAAGTGCTAGTAGTTTTATAAATTGCTCATCTCTTTCAATTATTATCTATCAGCTAATATGTAATTACCCGCACTGGATTAATTTTCTTGGTATACTTAGGCCAAAGAACTCTGTAGCCATAATGGGTGTAATTAGAATCTTCCATAGTGAGCCATGCTTTGTATAAACAGAGTGAATCGTTCACTTTGTTTTATTTTTCAGTTAACATGTCCTAGCAATGCCGATGATACAGTTTTCTTAGCACGTTCATATTTGCAATATCAATAAAACTTAGACTTCTATGTACATAATTCATTAGTGTTTTTTAAGCTTCTATACTAATGTGGGAATGTATGGAAAACATTTATGAAGTCTGATTGATAGAACGTACTACTGTTACCTATCTAGCATGCCATTTAATGTAGTTATCACGAGTAGGTGGGACATACATTATATTATGTATTATATTACTTCATTTTATTTAGAGGTTTAGCGCCATTTATGCATGTTATCTAAGAACTAGAAGGTTTACAAATTATGGTACATGGTATATAGTGCCAGGAAGTTTTATAAATGCTAATCGATGGCACAGGTGATTCATGACTTGGTACTCTAGGTTATGTAATATTGCAGTTGAGAGTTTTGCGAAAGTATCTCAGTTTATAGAGGAATTAAATATTGTACGAAATATATTTTATGTTATATAATTGTTAATTTTATTTAAAATGTAGAGCTTTAGAAAAAATCTATACTAATATTATAACGCTGAAGAATCTGTTTATTTGAACGCGCTAATCTCAGGAACTACAGCTTTGAATTAAAAATTTCTTGTAGTATTGAATAATCAATTTTTCGACGAAGGCTTATAGTCTATTTGTAACATCTCATGGTATAATAATATGTAAAATCTAAGAATTTGGTATTTGGTCGGAACCTCGGGAAATGTAAATGGAACCTAGGGTCAGGAGTTTTTAAAAGGAAGTAGCTATATAAGTTTTAAATATACATATATCGAAGGTAGATTCAATTAATATTTAAAAATAATTAAATATTAATTAATTAATACATATTTTTACTGCACAGACTTTCAATAATGTTTTTGTAGAATCTTACGGATAAATTTCTATACGAATTCCACTAGAAAATGAAATTCGCTCGTACATCACTTTGACAGTGAAAACACTTCATCACAGTCATGTATTTGCGCTTGTTCTCTCTGATTTAGGGACTCACGACATGAACTTGTAACTCAACCTGCCATAAAATACCTATAAATCTTTTATATACTTTGCTTTATAATCATTAATATACATAGCTTGAACTTCTATTTTGTATTAACAATAAATATTATGTACTAGATGTATTTAAAAAGAACAAATTTATATACAACAAAGATTAATATTTTTTTGTATATATAGGTATATATTGTGTATTTTAATATATTTATTCGACTAATAACAACTTTATTCTTATAAATGATGTCCCAATATAATTTCTGAAAAATAACTGGTTTTAACGGCCTGAAATATAGAATTCTAGTTAAATAAAGAGATTCTTTATTTATACGAAAACTATGATATATTATATCATTAGCTAGCTCACCACAGCCTTTTGGCAGTTTGTAAAACAAAATATGAAGGATGTTAATACAAACTTGCGAGAGCCCTTACTCCTTAGTTTTTTATTCCGGCCCCGTTGCAAAAATCTGATTTTAACGGACTTATACTAACAATAAACTACGAGTACGTTCCTGCCAAATTTCATCTTTATACGTCAAGCGGTTTTCGATATTTCGCGATAAGCGAGTGACCTTTCGTATTTACATATTTGGATGATTATGATTCAGAAATATAATATGACTATAAGTTTATGTGAATGTATAAGAAATACATAGGAGTATATTATGTATATTTTTTCAGGTATGGTGTTTATAGCGGGATTCATCGTACTTCTATCGATACTGATGTTTTTCTTCCCGAAGCAAATCAAACCGAGTCCGTTGCCTCCGCCACCAAAGAAGATCAAAGGCAAGCGAGAACCTTTCTTCAAAGGTAACATGTTTTAAAAAAATAATAATATTACCATTGACGTAAAATACCTTAGTAGAGTCGCACTGATTTCATACAATGTAAATTATATTTTTAATAATATAATATTAATGCTGCCTCAGTGGCTCAGTGGTTATTTTGTATGGCTGTAGATTTGAAGGACCTTGGTTTAAATCTCGAGTACAGTTCAATGTTTTCGGTGTTATACCCTAATTATATGTGTTGTTAGGTTTCGTTTCCTATAAAGAAATATGAGATACGCTAAATAAGTTATCATCAAAGTGAATAAGAGGTGTTTGAAATTAAAATTATCAATTTCTAAAGCTTAGTCTCTCGCGTGACCATGATTACTGTAAAGCATATGAAAAGTCGGGAACCAAAAATCCAAAGAAAAAGAACATTCACGAAAATATCAGAAAATATAGTTTTATTTAGACTGCGTAGTTACGAAGTATTTACCTAATAATAACTTAAATCGTACAACTCTTGCAACAAGCAATCAGGGCCATTGATAATGCGTCCCACATAGTCGACGATGCTTAATTATAGAAATGTTTGCGACGTTATTCTAACAAAATATTATCATTGCGTTACACAATAATAATGAAGACGTGAATGGATGAACGTAATATTTCGCATTTAGGAATTTTAACTGTTATACGCATAGATGCCGTTGTTATGGGTGTATAAACAGTTTTATTTATTTATTATTTATATATATAATTTATTTATTATTTTATATATATATTTTATTTATTATTTTATATATATAATTTTGATCTTAAAACTAGCTTATTTACTCCTCGGTGCTGTAGTGGTTAGCATGTACGGTCATACATCGAGAGATCCTGGGTTCGAGTCCCGGGTCGAGCCAAGATTAGTTATAGAGTCTTTCTATTTAGTAAGCCTCAGTAACTGCCCGGAGTTCGGAAGTTGGCAGTGGATCACCCCCGTGCCTCGGAGAGAACGTAAAGCCGTCGGTCTGCGCCTTAGCTCTCATTGGTTGTGTCGAGTAGTTGTCCCACCGGAGTATGAGAGTGATAGGAATGGAGACTTGTGTCTGCGCGTACACTTGTGCACTATAATATCTCCTGCGCAGTTGGCCGGTCTCAATGAGATTAGCCGCCGTGGCCGGAATCGATCGGAGAAAATTATTATTATTATTTACCACTAAAAATTGATCTTAGAAGAACCGTATATAATTCTTCGGTTTTAAAAAACTTTTCTTACTTAATACTAGATCATATTATGTGATCAAATGCCTTTGTGGTGTACCGTGTTATGGCTATCAATAATGGCTGCATATCTGGAGATCCTGGGTTCGAGTCCCAGTTTGGGCCAAGTTTTACCAGAGTAAGACAGCAACAGGAGTAATTAAGGTACTTGTGCCTGCGCATACACTTGTCTACTGTAATATCCGCGTTGAAGTCTAGTCTCAACAATGAGTATAGCCGACGGTCATAAGAACATTATTTATTACTACTACATAATAAATTTGTACTTTATTTTCAGATTTCTTCGCAACCATCAAACGGCAGCTGACCAACGACATCCTAATGTGGCGCACGGCGTCTTCGGTTCTTCATCTAATGCCGATCAGCGGTGTTTACTCCTTCCTACCCAAATACCTAGAGAAACAGTTCCGTTTACCAACACACGACGCCAACCTTGTCTCGGGTGAGGTACTAGCATACTAAGACATTCTTTGATTTTCCAGATTATTTTACAGTTTAAATAAATTCATCATATCTTTGTCAAATGAGGGCTATGTGTGCTGTAGAGCATTGAAAACTTTGAAAACAAAAAACGTTTAAAATAACTTTATTACGTTATATTCCGTTAAAGTAAAAATTTATATACTTTCTATAACATTACTCATTTTTGAAAGTAATGTAAAGCGAAGTACATGATTTTTAATTGTATTTTTTTAACTCTTTCTTCGTTAGGTTTGAAAAATGTAGAGAAAAATATTACCATTTTTTATTATTAATATATAATAATATAGAAATGTAACAAAAATATGAAAGAATTATTAAAATATTTAATTTAATGAAAAGTTGTGGAACTTTAAGAATGTACTGTAAGAATAACATGATACGCCCTGAACGACCGAAAGTAATAATTATTTCTGAGTCATTGAATATTTTTCACTGATTTATTGGTTTTGATCGATATTTTAGTTCCTTTTAGGTAAATATGATATTATCACCATCATAAAACTTCTCCATTGGAATCCAGAAATAATATGTTTCATGACATAATATATAATACATACAATAGACAAATAAATGCATGTTTTTATTTGTTAATTGAAATTTACCCTATTTATTTTATTTATTTATATTTGGGATTTACTTTTAATTATATACATATATACTTAATTTAGCCTAACTTGGCTTGTGTGTGTTCATAAGTGTGTAACAGCACCCCATACGTTATTCCAGGTCATAGAGTATTTGTGTATATCCAATATCAATCTCCTTCTCACCAGGTTTGGGCGGTATTCTAGTAATGGGCCTGGGTATCATCACATCTGGTGTGGTTATACTTAAGTTGGTGCCAACAGCTCGTCAAGTCGCCGCCTGGACGGCCGCCACCGCCGCCATATACAGTGCTGGTAAGTGAATAATTATTTATTTTTGAACTAGTGACCCATTCTGGCTTTGCTTGAGTGCTGTAGGTCTCTAGGTTTATTTCACAGACATACAAATTACTCAAAAAGTGCATTTATTTCGACTTAATACCACTATTTTTACAGATTTTTCCCTTAATAATATGTCCATCAATAATTTTTTTGGTGCATTGTTTTCGATGATAAGAATAGTCTTATCATCGAAAACAATGTAACCCAAAATATAGAAAATAATTTATTTTGCTAGGTTTGAAATAAGATACTTTGTTTATTTGTTTTTTACACGTTTAAAGGATATCAGAAACTTCCACAGATCTAATCGATTTAACACATAACCTAACTAACATTGCAATTAGATAAAAAGTTTCCATTGGAAACCTTATCTTGATGATATTTATTTCTATTTTATTTCGCTGTAGGCTGTATGTATAGAGCTTAGGCAGATTGAAATGAATAGTAGGTAGAAATGGTTAGCTTTTTTTCTAGTTATTTAATTAAATAATTTAAAAGTTTTAGATTTTTATTCTATTATTTAGTGTGTATATGTATGGTTTATATTTCAGGTATGGTCGTGCTAATGTTTGTGAGTTGCCCGGAGGAGAACTTCAAGGCGTTGACTGCGGCGGACATCGCGAACTTGACTTGCAGTAATGCGTGTAACTGTGACGGAGCCCCGTATTCGCCTGTCTGTGGGCAGGTATAGTATACTTTGTGTTTTTATTGAACTGTGATTTTATTTTATACTAGCATTTCCCGCGGCTTCGCACGCGTTCTTAAGACTCGAAACCAAATTATTCTTGATGTCGCTCGGTATCATACTAACGCCTGCTCTTCCCGTTTTTGCAACATTTTTCATTGATGCTCCTCTCCTATTAGTCGTAGCATGATGTAATATAGCCTATAGCCTTCGTCGATAAACGGGCTATCCAACTCAAAAAGAATTTTTCAGTTCAAACCAGTAGTTTCTGAGATTAGCGCGTTCAACCAAACAAACAAACAAAGAAACTCTTCTGGTTTATAATATTAGTATAGATTATTATAGTGACTTACGTTTGCTCCGTTCGGGTTTCATTTCTCAGATCAGTAAAGATATTCTCCTGCAGTCAAAATTATCTTATATGTTGAACCGGATAACCAGCTATCATCATACTAAATTACATCAAAATTTGTCCAGTGGTTTTCTCGTGATGCGGTCAAAAGCAGACAGACGGACAAAAAATTTTAAAAGCAATAGACGGCATATAAATTCAATACATTTTCCAAAAAATATTTAATGTACCTACAGATGCGAATAATTTAGAATTTTATTCTTGTATAAAAAAAAAGTGCGTGTGTACAAAGTACACATGTCAGAAGTAAAACTTGAATTTAAATTAAGGCTAACTCTTCCCCGTCTCTGGGCGCCTGGTACTATGGAATTATTTTTTCGTTTCATCGAGTTTGAAATCAAAACTATTCTAAAGAAGTTTCACTTCAATATTAATAAATATACTGTTTGTTTCAGGATTCCTTCACGTATCAGTCTCCGTGTCAAGCGGGTTGCTTGAACAGCCGGCAGTTGGACAACAGTACTTATTTATACTACAACTGTTCCTGCTTGGCCGGCTCTTTCCCTATCTACGAAAAAGTTGAAGATACGTGAGTATAATCAATAAATCAAATACTACTACTCAACCTTATATTGCTCGAGTTCATTACGTACGTTTTGATAGTATAGATTACGCAGTAAATTTATTTAAAATGAAATTTTATATAATTTTTTTTTTAAATAAATTTACAGTAAATTTCCCTGTCGTTCGGAATGGTCATTGGCGTACATACATTTTTATTTGTAACCAACACAAAAAGAATTTTTCATTTGATAATGAGGGCAAGCATTATAATAATATTTTGATTTGTATTCGATCAAATCGCAGAATGTCTCGCTACGAGAGCAAGCTGTCGCCGGAGTACAAAAAATACAAAATACATACATGGTTATTAGATAGATTGAAGGCATTATAATATTATATTGATTTATAAATGAAACTATCTTTTCGGATTTTGTCGCGGATTTATTATGATTTTTGGTTCCCGACGTTTCGAATGCTTTACAGCAATCATGGTCACGGGTCTCTCCCGTATAATAAAAAATCCGAAAAGATAGTTCCATTCATAATGTCAAATATTCGCGTAAACCTTAGAAAGTATTATATTGATTTGTATGATAAAATGGCAGAATGTCTCGCTACGAGAGCAAGCTGTCGCCGAAGTACAAACAAAACAAAATACATACATGGTTATTAGAGAGACTGAAGGCATTATAATGTGATTTATAAATGAAACTATTTTTTGGGATTTTGTCGCGGATTTGTTACGATTTTTGGCTGTGACCATGATTGCTGTAAAGCATTCGAAACGTCGGGAACCAAAAATCATAATAAATCCGCGACAAAATCCGAAAAGATAGTTTCATTTATAATGTCAAATATTCGCGTAAACCTAAGAAAGTATTATATTGATTTGTATGACCAAATGGCAGAATGTCCCGCTACGAGATCAAGCTGTCGCAGTACTTTGGCCCAGGGGTCGCCGTGAGCGGGGAGTGCGGCGGCGCATGCTACCAGATATACGCCTTCATAGCAATCTTCGCGGCCGTCATGTTCGTGCACGCCACCGGCGAGGTGGGCGCTGTGTTGCTCATCATACGATGCACTGATAAGAACGGTGAGTGGGGGGTTAAAGAATACGCTGCACTGATAAGAACGGTGGGTGGGGGGTTAAGGCATGTTGTATGCGAAAGCGATCCTGCGGCGTCCCACTGAAGGCGCCGGGAGGGGGCTTGGTTTTTTTTAGTGGGTATTACGGCCCTTCTGGCCGGTGAGTCCCACACTCACCTGGGGGATCAGGTGGTGTGCGTAAATGCATTGTCCAAGCATGTAAAAAAAAGGGGGGTTAAGGCATACGCTGCACTGAGAATGGTGGGTGGGGGGTTAAGTGGGAAGCAGGGGCATGACTCCTCTGTGTAAAGGTATCTCCATCTTTTTCGGGTTTAACGGGTTTCTTGATCATTTTCTATTCAAACTCAAAATATTTTATTCAGCATTAAATTATGTGTAATTAAAAAACTCGAGTAATTTGGGATTAAAAAATCCCTAAAATTTATACTCGGTGTCACTTTCACAATTAATATAAATGTAACGATACCTTTGAAGTTAATAATCCATCGAGCTGTTCAGGCCACACACAGCGTGCCAAACAATTGAATTTGGTGCCAAAAATGCGCCATTTTGTACTATTTATTTTGATATACTCAGTGTCACTTTCATAACATACATACATAAAAAACATTACTTCCTCCTGCCGCAGTCGGGCAAAAAGGTCTTAATAAATATAACTTTAAAAATCCTAATGAATGAATACACCAGCTTTTCAAATTAAGCGAATATACAATATTCGTGTACAGACAAGGCGATGGCGATGGGCGTGATCCAGTTCGCAATAGGCGTGTTCGGCAACGTGCCGTGCCCCATCGTGTTCGGCGCGGCGGTGGACGCGGCGTGCCGGCTGCGCGACGCCGCCTGCGGCGTGCTCGGCGCATGCGCCTCCTACGACAACGATAGCCTGCGATATTTCTATTTGGGTATGTTATTTATATTAAAACGCCAGGGTAAGAAACAAAAAAGTGCGTGTGTACAAAGAACACATGTCAGAAGTAAAACTTCTTTGGCAAACTAAGTTTTAAATCTCGTTTATATTTATATTAAATAACCCCGTCTAAGCTCGTCGAGAGAGGAAGATGGCGCGAAGGTCACACCCACGAGTTAGAAATGTCACTGACTCGCGGTGGGCGAGATCTAACTAAGGCTAACTCTTCCCCGTCTCTGAGCGCCTGGTTCTGTGGACTTATTTTTTCGTTTCATCGAGTTTTGAAATCACAACGATTCTAAAGAAGTTTCACTTCAGAAAATAAACGTGTGGTGTCGTGGGACACCGGATAGGAACGAAGTTCCTTATTATAAAAATATTAATTTTAAGTTCTATTAGCGGTATAAAGAAATAGTTATTCGGGTATACATTTTTAATGATTTTTAATCGTTAATTAAAATAAATTATTTTTTAACAAAAATGAAAACCGACTTCAAAACGCTACAAATCGAAACTAAAAAGAAAAAAAAAAATTTTAATTACTTAGTTATTGTTGGAGTCGGTGCCAGCCAAGAAGGACAGTTTTATCCTGCCTTTGCAATGAACTTTCGAACGGATATTTTGATTATATTTACAAATTGATACATTAATTAAATTGTATTAAGATTATTTTGCTTTGGCTGGCACCGACTCCAACAATAACTAAGTAATTAAAATTATTTTTTTTTCTTTTTAGTTTCGATTTGTAGCGTTTTGAAGTCGGTTTTCATTTTTGTTAAAAAATAATTTATTTTAATTTTTTTTGTGGAAATTATTATGTTTAAATAAAATATTGGAAGGCTAACTAAACTACTGCTCCAATAAGTCAGCGAAGTTTTGAAATGAACGACAATAGTCAATCGATATTTGTCCACGTCTATTTTTCCACGTAACTCGTAGACGTTAATAAGATTTACCTTCTATTATCAATCCACCTAATATCCTGAAGGAATACGACTATCAGTTCATAAGTACGTATAATATTAAAAGAATTTTCTTTCAACTCCTAACCGTTGAGGATATATACCTTACATCATCACAAATTCTTGAACAGCTTTAGAAAATATATGAAAAAGGTAATCAGTGCCGATAAAATTTACGGGTTGCCATCGATTTCTCTAGGATCCCATCATCAGATGCTGACTTGGTGACAATGAGAACATCTTGAATGTATACCCTACCGAACAAAAAAGAAATTTTTAAAATCGGCCCACAATTCACGGAGAAATCGGTGAAAACACATAAAAAACAACTGTTGAGGAATTTTACCTTCCATCATCAGTTCATCCACATGAGATGATGATTTTCATACGTAAAAGCTTTATCGGGTTTAGAAAATATATCAAAAACATAATAGGTGCCTGTAAATTTTGAGAGTTGCCTTCGATTTCCCTGGGATCCCATCATCAGATCCTGACTTGGTGACAATGGGACCACCTCGGAACTATACCCTACCAATCAAAAGAAAAATTTTTGAAATCGGCCCACAGACGGCGGAGTAATCGGTGAACATACATAAAAAAAAATACATACAACGGAACATATAACCTCCTCCTTTTTTGAAGTCGGTTAAAAATCAAAAAAACTACTTTACAAAATTATATTAACACCTTTATTTTATTTACCGTGATTTATAAAAAAAACTTGTATACACTCAACAACCAAAAAAAAGTTATTATAAATATATAAATTAGCAAAAAGTGTCGTTACAACTTTTGGTCTTAATTTTTTCCGTCTAGCCCCCTTTCGCAACGCGCGATAAGTAACTTCGTTCCAAAACACGTATTTAATATATGCACAATATTACTTTATTTAGTAATTTTATACAAACTGGCAGAGTTTCTGCTTATTTCAATTGGTACAAAGGGAATGAATCGCAAAACGAACAATCTGGATATTTAAACCCTCTAATTTGTGGTCACTTCCCACCGGCAGACAATCAATTGGCTTTGGCGTTGCTTGGCTATAGCATAGCGTCTTAGAGCTCAGCTACACAACATCATGTGGCGTTACAATATGTAAAGTAATTTTATTTTTCTTTTCTGACAGAAATTGTATAAAATATAGTTATATTGATAACTACAATTATGGTCCGGGAGGTAGCGTTGCATTTCACATAATTATTTCAAGTCGTATAATTCATATTGAAATTAAGTTTTTATTAGCAGTCATATAGTGTTACGAAAGTCAGCAAGCTCAAAAAGTGTGGACGAGCTGGATAAAAAATGACGATTATGTAAAAATAAAAAAAAACAAAAAGGTTTTCAGGTCGCTTAATAATTTGTTGAGTGATTGTTTGCATAATAGCAAAAAATACAAAAATAGTCAGCAGCATAGATAACGGTGGATTACACGTCAGCAGCCGATATACTCATGATTAAAAAAAATACTTTTGATTCATTTCAGGTCGAATGAAACTATTACGCAACAATCTTTTCATCAATTAATTAATAAAAAAAGTCAGCAAACTATTCAATGGGGGTAAGGTTGTCAACAGGGGAATCTCAGTAAAAGACAATCAAATATAATATTTGGCTGACAGTTATTACACCCTTAAATATTCTGCTGACCCTTATTGTCTTATTCGATTATTATCTTCATCTAAACTATAAGTAAAATCTAAATGAAAATGTCATAGATGTATAGTTGTAATTGTAAATTATTGAGTGACATTGTTAAATGGAAATTACTAAAAATTTCGTTTTTGCAGGTCTGTCCGCCGGTCTCATGTTTCTCGCGTTCATAATGGACATGCTGGTGTGGAGTCGCGCTGGCCGCATCGATATGAATCCCGCCGACCGCCCTCCGGACTGCGAACCCCTGCCCTCCGACACACCCCTCTGATGTTCACCAACACCCACTCCCACTCCCGCTCCCACACCCACTCCCTCACCCACACCCACACCCGGTGAACCCTTACACAGACGTGCACTCTCACCCATACGCGAACATGACACGTCACTCACGTCAATACACCTAAGTTCAATGGAATGCATCTCAAAATTGTCTTCGCCTCATAGGTATGCACGATTGTCGTAATAACGATTTTAGTTTCGATCGACTCGTTCCATCGATTTTCGTTCTATTTTTAAATATAATCGATTTAACGATGAATTATTAACAAAATTGGGCGTATTCGCTGTTTATGTGGACGTTTGAAATATATTTCGATTTATAGAATCGATATCTTTGTAAACGAATCTTTTGCTTGATAATGACTAACTATCAAATTAAATTGCGACATGAAATCATCTCTCGATGAATGGACTCGATATAAATATATTATTATTATTGGTATAATAATTTTTAAATAGAACGTTTTTAAAATTACTAAGTGACCAATTAAAATTACGGAAATGCTAAGTTACTATTAAATGATCATATTAATTAATAATAATTGTTAATTATAAATATAATTCGCACGTTTTTTTTACAATTTGACTATATTTACTATTACATCACGTTTTTAAAATAAATATGACTGATTGAATTTTGTTATATAAAGAGCATTTTACACTAGTTTCTTTTTAATCTGTGCTCAATTTCGTATAAGATGCATAATATTTTAATTAATGTTTTTATATATTTTATCTATCTTTCCTTTCTAACGGAAATAGTACAAGAATTTGGTAATAATTTAAATAGGAGGGAATTAAGGTCTGGTCTGATCCATGAAGTCCCGATATATAGTTGTATATGTGTAGTTGTAATCTTGTATTTCTACAAAGAAATCACATTACTGGGACTGAGTTATTATTAAGTTTGGTGTTCACTGCCTTTATAAAAGTAAGAAACAAATAGCGAATAATAAAAAAGGCGGTGGTAACCCAGTGGTAAGACGATCGCTTGGGAAAGCAAGTGAAGCGGGTTCAATGCCGGGTCTCGCACTTCTGATATTTTTATGTGCGAATCATTTCTAACATTACCACTTGTCTTACGGTGAAGGAAAACATCATGAATTAAATCGTAGAAACCTGTATGTATGAGAACCTAATAAGTTTTGAAAAGCTATGTGAAGTCCGCGGTGGTCTATGGCCTGACGAAGAGATAGTCCCGCGCATAATTAAATTAATATGTAGCATTAAAGAAGCAAAATCAATAAATTGATTCCTAAAACTATTTAAAGCCATTCAAAATTTCTAATTCAATACCAGAATGTTTAATCACTATCACTACATAGTATAAAACAAAGTCGCCTTTTCTGTCCCTATATCCCTATATCCCTATGTGCGCTTAAATCTTTAAAACTACGCAACGGATTTTGATGCGGTTTTTTCCAATAGATAGAGTGATTCAAGAGGAAGGTTTATATGTATAACTAGCGGATCCCGCGGCTTTGCTTGTGCTAAATCTAGGGAAGAGCCCGAGCGAAGCGAGGGCGAGTCGCTAGTTAATTATAAAACTGTTACTCTGTTATTTTTAATCTGTGAAAAATAAGGCAGTGGATACCAAGCTATACATTTTTTCGATTAATGCGAATTACATGGCTAGTGATTAGATATTTATTAGTTTAGTGCAAGTTTTATATATGATTTACTGGTAAATGTAAATAATAATCAATTTAACGACTAAACCCGTTTAGCATATTTAGGACATCTGTTATTATTATTAGGAGATTTCATAATTTATATTAATATCTTTTGCAGTTTGGCCAGTTAGAAATGACACACTTTTTGTGAATTTTTTACTGCCAAATATGGTAGAGTAGTTTTTTTAATAATTTACCAACCATGTTTAGGAAAAATTTAGTCTATGGTACAAGCGTAAGAAAACCATTATATAATTAAAATTATTAATCTCTTAAATATTATTTTATATAGATAACATTATATATTTTAATGAATTGTATGTGAATTGTGCTGTTTTTATATACAAGTAAGTATATATAATTTATATATAAGCGCTTATATATATAATTTATATATATAGCGTTCTATGGCAGTCTATGGTTTCGATATTTGCAATATTATTATTATTTTACAAACAATCCTCTATTAAGAGGGTAATAAGGCTGGGTCATGTGTAAAATGTTTAGTGAAATTAGGATTGAAATATAAGAATATATTCAATAAAGTTAGCATTTGGTTCATTTATCTAATCTGTGATTGTAATATCACAAACATTGTTATTATACTAGCTGTTTTGGGTACTAATAATTGTACTATAGGAATTGTAGTGTGCTAGCCAATAAGTGTCCTGAAGATTATTTTATGGCAACTGTATGTTAGTAAATGTTGTAATATTTGTATTATGGAGGGTAGTCTTATATGTAGCATAGAGTAGAGGTAAGGAGTACCATCTGTGTATGAATTTGTCAAGTTATGGCTGCGCCAAGCAAGTGAGTGAAACTTTAGTATGCAAAATCAATTTTTATTGTCTTCAATATTTACCTAGTAGCAACACTACATGAACTTTCAAGCCTATACTGCGGAAAATTTCCATACACAGACGGTTCTTTTTACTTAATAATCTGTGCACTAACACTATTGACTATACCCTATCGGGATGCTTTTATTCTACTTGACAATACTGTGCAATTTGTACTAGTAAATTAAGTATACACTTGAAATAAAACTTCTTTAAAAATTAATAATTAATTAAAGTATATTTACATTTTTATTATTATTATTATTTTAAAATATATATCTTTATTAATAATTTTATATTTATATTTTGATTTGTTTTAATTTTGATTGTTTTGTGGCATTTGCCACAGCGTAAAAGAAGTTATACTTCAACCGCGCGTAAATGTTACACGCATTTTTTATCTAGTGCAATATAAATAAGCATATAATTGAAATAATTGATTAAAAATTTTGTAATGACATCACTGTCGGCTGCACAGATAAATAATAATAATAATTAATTTTTAATTATCTACATATACACCACTAGTGAACACTTTTTTAGAAATGTAAAAATTTTTATATGAATATTTTTATAATATTGAATAATATATATTTTGTGCAATGTCTTAGTGAATGTAAATACGATTTTTAAATGAAATTTTTAACCTAGAAATTAAATTAAAATCAATTTTTGCGTGTTTTGCAAATGCTACAGCAAGAAATCGTTGTTGCTATTGAATTATTCGTTTTAAATGTTTTAGCGTCAAATTTATTCGCTCAAGTAGCTAAACCAACATTAGCTGTAGCTTTATTGAGTGTTTATGTGCAATCGATATATTGATAGCTTAAAATTATTTTTATTAGTGTGTGTTGCCATTTATATACTGTATTTAGATAAATTTTGAATAAAAAATTAGTTATTTTATCTATATTATACATGATTAGTGTTAATTGTTGTTTGTTTGTAGCTTATGTCAATATTTCTTCATAATTACATTACTAGTCTACATATTAGTGCTAACGTTTGATACCTCGATACCGATCAAACTTTTGTAGTCGAAATCATTTAAGGCAAGTTTTGGAATATTGGCTGTTTTTTTTAAATAGGTCAGTTTGTTCTTAAATAATGTTATTCATAGATGTGTAATCGATTGATTTTGACAGTTTGGTTTTATATTTAATCTGTATTTTTTAAATGATACCATTTTATCTGATTTTGTACTGATTTTATTTTATATAATAGCTTCCGATGGTTTGGATGATTTACAGCAAACGTGGTCTCGGTAGAGAGTAATTTTTCTCTGTTTTATAATGTTCTACATATTTGCTTTAATCATTCGAAACGTATGGAACTAAATATAAAATAGGTATGTATAAAATGATGCAACTAAATCCGATAAGATCATTTTATTTTAAAATATTAAATATTCGCCTAAATCGAAGAACTATATGAAACTGTATTTTTTATGTCATAATCATTGGTTTATTGCCACTCCTCTTTATTTGACATGGGTAAAGTAAATTGTGACCAATTGGCCCTCGATAAAGCCATAGACAAGAGAGTTGAATTTATTGTCATTGTAAGTTTACTAAAAATGTTAGTTCACTAAAAATAAAAATAGGTATGCTCATACATGTTAAGTTAGTTTAATGACTAGTAATAAAAATGTACCAAAATATCACAAAGAAATGTTAGGATGAATACAAAATAATGCCTAGTATATGTACTTCTGTACACAATATTTTTCATGGTAGCGTAAGTTATGAAATGGTTATAATTATTCATTTTGTCTTCTTTTCTTTATAATAAGATGAACTCTGGTCACGATTCTGGTACAGCTTTGTAAGTTTCGATGTGTTTGTAGATTTGTTACTGTGGCCTTTGTCACGTATTTTTTTAATTATTTGTAAATAAAAACTTTATTGAGATATTTTTTGTTTTTTATTAATCTCCAACTTGGCTAAAATGCGTGGGATTGCTTTTTTTGTCTGCTTATGCTATTTTAATGTATTGTTCAGTCCAATAACCTCTAAAATCGATATTATTCTAAAAAGGCTGGACTGTTCTACAATCTAAGTTAAATTGATCAATGCCTAGTACCTATAATCTATAAGACCTCAACTTGGCCTCCAAATTGGCATAGAAGTTCTTTTTAAAACATTTCCAAAATGTTACGTAGATAAAAAGATTGCAAATAAAAGAAGTAGAGTATACAAATCTGCGTTAATTGTTTTCTTAGTATGTCGATTTTAGAACTTATTTGATTAGGTTATTGGTTGCAATTTGCACTTATGTTTGCAATATCAGATATTAAGAGTAAAATTTAAAAATAAAAAACATATCAAAAAATAAATAAAACTTGTTATTTCAAATAAATATTTAATAATTAACATTACAATTTACAACATTTAGTCAAGAACAAATAATTATAAATGAAATAGAAATGGACTCTCAGGTGACCATGATTGCTTTAAAGCACTTAGAATTAGGTACATCACGTATGTGGCTTTTCTAACCAGAGATCAATTTTATACAAGTCCAGTTATGTTTTTGTCAAATGTTAAGGATTAGATGTATAGGTTTTTGATATCCTCCGTATGGTTAAAAACAAGTGGTCGAAATAAACAATCGAATTCGAACGAATACCCATAGAGAAAAGTAATATTATACTTGAATACCTCAGTATTTCTTGCTGAAAGTTCCTTTTTTTCCTTTGTTTATTTTGACATTTGAATCCTCGTCGCTGTCACTGCAACTATATAAAAGAAATAGTTTTACTTAAACAAAAATGATAAGCAAAAACTTAAGATATAGTGTCTTCAAAAGAAAGACGAAACTATACGATTTTTTCGAATCTTTTGTTCTTTAGGTAACAATAATTAAAAAGTAAATTCTTTATGTTGTGTGCGTAAGTTCAAATAAGTTTATTGAACTTACGCACACCACTCATAAAGTATTTAGCCCTTTAATATTCAGCCCTTTTTTAATTATCCCACCACTGGGCACGGGCCTTCCTTCAATACGAGGGGGATCAGGCCATAGTCCACCACGCTGTTCTAGTGCGGACGGACTTGACAGACTTTCGAAAACTTGCAGACTTCTCTCAGACATGCAGGTTTACTCACGATGTTTTCCTTCACCATAACACAAGCGGTAATCAAAAATATCAGAGTTGCGAGACCCGGATTTGAACCCACATCACTCGGTTATCCGAGCGAGCGCGTCACCATTGGGTTACTACTACTTACTTCGTTCGACTCTTTTTGAATTTTATTATATCACAAAAAGATAACAATAATATGCTGTTTAAGATTGTTTTTGTGCATACAAGGTGACTTGCTTTCTGGCGAAATCTTATAGGGTCAACAGGAAGCTATTTGTCAGGAAATCGATTTTGACAGTAACAGTTTTAAAATTATTTTATTGTGACCACGGTCTTATACATTGTGACACTTTACCACACATTCTAATCATATTTTATAAAAAAAAATAGTTTTAACGAGAAAATTGTAATAGGATAAAACTTATCTTTAAGACTTCTTCTTATGCAAAAAAATAACATTTCTATGTTATCACTACATAGTATAAAACAAAGTCGCTTTCTCTGTCCCTATATCCGTATGTATGCTTAAATCTTTAAAACTACGCAACGGATTTTGATGAGGTTTTTTTAATAGATAGAGTGATTCAAGAGGAAGGTTTATATGTATAACTAGCCGATCCCACGGCTTTGCCTGTGCTAAATCTAGGGAAGAGCACGAGCGAAGCGAGGGCGAGTCGCTAGTTATTACTAAGTTGAATATGAATTTTCCAACAACACTAATAAATGAATTTGGTAAAGATTAAATTTACCTGTCATTGTTTTTCATATCACAGCCTTTACTCTCACTAGAATTACTGGAGTCACTGCTGTCGCTGTCATCGGCGTCTTTTTCCGCGATCCCTTTCACTTTGCCTTCATCGTTGTAGCCCTTGTTGAGAGAACGGATTATACGTTCTGTAATAAATTCATGCCCAAACTGACTAAAAATAATCTTCTAAAATCTAGTCTTAAAAAAATAAAAATATAAGTGTTTTTTTTTAGATCTTATAAAAACAAAATAAAAATTAGTATATAATGATTCTCCCTCATTTTCCGATATTCCGGGTTACAGTTTCAAAACGAAATTAGTCAAATCGGCCCACCCTCCAGATTATGAGGTAGAATATTTGTACACTTTAAGTTTCTTCAGTTACCTACCGTTTATTGTTCATTCATTTAATTTATTAGAATTATTACCTGGAAAACAAGTAAAGCCCAAGTCGATATCCCAGACATTATTTCAATAAAATATTATTGTAACTCGATTACATGACCGACTGTGTAATAGACAGACAACCACAAATTCTAAAACAGTGTGGACAAATTTTGATAAAAATTGGTATGGTGATAGCTGGTTATCCGGGTGAGGATATATGATACTTTTACTGCGGGAAAATATCTAATTTCTGAACAATCTCAACTAACCGTTACAAACCAGCTAGATATAAAACAACACGGTATGTGAAATTTAAGAATTTGTTTTAGAACTCGGGCGGAGCCGCGAGAAATGCTAGTATTAATTATTATCTAATTATATATTTCAAAATTTTTATATAGTTTTAAAAAGTATCTGACTCACCCGGTAACGCCAAAACGGTGCTCACCAACAAGAAGAGTATCACTAGTGAAACAATCTTCGCCATGATGTAGTATTAAATGAATATACTTTGAATTATCTTATATTTATATAGAATTCGGTTTCAGTGACGGAAAGAAATCACGTTAAATTGCCTTTTAGGATGCGAAGGTCGATTGTAACTTCACGGTTTTTAAAAACACAGTGTGACAAATGAATTGATTTGTTTAAATCACCGCTACCACTTGTCTTCCACATATCTAGGTAGTAGGTACATATTATATAACATATTATATTGAACTTTATATTCAAATTGTGATAGAATTTCCTAATGCATCTATACATATAACTAGCAAAAAGCTGAGCTTTGTGAGGGCTCGCGTAGTTTTTCTAACGGGTAATAATTTTTAAGATCGTTGTTAATGTTCATTTTTTTAATGTTTATAAAATTATATTTTTTTTACAAATAACACATCTAGATATGAAGTTAAATTACTGTGTTAAAGCACAAATCTCTAGGCGTGATAGTTTTTCAGTAAAGAGCACCACAAAATGCTAAGGTTGTGGGATATTGTTAGGTGTCGTGGCACACCCTAATAAAAATATAATTGAGTCAAAGTACATTAAATATTTTTGGGAAAATCTTAAGGAACTCATTATTTTAGGGTCCTAATCTATATTTTTAGAATTTCTGTCTGTCTGTGGCTGCATTACGAGAAAACCACTGCATAGGTTCCGTTTAATGATTACATTTATTGCATGAAAAAATTTAATTGCTGAAAAACCCTTAACAACAGGTAAAACGTATCTAGAGACGCACAAAAGTCTAAATCGCGGAATGACAACCCTAAAAAGATACAGACAAAGTAAAATGCTGTTTCAGAATAATAAAAGCGAATGTAGTCTTGTTACTCTAAATATGCCCTTCATTTGTTTTCCGTCGGTACTCGGTAGTTCAAAGGTTTCGAATACACTGGGGCACAAATATAGTAGGTGCCGTACCTTAGGGGGCGTTCAAGTATTACGTAACGCAAATTTTGAATATTTTTGACCCCTCCTCCCCCCTATGTAACGCATCGTAACGTTTTACAAGACAAGACCCCCCCCCCTCCCCCCAAAATGCGTTACTTTTCTTAAACTTTCAGTGCTGATATTCACATATGTAAATATAGTAAAAGTTTTTGAGAATATCATTAAAAATGTATAATTCGTCCGTCTGTAACTTATAACTACTACTATAACAATGTAACGTTACTTATAGTTTATGTATGTCTTAATTTTTATACATGATATTAATGGAAGTATGTCAATACTTTTTATAAGTAATCCAAAGTAATTAATGGTCTTATTCGGTTCATTATTACACTTCCATTCTTACTAATAGCGACGCTTCGTGTGTCTGGGGGAATGTTTGGCCCATCCTATTGGTCTCATCATCTGTTATGAAGAATTTATAATACACGATTTCTTAAAGCATATATATGTATATAGCTTTTAATAGTGCCATTTCTTGCAATAGTAGTTCCTGTACAGGTCTTTTCAGAGAAGTTTTGGAGGTGACTAGGCTTATTATTATAAAAGTTCGGCGATTGTAGCGACGCGCGGAATAATCCCAACGGCGAGTAAAAAAAAAATCACGTGATAACTCACTACACCCCCCCTCCCTCTTGGTGATATTTCGTGATTTTTTCCGAACCCCCTCCCCCCCCATTCAAACATCACGTGATTTATGGACGACCCCTAAGAAGGTTAACGGTAGGGACCGGAGTAGGCACAACTTTTTAAGGTTTCCGATAAACTTGCCTTACGCTTTATCGATTTTAGATAATGTGCATATCGACGACACGTTTGGCTCAGTTGGTAGTGATCCTACTTTCTGCGCCAGCGGTCGCGGGTTCGAGTCCCGCTGGGGGCATTCATTTGTTGAGGACGAATGTTTGTACTCCAGCCAGTCATAGGTGTTTACATTTATAATATTTATGTATTTAAAAATTTATATATGTGTAGTATATCAACTATCTGGTATCCATAACACAAGCCTCGTAGCTTATCACGGAACTAGATGGTGCTGTAGTAATAATGTCCCAACATTTATTTATTTATTGGATTTTCATTTTAAAAAAAAGCTCGATTGGTCGAATTGTTATAACAAGAAGCGCTTAGTTGTTAGTTGAAAAATATAATAAAAATATTTTTGGCCTTGTTAGGATATTAACTTTTATGCAAAACAATACTAAAATTATTTAATTGTTACGATTTCTTAGATTTCCCAGTGCTTTGTCTGAAGTTCAAATTTAATTAACCTTCATAATTCTTTCTATGATTTTGAGTCATAACACTCAGATTATATGATTATGCAGAACGAATTAAATTATGCTTGTATTACAAATGCAGTTAAGATTTTTTTATCCAAAACTAATTATAATTTCAAATTCGAAAAACATCCTTTTGCTATAGGTATTTTTAAAGTAGTCAGTCTAGTCATTCTAAAACAGCTTATATGTTTTATAGTTCGTTTTGCTTTGTTTAATAACAAGTTTATTTTTTAATTGACTGGTCATAGTGTAATGTCTGGGTAACCAAATTAAATAAAATGTTATTATACTTGGCGATCAAGTTGCATTACAGATAGATGTCACTTATACATAAATTAGTAATCTATACATCTATAAATAAAATTAAAGTGTCTGTTTTTAATTTTAAATTAAAGCTTTTCACTAAATGTATATTTTAAATGTATGTTGTTATTGTTGCTAAATGTATGTTTGGCTCAGTTGGTAGTGACCTTACTTTCTGCGCCAGCGGTCGCGGGTTCGAGTCCCGCTGGGGGCATACATTTGTTAAGCACGAATGTTTATACTGCAGTCATGGGTGTTTATATTTATAATATTTATGTATTTAAAATTTATATATATGTAGTATATCAACTATCTGGTATCCGTAACACAAGCCTCGCTTACCACGGAACTAGATTGTGCTGTTGTAATAATGTCCCAATATACAATATATATATGCATGTTATACGGTACTAGTATCAAAAATCAATTTATAAAATTTTGTCTGTCTGTTTCTTCCGGCTAATCTCTGAAACGGCTGGGCCGATTTTAACGGGACTTTCAATTGCAGATAGCAAATGTTATAAGGCGTAACTTAGGCTACTTTTTAACCGACTTTGAAAAAAGGTGGATGTTAGATTCTATTAATTTATAAATGAAACTATATTTTCGGATTTTGTCGCGGATTTATTATGATTTTTGGTTCCCGACGTTTCGAATGCTTTACAGCAATCATGGTCACGGGAGAGACTAAGGTATTAGACGTCTCAGGGGGTTATATACTTGTTACAGACAGTGCCTACCCACAATTTTTTACAAATATTCAAAATGATAGACTATAAAATTATACATTTCAATTCTATACTTTTAAGATTTTAAAATTTTAAATTATATTATAAATATGGCAATATTATTAACTTATTTTTAGCTACTATAATTATAATTATTATAATTTTCTAATATTTGTTAAAATAATATTAAGTAGTGTTGCTATTATTAAAATATGTATAATGTGTTATATTAAAATATAAATTATTAAAGCAATATTAAACTTTCATATATTATAAATTAAAGATTAATAGTTAAAAACAACTTGAGTTTTGATAATTATTTTAAGTTAAATATTAAGCAACACCACTGCAAACTAAATCATTTTTAAATTTGATAATATAATATTAAACAAATCTAACTATGCTCAATCCACATAGACCTCTTTAAGTTCTTTTGAATTATAACTTTTAAACTATAAAATGAGTTAATGTCATTTAGTATGTCAGTTGGTATGTCCGTCTGAAGTTATTATAGGGATTTGAGACTATATTAAAGAGTTAAATTGTTGTCAGTCTGAAGCTACTACCGGTTCGGAATGCAACTGATACTGAGAAGAACCGGAAAGAAACTCAGCTCTTGCTTTTTTCAAAATAATATGTTTACAATTTCAATATTATCAATATCAAAAATATATAAGTTTACTTAAGTTTACAATATTGCAATACAATAATTAATATATATAATTAATCCTCACTACTATCATTAAGATCCACACAGTATGAGCTAACTACATCTGGCTGTCTATTATGACTAATTTTATTAGATGATTTTATTATATTAATGTTTAATATTATATTATCAAATTTAAAAATGATTTAGTTTGCAGTGGTGTTGCTTAATATTTAACTTAAAATAATTATCAAAACTCAAGTTGTTTTTAACTATTAATCTTTAATTTATAATATATGAAAGTTTAATATTGCTTTAATAATTTATATTTTAATATAACACATTATACATATTTTAATAATAGCAACACTACTTAATATTATTTTAACAAATATTAGAAAATTATAATAATTATAATTATAGTAGCTAAAAATAAGTTAATAATATTGCCATATTTATAATATAATTTAAAATTTTAAAATCTTAAAAGTATAGAATTGAAATGTATAATTTTATAGTCTATCATTTTGAATATTTGTAAAAAATTGTGGGTAGGCACTGTCTGTAACAAGTATATAACCCCCTGAGACGTCTAATACCTTAGTCTCTCCCGTGACCATGATTGCTGTAAAGCATTCGAAACGTCGGGAACCAAAAATCATAATAAATCCGCGACAAAATCCGAAAATATAGTTTCATTTATAATGTCAAACATTCGCGTAAACCTAAGAAAGTATTATTCTATTAATTTGTTTATTTAAACTAGCGGAACCCGTGGCTACCCGTGGCACTAAACTAAGGGACGAACGAGACGAGACGAAGCGAGGGTGAGTTGCTAGTACTATAAAAGAATGTTTAATTATTTACAAACACCATATATTTAGAGTATTTGGAATGGCAGTGGTAGCCCAGCGGTAACGCGCTCGCTAGGATATCCAAGTGATGCGGGTTCAAATCTGGGTCTCGCACCTCTGATATTTTCATGTGCGAATCATTTCTATCATGATTACCACTTGTCTTACGGTGAAGGAAAACATCGTGAGGAAACCTGCATGTCTGAAAAACCTAGCAAGCAAACTCCTTTTCGGAAGACATGAGAAGTCCGCCAACACGCACTAGGCCAGCGCGGCGGACTATGACCTGATTCCCCTCGTACTGAGGGAGTCCCGTGCCCAGCAGTGGGACGTTAAAAAGGGCTGACATATATTTAAATAGCTCAGTAATCAGAGATAAATAATAAAGCTAAATTATTGAGAAAATTACTCGTATAATCAGAATTTAGTACAAAACGTTAACAGTATTGCTAGTGCTAATTTTATATCACATTGAGCTTAATTTGATGTTGTTTTAATTTAGACTCCTTATGTTGATGCACCGCACTTCATGACTTAGCGTCTGAAAACAAAGATATTCCATTAAATACCTATATCTATACAATATACATATAAATAAAATTGGAGTGTCTGTTTTTAATTTCAAGTTAACAGCTTTTCACTAAATGCATAAGAAAATTTATACGATACTAGCAACAAAAATACAATTTTTAAAATGTTTGTCTGTCTGTCTGTTTGTTCCGGGTAATCTCTGAAACGACTGGCCCGATTTTAACGGGGTATTCACTCGCAGATAGTTATAAGGCGTAACTTTGGCAATTTTTAAACCTGCTTCAAAAAAGAGGATGTAGCAATTTTATTTATTTGAAGTAGCGGAACCCGTGGCTTCGTGGAACGGTGTGTATTTATGTTATATATATTTTATTTTATTAAGTACCTACTTATTGTATTTATGTCAAGTATAGTTTAAGTATCGGGAATAAGCAACAATAACGGATAATATTGTAATACTACTTATTGATATAAAAATAGCTTATTTTGCCATATTCTAATAGGTAGATTAGAACTGATAGTAAAGTAAACTCACCAGTATCGACCTTTATGTGCACTGCCGTGACCGCCACGTCCACTGCCATGGCCACCCCCATAGCCACCCCCAGAGCCACCCCCATAGCCACCCCCATAGCCACCGCCTCCTCCTTGACTGCCTCTGTGGCTATGGCCAAAACTACTGCCTCCTCCTTGACTGCCTCTGTGGCTATGGCCAAAACCACTGCCCCCTCCGAAGCCACTGCCTCCTCCAAAGCCACTGCCTCCTCCGAAGCCACTGCCTCCTCCGAAGCCACTGCCTCCTCCGAAGCCACCACCACCGCCTCCTTGGCCTCCACCATATCCGCCGCCAAAGCCACTTCCGCCGCTGTTGCTATCGTAACCGCCTGTAACAATCAGATTATTGTACACCTAGTTGGTTGGATATTTGCATGTTATAAAAAGTCATTAGTTTAGATTATATTAAGAAGTTGTTTATTTTTTACTAGCGATACACCCTCGCTTCGCTCGGGAGTGATAGGTATGTAAGAATGTGTCAGCCCTTTTCAACGTCTCACTGTTGGGCCCTATACGAGGGGGATCAGACCATAGTCCACCTGGCAAGTGCGGGTTTACAATATGTATGTAGTATGTTTCAAATGTAAATCATTCTAAATTATCTCATTAGCGTGCGGCAATCCTATCGGATGAAGAACCATGAATTGCACTGGGAGGCGGCCCACTTTTAAGTACCATACAAGTTACTTTTGTTACTCCTCTGATAACGGAACGAACCGTTGAGGCGTGGAGTGGAGTTGGTCTTTAAACGATATTCATGGAGCAATTAATTGGCCTAGCCATTCATTGAATGCCGCTAACTATACGGCGGCGTTTAATGAAAAGGCTAGGCCGCCCATTAAACGCCTGATATATATAGCCAAATTAAGGTAATAAGACCTAACCATAATTAGAACAATATTTTATATAAATACCTGGCGCTGCGTGGACGCAGGCGATAACCATGAGGAGCACACAAGCTAACGCGAATCTTGCCATCTTAGAACTGTGTCCGCTCTCGTCCTGCGCCCACTTTTATATGAACATGATTAGATTATTCGTCTTCATTTTTTGCTGTTTTTGCGCTAATTTTGTTAGGACCAATGGTCGGTTATTTGGTGGAGGTAAATGGCATTGTTATTATTAATATATTTTTTATTAACCGTTAAACTCATACAATACTCAGGGCCCGATTTAAACTCAATGCCGCCCCTGGGCACCGGAAAAGAATCCGCCCCAATATTGGAACTTTACTTAAACTTATAGTTTATATATATATATTTTATTTCTCAAAATTAAAATCTCTAATTTATTGCAAAAACTTTAATATATGTTACATATTCCAAAAACATAAATAAATACTTGTTGTTTTTTCTAACAATTATAAATTTTGCATCAATTTTAATATCAATTTTTTTACAGGCAATCACGCCTAACTTTTTGTATTGCGAATTGGTCGATTAAATCTTCGCAATCTAAACTTTGAAGTACGTCGGATTCGATGCATAGAATAGCTAAGTTAGTCTATTAGCAGTCATTGTAGAACGTAAGAAGTTTTTAACTCTCTTCAAACAGAAACTATCTTTTCAGATTTTGTCGCGGATTAGCATTCGCGTCGTTTTCAAGTCAACGTCGCGACGTTTCGAATGCTTTACAGCAATCATGGTCACAGGAGAGACTAAGATACTTGACGTCTCAGAGATTTATATACTTGTTTCAGACAGTCAATTAAATATACTCTACTAGCATTTCCCGCGACTTCGCACGCGGTCTAAAGATCGGAAACCAAATTCTACTGAGTCGTGCGGAATGGTATCTCGGAATACTAACGCCCGCCCTTCCTATTTTTGCAACATTTTTCATTGATGCTCCGCTCCTATTCGTCGTAGCGTGATATTATGTAGCTTTTTTCAAATCGAACCAGTAGTTCCTGAAATTAGCGCGTTCAACCAAACAAACAAACAAACAAGCAAACAAACAAACTCATCAGCTTTATAATATTAAGTATAGATAAATTACAATTCAAAAGAACTTGTGGGGTCTATGCACAGACATATAATAAATAGTAGTTATATGTCTGTGGGTCTATGTGAATAGAGCATAGTTAGATCTGATTTATATTATATTTTTAGTTTTCTGTAGTGTTGCTTGATATTTAACTTTTAAAATAATCAAATTAAAATACAATTTATTTTTTAACTTTTTAATTTTATTAAAAGTTATATTCAAATTAATGCTGAATTAAATATTGTTTGATCTATAATTATTATATTACTTATTGTTTTCTTACAAGGGGGTGGGAAAGAATCTCGATAGTTCTTCCGTGAGATCAAAAAAAAGCGCAAAGTTAAAATTATACTTTGAAAAAGCGCGGGCAACCGAGTGAAAAGTACTGTACCTTTAAAATTACAAATAAACAATTAAAAAAATTATTATTTTAAAAAATAACATTAAAATAAACCAAACGTGTATTCATTTTTTCTTTTAGACTGTTACGTAATAAATATTAAACTTTAGGTTGTCGGCCTATTCTTATTTTTTTCTCATAATAGGGGCAGAGGGGGTCAACAACTAGCGAAAATAGTCTTACGTAATAAAAATGACTGGCCCCTTACCATAAAGTAAAGTAATGTACCTTTAAGTCTATACAACAGCTTTGACATAAGTGATAAGAGACAGAATACAACAGCGCCATGCACGGCCGGAAATAATATATACAAAACCTGTTTACGTAGACACTTACATAGTATTTACAGAGACACCTTTAAATTTATGTATTTAACACTTGAATTATCAATTAAACAGAAAATTATGAATTAAAAGAATTAATTAATTATATTGAGCAATCTTGATAAGACTAAAAAAATTTTTTGACTTTCAAAGTTTTGCCGCCCTAAAAAATTTGCCGCCCTGGGCACTCGCCTCGACTGCCCCTAGTGTAAATCCAGGCCTGACAATACTAATTGTATTTAACAAAAGAAAACACTTGCTTTGAATAGTTTAGACGACGAAGAAATATTATGCATAAGTAGTGTTAGAGTATATGATATATAATGTCGGCTTAATTAATAACAAAATAGGTTTGATATTGGTATTTCATATGTATACATAATAAATATATATAATATAACATACCTAAGCCTTTAAATTCTTTATAAATATAGGTAGATTTAGAATAATATATTTAATAAAGCAAATCGAATCGATAATTTAATATTTATTTCTTATTAAGCTATTGCATAGCTACCAAAGAGTTTTTAAGTTTTGGCGCGTTAGTGAAAAATGATGAGACTAAATTTTGATGCGCGCGCACACCGACATGAAAAACTGTGAACCTACAAACACTTTTTGTATATCGTTCCAAGTATTATAATATGTACTGCCGAAGTGAGTACACTTGGAAGTTCGACAACATTGTATATATGTATACTCAATGAGTTAGAATATTTCGATAGCGCGATTCAGGAATTCATCGCCGTTCAGCGTCATATAATATTTTTAAGTTTAACATCATATATAAAAACAAATAAGTATAAAACAACGTATTTATTATGACAATATTGTTTGAGGACTGAAATAAGATGAAGTTTTACAAAATTAAAAACAAAAGAGAAAAAGCCAACGCGGTGTTCCCAGGCGTACCCCATCCAAGTACTGACCGCGCCCGACGTTGCTTAACTTCGGTGATCGGAATGAAAACCGGTGTGTTCAACTATTGATTGAAAGATAATTCGATTTCGATAATTCGAATACTGTGATTATAAGTGATAAAAATTGTTTCTACATATTACTTTGAGTACGTTTGTAGAATTTGAGTTGACGGTATGTATTATTTATTTACATCATAAAATAAAATAAATTTTTACATTATTATTTAATATGTAACAAATGTACAAATAAATTAATAATAGATATAAATAATAATTACATATTTTAATTATGATATTTAAATAAACTTTATTTAACTAGATAATAGCTTATACAATAGCTTTACCGCGGCAGTCCCCGAGTGCCACACATTTTTTAATTGGTTTTCATGCAGTTTATGGTTTGATTTTTCTATAAGTCGTTACCCGAGTATTTAATTTGTTTTTTTTTATTTAACACGTTAGAAGTAGATACGTTATACGTACCAGTCCCATCTGAAATTTGTTGTATTTAGTAGTCCATTTATTGTAGGATTGCAGAGGTGGTGCAATCTACGTATCTAGCCCTTTTTAGTCCAGTGGGACGTATTGAAAGGAGCACGGGCCTCCCTTCAATACGAGGGGATCAATCAAAGTTTATGACTGCATAGCGATTTGATGAAATTTTGTATATTGATAGCTGGTTATCTATCTGTATCGCTAATATAATGTTTCATCTCTAAAAAAATTACCTATAGGTACCTATTACCTACCTAACGTATATTTTTGAAAATTAAATCTATTTTATAGAATAAATATGAATTAATCTACTAAACAAATAAACAAACAAACAAAACAAAGGTTAATCCAAGGTACATATTATATGACACCATTAAAATATTTTTAAGCAACATAGCAAAGACCGACGTTTTGCCCTCATTTATTGTCAGGTGTTTGCCTTATCATTATTATACTTACCATGTTCATAGACGAGGTAACCCGTAACACAGTACAGAGGAGCACAGACCGTAGTTATTTAGCAGTTACAATAAGTACTCGGAATACATAGGTATATATGGTTCATTCATTAAGTATTTCAGTTTTATTTAAAATCTATTAGATTGGAATCTACCTGTATTGGAATATATCCCCAAATCTATACTATATGACGGAATACTATATGACGGAAATGTCCCCCTTTAAAAGTTTTAAGCTGATTTACGCTTTGTCGATTTTAGATATGGTGCATATCGACGACAGGTTTGTCTCAGTTGGTAATGATCCTACTATCTGCGCCAGCGGTCGCGGGTTCGAGTCCCGCTGGGACATTCATTTCTTGAGCACGAATGTTTGTACTTCAGCCAGTCATAGGTGTTTATTTTTATAATATTTATGTATTTAAAAATTTATTAATGTGTAGTATATCAACTATCTGGTATCCGTAACACAAGCCTCGTTGCTTACCACGGAACTAGATGGTGCTGTTGTAATAATGTCCCAACATTTATTTAGGTATTTATTTATTGGACTTCATTTTAAAAAAAAGCTCGGTCGGTTCATTGATATAACAAGAAGCGCTTAATTGTACCTAAGTTGAAAAATATAATAAAAATAGATTTTTTTTGGCCTGGTTAAGTTTAATTAACTTTTATGCAAAATAATACTAAAATTATTTAATTATTATTTTATGATTTCCCAGTGCTTTGTCTCAAGTTTGAACTTAATTAACCTTGATATTTTTTTCCACGACTTTGAGTCATCACACTCAGGAGTATATGATTATGAAGAACAAATTAAATTATGCTTGTTTTAGAATTGCAGTTAAAACTTTTTATCCAAAACTGATTATGATTTCAAATAAAAAGAACATCTTTTTGCTGTAGGTATTTTTAAAGTTATCGGTCTAGTCATTCTAAAAGAGCTGATAGGTAGATGTTTTATAGTTTTTAATTGTTACTTATACATAAGTTAGTTATCTATACATCTATACATATAAATAAAATTGAAGTGTCTGTTTTTAATTTCAAATTAAAGCTTTTTACTAAATGCATATGACAGTATATATACGGTACTAGTATCAAAAAATCAATTTTTAAAATTTTGTCATCTGTTTGTTCTGACTAATCTCTGAAACGTCTGGGCCGATTATGACGGGACTTTCACTTGCAGATAGCTAATGTTATAAAGCGTAACTTAGGCTACTTTACAACCGATTTTCAAAGAAGGAGGGGGTTAGATTCTAGAAATTTTATTTATTTAACTAGCGGAACTCGTGGCTACCCGTGGCACTTAACTTAGGGACGAACTCGAGCGAAGCGAGGGTGAGTTGTTATTAGTATAAAAGAATGTTTAAATATTTACAAACAACATATATTTAGAGTAAGTACAGTAATCAGAGATAAATAATAAAACTAAATTATTAGGAAAATTATTCGTATAATCAGGATTTAGTAAAAAACGTTAACAGTATTGCTAGTGTTAATTTTATATCACATTGAGCTTAATTTGATGCTGTTGTAATTTAGACTCCTTATGTTGATGCACGGCACTTCATGAGTTAGTGTCTGGAAATAAAAATATTCCATTAAATACCTATATCTATACATATAAATAAAATTGGAGTGTCTGTTTTTATTTTCAAATTAACAGCTTTTCACTAAATGCATAAAAAAGTTTATAAGGATACATAAGCAACATTAAAGCAATTTTATTTTTTTTTGTCTGTTATAAGGCGTAACTTAGGATACTTTTTAACCAACTTCAAAAAAGAGGAGGTAGAAATTTTATTTATTTTAAGTAGTGGAACCCGAGGCTTCGCTGTCGCTAAACCTAGGGACTAAGCCGAGCGAAGCGAGGGTGTGTCGCTAGTCTAATTATATATATTTTATTTTATTTAATACTTATTGTATTTATGTTAAGTATAGTTTAAGTAGCGGGAATAAGCAACAATAACGGAAAATATTGTAATACTATTGTATTGATATAAAAATAGCTTATTTTGCCATCTTCTAATAGGTAGATTAGAACTGACAGTAAAGTAAACTCACCCGTATCCACCTTTATATACACTGCCGTGGCCGTCATGCCCACCACCGCCTTCGCCATCCCCATAGCCACCCCCAGAGCCACCCCCATAGCCACCGCCTCCTCCTTGACTGCCTCCGTGGCTATCGCCAAAACCACTGCCTCCTCCGAAGCCACCACCACCACCGCCTCCTTGGCCTCCACCATATCCGCCTCCTTGGCCTCCACCATATCCGCCGCCAGAGCCACTTCCGCCTCCACCTCCGCCGTTGTTGCTACCGTAACCGCCTGTAACAATCAGATTATTGTACACCTAGTTTGATATTTGCATATTGTAAAATGTCATTAGTTTTGATTATATTAAGAACTTGTTTATTTTTTACTCGCTTCGCTCGGGAGTGATATGTATGCCCGTGCATCAGACCATAGTCAAAACAAATCAAATTATTCTTTATTCAAATAGACTTTTACAAGCTCTTTTGAATCGTCGTTTTTACATTATTAAAATTAAATATCAGTCTGTAAGTCTGTGAGTAAGCTACCACCGGCTCGGAAAGCTGTTCTGCTGAGAAAAACCGGCCTGGTAAGTACCATACGGGTTGCTTTTGTTACTTCTCTGATAGCAGAACAAAACGTTGAAGCGAGGAGTGGAGTTGGTCTTTAAACGATATTCATGGAGCAATTCATTGGCCTAGCCATTAATTAAATGCCGTTAACTATACGGCGGCGTTTTACGAAAAGGCTAGGCCGCCCATTAAACGGCTAATTGAGCTAGTCTAGTCTGCAACATATATATAGCCAAATAAAGGTAATAAGACCTAGCAATAATTAGAACAATATTTTATATAAATACCTGGCGCTGCGTGGACGCAGGCGATAACCATGAGGAGCACACAAGCTAACGCGAATCTTGCCATCTTAGAACTGTGTCCGCTCTCGTCCTGCGCCCACTTTTATATGAACATGATTAGATTATTCGTCTTCATTTTTTGCTGTTTTTGCGCTAATTTTGTTAGGACCAATGGTCGGTTATTTGGTGGAGGTAAATGACCTTGTTATTATTAATATATATTTTGATTAACCGTTAAACTCGTACAAAACTAATTGTATTTAACAAAAGAAAACACTTGCTTTGAATAGTTTAGACGACGAAAGAAATATGCATAGGTAGGTATATGATATAATATTTATGTCGGCTACATTAATAACAAAATAGGTTTCATATTGGTATGTCATATGTGTATATTGACCTAAGCCTTTAAATTCTATATAAATATAGGTAGGTTTAAAATAATATTTAATAAACCAAATCGAATCGATAATTTTAGATATATTTCTCATTTAATTGGTTTTCATGTTCAATGCAGTTTATAGTTTTGATAACTTGTCTTAATATAGTATATTTTTAATTTTAATTGGTTTTCATGCAGTTTATAGTTTGATTTTTCTATAAGTCATTATAGCCTTCGTACAAGTACCATTTGAAAAGTTTTTGTTGTATATAATAGCCCATTTATTGCGGTGCAGGGGTGGTGCAATTTATGTATCTATCCTTTTTAACCTTCCACTGCTGGTTACACGCCTTATAGTCCACCACGAAGTTCACTCAGACATGCAGGTTTCTCACGATGTTTTCCTTCTCTGTAACACAAGTGGTAATCATGTTAGAAATGATTCGCAGTTCGCAAATGAAAATATCAGAGGTGTGCGACCCGATTTTGAACACGCATCACTCGGTTATTCAATTGAGTGCGTTACCACTGCCTACTATATGCAAAAAAAAAAACTGAATTGTTATGTGTTGTCGTCAATGCGTTCCTAAGCAATTGATCTAATGTGACTGTAACTCTGTTAGGTAACTCTCTATACTTCCGTGAAGGTACCAAACGCAAAAAGAACCATAATTTTTCCTTAGATCTTTGTCTTTTATGCGTTGCTAAAGTAAAGAAGTTGTGATCGATGCATAGGCTGAATTTTTTTTTTTTTTAATTTTTGTCCGTCTGTCAGTCTGTGTGTGACGGCATCACAAGAAAACCACAGGATTTTGATGAAATTTGATGTTGATGATAGCTGATTATCCGGATCAGGACATAGGATACTTTTACTGCAGGAAAGTATTTCATCTGAGAAATCTAAATTTTTAAAAGCGTATGACGGACATATCGAAAATCGCTTGACGTATAAAGATAAAATTTGGCACAGAGGTAGTTTATAATTAGTAGGATATCCACTAAGGACGGAAATTGCAACAGGGCCGGATTAAGGAGGTTTAAATGTTCTCGCAGATTTACAATATGTATGTAAGTCCTTAATTTTTTGTGGCACAAACTTGGCAGAGACGTAGTTAATTGTTAGTTGACCTCCGCTTAGAACAGATTTTGCGTCAAGGCTGGAATAAGGGGTCTAAGGGCTGTCGCAAGTTATAATGTCTTCATTTTATATGGCATCCTTACCTTTTGTCCCTAAAAATTGGTAGTGAATGGTTGGAGCGATTTTGATGACATTTTCACGCAATCTATAGATAGCCCTGCAGCCAGTGATCGTGTGAATTTTAGTAGCGATTGAATTTTAAAAGCATGAACGCTGGCGAAGCAGCGGGTATTACTAGTCTTTAATAAATAAGTATTGTTTTAACTACGTAGGTCATTGGTTGTAACATATTTTCAACAGGTAAAGCAATCCTAAATTACAAAATCGTACTTTGTTTTCATTTTTAGTTAGATTTTTTTTTTACCTGTTGCTAATAAGTGGTTTCGAATTAAATCTGAACTTATCACAATACTTAAAAATTAATGTATATGAGTCATGTTGTTTATACTTAATTAGCAATTCAGATTTTTAATAACAACACTTCACAGTAATTAAATATATGTATGTACTTACTTATGGTCATTAAACTTGATGTCTTATGTTTGACGACACGTTTGGCTCAGTCGGTAGTGACCCTACTCTCTGCGCCAGAGGTCGCGGGTTCGTGTCCCGCTGGGGGCATTCATTTGTTGAGCATGAATGTTTGTACTTCAGTCATGGGTAAACACCCATATTTATAATGTGTATGTTTTAAAAAAATATACATATATACATGTAGTATATCAACTGTCTGGTATCCGTAACAAAAGCATCGTAGCTTACCACGGAACTAGATGGTCCTGTTGTAATAATGTCTCAACATATTATTAATATTATTATTAATGTGCCAAGTCTGAAATATATAGGCAGGTATATCAACAAATAGCCAGAATAGAACTGACCAGTTTAGGAACTTTAAAAAGTAATAAAGAATATTTCTATGGGTGAATTATTTTCCAGGGGGTACTCCTGCGTTTTACATTAAACAACTGGCTAATCTTTAAAAGATAAACTTTATAATGTTTTATCTTATTTTTTACTCATACAATTATATTTTTTTAACTTTTTATATATATTATCCCCTCCTGGGCCGGCCCGCATAGCTCTACATTATTTTGTCTCTAGACCTGATGATATTTTTAACTTATTTTTTTTTTATATAGAATATGTTTAATAAAATTCTGAGTCGAATCTGTACATTAAATAACAATCTTAGAAAAATTATAATAAAATAGTTACAATATAATTTGTTATCGTTAAATAACCCAAATCTATAGTTTTTAGGTTTTTCTTTGTATAGATAAACTAGATAACGAGTAAATCACTGGAGAGATTTTGATGAAATTTAAAATTTTGTTAGCTGGTTATCTGAGTCAACATATAAGACACTTTAGCGAGAAAATATCTCATCTCTGAAAATATACCTAGAGGTACTACCTACCTAACGTATATTTTTGACACTTAAATCTCTTAAACAATAAACATGCTAGCTTCTGTTTTATAGAATAATTATGAATTAATCTACTAAATAAATGAACAAACAAACAAAACAAAGGTTAATCCAAGGTAATGATGCACCATAAAAATATTTTATTTAAATTATTTTTAAGCAACAGCAAAGACCAACGTTTTGCTCTCATTTATTGTCAAGTGTTTGCCTTATTATACCTACATTTTCATAGATGAGGTAAGCTGTAGGCCGTAAACCGTAACACAGCAGCAGCAATCCCATAATTTGTTTTATGTGTAAACGTATAGCTAGCTACTTAGTTGATAAATTCAATGAAACATATAAAACGTCGATTTAATGAATTTATAGTTTGTTATATATTGCTACTTGTTTATTTCTTGAGACACATATGTTAATTCATTGAAAGTGTGGCTATAGTGTCTTTAATTTCCAATAATACGACTACGACTTTCTATTTAGATATTATAATCTAAACCCCACCAAGACGAACCAAGGAAAGCGCAAAGGCATGTTACTTACTACAAGAGCTATTGTATAACAGATGATGAGAAGTAATGAAGTGGATAAATTTTTCACCATATGCCCATGCGAATGAAGCGATATGGCCAAGTCATAGGTGTAAGTTTGTGAAGTAGGGCTTGTAGAGTTAGGGTGTGTAGAGTTAGAAACTTGGCTCTACATGGGATCAGATAACTTTTAGACAGTGCAAGCCAACATTTTACATGTAAATGTTTTTGGTGGGATGTTTAATTTCAATAATCTACGACTTTATATCTAAGGTAAGTTCAAAAATTTAAAACAGATTAAAAAACTCTATTTCTGATTCTACAGAAGTTTCGTATTAGAGTTTTTCTCTATACAATTAAGAAACATAATAGGATTCCTTGTACTTAACTGACATTCTTTTCATAACATCACTAATCTAAGTAAAACTTTGTAAACCAACAAAATTATTTTTTTTTTTATTATAATTGTAACACATAACTTGCATTGTGATGGCTTTGTGTATTTATATTACTTTTTGTGAGTAAAAATAAATTGGCCTCGTAGGCAATATTTCGTGCTCCAAAGGTCCTAAGCGCTATGCAGATCGTGGAGCGTGATGCGATAAAATAAAGTTTTTTGTAGACGAATGGAAATAAATATGAGTCAAACCTTAGGTTTACCACCAGATTTACACTAAGTAAGAACTAAGTAAGTTATTTATTTTACGTCTTCATTGTAGAATATTTAAAATATTATGTGTTATTTACTTAACAATTTTGCAATAACTATTCGCTTCAGTCCTAAGTTTTCAAGTCAACTTTTCCAGGATCCCTTTGGCATAAGGCATTCTTAACACTAGACCACTGTTACTTTCTCCAGTATTTCTAAATTTTTTCGAAAACATTTCCAATTCAACGTTCAAACCATTATAATTATACTAATGCAGTTATTATCGTTATGTTGTTTCTGTCATACATGTATTAAATATTAAATAAATAAATAAATAAATAAATAAATTAATTTACTACGTAATAAACTAATGGAGTTATTTTGAATTTGTTTAAATTAGCTTCATTAGTCTAGTTGCTTGAATATGTTGCACTTTATATCAACAAAAAAAAATATATTTTATTTTTTTAATTATTATAGGAGAGAATTGTTATTTAAAATAGAGAATATTTTTTTGACCTAGGCTTCTAAGTTCTTAGGTGTTTATTCTTGTATTACTACTATGCAAAGTATTACCACTAATTTAAGTAATTTAAGTATTGTTAACATAATATTAGCTCGGCCCTGCACACTTCCAGTTTAGAGCCCACCATGTGGTCTCACCCAGGGACACGCCCATCTTAGTGGGCGGCGTTTTGATACGACGGTCAGAGGGCTATGCCCTGGAACCGTTTCCCCACTCCCCTTGCGGGGTGTGAGAAGAATACTCGGTGTCAACATAATATTACACGACACGTTTGGCTTAGTTGGTAGTGTCCCTACTTTTTGCGCCAGCGGTCGCGGGTTCGAGTCCCGATGGGCGCATTAATTTGTTGAACACGAATGTTGGTACTCTAGTCATTTATATTTATAATATGTATGTATTTAAAATTGTGTAGTATATCCACTATCTGGTATCCGTAATACAAGCCTCGTAGCTTACCACAGAACTAGATAGTGCTTTTGTATAGTAATAATGTCCCAACACATTTATTTATTTATAATGCTTTTTTATAATTTCTAGGATTTCCCAGTATGTTGCTTGAAGTTGATTTAAAATAACCTTCATTTATCTTTCCATAAAGAGTCATAATAATAACAATGATTTTCATGAGGAAAAATTTAGATCGAAATCGCAATTTTTTATGATAGGACCATTTAAAGTTATTCTTAAACAGCTGATAGGTAGATGTATTATGTATTTTGTTTTGTAATATATGTATATATATATATATATACTCTATAACACTAAATATTTAAATAGCAACAAGCTATTATTATTGTTATGACCTAAGTGCTAAACAAAGTAGACAAGGTGTTTTATACCAGTCGGTTGATTTTATACATAAACGTTTGGCGTCAGCGAAGCCACTAGTTAAAATAAATAAAAATTCGAATACATATATATATATATATAACATCCTCCTTTTTTGAAGTCGATTTAAAAGTAGCCTAAGTTACACCTTATAACATGAGCTATCTGCAAGTGAAAGGTCCCATCAAAAACGGCTGGCGTTTCCAAAATTACGCGGAACAGACAGAAAAAAAATTTAAAAATTGATTTTTGATACTAGTATCGTATATACTTTCATATGCATTTAGTGTAACAAGCTGTTAATTTGAAATTAAAAACAGACACTTCAATTTTATTTATATGTATGGATGTACAGATTATTATAAATAATATTTTATGATGTTTACTTATACATACATATGTTTATGAAAAACTGAGCAACAAGAGATAAATAATAAATCTATATTATTCGTAAAATTAATTTTATATTCATATTATAATATTATTGTGGTAATTCTATATCACATTGAGTTGATGGCGGGCTCTTCATCACTTAGCGTCTGAAAATAAAAATATTCCATTAGATATATAAAGATAGACAGTGGTAGCCCAGCGGTAACGCCCTCGCTTGGATAACCTCATTAGGTTACGGGTTCAAATCCGAGTCTCGCATCCCTGATATTTTCAAGTGCGAATAATTTCTATCATGATTACTACTTGTCTTACGATGAAGGAAAACATCGTGAGGAAACCTGTATGTCTAAGAGAACCTAGCAAGTTGTCGAAAGACATGTGAAGTCCGCCAACACGCACTAGGCCAGCGCGGTGGACTATAGAAGAGTCAAGACAAGCAGTAGGACGTTAAAAAGGGCTGATGATGATGATGATGATGATGATGATGATGATATAAAGATACTCTAGATTGGTTTTTAAATATTAAAAATTAAATTACAGGGAATAAACAAAAAAAAATAATAGGTACCATGAATACTATTGAGATAAGTCAAAAGCCAAATTTCTAATGTCTTTTCAAGAAATGTTACAAGTATTAGTACAGATAATATATTATAATAATAATAATAATAATAATAATCATTTATTTCAGACAAGAACATTGTCCATAAAAAGTGTTAGTATGTAACAATGAACTTATAAAACTATGTTAAGACGTGTTAGTAACAATGATCTTAAGAAACTATGTTAGAAAGTGTTAGTAACAATGTTCTTATAAAACTATGTTAGTAACAATTATTATAATAAATATCAAATTACATATTGTTAAAATAAATTACCTAATATTACCTAGGATACTTTTGCCTGGCCGATGGTAAGATAGAGGTTACACAGTTCTATAGTTCTACTTGACTGCATGCAGTCGTATCCAGTGCTCCAATATCGGCGAGTCAAAACCATCCGTCAAAGCGCCCATAATGGTGTTGGCGCTGGCTCGCACCCGTCGCAACATGGATGCGCAACGCTTGCGCATTATAGCGCCGAAACTGTCCACCCCCGCTTCAGCGAACATACCTGAAGCGCTGCAGCGCCAAGGCAGCCCCATCAATATTCGAAATGAATTATTATAATGGACGCGCAGATCACTGTATGCCTTCTTCGTATAGTTCACCCACAGACTACAAGTGTAAAACGATTGGCAATATGCTTTAAAAAGCGTGATCTTTGCCTCCTTACTACACTGTGCAAATCTGCGGGCCAACATATTGCAACGGACGGACAGCGACCTGCGCTCCCTCTCCATGTCTTCCCTATCGTCTAGACTCTCGACGACCCAATGGCCGAGATATTTAAAACGTGATACTCTCTTTAGAGCTGTACCATAAAGAGACACAGTTGGTACATGCAAACAGGGTTTTTTACGCACTTTGAACATCATGAATTCACTTTTGTTAACATTATACCTTAAGCCATGGACCGTCGCATAAACCTCGCATATTTGTAGCAGTCTCCTCAGGGCACCGATCGATGGGCTCAGCAGCACCATATCGTCAGCATAACTTATATTGTTTACACAAACACCTCCAACATGACACCCTATATGTGTACTGCTGAGCTCATCTAGCAGACCATTCATGTACAGATTAAAGAGTCTGGGCGAACTCAAACCCCCCTGTCTCACGCCACACTCTAACCTATACTCATCAGACAGTGAATCAGCCCAGCGTACTCTGTTACATTGGTGTTTGTACCAGAAACTAAACAATGATATTATTACATTGGGTACACTAGTTTCTTTTCTTAATTTGTCCCATAGCTTATTATATGATACAAGGTCAAATGCCTTCGACAGATCAAGATAACATGCATACACCGGAGTTCTTCTCGAAGTATAGTATTGAACAGTCTGCTTGAGACAGAGGATAGCACTCTCAGTGGACAGACCAGGCCTAAAACCAAACTGAGCGTCGTTCAATTGGAGGTGCTGAGCCAAGTGTCGGTCAAGCAGGCTGTCCAAGACCTTAGCTACAATAGTCGCAAGTGAGATCGGTCTGTAGTTAGATATGCTAGACGGATCACCTGTCTTATTTTTAATAATAGGAACAACTAGGGTTCGCATCAAGTTGTCAGGAAGATAAGAGTGTTTTACGTATATCTGCCTGTAGTAGAAGAATGTCCTTTAACAGCCGAGTCACATCCACATGATCAAAAGTAACCGGTGGTAATTTGTGCAGATCTCTCGCAACAAACATAGGTAATTCTTCGGGGTCAACGCTTTTTAAAAGTGTAATAATGTCATCCATGTCGCGCAGTGTCTTCCCTTCTCCTTTTCGTATTTTACGCTTGGAATTCGGCACAGAATCAAACAACAAACTTTTAGCTTTTCTTATATCCTCCTCAGAGAAAGCAGTATTACAGATTCTGGTAATGCTTTCTTCATCCATAACGTCCATTTTTGTTTGGACGAAGGCAAGAATCTCACTCACTACAATATTGCACGTATTACATTTTATTACGTTCGAAGTCATTGTACTCGCTTACGCTAAACAGCTGCTACACGCGCACGGCGCACGTCCGTTACGCTCGGCGTGCCGCGCTGACTTGATACTTTATTCTGTGCGATTGGTGCGACCTGCGCTCTATCCGACAAGGCGAGCTGTGCCTTCCCGACGGCCCGCTACTGCTGAACCCCACGTCGCTGCTGCGCGCCTTCCACCGCGAGGTCATAGAGAAGAAGCCCGAGGAGTTCAAGATACAGTGTCTCGCGGACATCAAGGCGCTGTTCCCGGCCGGCTCCAACCCTTTCTACGCTTGAACGAAAATCACTTGTTTTCGGGCAATCCAGCATTTAAGATTTTGTTTCATCGTTTATAACTATTTCAGAAACACACACACACTATGAATTACACTAATAAAAGCTTGATTAAAAAAAATGCAATATAATACTAATGAAATTATAGTAAACTCACCCGTATCCACCACTGTGCCCGATGTAACCACCCCCACCGGAACTTGCACTGGCACTGGCACTGGAACTGGCACTCGCACTAACTTTGTTATCGCCAAAGCCACTTCCTGAACCACCATGTCCCCCACCCAAACCATTTTGTCCTCCGCCGAAACCTCCGTCATGTCCACCACTGCCTCCCAGGCCACCGCCAGAACCGCCGCCGTGTCCAACACCGCCTCCTAGGCTACCGCCAGAACCGTGGCTGTGTCCACCACCGCCTCCTAGGCTACCGCCAGAACTGTGGCTGTATCCACCACCGCCTCCTAAGCCACCGCCAGAGCCGAAGCCGTGTCCACCACCGCCTCCTTGGCCACCGCCAAAACCGCCGCCGTGTCCACCACCGCCTCCTTGGCCACCGCCAAAACCGTCGCCGTGTCCACCACCGCCTCCTTGGCCACCGCCAAAACCGCCGCCGTGTCCACCACCGCCTCCTTGGCCACCGCCAAAACCACCGCCGTGTCCACCACCGCCGCCTAGGCCACCGCCAAAACCGTCGCCGTGTCCACCACCGCCTCCTAGGCTACCTCCAGAACCGTGGCTGTGTCCACCACCGCCACCTAGGCCACCGCCAAAACCGCCGCCGTGTCCACCACCGCCTCCTAGGCTACCTCCAGAACTGTGGCTGTGTCCACCACCACCTCCTAGGCTACCGCCAGAATTGTGGCCGTGTCCACTACCGCCTCCTAGGCCACCGCCAGAACCGTGGCCGTGTCCATGTCCACCACCACCACTTCCTAGGCTTCCGCCAGAATTGTGCCCGTGTCCACTACCGCCTCCTAGGCCACCGCCGGAACCGTGGCCGTGTCCACCACCGCCTCCTAGGCTACCACCAGAACCGAAGCCGTTTCCACCACCGCCTCCTAGGCCACCGCCAGAACCGAAGCCGTGTCCACCACCGCTGCCAAAGCCACCTCCGCCTCCACCTCCTCCTCCACCCCCACCTCCGCCGCCGCCGAAGTTACCATATCCTAAAAATATATATTATTCATTAAACAACGAGATTCATAGTGTCAGTTGCCACATTATAATATAATATAATATTGATTTTATGTTTTGTATTTTTCTGGGAACTAAATAAAAAAATACAATATAATACTAATGAATGACGTACACAAATCGCAAAAAGCTACTAGTTCAGTGATTGCAATAATAAATTAATTTTTCTGTACAATATATGAACTTTAAGTAATGAGAAAATGGGGCAATCAGCAAGTTTATATACTATATTTGGTACCTGGCGCTGCGTGGACACAGGCGATGACCACAAGGGCCACACAAGCTAACGCGAATCTTGCCATCTAAGAACTGTGCCCCGACACGTCCTGCGCTCACATTTATACGAACCTGATTATGTCATGACCAGATAAGTGTTTGTTAGTCGTCACTTTTTGTTGCCGTTTTTGCGCTTATTTCGTTAAAAAATGGTCATATATAATATTAGTAGTATTTTTGTCATCCGATGAAATTGTAAGTAAATATTAGGCTCATTCAATACAAGTCTTACATCATTACATGCCATGAAATCTTGTTCAAATACATGTAACGATGAAAGTAATTATGCAAATATGATTAAAGTCGGCTAAAACAACATTAGATATTATTTATAATCTAAACATCTAAACATCTATATGTATATAAATAAAAGTAGAGTGTCTGTTTTTAATTTCAAATTATTAACAGCTTTTCACTAAATGCATATGAAAGTAGGTATATACGATACTAGCATCAAAAGACCAATTTTTAAAATTTTTGTCTGTCTGTCCGTTTGTTCCGGGTAATCTCTGACACGGCTGGACCGATTTTGACGGGAATTTCACTCGTAGATAGCTAATGTTAAAAGGCGTAACTTAGGCTACCTTTTAACCGACTTCAAAAAAGGAGGAGGTAGAAATTTTATTTATTTTATCTAACGGAACCCGTAGCTTCGCTGACGCTAAACCTAGGAACGAACCCGAGCGATGCGAGGGTGAGTCGCAGAAGAACAGAGTGACAGATTGCCGTGATTTTTTGTGTAATAGGTTTTTTCTGTGTGTTTGTGACCGCATCATGAGAAAATCATTGGAAAGATTTGATGAAATTTGGTATAATGATAGCTGATTATTTAAAGGTACTGTAACTAATGAACTTAGTTTTCTTATTTTTACCTGTTTTGTTTATTTCAGACCCTTCACTTAGTTAAGGGTAATATTAGTCTTATACTTACCCCATTTTATATGTAACCTCTGAAACAAAATATCCAATATTTATTTATAGATTCACTTTAATCTTAAATGACCTCCGAAACAAGGTTAATTTCATTAAGTTTGTTTTTTTTTTTTTTTCTTACATAAATAGTATATGTAAATTAGAAAATTCTATGAAATACAGCACTCGTGTATAAAAAAATAAATATGAACCATGTGAGTAGAGCCACAGATTAAAAGTAGTCTTATTTCAATAGTTATAAATTCTAAATTACTAGATCGTATCTTGACTCCATTACGGGGGTTTCCTTGTGACCGGTGTGAGGTAAGTTTTTTATATACTACTCACTTACTCTTTTTTTGTCTCTGACGCTGATAAGTAAATTTATATAAGTTATAATTTAGTAAAATAATAAAAATATAAAGTTAATGTAATGTTTTTATAGTAATTAACAATTCAGTGTATAATTAACAGAAGTTTTTCATTTTTTGGGTTTTTTAATATTATTAGGTATAGTCTGAGACAAAATAAACTCTATAAATAGTAATTATTGTTTGGTATGGATATAATAATACATACCTACCTACTTCTTATTGCGGGAAAAAATTACATCTCCGAGTTTATATAGAAAGCTTAAAAGCTACCCAGGGAACGAAATCAGGCGAAGCCAGGGCAAGTTACTACTATATATGAACCTACGTATAACTTTGATGTCTTCAAATTTGATCTATAATAATAAAACAATAATTAATAATTATTTAAATTAATATTTGATTCACTTAATACAGCCAAAATAAACTTCAAGGAGTTCTTTAAGTACTTAATTTTCTATTTTTAAATTTACTTTAGCGACTTGTAAAATTTTTTGCAGTCGGTTAAAAATGGTTAAAAACTATGTCTAAATGTTTTTCCGCCTAAATTTCCAAGTCCAAGCGCATTGGCAGGTTCCATATCTTCGTCTTTTTCGTCTTCTGAAGTGAAAAAGAAGTGCCGCTCAGTAAACTCTACTTGCGTCGAAACTATGTTTTCTAAAGTCACATTTTTGAGCCCTTTTTGTTTATTTACTTTAATAGACTTCCGTACGATATAAAAAACAATTTGTAATACCTTAGTATATAATATAAATAAAATAATTACTTACAATCATATTCTAATCACTAAGCAATGTAAGACCTGTTCTTTATTGTAATTTTACAAAGTATAGTATCGTATCTGCATATTTAAATGTAACTTATATGATATAAGCATAAACAAGTCTGTTCCGGCTCATTGAGGTTTAATCTATACGTATAATAAAATCTAACTGAGTAGAATTTGTACATCATTTCTTTTAACCTTATTTATTTAATTTAGTCATAATTAACATCGCTTCATAAGCCAAATCTATAGTTTGTAGAATGGTTGTCTGTCTTTCTGTCTGTCTGTCCGTGACTGCATCACAAGAAAACTACTGGACTGTGTATGTGTATTCAGCTCTTGTTAACATCCCACAGCTGGACAATCTCAAGTGCGTGTTGGCGGACTTCACATGTCTTTCGAAAACTTGCTAGGTTCTCTCAGACATGCAGGTTTCTTCACGATATTTTCCTTCACCGTAATACAAGTGGTAGTCATGTTAGAAATGATAAGCACATAAAAATGTTAGAGGTGCTAGACCCGGATGTTATCCCACATCACTCGGTTATCCAAGCGAGTATATTACCACTAAGCTATCACTGGCTGCCTACTGAACAGATTTATATATTTACTGATATTATTACTGTAGTAGCTTGACGAATATGAGAGATTTTTTAATAAAGTATTTGCCTTATAAAACTTAAGATTCGAAAATTTGTACTGATCTGTAAAATATGCTCTATGAAAATAGATATTCCATATATCTTTTAATACTATTAATTGCATGTGGCTTTGTGGCTACAATGTAAATTTATTTGGTAAGTAGAACATTGATGGTATATATTTACTTTATATTTACGTGGCAAAAAACTTGAGTCATAGAAGTTTTTAATTTTTTGTTGTTCGAATTGTTTATTGACCTTAAAGTTTAAATAAGTACTATGTGTTTTAAAACTTATTAACAATCTTTTCGGATTTTGTCGCGGATTTATTTATATTTTTGGTTAAACCCACAAATGTCAGATATTCGAGTAAACCTAAGAAAAAAGGCGTTATGTTTTATTACAAATATTATATAACACACTCGTATTAAGATGAGTGTCTAGAAGTTAGGATTTAGTAGAGATAGGAATAGCAATAATAATGACTGAGAACCTCTCCGCCTATATTTTTAATAACGTTACAGGCTTTGTGCGTCGGTGCTATTTTTTACTTTGATATTAGTGATAATACTTAATACGTAGCCAATACTCGGAAATTAATAAACTTCTTATTCACTATTTCAATTAAGAACTTAATTTTGTTTATATACATTAGCTAATTTTTTTTGATCATATATTTCTATCGCAAGTGTGTTATAAAACGGGGGAAAACCTTTTTCTGTTAAAAATATAATTATAATATGAGCAAAGTAACGAACGAATTTTTTGCTAAATGTCGTTTTAATAACAAAAGGTATCATTTTATAATGGTAGTGACATTCGTAAAAACTTTTATTGTTCATCAAAAGACGCATTTCTGCAATTTATTTACCTACTTCGTTGTCTATAATACATATTGGAAAGAAGGGATTCTTTGATCGAACCTTACATTTTGTATGATAAATATTTTTTTCAATAAAGAAAATTATGATTTAATAAGAATCCCACTGTTATTTATAAGTTTTTGAGAATTGCTAAATCGACTTATTCAATAACTCCTATCTCTGTTAGCTACCACAATGGAGAATTAACGTAAGAGACAAAGTTGGGTGTCTCATCAAAATGAAGCTTCTTACAAATACAACAAACTAATACAAATACAATTAGACACGACTTGTACAGTAATAATTAAGTGTATATTTGCTTTGTATATATAGTTAAGTTTACTAGACAGTAATAAATGTCAAAATTGCCAAGATCATTGCCTAGAAGACGTCTGATTTAGTGCTTAATTTTAAGGACTGAAACGATGCGCGGTAAATCTTGTAATTAATAAATATAATATGCATTGTTATTCATAGATCATTTTAATCTTACAAGGAAAATGTATCGTAGACTAAAGTTATAAATCAAAAAGTGATCTAGCTGTTTATAACATTTTAATACCAGGAATCGTTATAACAATTATTCCATTTACGTAGTATTGTTTGGAAATGTCCTTATCTATTGATTTTCCTTATAAACTTCACGTATTACGAATTCGGTAGTTAGAGTATGCTTGTTTATACAGTCTCAAGGTCAGTTTATTTGTTACTTAATAGGTGCTTGACTTTTTGTCGTATACCAGCTGTTTTTTAATAATAGTTCGTGCATGTAAATAAAAGAGCTACGAATATAGCGCATGTTAAATATAAAAAAATGGATAAGTAAATTGAAAGATACGCTCGTAAAATTCAGATTGCACTTTCAATAAGCGAAGAGCTTTTATTTCATTAAGTACCACATTTTACTCTGTTCCATAGCTCCTTGTGAGCTAGCAAAAGGTTGAGCTTTGTTAGGACTCGCGTAGTTTTTCTAATGGGTAATAACTTTTAGGACAGTTTTTTAATGGTCATAAAAACATATAATTTTTAACAGATTACACATTTAGATATGAAAGTAAATTACTATGTTAAAACACAAATCTATGGAATATCTAATAAAATGGTGGGATAGTTAATAGAAAGGTATATACCTAAAATAAAATGATTTTAGTTGCATGTAATGAATTTTTAAATAATAATTGGCTTCTTTTCAGAAGGTAAAACTTTAGCAGCATTAGAATTCAATGATGGCTTTTTTCGGAATAATTTATATAGAATTAACCATTGCTGTGTTTATTCGTACCAAGATACCTATAATAAAATACTAACACAATAATTATTTTTTGGAAAATCTTATTGTAATATTAATTATTATCGAAATAAAGGCCGATTCGATAGTTTTTAGAAGTTCGTCGTTCACAGACCGACACTACGAACGCACCACGAAAAACCAGACAGATTTTGATGAAATTTGGCACGACGATAGCTGGATCTGTGTGAACATATAAGATGCTTTTTATTGTAGGAAAATATCATATCTATAAGAAATCTACACTAACATTAAAAACGTAATCGTGGATGAATCGAGCACATCGAAGGTATAATGTGAGTCAGAGTTCTCAGTGACTTCTCAGGGAGTTCAGTGGTAAGCTACGAGGTAAGTGATATGAATATCATATAGTTGATCACTTGAGACTTTGGGTTTCATATATCATAATATACGTAAAACGAAATAAGTATATGTCCTATATTGTACTAAGCAGGTCACGGTTAATGTACTCCCGACCGATTGCGGTCAATCTCTTTGAGACTAGCTATCTGCGCGGGAGATATTATAGTGAACAAGTGTATGCGAAGACACAAGTGCACTCTCTGTTTATTATCACTCTCATATTCCGGTGGGAGGAATGCTCGACACGACCAGCGAGAGTTAGGGCGCAGGACCGACTACTTTACACACTCTCCGAGGCACGGGGGTGAAACACTGCCAACTTCACAAATCCGAGCTGTTACTGAGGCTTACGAATCAAAAAGACTCAATAACTAAACTTGCCCCGACCCGGGACTCGAACCCAGGACCTCTCGGCAGGTGCCCGAGGCAGTTGCCCGAGGCAGTTGCCACTAAATAAGTAGTATCTACAAGTGTATTCAATATGCATGTTACCTTTGAAAAAAATAACATTACATCTTTTAACTATTTATAAGAACACGATTTTTACCATTTTGTTCCGGCTATTCGCTTAAGCGACTGAGTAGTTTTAATTTGGACGGGACTTATAATGGCAGATAGCTGATATTATAGAAAGTAAGTGTAACTTACACGACATATATTTTAGAAAAGGCTTAGTTTTCCACTAAAAATATTATAACGGGCCTAGGAACGAACCCGATATATGCGTAAAACAAGGGTGAGCTATTGTTTCAAAAAAAAAAAGATAAAAATCCTTTTAACATATTAGAAAATGATTATTTCTAATACAGTATTGCAAGTTCTATATCTTAAAAACTGCCTTTCTTTATATCTATTTTCATAAATACTTACAAACAAAACCAAATGACTCATGACTCATTTATAAACAAAAAGACTTAGTAAATTGTTTAAATGTGCTAGTTATTGAGAAGTAAAGAGCCAATAAAACATAAACACTTCCTTTATTAATTCTAAGAAATCGATTTATTATCGATCATATTAAATGCAAGCATTTGTAAAAAATATATTATATTACATGTAGCGCATTTGCGAAGACCACCTTGAATTACATAGTTAGTCGAAGGTTCGAATATAATTTTAACATTTATGATGAACGCATGGTTTCTTGTCCTGGCGTTTTTTTTTATTTGCAAATACAAAAAAATGATTTAAATTAAAACAAATAAAAAGATTTTTTCTTTGTTTTAATATTCTTACAAGAATTAAAATAAATACATACATTACAAATGTAGAATTTAGATTGTAAAAAGTAACTTCTATCTAATTGTAACAGTAGCTATCGTTAATCATAACATCATAGAACCTATTCGTAAATAGAGAATGTATGTCTGTTTACGTAGTAGTAGTATATCACATAGATATCGATTATTTGTTCGTAGAATAAGATTGTAAATATCATGTTATGGGTGTTTATACATAAATTCATACATATATTATACATTCCCCCTGCGAGATTCGAACCCGCGACCGCTGGCACAGCAAGTAAGGTCACTGCAAACTGTAAAATAATAATATTATAATGATAAACGAAAAATAATTGCTGTAATTATGACATATATATAGTTGAAAATAATTGATTAAAATAGACATAATAGTGGTCGTGATCGTATTATGCGAGTTATTGTATAAATGATTCAGTTCACTGGAACCTTCCATATGTGATGTTCGAACTTCGAATATAATTTACGATTTGTTTATTTCTATAGGTCAAGGCAATACTCGCGTCTTGATATTGACATTTCTACTTCTTGTTTAAAAGTACTATTCAGAACATAAGTATATCCTGCTCTATGAATGAGGTTTTCTGTCTTTCTTATTCCTTTAAACCTTAAAACATACTGTTAATCAACACAATCTATTGGTTGTCACCTAAAAATTTGTTCTGGGCTATTTTTCATTAAATTTCTTTTAGTCTAAAATGTTGCACAACAACCCCATACAATTATCTACTTTTTTATTCATAATTTCTGAAATTATTATTTATAATATTATAAACGAACAATTAACTGTGTATTTCAATTTACTGTCAAGTAATGTGTTCGAAAAAGGACATGATTTTATTTTTACTTACGAATGATACTAAGTTTTCACAGGAAAACAGTTCTTTTTGTACTTCTTAAAAAAATAGGTTTTTTTTATAAAAAATAATAACAAATAGCTTGGAGTAAATTGGCGATAACCCCGTGGGGTCGTATTTTTTAAATTATATTTATATGTTATATGGATTAAAAATGTATCACTATACGTAGATTGCGAGAAAAGAAAAACTGAACTCTAAAAAAATATAATATTAGTTAGGTACTTTATGTTACATAATATCCTAAAATCGATTACTAAGAATCTAAACGTGTTAAAATCGATTACAAAAAGCTGTTTTTTGTCGAACATTCAGTCCGCGCCTTATTTTTTTGGATCAGTAACAATATAATTATTAGTACGAAGCAAAGTGGTATTTAATGGCTATGCTTTGTTCAATTTCCTCTCAGATTCAATCAATTGATAATAATTTAAAATCTAAGAGATAAATATATGAGATGTATTATTATCACCATTTATTTATAAGTATGTTTTAACTAGCAAACCCGCCCTGCTTCGTAGGGCGTAAGTTAAAATAAATTAAACGCTTTTTATAATTTTTGTTAAAATAAAAGTAGCTTAAGTTACTCCTTATCACATAAGCTATTTGCGAGTGAAAGTTTTTCAAAATCGGTCAAGCCGTTTCAAATATTAGTCGAAACAAACAGACATACAAACAAAAATTTTAAAAATAGATTTTTTATTTAAGTGCCGTATATTATTTTATATGCTTTCAGTAAAAAGCTGTTAATTTGTAATTTAAAACAGACACTGCAATTTTATTTATGTGCACTGATTTGTGATAAGGTTAAAATTGGATGGTAAGAATTTTGCAAATGATGATTATTCGACGCGAGCGATCGACCGAGAGAACAAGCACTGGACTTTATATATATATATATATATATATATATATATATATTTAACTTACTGATGTATGTATAAATAAAATATGCGTATTGTAGTTAGGTATATTATATAAAAATTCTAAAAGGGATTATTTAAATAATATTTTCAAAAAAATAATTTTAAGTATAGATTCAAATGATACATAAATCACAATATAGTTTACTACCTACTTTTAACTACAAACATATTATTAATACTTACAAAATAAATTCTGTGCTAAGCAAAGGTGTGAATGAAATAATATAAAAAAGTAAGTAAACTAAGAAAAGTCACGCATATAGCGTAGTATTTATTGTATAGCTATTTTGCGACATAAAGTAACTATAATTAAAATTACTTATTAAAAGAGTAAACCTGGGTATATCTACAATTATAATTAAATAGTGTTTTGTGTGAAAAATAATAGGATTTTCCATCCTACTGAATAATTTATCGCATCTTTGATCTACTATACAACAATAATTGCATTTATCCAGTGTCATCTGAGTCACGGTGACGCTGATATACCTGCAATTTATGTACGAGTAATGGGTATATGTAAGAAACTGTTTATAATCCGTTCGGATAATATAATATTGACTTATTATTATTTATTTTTAAAACCTTAAATGACTTATTCAAGTTGTTATTTATGTATTTTATAAATAAAATATACGTATTGTAGGTAGGTATATTATATTAATAGAGAATATTTTAATTATATTAATAGAGATACTCGAAAGCTGGATCTGGATTTAACTACACGATCATCCGGCCGAGTTGATATCATAATTAATTGTTTTTTAACCAACTTCCGCAGGAGAAGGAGGTTATCAATTCGATCGGTATATTTTTTTTATGTATGTACAGCGATTACTCTGTGAGTTTTGATTTTATGTTGTGAATAAATGGTTGTTGCACATGAGATCATAGTATTTGTGTCATTTACAAATAGTTTGAATTGTTTTTATATTATTAAAGTTTATATAGAATAATATTATTCATAAAAAAGTTAGGTATATATTAATAAAAAAAATAAAAGATGATAAAAAGATGTCAAAGAAACAGTAGGTATATACCTAATATACAAAGTGATAGAGCAACAATGACATTTTATACATTACACATGAATAATTATTATAACTATATTTTTGGTTAAATTTAATTTCGTAAATAAAAAGTAAATATATTTAATTAAACATGTTGTCATATTAAAAACAAATCGTTAAAGCCTTCTTGAAATTCCACAAGTTTGCCTTTTTAATATTTTGGTAATTATTAATCTGTGGCGTAAAGTATGGAAAACTAAAAACTTAGTTTTCCCGCGGTTTTGGTTGTTGTAGAATAAGACACAAGAGTAGGTAGTAAATATTATATTTTATACTTTTCCTATATTTTCTGTATTTCTGTTTATTTTCTTCTGTTTTCGGGTGTACAATAAAGAGTTACTTACTTGCTTACTTATTATCTATTGTTAGAAAATGCAAATTTTAGGATACAAAAAATATTTACATATAATAGCATTACAGCGCATATAAAATTTGCTACAGTACACTCTTAAAGATTAACACGTGAAAAACTAAGAAACTCTACCATCGGATGTTTACTTAGGTATAGCAGAGTAGATTAAAGGTCTGAATTATAATATACGTAATTAGCGTATAATTAATAATAATAGCCGCAATATAAATATAAATTCTACATAATTCTATCAAAACATATAAAATAAACTGTTTAACATACTCATAATATTAGTAAGTATAGTCATATTAGTAGGTATTTATGTAATAATAAACAGATCGACTTCGTGATTAAATATACTTTTAATAACTAAAGTTATATGAAAATAAAAGATTTTTATAATTTTAGAGGCAAAAACAAAACAGTTGTTAATTAATAAATTAATAAAATAAAATTAATTAAATAAAATGAATTACTAAAAATACTTTAGCTTAGTTAAAAAACAAATGTAAGATAATTTTTCATAGTGCTAGTTTGTTGGAGTATACAAATTCTAAATAAATATATTTTAATTGAATTTAAAGTTTAATTACCTTAAAAGTTTAATTTAATTTTTTGGTTGGTTAAAATAATCAATTATCCTTTCAAAAATGTCTTTAATAGTCTGTCTTTTTTAAAAAATCTAGTAATAATTACTAGATTTTTTATACTACACTTTTACTTTTATTACAACCTCATTAGGCCTTTAATTGCCTACTAAATTACTTATATCTATGGTTTATATGTAAATAAAATACGTTATTATTGCATTTGAAAACTTATACTTTATTGACTACATTTATGTAAATATAAAATAATCACAGTGTTTGTTTGACTTTAATTCCTCCTACTATAATTAAAATCTCAATGATTCATTGTTATTTTTCATTGTTTTATCATGGCATCTATAAACATCTATTTTTCTCATAGATTTTATTCATCTTATGCCATTTATTTATATCGAAAAGTTTGATGTTATGTTAAGTTATAATATGATTTATACAATCGAGCGTTTACGATAACTGTTAATCTAATCGTGCTTATTGTATGTTAATATTATTTCACATTCAAACTACTTTCCGTAGCCTGCACTTGCAGATGCAGAGGCTTTAGCACTGGCCGAAGCGAATGCTCCTCCGTGACCGCTACATGAACCTGACCCGCATCCACCACAAGATCCTGTTCCGCAACCACCTTTTCCTCCACTTTCTGATCCACCATAGCCGCCAGAACCTCCACCGAGACCTCCGTGTCCCCCTCCAAGCCCTCCAGAACCACCGTATCCACTGGAACCACCTCCAGATCCACCAAGGCCGCCACCGAGTCCACCGCCAATACCGAATCCTCCACCAAGACCACCTCCGAGTCCGCCACCAAATCCTCCTGAACCACCATATCCTCCGCTGCCTCCGTTTCCACCACCAAATCCACTAGATCCTCCTCCATTTCCAAGACTACCAGAGCTTCCGTGGCCACCACCAGAACCGCCACCTAAACCACCTCCTGAACCTCCTCCAAATCCCCCGGATCCACTAAAACCGCCACCAAGACCACCAGATCCACCGTGGCCTCCGCCTAAGCCTCCTGATCCACCGTGGCCTCCTCCAAGTCCACCGCCTGAACCTCCTCCAAGTCCCGACCCACCACCAAGTCCACCGCCTGATCCTCCTCCCAGTCCAGATCCACCGCCATGACTTCCAGAGCCACCGAAACTGCCCGAACCACTAAAACTTCCTGATCCACCATGGCCGCCTCCGTATCCTCCTGATCCACCGAGACCACCACCAATACCGCTACCGGAGCCTCCTCCAAGGCCAGATCCACCTCCATATCCACTAGAGCCGCCATAACCGCTACTTCCACCTCCCAATCCACCGCCAGCGCCACCCCCTAAACCACCGCCGAGACCACCTCCAAACCCACCAGACCCGCCGTGACCTCCACTACCGGAGCCACCATTTCCACCTCCAAATTCCCCAGAGTCACCATGGCCACCACCCAGGCCTCCACCGGCACCGCTTCCTCCGCCAAGGCCACCCCCATTAACACCGCCAGAGCCTCCACCGTTGTTTCCAAATCCTCCTTTTCCACCACCAGCACCACCTCCATATCCAGCTCCACCTCCATAGCCGCTTCCGCCTCCACCACTACTATAACCGCCACCACCTCCATATCCACCATTGCCTGTTGTGCCAGTGAAGGCAAAGCCGCCAGATTTTCCATCATCAGATTTGGTGTAGATAACTTTTTCCTTTCCACCGCCAAATCCTCCACCACTTCCACCTCCTAGGCCAGCACCTCCACCAGATCCACCTCCTAGGCCACCACCGCTGCCAGCCCCCCCTCCAAGGCCACCGCCTATTCCACCACTGGCACCAAAACCGCCTCCAATGTTATTCAAACCCTCGTGGACTTTGCCAAGAATTCCGTGGACGCCATCACGAATAACGTCTAGACCGCCGCCGTAGCCGCCACCTCCACCGCCGCCACCGCCGCCTCCTCCATATCCGAAACCTCCACCACCTCCAAAACCGAAACCTCCCCCGCCACCGCCTCCACCACCGGCTCCATAGCCTCTACGAACTCTTTCTGAAATCACAAAAGAAAAATATTAAATATTTTCCATAGATATAACAAAACTGTAGGTGCATATATTATTTTTTTACGAAACCTTTACATTGAAATCATTGTCATGATTTTAATATATAAAGTTATATGTTTTTATGAACTGAAGTAATAAATTGTATTCTAAGCAAATGTACGAAATCATATACCAGGTACAAAAAAATACGAAAAACTAAATTCGTTGTAAGAACTTAGTGCGCAGAAATTAATAAAAGTCTTGAAATTGGAAAACTTTTGCTTATTTTTAACACTAGAATCAAATTGTAGGTATATTAGTTATGAAAAGAAGTGAATTTTAGATTAGAAATTAGATTTAAAATTAAAACTTGTATTTCTAAAGAGAATTTACTTACCCGAGGCATTTGCGGAGACCAACAAGATAGCAAAAACAAAACAGAACGGTCGCCTCATGATTGTGTTCACATACTAGCTAAGAATACATTTAATCATCCTTTTATACATCTTACCTTATCATAATCTACGCGATCTGAGCCAGTTCACAGAACAAAGTAACAACAAATACTGGGAAATCGTGCGGGTTAAAATTTACTAATACATTCTATGGAATCGTTCGTGTTTTAGTGATAACGTCCAGACTATAGAGGAAAAACTTTTAATTTAGACGCTTTAATTATTTTTTCTGCCATGGTTGTAATTTTTTGTCCTACCTATTAGGGTTTCTGGAAATTTTATTAGTCATTATATTTAAAAATTAAGACTTTTTATAAATTAAAGTTTTTGTATGAGTAATAAAAACCAAAAAATGGGAAGTACCAGATTATTATATTTATTTACATAGCATTAAAAATTTCACACTTTTTGCTGTTTTAATTATAACTTTATATAAACTAAGTACCTATCAAATTATAAATTAAAAATATTATATTGTCTTATTTTGCTGCTTAAATTAAATGCTTGTTGCATTCTCACCTTGTTTAGAACCTAACTTTTTCATGTCCAATAAGAAATAAACAAAAACAATTTTTAATGTATTTTTAAATGAAATATACTCGTGGCTTAATTTTGCCTTTCAGTTTTTCCTTATCATTGATCGAAAGAAAAGTCACTACTTCCAGTACAGCAGGAATATTTCTTTTTTATGGTATACTTTTGAATTATGATTTGTAAAGGTTTAATAGTAAAAATTTAATTCGTAATTTTAAGTTATTTAATTAGGCTATAAAATGAAATTTTAATAAATAATATGCGAAGCTATTTTTATACCAATGTCCTACAATTATTTTGGTTACTCGATTGATATTTTTTGTGATGCGCGCATTAGAGGAGTCCGTAGATAAAATCATGTCTGTAAGAGGTATTTCCAAGGCTAAAGGTAAACTTGACTATTTCACTAACAGTTAAGTACTTACTACCACATACTACGACTCACCCTTGCTTTGCTTGTTATTCCCTAGGTACGTTTTAAATGTTTTTCAGCGGAACCCTAATACTTTTTCTAAAATAAAAGTAGTCGTAAGTTACTAGCCAGTGAAAGTCCCGATAAAATCTGTCAAACAGTTTCAGAGATTATCAGGAACTCATAGACAGACAGAAAACGTTATATTGTGTTTTTTCTTATAAGTTCCGTGCAAAATTACATAATATTGCATTACGTGCATTTATAAAAAAGTTGTTATATTGATGTTACAAACAAACATTACAATTCATTCATCTATATAGACTATTGTGTACTACGTGTAAAAATTGTATCATTTTTTTATATGTTTGACCATGAAGTTCTTTCTGGGTTCGAGTCTTGGGTCGGGCTAAACTAGTTTCTGGGGTTTTCTCTCACGAAATAGGGCATGTTTGAGAGAACGTTATGTGTTTTGAGTTTAACTTATGCATTATATTTAATATGTCTCACACAGTCTAGAGTATTTTTGTTCTGTGCACATAGTCTAGACTTATCTTAGTTAGGAGTTTAGGTGGACGATGAACTAATCCTCAAAAATTGTCGAACTCATTTTTTAATATTCATTTTTCTGCTTAGTCTATCCTTTTTGACCTTTGATGTCAGAAAATTGTCGTGAGTAATAACAAGAGTAAGATGAAATATTTCTAAATGTTATTTTTGTATACTTATGTTATGTATTATAACACACCCATATTTACCGCATATTTAGGTCATATTCCATTAAGCTGAACAAGTGGTTTATTTATTTTTTATTTTATTTTTTTTAAATCGGATTTCCTCTAAAATAATCAGAGCCCTTTTTTTGAAACATAATTTACTACTTCTTAATTTTTAAAACTAGAAGGGTTTGGGTTTTTTACCTTCATTATTATTACTATATATTAATTTACAATTACTTTGCCAATGGATGTTTCAAGATATAGAGACATTTTTTACTTATGCTAATTTTAGTTTTATTTTACTTTTATATGCTGAAATTCTTACTACAATGGTATTAAGTATATATTATGCTAGAACATGTGGGGTTGGGGGACTACACACGTTTTTCGAAAACCTACTAGGTTCTTTCAGACATGCACAATGTTTGCCTTCACTTTAAGACAATGGGTGAGGTGGCGTAATCAAGTTACAAATGTCACGCACATGATATATCAGATGTGCGAGACCCGGATTTGAACCCGCATCACTCATTTACCCAAGCGTTACCAGTTGATTTCCATTGCCGTATAAAATATCATAATATTATGTAATAAATAGACAAAGACAAAACTGTTTCTCCTTTGTTAATTGTCAGTCGTTTTTTGCAGTAGCTATGACGAGCATAATTTTTATCAATATAAAAAAAACCATCAGTTTTTATGTTACATAGCTTCTTAGATTAATAAATTTGGACACGTTTGGCGCAGTTTGTAGTGACCCTACTTGCTGCGTCAGCGGTCGCGGGTTCTAGTCCCGCTGGAGGCATTCATTTGTTAAACACAGCTGTTTGTACTCCAGTCATGGGTGTTTATATTTATAATATGTATGTATTTAAACTTATATTACATGTAGTATATCAATTATCTGGTATCCGTAACACAAGCTTCCTTCGTAGCTTGAATATAAAGCTAGATGGCGCTGAGTGTAATAATGTTCCAATATATTTATTTATTTAAAAAAATTATTTTATATGTGTTCTCTACTCAAAATGGATTATGACCGAACTTCAATTTTCAAAGGTAGTATGAAAGAACAAGTACCTACGAAAAAGGTAGTTCAAAACTATAAAATAACAACATACATATATGTATATAATAAAGATTCATACATTAAAAGTTTTTAAACAGATTATTGATATTTTAATACATTGCCTTTAAGTTTACCTTTACGGTCAGTCACGATACTTCTAAGTGCATCTCACGTAAAAAACCACATCCGTGTACATTTATTGCTATTGTGATGTCATCTGAACTTTATCACTAGACTGGGAATTAATATTCTTTTTATTGATTAGTGGGATCATACGTTTTTGAATTCACCGTGATAGTGGCAGCCCAGCGGTAACGCGCTCGCTTGTACAACCGGGTGATGCGGGTTCAAATCCGGGTCTCGCACCTCTTGTATTTTCATGTGCGAATCATTTCTATCATGATTACCACCTGTTTTACGGTGAAGGAAAACATCGTGAAGAAACCTGCATGTCTGAGAAAACCTAGCAAGTTTTCAAAAGACATGTGAAGTCCGCCAACACGCACTAGGCCAGCGCGTTAGACTATGGCCTGATTTCCCTCGTAATGAGGGAGGCCCGTGCCCTGCTGTGGGACGTTAAAAAGGGCTGATGATGATTAACTGTGATATAGCTGCTGTTACCTTTGTTATTTTACTTGTCACTTGTCTACCATTTTTGTAAGGCTAACGTATACCTAATCTGTAGCGTGTGCGGAAAAACGAACGGTTGGCTTTTAAGGCTTACTGCTGTATATTATACTGTACGTAATGCTGTACGTTATGGCTATAATGTATATATTTTTAGCTAATTTTCTTTAAATACTTATAAATTAATTACGGACATCTAATGAAAAGTTTTTTATCAAAAATTGTGGAGAAGTCGTATTGAAATTTACTGATTAATATGAATTTACTTAATTTTGAATTTCTAATAAATACAAATTATTTCAAAATTAGAAAAGAAAACAAAGTAGGTATTTACTTCAAATCATAATTGGATACGAATATTTCATAATACCTATTAAATCATAGCTTTACATTTATGTACCTAATGAACTTTTGATAGAGTAGAATTGTGTTATTATATAATTTAATATCACTATACTATCAATATACTTGTACTTAACCGAACGAAGCCGAAGCAGGATAAACGAATGCAATAGAGTTCTCAGTTTTTTAGGAAAACTGTACTAAATTTATAAAGCGGATCTTATGTAATCCAACATTAAAGTATATCTTATAAATTATGTATAATCTACTTAAGTAAATACACCAAAAACAATGGGTTTAACCGCTCTTAAACTAAAGGTTTCAACTATCTTCTCATTTTCCTGTTAACCTTTTATCTTTTAACTGTTGAAGAAATATACGAAAGACAGCATAATCGTTATCATACATAACGTTTTCTCAGAAGGCTATTAATCTATAAACATAACACGACCAAAACAGCATTTTCCAACTGACTTCCTATAATAGGTTACAATAATAAAGTTATTTGTATTGAATTCATAGAACTGCTTATTAGATTTATTAAAGGGCATCGCATTTCTTTTATGTTTCAAGTTTCCTTAAAGAATTTTCATATCGCTTATACTTGATTTCGTTTAATCCAGTACTAAGTATTATTAGAAAGTAGAGTTTTGAGAATAAAAAGTTCTGAAAAAAGGTAAATTCTGTTGTATTTGATCTCATTTTACTTATCTTTCGTCCTTCGTGACATTGAAAGTTTAAGTTCAACTGAAAGCTTTAATTAAGTCGAACCGTTTAATTAAGTTTGTTCCGAAATTCAAGCAAACGGTATAAGATTCAGGAGCTTTATTGGTTTTACAGCAGTAAAAAAGCTATCTTTTATGTTTAACATCCGTTGAAATGAATAAATCGTAGTGGAAGTATTAATAGGAGCGGAGCGTCAATGAAAAATGTTGCAAAAACGGGAAGGGCGGCCGTTAGTTCTGCGAGGTACGCGCGACTCGTAAAGAATTTGGTTTCCGGTCATTAAAACGCGTGCGAAGCCGCGGGAAACACTAGTGTATTATACATATAAACCTTCCTCTTCAAACACTCTATCTATTAAAAAAAACACATCAAAATCCGTTACGCCGTTTTAAAGATCTAAGCATACATATGGACAGACAGACAGCGGGAAGCGACTTTGTTTTATACTATGTGTATCCGTAGTAATTCGCTACTCTATAATAATATTGACATATTATCGAACACTAATTTTGCCTCGCATTTGCTTCTCTGCCGGCGCTAAGAGGCCATTTATTTCACAAGTTCAAGGATTGATATCGAAGTAAATAAACGAACGTAATATTATTATGTCAGCTGTAACAGATTTTTTCCGTATTTTATTAGCTTGAATTAATTAATGTATGAAAATCAAGCGAATTTACCGATGATATTTACTTTTTTCTTTAAAATTACATTTATTTCCAATTTATTTGATTTGGCAACAACTAGTTTGGCTTCTTGGGAAGCAACAGCATTAAAACCTACAAATCATTCAAAATTCTAGTCACAATGTCGAAAAATTCCACTACGGCTGGTACATTTTTAAATTTCACTAAAATGGCTGGTACTTGAGTAATACTGGGTAGCGTACCCAGTATTACTCAAGTACCAGCCATTTTTGTTGTTTTTGAAGTGAAACTTCTTTTGAATCGATGTGATTTCAAACTCGATGAAACGAAAAAATAAGTCCATAGTACCAGACGCTCAGAGACGGGGAAGAGTTATCCTTATTTTAAATTAAGTTTTACTTCTGACATGTGTACTTTGTACACACGCACTTTTTTTTTACTGACTCATCATCAGAGGGCCTTTCTCCTCGTGCTAGCTTATCGTTATCTTTTGGAACATGACATGGGCTGGACATGTATACAGGTATACATTATATTTTTTTTTGAAAATCTTATTGAAATAGTCATTATTATTGACACAAGCCGCATCTATGGTTTTTAGAATTTTTGTGTGTTTGTCTGTGCCAACATCACGTATAATTTATACTTAAAAATTCTAAAAACCATAGATGCCGCTTCTGTGTCGATAATAATGATTATTTCAATAGGATTTAAAAAAAAAAATATAATGATTATAAACCACTGGACAAATTATGACCAAATCCGGTATGATGATAGCTGGTTGTCCCGATCAACATATAGGTTACGTTTTAGTCAAAATCAAAATCAAAATATTTTATTCAGCATAAAAATTGTAACGATTTCTTACTGAACATCATGAGTCTACCACCAGTTCGGAAAGATGAAACCTCTGACCTGAGACTGGCGAAAGAAACTCAGCGGGACTAATATAATTTTTTTATCTTAGTGCAGAAAAATACCACATCTCTGATATCTATACCAATCATTAAATCATAACTAAGGAACGAACGAAGCAATGAAGACTCACAAGTAGCTTATTAAAAAAATATTGGTTGACAAATTGAATAGAAAAGGGAAAATAATTTTTGTCTTTACCTATTTTATTAGGTATATATGCATTTAAATGCATGCGGCTTTTTTTCTGAACTGTAAAAACACATAATTTGCAAATGCTACTTAAATACAAAAAGGTCAAGATTTTAATCTTAAGTGTAATTTGAAGAAATAAATAATAAGGATTTCATTTGAAGACGTACTTTTTGCTAATTTTCAGATAAAAAGTTTAGGTTATATACGAAACATAACAGTAGATATAAAGTTATTGTTACAAAAGAAGTAAGTAAGTTTACTTTTTTACGATTTCTGCTTTTTTTCTATATAAGTCAATGTCCTCTTTGTTTTCTTTGTTCACTCAACCCATTATAATTGCAGAGTTAAATTAACTTTATTGTATTGTAATGTAAAATAATTAAACGTACGTGGAATTTTCTTATAAACCTCGTCCTTAGTCTTAGACAGACAGTAATATTTATTTTAATCTATATAATTTAAATGAATTTTGTATTGTGATATTATTTTTTATACGGTCACACCCTTAAGTCCCCTGAAATATAATTTCATTAAGGGATTCAAAAAGTAATTTGTTTAATAATTAGTAATAAGTATTTAAAATATCGAATTTCCGGTCTCAGAGCTTAGCAATCTTAGATGTTATTAAAAACATATATTTATTTAAATTTATATCTGAACTCGAGACTCACCCTCACACCGCTCGGGTTCGAGCCTAGATATCTCAGAAATTACATATTTAGTAAAAAGTATCATATATGTTGTCCCGGATAACCAGCTATTATTATAACCAATTTAATCAAAATAAGTTCAGTGGTTTTCTAATGTTGCGGTCACAGATAGACAGACAAAAAATCTAAAAAGCTATGGATTCGGTTTCGATAAAAAGAACTATTTCAATTAGATTTAAAAAAAAACAACGTACAGATTCTATTCACTTAGAACTTAATTATATAAATAATAATAATAAATAAATATGTTGGGACATTATTAAACACAGCGCTATCTAGTTCCGTGGTAAGCTACGAAGGAAGCTTGTGTTACGGATACCAGATACCATATTATAAATATAAACACCCATGACTGGAGTACAAACATCTGAGTTCAACAAAGTGAATGCCCCCAGCGGTACTCGAACCCGCGACCAAGTAGTAGTAGGATCACTACAAACTGCGCCAAACGTGTCGTCAAATGTATAGATATAGATCATACTTTCACAGTAAAGTATAATATACCTATTGCTTATTTATACATAATGCATTATAATATATTGAGGGCTAAAAATGATAACACTTATTAAAAAATCCAATTTATTGTCCATAACAAAAACTGTCAATAAAAAAATATTCCAATGACATATTTATCACGAAATGATATGTAACAGCTAATATAATAAACACATATAATATTAATTAAAACATTTCTACATAAATGAGTATTACGCCATCTATTATCACTAAATTGAACTTGGCAACAAATAGTTAAACTAAGTTAGATTCATGCCATCAGAGCTAACTTAAATCGAAATCAAAGTTAACACACTAGATGGCGTTGATAATCAATTCGTATAGATTTAACAATAAAATCTTTAGATGAGTATTCAATATTAGATAGAATCTTTATAATATACCTAAATGCTTACAGCTTTGAATCAGGTTTCGGGGGTCCATATGCTGTCGCATGGCTTGTAGCTACACCACCACGACCTGTGCTGAAAGCGTTGGCAATAGCAGTGGCACCACCACTTGGAGCTCCGGCGGATCTGCTACCCCATCCGAAAACCATTGGGAAGAATGCACCACTTGGCATCCGGGGGGGTGAGAAATCATCACCTTCCTCATCATCTTCATCAACGGGTCTCTTTACTTGCTTTTTTTTGGTTACTCGTCTTTTAGGAGCAGGTTTTGGCACATCTTCATATTCAGGTTCTGTTTCTGTTAATTCAGGAACAGCGGATTTGAGTGTAGAGGTTATTAATTCGGTTCTTTCTGTAGGTTCGGCGATGTCAGTTGGTTCTGTAACTACTGGAGATACTACGGGCTGTTCTGGCACTGCTGGCTGGTCAGGTAAAGTCTCAGATTGTTCTTGCCCTTGGGGGTAGAAAATTTCATTTTGCTGTGGTTGGTAATTAAACTCAGGCTGAGTTTGGCGCCTTCTGTCAGGTAAGTAGTACTGGCTAGTTTGCGGTTTGTACTGTTCTTGAGGCCTAAACATGAACGCAGCCATGCCTGCTCCAGTACCACGTGGGTTATAATATGGGTTGTAATAACGACTCAATGCTATACCGCCACGGCTGCTGTCTACAGAGCCGTATGAGACTGTAAGAAAAAAAGTAAAATTATGGAACAATTTATTAAAACATTTTATTTATAAAATATTTATAAGTCTTACATAAAAAGGCAATGAATCTAAAGTAAGTACCTATTATTTATATTTTTATTTTAACATTTAAATTTGTCATGTTATTTAAATTAGAGAGGGTCTACACTCTACTGTTATTTTAATATCTGATTGCACTTTTTACTTTGTTGTAAATAAATATTATCTCCAGAAAACTCACTTGAATCCATATTAGGTCCATAATACGGGTAAGGATAGGGATATCCTTTAGCTTCCCACAAAACACTTGCTAGGACGAGCACGCAAATAATCTTCATTTTTCACACTTGCACTTGGTCTCCCTTAATTTCAAGGGTGTTGTGTGCTTTAAAGCTGTCGAGCTATTGTTGGAAGAAGGCAGACGTCGTCGTTATATACTCAAGTCTGGTCCGTCTCATTGGGATTCAGGACACGAAACCTGCGCCAGCGCATGCTACAATCTTATTACTCGATTCGGCAGTGTTCTCCAACCGTTATGGGAATCTGGACTTCATAGATATGGTGAATGCTCGACACGTCTATTTCTAATCTAACCTATTGTTTACGTGTTTAGTTAATGACTCATTCTATTTCCGAATTTTATTTGTACTACAAAAATTATGTTTTTTTTTATTTTTTTTATTTCTTCATTCGGAGATTTTTTGTCAGGAATAACAATCTAAAAACTGAAAATTAAACGTATTTTTTTGTCTTGTGCTAGAGTGCTCTAAACATTTTGATTTATTATAAAATAATAATTTCCTCAATGTTATAATTCACTTAAATGATATAAAATATAATATTGGAAATAGTAAGTGAAGAGCGCCAATAAATTATGGAAGTGTATCGCCAAGTGTCAAACTGTCAATTGAGCCTTCATTTGAATAGGCAAATAAAATGTATTGCCAATATTATTGGTTCATGTTGTTCTGTTATAGTTTGGGTCTAATTTGCTAAAGCATATAATTTTTTAAAAAATAATTTAAATTTTTATAAGCCTTTAAGTTTTTTATTATTTGTTTATACATATATCTACTTATGTGTAGCCTGCAGGTAACTCCAGAATGATAACTACTGGCGCCATCTCACTTTAAAATTGGGAGGCACGTATAGTATTAATAAATTTGTCGCAGTTTGAATAAATATGTCCAAACGAAGTGTTTATTTATAGTAATTAAATTGCAAATCAGACAGTGTATATTTATATTTAATAGGTGGGCCATCCAGGCGCCGCGCTGGCGAGTTATCTTGTTCTTCGACATAAACAAAGTTTTAATACTCTATTCTTCTAATATAATGATTATAATATTTTATATGGATAAAAATTTACACAATTTAATCTAGTGCTTATTATTATTAAACTAGAGTACTTATAATATGTATTTATAAATTAAAGCATTCAGGAATCACTTTTAGCAAAAAGTCTGATATTTTGCATGTCTGATTAAACTTTCCTGATTAATACTAGCTAGTTACCTTAATTTAAAAACGAGAAAGAGTTTGATATTGTTTTATGAATAAGAAATAAACACTTTGGGACATTAATACAGCGGCGAGCGCTACTTACCTACTTGCATATTATATAATTTTAAATACATACATAATTTTATAAATAAAATATACCGAAATATAAGCAACTATTATTGAAGTACAAACATTCGTGCTTATCACACAGATGAATGGCCCCTGCATCAGTCGAACCCGTGACCGTTGGCACGGCAAGTAGGATCACTAAAAACTGAAACAAACTTGTAATCGAATAAGTCCTAGAGATTTCCGCTCGCTACCCTTGCCTTTGCTTGAGTAGTTTAAGAATATAATTGTTTATTTATAAGCTACTTAGGGACTCACCCTCGCTTCACTCGGGTTCGTCCCTAGATACCCCCTTTAGGATAAAATTTTACAAAATTTGAATGTCTTATTTATTTATATGTAATCAATCTTTAAAAATGACGTAATTTTAATCCCGAAATTTAACCCCTTACAGCCCTTTTTCGCCTTGAAAAGTAGCCTATGTCCTTTCTCAGGCTCTAGACTATCTATGTACCAAATTTCATTTAAATCGTTTAAGTAGTTTTGGCGTGAAAGCGCGACAGACAGAGTTACTTTCGCATTTATAATATTAGTAAGGACTTACGACTACATTTATAAAACAAAAGGAGCTTTTATCACTTACGCCCTATACTTGCTTGTCTTGTTAAGTTCATTCATGAAGATTTATCGCGTTAGCGCCGGCTTTATTCCTTTCCTGGAAACTTTACGATAAGAGTGTGTAGAAATGGTAATGACTGAGGAAATTTTTATTGTTTGTTGCCGAGCCGAATAAATGTTTTCATTATTCACTATGTAACTACTTTACTCTTTTGTAGCTTTATTATTTCTCAAAGTGAATTAAGAGAAGATATAAAATTACAGTTTGTCTTATAGATACCTATGAAGGTATCTATATGCTTGAAATTTTTTAATTTGTTACTAATAGACAAGTATCAGTTTAATGTAGATACGGTAATATTCAGATTAGCCAAAAAATCTTAAATTTTTATACATTACGAGTACAATCTATAAATTATTGTCCTCATAATGGGCATTACTGGCAACGCGAAATCATAAGAGAAATGAAATGAAATAAAACTTTATTCAATTAGACAAATTAGATTTATGCACGTACTTTTAAATCAAAAGCGGTAGAAAGCGTTAGCGTCAAAGTATACTTTGACGCTAATAGTTATTCCGTTAAAAAGCTTAAATCGGTTCAGAAAGCAGTTTCGTTGACGCATACTATCTGTAGCAAACAGGCCGTTATGTGGTACTCACCGGCAAGCCAGTAGGTACTACCCACTAAAACCCAAGCACCCATCACCGCTTGCGCATCCATCTACGACGCCCCGGCAGGCCTACCAATGCAGACCATAAAGCCAAGAGGGTTGCTCCATAGTCCACCCTGCTATCCAGAGTAGTACGTAGGAGCAACCCGCATGACACAACGCCCCTTTTGCGCGTTTCTTAGCTTCGCGCCGGCCGGCTACTAGACGCTACTAAGACCCACCTCCCCACGACAAGTTGAACGCACGTTAAGAGGGACATAAAATTACAGATAGTTCAAGTTATGTAAGCATATGAGTAAATATTTCTCAATTTAACACATTTCTATCAACAAAAAATATATAAGGATATGCTTTTCAACCGCGGGTTGCACTTTGCCAGCGTGGCGGTCTATGGCCTGATTCCTATTGAAAGGCGTACTCAGAATTAGGGCGTAAAAAGTTCTGAATATAACATTTCGACACTATTTGTATAATATGAATACAAAAAGTACTTATGATATTCATCACTACATCACTACATAAAACGAAGTCAGTTCCCGCTGTCTGTCTGTCCCTATGTATGATGCTTAGATCTTTAAATCTACGCAACGGATTTAGATGTGGATTTTGACAATAGATAGAGTTATTCAAGAGGAAGATTTATATATGTATAATACACTAGCTGAACCCGCGGCTTCGCTCGCGCTTAATCTAGAAAGGACTGGACCAACGAAGCGAGGGTGAGTCGCTAGATAACTTTATAAGTTTCAGAACATAAGTGTCTATTAAAAATCTATAATAGTAATCAGTTCACACCGTATATATTACTTGTAACAAAAGACGGATATTGTAGATTAAATCACAAGGCCTAAAGATTTATCAGAATTCAGATAATTACACTTATAAGTATGTTTATATTCATTCATAGTATTGGTTTTTTTTAATATTCCTTGCCATTCTTTACTTTAAATATTGCAAAAAATTTGTGACAAATTTTCATTCCCAGTAACATTCTAAAAAGAATATTTAATTATTATTTCGAACACGCTTAGCTACCAAGTTTAGAAGCAATTCTTTCTTGCACCGCCAGATCTTATCTACAGCTAGTTTAAGAGGTTTAAATAACAGTCAGGCGAGTTTGCACGTACATTATACATTACCGGAAACATTTATATGATCACCTGGTCATTTGCGTCACTCTATTTGACCACCCGATTGTATCTCAAGAGTTTTATTGAGATCACGTATGAGTTTGATTTATTGTAATGCGTTTTTATGCAGTCATCTAGAGCTTGTGCTTCGCTATGATAGTTAGGTCTTTGGCCTTATTTATCCTTGTATCTTTTAAGTACGCACATAATGGAACATACTCGTAAATGCAAATATTTATATAAAAATGTACATTTCTCCCTTCAACGGGGATCATGCCATAGTCCACCGCGCTGTCCTAGTCCGAGTTATCTGACTTCACATATCTTTTGAAAACTTGCTAGGTTTTCTCAGACATGCTGGTTTCCTCACGATGTTTTCCTTCACCGTAAAACAAGTGGTAATCATGATAGAAAAGATTCGCACATGAAAATTTAGGAGGTACGAAATCCGGATTCGAACCCGCGTCTACCACTGTCATTACATACTGATTCATATATGTTTTTCTCAAATTTTTGATATAGGTTATGGTAGAATTTGCACCACTGGTATCGAACCCTGTATAGACTTAAAAGTTTCATACTATTTTTTTATTTTTTTTACAAAAATTTTTCTTTAATCCAATTTACGTGTAAGAACAAAGTAGTTTTAAATCAGAATATGTAATTTAGAGGCGATAATGGAAACGACTGGAGTAGAGCATTGATATTCTAAGAACTTGCATGTCGATCGTCAACAATAGGAAACAATAGGGATTTGCTTATAGAGGGCATAGAAGTCGCTCGGCCATTGTACGAATTGCATTGCATCACTTTTGCAATCAGATGATTAATTTGGATTTTATTTTATTTTTTTTATTTTTTTCTTGTCCCTAGTACACAAACAGATCTATCCCGTGGGATTTATACACTTTTCCGGGATTACAGAAAAATATGTGCTTCTCCAGACTATAATCTATCTCGGTGCCAAATGTTATCTAGATTCGTACAGCTGTTTTGGCGTGAAATATTAACAAACACTCATCCATCAATGCTCACAAGCTTTCAGATATAATACTCGTTTAATATTACTAAAAATAAGCGTACCTATAAGTATAAACTTATTTTAAAATACGTAGTATAAACTCTTTGCGTAAATTAATTATTGTACTTCCTGTACGACAGACCATTTAGTCATAACATCATTTAGGCCCGATTTCACCAAAGTAGAATAACTTTTATTCCTAGGATAAAGCTGTTATTTACTCTAAGATAACCATGCTTTTATTTCACCAACTACTTATCCTGAGTATAACAAAGCTATACGAGAGTAACTCTTATACCGCCAATTTTGAAAGAATAACCGGCTTATTCCTCAGATAAAATCAAAATGGTGTCAAATTTTATGTCAGTAAACTGTTGATTCATATTTTTGCACATTGAATTGTAATTAGGAGAAAATATTATTAAAATGCAGCGTTTGAGAAGAATTTTATCGGACAGTGAAAGCGATAGTGAAGATAACTATTTTATTTTGAGACGTCCAAGGTGGTTTAAAGAAAGAAATGAGCATTTTTGCAACTACGATGAAAGGGATTTCATGATTAGATTTCGTTTATCTAAAGCAGCAGCATACAATTTATTATTAAATTAAATTAATTAGTAATTAAATTTATTATTATTCAATTTATTATAATTTTTAAAAAAACACAGCAAACTAAACGAAATTAACATGAAAAATAGCACTGACACATTGACATAAGTTCAAAGTGACGACTAAATTAAAAATGTCCTGTTATGCTATACTGTACGGAGATAATGACAAGTCTATTTAATTTGACTGCATTTACATTCAATTCTCATTCAATGTGCCACAGGTAAAAAAAACATTAATCTAAGAATAGTTATACTAGGATTAACATTTTGTCTTTACAAAGCGGTGAAACGTACTACGAGTTATTCTGAGAGTAAATGCAGCGAATAATTTTATACCTGGCATAGTTATTCTTGGATAACGACATCATTGGTGAAATTGGGCCTTAAAACATAAACTTGAGTTTAAAAATACGTGGCAATCTACTACAGAAAGACAAATACTTGGGCCAAAGCTAACTACAACGTATTCAGAAATAAAATATTCAGGGAACACAGTGAAGTATGCAACCGCCAACCTTATAAATCAGAGCATTTATTTATATTATTACTAGCAATACGCGCAGATTCGTCCGCGTTCATTTTTTCAATCGCTACTAAACTCCATTCGATCACTCGCTGGGTTGACAATTCTCCAAAATTACTCCAGCTTTAATATACTCCTGAGCCGCGCGGCTACCTATTTCATATTTTATGTGTAGCGTGCACTCCTCCTCCTCTCCAGTTATTGTAGTTTTACTAGGGATCCTTATTTTTTTCTTGCAATTAAAATAGCCTTTATTAATCAGTGATAATGTAGCATTCAAATGGTGAAAGAATTTTTAAAATCGGTCCAGTACTTTTTGAGCCAATTCGTTACAAACATACTTACACACAAACCTTTCCTCTTTATAATATTAGTATAGATATAGATTAAAGAGTTCCGCGAACTGCATGTATACATTGTCTCGGTAGACATTCTGCCTGCGCCCTGGCTGTCATCGAGCGATACAATCAAGATAGTCTGATAACCAACAAGTGCAAGGACCTCCTCGAACCGTTACGGTTACACTATACCCTAGTCTTTGCTATGTGCGATTTGAAAGTCATTACTGCTATCTATATCAAGATTAGATCAACACGTTTTGAAGTTTGCTATTTGAATAAGGTATGAACTTTGCTGGACGAGTACCAAAACGAATAAGCGGTTGATATTTTTGTCATCACTACCTCTACATATTATAAAACAAAGTCCTCCACCGCGTCTATCTGTCTGATCGCGATAAACTCAGAAACTACTACACCGATATTCATGATGCGTTCACCAATGGATAGAGAGGTTCTCGAGGTAGGTTTTAGTAAATGCTTTGTCAAGTTTTTTTAGTAATTAACTAGCGGGACCCGTGGCTTTGCTCGCACTAAATCTAGGGACGAACCTGAGCGAAGTAAGGGTGAGTCGCTAGTTAATAATATGCGACATTTTTGAAATATGTGAAGTCTAATTTAGTAGAAATAGTAATAGTATATATTTGTTAATTTAAATAACAAAAATTAAAACCGACTTCAAAACGTTACAAATCGGAACTAAAAAGAAAAAAATAATTTTAATTACTTAGTTATTGTTGGAGTCGGTGCCAGCCAAGAAGAACAGTTTTATCCTGCATTAACAATGAACTTTAGAACAGATATTTTGATTATATTTACAAATTGATACATTAATTAAATTGTAAGATTATTTTGCTTTGGCTGGCACCGACTCCAACAATAACTAAGTAATTAAAATTATTTTTTTCTTTTTAGTTCCGATTTGTAACGTTTTGAAGTCGGTTTTAATTTTTGTTAAAAAATAATTTATTTTTAATTTTTTTGTGGAAATATATTTTGTTTAAATATAATATTGGTAGGCTAACTAAACTACTGCTCCAATAAGTCAGCGAAGTTTTGGAGTAAACGACAATAGTCAATCGAGATTTGTCCAAGTCTATTTTTCCACGTAACTCCTAGACGTTAATAAGATTTACCTTCTATTATCAGATCAACCTAATATCCTGAAGGAATACAACTATCGGTTCATAATTAAGCACGTATAATATTAAAAGAATTTTCTTTCAACTCCTAACCGTTGAGGAGATATACCTTACATCACAAATTCTTGAACAGCTTTAGGAAATATACGAAAAACGTAATAAATGCCTATAAAATTTGAGAGTTGCCCTCGATTTCCCTAGGATCCCATCATCTGATCCTGACTTGGTGGTAATGTGAATATCTTGGAAGTATACCCTACTGAACAAAAAAAATAATTGTAATAGGCCAACATTTGACGCAGAAATAAATGAACAAACATAAAAAGTACCGTTGAGGAATTGTACCTTCCATCATCAGCGCATCTACATGAGATGATGATTTTCAGACACAAATGCTTGAACATCTTTAGAAAATATATCAAAAACATAGTAGGTGCCTATAAAATTTGAGAGTTGCCTTCGATTTCCCTGGGATCCCATCTTTAGATCCTGACTTGGTGACAATGGGACCAACTGGAAACTATACCCTTTCAAACAAAAAAAGAATTTTCCAAATCGGCCAAGCCATCGTCGAGTAATCAGGTAACATACATAGAAAAAAAAAGTCCCCGACGAATTGAGAACCTCCTCCTTTTTTTGAAGTCGGTTAAAAAGAAAAAGATATTGTACCTTAAAAAGATGTCATATCTACACTTAGGTCATACCTAAATATTAGGTTTTTTTCAAAATATCTATTTATTGCTAAAAGTTAACTAAAATTTATTTAAACTATTGAAAAAAAATATACAGTAGGTTTACGTGATTTTGGTCATACACCTGATTGGACCAGAATAAATCCATTGTTATAAGTTTACGCACAGTTTTCGAACGAAACTGCGTCAGGATGGTGGTATTTCCTGGGAGCGGTGCATCAGAAGCAATTGATTCCTATTTAAAACTTCAAATAAGTATCTATTTCATATTCAAATGGAATAGACGTCAAAAGCTCACCGTAAAGACGACTTGTTAGTAATAAACTCTATTGTTTATTCTTTAAATTAAACATGATAAGTTCATGTAAATTATTTTTGTACTTATTTATTCACTAAATTGTACAATGTAGTTTCAATCGACTGGATATAAAATAATCTGTATTCAGGATTCAGGATTCAGGAGTAACAGCCCCGTTCGCCTTTGGATATTAATTAAAACTGCATTACATGTAAAAATGTCAAACACGCTTTTTCTTACTGGTAAATACTTTTTAAAATACCATTTTTGCTTAAAAATAACAAAGACTCAGCAGCGTGGTAAGCGATATAATATACTAGCTATTCACACTCGCTCCGCTCGTGTATGATGAATTATTTTACTGTACAGAAAGTATCTTTTATATTGACCCAGATTACTAGCTATAATTTTACTCAAATTTCACTATATATTATTTTTTACTATAATTATATTTATTTTACATGCTCCTAGGCAGACAGACAAAAATTCTACTAATCATAGATTTTGCCTTTGTATCTATAATAATCACTTTTTTTATCTAGATGTTGGACTTACATACTTAAATAAGTAAAATTCAAAATTGAAATGTCAAATACTTTGTAGAATATTTTGAATATTCTATTTATTATTTAATTTATTTTAACCGAATATTTAAAAAGCTTTTAGTATTCAGTGTTGTTATAAAGTGCTCTCCTGCCACGTGTTCTAGGTGGACAAATCAGGCGTTTTCCTGTTCTTTGTACCTGTACATTAACATATGCTCGATACGCGGAGACGTGCCTAAGTTCACGATCGATTCAATCGATATTGTTATTACATATTTGCTTCTGGATCACTACGTGAAACGCATTGTTAGGTGCATTTTTATCTGTTATCGTCTGACTTTTTTATTTACGTGTAACGTTTAATATTGTTAAATATCGTTTTAAATATTATTTAGCATTCATGTTTTTCTTATATGTAGATTGCTGTTGGTTCTAGCATTAGTCTGAGAAGGTCGTGCCTAGTTCCGACGAAATTTTCTTTAGTATGTATCCGAGACTCCGACTTACAATACAATTTTTTGGGGATGTCAGGGCTTCTTGACACGCCTAAACCTGCTTGGGTCGTCACATACCAAGCCCTTGTTCATCGCCAAGGTGACAATTATGTCGGGGGTTGATAATATAGATGTATTAGCAGTTAGCTAAGCTAATTCTATCATCGGAGTCTGTCTGTCTTTTGGTCTGTTGCTAACGCTTATTTTCTCTACTGGATTAAGCGTTAAAATAATTCTATTTCAAACATAAGTGAAAAAATGTTGAAAATTAAAAAAATAAATAAACGCAGTTCATAAATATACATGTTTCCTTTTAGTTAGTGTAATCCCATAGTTAATGTAATACTAGACATGTTCTGTTTCTGTGTACTTTATGCAAACTTTACAAACTCATATTTTACAAAGCCTTTGTCTTCAGTTTTGAACCTGTTATTGCTATCAATATTATCAAAATCTGCGTCAGCTCTGATTACTAAGTAGATTGTGCAGACTGCATTCTGAATTGATTTTTTGTTGGCTTTATTATTGCCCTGTCGAACAAGTACCTAATAAATTGTACGTGTTTTAATTCTTATGTGTATTGAAACAACTATTGAATTGGCTTGGCATAGATGTGACTGTGACTACAAATTTTGCATTTATCATATTAGTACGAAGTAAATGTAAATAGGAGATGTCATTTTATATGCATTCAATTTTTCGATCAGCGAGTGCGTAAAGAGAGGCGGTAATAATCATAGAAAATCAATTTATATTCGATTATTATTAGCGATCGATTATAGCTGCCTTGTAAAAATGCTTGTGAACCGGCATAAGAACCGCAATTTACGTTTTAAGATATGCAAAGGAGATAACTCATGATAAGTTCTGCGAATTCAAATTTTCATAGATTTAGATTTCGAACATGCAAATTTCGTCAAACTTTGTATGCAAAGCTACCAGCCGTAACTTATTGAAACATGTCGATTCGAATAACCTGTCGTAGGGTAATACTGTAAGTCTTTTTAAACTTCAAAAAAATTTGTCACGTCTTCTTCAATTGACATATTATGCGTAAATTTCCAGAAAAATCTCGGTTCTTCTGTGTCGGGGCAGACAAAGTGCCTTGTTATTGGGTATTTTACTGCATTCACCATGGACTTTCTACATTCTATGTTCATGTAGTTTAAACCATCATCTTAATATTCCTTACATTTACAATGGCAATACAACTGTATTGTAAATAAGAATATGGTAATTTCTAATCGTAGCTTTAAAACTCTTATATATGAGCTTTATTGAGAAGGCTCAAATTGTAAAATTTAGAAAAAAATGTATTTTTATTTTAACGTTGGGTTTTGTCTTATTTTTCCATAAAACATCTAAGTCTTAAAATATGCCCACAAAGTATATAGACATAAACGAAGTCCATTGAATAAATATTTTTATCAAAACGCTTGTTTTTTTGTTTTTCATTTGTTTAAATAAAATATGCGCATGATATTTTCCGTGTCACTTCTTACATTGACGGGACTAACTATGACGCATGTGATCGATTATATCGACGACTCATCACTTCCTTTCTTATGTTTTTAGTTCCAAACACTTGCTTGGGAATATGTATTGGTTTTATTACAGTAACGTTCGGTTTTAAATTTAAATATGGTTGTTAATTATTATTACATATTATTTTTATTACAGTTTTCGTTCGTGTCTTAATTAATTTTATGCGACTCGCAAACTAGTCTTGCTATTTTGCCCGTGCATAGAAATGCACGGTCTATATAGTTGCTCAGGCCACAGAAGTTTCACTTGGATTATAAAAGCTATGAATGGCTATAATAATAAAAGTTTTAGTAATGGCATACATGGATATTTACAGCCATATCTGCCTTTTTTATATTCGAATGACAGGAGCCTTAGATCCTCGAGCTGGATATGAAGCTTCGCCCTCGATACGCCCTTGATAGTAGAAGAAGAAGTTGATGTTTCCTTTCTCAAGTTCAGGTTATCGCGGAGGCTGTGCTCTCCCAACTGCGGGATGGTGCAGGGTCCTAAAGCCACAACATAGTGTAAAGTAAGTACTTATTGTTATTAAATATAATGTAGCATAAGAAATAGCATTAAAAGAAAAAAAACAGTGTCGGGCCACGGTCCGCTTAGTTTAAGTGTAGTTAGTTAGCATATATCGCTGGTTTTAAAAACGCCAAAAAAATAAAAAATAATAAAGATAAATTCAAAAGGCACGGGCGCTTAACGCCTGTGGATGTATTCAGTAAGAATAAAAAAAAAAGTTCATGTTACAGATAACAGGTTGTTTGCGCCTTTTGTTTTTGTTTTGACGCTTATCATATTTTACAGATTTTACGGTAGGTAGGTATTCTTTTAGGTTAATTATTAAAAAGCTTCTATAAGCTATTTATAGATATTTTTGCATGTTCTACTCATAAATATTGTTCGACAACGAATAGATTCTTTAATAGATTATAAAATTTATATGCGGAGGAATTGTATTTTAATTTATATCTTCTTTGATTCGATTTTAATTAGGATGCGTAAAGCGTTACTCGAATTTTTATTATTGTTCAAAGAAATAAATTTTATAAGCCCAGCTGCAGAAATGATATTGTAATATAAATCCTAAGCAAGGTCGTTTCTAAATTCATTTTTAAGAAGTCTACTTTCAATTACAGTACTATAAATCGTGGCCAGACAATGGGTCTGCTACGAGCAATTAGGTAATGAATATTTCATGGGTATTTTAAATAATTTTGATCAAATTCGCAGGTGTTCTATAGTTTTATTGTTAATAATAAGTAAATAAATACATTGTTTGGTTGTATATAATAATAATATAATAAATAATAATATAATATTCGTTCGGACATTATTACACCCAGCGCCATCTAGTTCCGTGGTAAGCTACGAAGAAAGCTTGTGTTACGGATACCAGATAGTTGATATATTCCATATGTAAGTTTAAATATATACATATTATAAATATGTATAAACACTCATGACTGGAGTACAAACATCCCAGTATAACAAATGAATGCCAGCAGCGGGACTCGAACCACGCGACTGAGTGCGCAAGAAAGTAGGGTCACTACAAACTGCGCCAAACATGAATTACTATACCTATAAACGTTATAAACTAGTATTGTACAAAACTAATTTTTGATTTTGTTTGTCAAACAGGCGACACACCCTCGCTTCGCTCGGGCTCGTCACAATAGCCAATACGTACGAGTAACATAAGTCCTGTACACAACATAATAATATAATATATTTAATCGTTTAAACAAATTAACAAGTAATTTTTTTAGGTACCTACATACAAGTTTTAATTTACGATTTAATGATTAATTTATATTAATTCGAAAATATTTTCGTGTAGTAAAAGTATCCTATTGTTTGAACCTAATATCCAGCTATCATCGTTAAATTCCATCAAAATCTGTTGAGTAGTTTTCTCGTGATGCCGTTGCAGACAGACAAACAGACAGTCAGACTAAAATTCTTCAAAGTTCCTTACGGCAGGCTTGGAGGGGATAGGGATATTGCTGCGCGACCGAACTGAAAAAAATGTGATAGTAAAACCGTAAGAAAAAGTCCGTGTAATAAAATCCTTAAATGAGACGTGCGCAGGCGCGACAGTCGTATACACAAGCGAGTAGTGTATAATACCTTTCTCTTTCTCCCTCTTTCTTTTCGTTCTCATCCCTTCTCTCTCTATTACTTATAATAATAATAATAATAACCCCCCCAAGGGAATTGACCTTGTCGTGGTGGGGGGGCTTACAGAAAGGAGAAACTTTCTTAAGATCACAACATCTGATCTGTCATACCTATCATAGAGACCTTATAATGCCAATACCATCTAGGCTCACCCTTTCTAACCAATAATTCCCAACCGTTTTAATGGAAATGGAAAGAAGAATTTATAACTTACGGCCGCTGCCCGGGGGGCGCCGGGGCGCACCTGGAGCCGATGCTGGGTGTCTCAGCATGCGAACCATCGGCGATGTGGAGTTGAACAGGCGGGCTCCCATCGACAAAAGTACTACAGCCGGTCGTCGGGAGTTGAGCAGGCGGGCTCACGGCGTTGATGCTACAGCCGAGTTTTCGGGCGACGATACAGATTCAATATACTCATCGTGCCTTTCCACTCGCCCTTCATACATGACAAGAAGAACATCTACTCTGTCCACTAATACGTCCAACAGTGTTGTACAAGAAGTCAATAGTGACACAGATCTTGTACCCACCGCGGGCACTTCTTCTATGCGTAGACGATGGACACCTGAAATGAATAAGTTCATACTGCGCACTTACCTTCAATTAACAGCACTTGACACTGATACAAAAACATACCTAGAACCCCTCCATCTCAAGTTCATAGAAAAATATCCTAATATAGAAGTAAGCCGACAAAGAGTAGGTGATCAAAGAAGAGCAATAATCCGTAATAAATTATTACCCCAAGAAACCATAGAACTAATTTACAACGAGGTAAAAGAAGAACTTAATCAGGTTAACTCGTGTCACCAACATAGACACACATCTGTTAATCAAAATCATCATTATTACACACCTCATAACTCAACACATAACACTCACACTACAACACAATCCCGAATGCGATGGACAAATGAACAGAACGAAGCTTTGATAAAATCCTACTACCGAATAACAAACCTAGGCATTAACGAAACTGCATATAGAAGACCCTTACATAAAGATTTTATTGACAGATTTCCATCATTAGCTTATCTTAGTGAACAAAGGATTGCTGATCAGAGGAGAGCAATTATAAACAATAAATATATTAAACCAGATAGACTGAAAATATTAAAACAAGAAATAGCTGTTGAATTAAAATTAAATAAAAACAATCCAAGCAGTGTTGATTGTGATCCCAATAGATCAATGGATACCATTGAACTCCATAATTATAATATTGTAACTGATACTTCAAATGTTAATGACATCAGCTCGCTACAAGAATTACCATTCAATTCTGACACAATTTTAGAAAGACAGCCACAAATAGACGAAACATTTCAACACGCGTTTAATTTTTATAAAGACACTGAACCTACTAATAGAATCTATATACCCATACAAAAACCATCCAAAAAATTTGCAAATATTGTTAATTATCTTAATAAAATAATTTTAATAGAGAACACTAACAAAGACATAGACTTTTTCACATTACAAACCGTTATATAATGTGCAGCTTGGACAGCAGCTAAAGTGAATGGAGCTAAAATAGAACTAAAAACAAGGGAATATCAGCAACAGACCAAAAAAGAATACACACCGAACTGGCAAAAACGAATTGAACGGAAAATAGAAGATTTACGGGCTAAGATAGGTAGGCTAACACAATTTATTAACGGTAATAGAAGTAGAAACATTCTTAAACATGTAAATAAAATTATAGAACAATACAAAATTCACACTGTGCTTATTTGCCGTGTGGCGACGGCGTTTAGAATACAAATGTCGCCACCCCATATCATCCCGTGGGTGTCGTACGAGGCGACAAAGGGAACTCACTACTACATCATCTTTGTAGTTAAGCTTTCCTTTCGGGGTTGGGAGGTCAGACGGCAGTCGCTCCCGTAATTAGCACACATCGCCACAAAACATGGGAAGTCAGAAAAGGAATTTGCGCAGGGATAGGGCGCCGCCGCAAAACGGCGCGCAGGAGCCCCGCCCGACTCCTGCGACAAATGGGCAAGGGCTACCGCGCCAGGGGCGGGCGCGGCTAACGACGCGAGCCCAAACCCGCAAGATACGCTTCGGCACGTGGAACATTGGCACGCTAACCGGACGTGGAAGAGAGTTGGCCGATGTACTCGCTAGGCGGAGGGTGGCCGTGGCGTTCCTGCAGGAGACTCGGTGGAAAGGCAGCAGATCCCGGTTCATTGGGAATGGCTACAAACTGATCTACACCGGTGCACCTAGTGGGCAGGGCGGGGTGGCAGTAGTGCTCTCTGAGGAGATGCAAGACGGCGTCCTGGAGGTTAACCGCATCAGCGACCGGCTTATGGTGGTAAGGACTCTTATCGAGGGGGTGGTAACTCACCTCGTAAGTGCCTATGCGCCACAGGCTGGTTGTAGCGACACTGAAAAGGCGTCGTTTTGGAATAGACTCGGAGATGTGCTACGCGACATACCGTTGTCCCAGGGAGTATTACTGGGTGGTGATCTGAATGGTCACGTGGGCGAGGTAAGCGGGGGCTTTGAGCGTGTTCACGGTGGTTTTGGGTACGGGAGTCGCAACGCGGAAGGAAATGAAATCCTGACGACGTGTGCGGCCAGCGACCTGGCTGTCGTGAACACGTTTTTCAAAAAGAAAACCCGAGCACCTCATCACCTACAAGAGCGGGAGGCACGCCACTCAGATCGACTTCCTGTTAACTAGGAGGCACCACATCAGCAGAGTAGCCAACTGCAAGGTCATACCCGGTGAGAGTCTCTCTGCACAACACCGCCTCCTTGTCATGGATCTCTGCGTGAAGCCCGTGGAGAAACGTGCCGAGCGCTGCCGACGCCAGACTCGGTGGTGGCGGCTTGAATCAAGGGCCCAGGAGTTCGCCTCAGCCGTTGGTGACAAGTGCACCGCGGTTGATGGCGAATCGACCCAGCAACACTGGGATAGGATTCAGGCGGCAATCACGGAGGCGGCGAAGGTGGTGCTTGGCACGTCCAAGGGCGGGCGCAAGTGTGACAAGGAGACGTGGTGGTGGAACGACACAGTCCAGGGGGAGGTCAGAGTGAAAAAGACGTTCTTCAAAAAGTGGTAAGCGTCCAGATCCCCTGAAGACCACGACGCATACAGGACCGCGAAAAGGGCCGCCAAGAGAGCTGTAGCCAGAGCCAGACAGGCCGACTTGCAACCGTTATACGACAAGTTGGAATCGTCTGAGGGGCAGAAGCTCGTTTACAAATTGGCACGGTCCCGAGTCAAAGCGGCACTAGATATTTCCAAGTGCCGCTGTGTAAAGGACTCTAGCGGTGACCTGTTATGCGAGGACCTCGCGGTGAAGGAGAGATGGCGCTCATACTTCCACGAGCTGCTTAACCAGCAGCACGAAGTAGTGAGCCCACCTGATCTCCCTCCGAACCAAGGACTCGTGCCCCCGATAACGCCTGAAGAAGTGCAGCTAGCTCTTCGCTACATGAAGAATCGGAAAGCTGTCGGTGCCGACGGAGTCCCAATTGAAGCCTGGAAGACCTTAGGCCCGCGTGGTGTGGGCGCCCTTACTGACCTCTTTAACCGCGCACTCCTGACCGGTAAAATCCCGAACCAATGGAGGCTGAGTATTATTACTCCAGTCTACAAAGGCAAGGGATCGGTGCAGGAGTGTAGCGGTTATCGGGGCATTAAGGTCATGTCCCACACCATGAAGCTCTTTGAGCGGATTGTGGACTCCCGGATCCGGCAGGAGTGCACAGTCTCGGATTGCCAATATGGATTTCGCCCTGGGTGCGGCACCATGGACCCTGTTTTTGCCCTAAGGACCGTCATGGAGAAATACAGATCGAAGAATACGCCTCTGCACCTCCTCTTTTTAGATATGCAGATGGCCTTCGACTGTGTTCCTCGCGTGATGATCTGGTGGGCACTGAGGTCCAAAGGGGTACCAGAAATCTATATTGATATAGTCCGAGACATGTACCTGAATTCCGAGTCTGTGGTCAGGACGGCTGTTGGCGATACGGCTCCCTTTCCCATCACCGTCGGAGTACATCAAGGCTCGGTTCTCAGTCCGTTTCTGTTCAGTGTGATAATGGACGAACTATCCGCCAGCATCAGAGATGCACATGAGCAACCCCCGTGGTTGCTCATGTACGCGGACGATATTGCACTGGCAGACTCGGACAGGAACCGCCTTGAGAGACGCGTGAAGGGTTGGGAGAGCTCGCTTAAGAACGGTGGTCTTAGACTGAATGTGGCGAAGACCAAGTACCTGGCCTGCAACTCCAACGACCCCTTGTCCGTTCGCATAGGCGAAAACATGGTCGAGCGCACGGACCAGTTTAAATACTTAGGGTCCATACTTCATGTGTCGGGTGACATCGATTGCGACGTCAAGGCACGCATTTCAGCAGCTTGGGCAAAATGGCGTGAGGTGAGTGGTGTCATCTGCGACCCCAAAATGCCGGTCAAACTGAAGGGACAGGTCTATAAAACCATCATTAGACCTGTCCTTTTATATGGCAGCGAAGCGTGGCCCGTGCTTGAGCGACACAAGCAAGAACTGCGTGTCACGGAGATGAAGATGCTGCGATGGATGTGTGGGGTCACGCGGAAAGACCGCGTGCGTAATTCCCGCATCCGTGGTAGCCTTCATGTCCGTGACATAGCAGACAAAATGCAGGAATGTCGCTTACGTTGGTACGGCCACGTGACGCGTAGACCGGCAAGCTACGTGGGTAACAGATGTCTAGCCATGGCACCCCCGCCGGGACCTCGAAAGAGGGGCAGGCCCAAGAAGTGCTGGCTTGACGTCGTAATGGCTGACATGCGTGCCAATGGACTAACCCACATGGATGCGCAAGATCGGCCGAAGTGGAGGCGGATGACTAGAAAAGCGGACCCCGGGCTCCGATGGGGAAAGCCACGGCAGCAACCGGGACAAACGCTCGGATGATGATGACAAAATTCACACTGTGCATGAAGAAACAAATACACAAGCCACACACACTCTTGACACACTGAAACAGAAATTAGCAGTAGCAACTGGTAGATTAAGGAGATATAAAGCATGCACATTACGAAAACAACAAAATATCCGATTCACTCAAAATGAAAAGCAATTCTACTGTAATATTAAAATGTCTACCACTAATATTACAGACAATAGTATGATTAATCACTCAAACGATAACCTTACTCCAGAGTTGTTACAGGATTACTGGAAAAGGATATGGTCACACCCCATTCAGCATAACACTCAAGCTGAATGGATAAAAGCAGAAACAACTAACCATAGTACAAAAATACAAAATATGAAATTTGAGTGTATTTCTTTAGAAAAGCTGCAAGAAATAATAAAAAAATCACACAATTGGAAATCCCCAGGGTCAGATAACATTCACAGTTATTGGTATAAAAAATTTACAACTATTCACATTCATTTACATAAATATATTAATATTTTCATTCAGGATCCTAACTCAATGCCTTCTTATCTAACATCTGGTAAAACTTATATGATTTCAAAAGACCATAATGACCTTTCTAACCCCTCAAAATATAGACCAATCACGTGTTTGCAAACTTTTTATAAGATTTTGACATCTATTATTTCAGAAATAATGTATGAACATGTCAACTCTAATAATATTCTAACAGAGCAACAGAAAGGATGTCGTAAATTTAGCCATGGATGCAAAGAACAATTAATCATTGACTCTATTATACTTAAGCAAGTTCAAAAACGTAAATCAAATTTATTCAGCATGTATATTGATTACAAAAAGGCCTATGATTCTGTCCCCCATTCTTGGTTGGTAAAAGTACTAGAAATATACAAAATCCATCCTATAATTATTAATTTTTTAAAAGCCATAATGACTAAATGGACGACTACACTTATAATCAATACTTTAACATTTGTAGAAACAGAACCGATTAAAATACAAAGAGGTCTTTTTCAGGGAGACTCATTAAGTCCACTATGGTTCTGCATTGCAATTAACCCCCTTTCTAATTTACTTAATTCAACTCAACTAGGATATACGTTATATGAAACAGAAAATAGTGAACAGATTCATTTACAAAAATATACACTAAATCATTTACTTTACATGGACGATGTAAAACTATATGCAGAAAATGAAGGCGAATTAAATAGTTTAGCTTGTTTAACAGAACAGTTTAGTAATGATATCCGAATGGAATTTGGTATTGAAAAGTGTAGAATCAATTCAATAAAAGCAGGTCAGAACTACCAACACAATTATACATTAGAATCAGGAGAACAGATACAAGCGTTAAATGAAGAAGATACTTATAAATATTTAGGGTACAACCAATCGCTACAAATACACCATAAACAAACAAAGCAAAAACTGACACAACAATTTCAACACCGACTTAACATGATACTTAAAACACAGCTTAACTCTAAAAATACTATAAAAGCAATCAACACATTTGTTATACCTTTATTAACTTACTCTTTTGGCGTAATAAACTGGACTAAGACAGAACTCAAAAACCTACAAAGAAAAATTAATACCTCGATGACAAAATCCCGCAAACACCACCCAAGATCATGTTTGCAAAGGTTGACCCTACCTAGAGGAGAGGGTGGTAGAGGACTCATTGACATTACTAATCTGCACAATAGACAAGTTACAAACCTTAGACAATACTTTTTTGATAAAACTGAATCATCTACATTACATAAATTAATAGTACAGAACGACAACAAATTAACCCCTCTTAATCTGAAAGATAAAGTTGATCAAATAAATCAAATATTGGTTGATGATAAATATAAAATTGCAGAATGGGCCCGAAAATCTCTACATGGGAGACATCACCAAGATTTGTGCCAACTCAATGTAGACAAACAGGCGTCGAACGCATGGCTAACTGGTGGTCAGCTATTCCCAGAAACGGAAGGTTTTATTATTGCGATTCAAGACCAAGTCATTGAAACTAGAAA